>CM050517.1:23724902-24402402 GCA_027563665.1 Antrozous pallidus
GTTGTGGTAGACCTGGATGTCAAGATGCCATGCTCATGGAGGAAAGAAAATGGAGCCATTTTAGGGTAATAACTTCTGGGATAAACTATTTGTGACTACTTGGTCACTTGTTAGTTTGGCTTTATGAGGCTCAGTGTTTTCCTCTGCAAAATGTGTGTCCACTAGATTTTTTCCCCCTTGGCTTCCTTTCAATTAAAATAATGGTGTAAAATTGTTGCTCAGTTTTAGGGAATTTTGAAATTAAGGAGCAGAATAATTTTTGGAAAATGGGATTATGTTTCAGCTCTTTGGGCCTCTTCTAGTCTTTCAGAGTGACCAAGACCATGTCTCAGAATGAGTGAAGATTCTTTATTAAAAGTCATTTTCTGCTATTTTTTCCATGACTATTGAATCAGAACATATGAAGTGGGGCCTAGAAATAATATGCTTTTAAAATAAGATATCTGGATCATTATTATGCAGACAAACTTGAAAACCACAGATCCATAGGTCAGTATGGTAGATAAATGGGAAAAATAGGGATATTTCTCTATGTGGTTAAGATAAGTATTTTATGGCATTGTTTATTTTACTGGTGGTGGGAGGAAATAATAGAGAATCTATAATAAATTACTTTTCATCTATCAAAAGTAGATAATGCAATTACAATGAGTACAGTTAGGCTAAGTATATGATAGAAATAAGTAATCTAGAATTGGCAATATACTACTGAGTTTTTGAGAATAGAGACAGACTCACTATTGCTTTGGTTGTAAATATTAAAAATTTAGAATGAATCTAATCTCAAATATACCAAACAGAAAATAGGAATGGTTAAGGGAATAATTTACATTTTGCTTTTATTTTGATTTCATATACCAATTGGAACTAGCATCTAGTATGAGCCCCTGAAAGGCCCAATATGAAAAAAAGACTCATCTACATATGTTAACTCATTTTATTTTATTCTTCTCAAAGTTAAACCAGGTGGCCATTATTTCTTCAGTATTATTAGGCAAGTAAACCGAAGCCAAGAGATATTATATGCGAAGGCTAGGATATAGCAAGATTAGATTTAAATTTTGGTCTTTTGTGCTCCAAAGTTCTTTATACACTGTCTTTTTATCTCCCCCTCCCCTACCACACACACACCTCATGCCAAACAGATAAACACTTCATTGGAAATACACATCTCCTTCTATAAGAGCACATCGCCAAGGGCCACTGGATGGAGGTCATAACAGGTGAGAACCTTTCCACCAGCTTAGGATGCAAAGACCATAAACTATTTTAATTTTCAAATTAATAGTGCAGTCTCCAATTACCTATGAAAAATAAATCTGAATAATAATGTCTTGACATTGTGTTCTGGTTCCCCTTGCCCAAAGACTCCTTTATGAAAGCTGAACTCCCTTTTGAGAATCCAGGTCTTATTTGTCTCAGCCAATCTTGATGAGCCCCATACTACTAAAGCAATTCTTCCCAGTTTAACAAAATCTGCTTCAAGATGAATTGTTTCTTAAACTATTAAGAAGGAATATATATATATTGTTTTAAAATAAATTGTGCCTCACTCAGCACTCCATCATGATAAAAGAGGATTTAGAGGGAATATGCATTTCAGATGGTATGCCAGCTGTCCTTCACCCCTTTTTCTGAGTACTTTATACTTGGAGGATGCTCCCTGAAAAGTTTCAAAAGCCCAGTGTGATTTATTCACCATCTCAGAACACATTGGTTAAATTACTCTCAAAGTATATATAGAACCCCACCTCTAGTGAAGGATAGCTTGAACACATACCTATTTGCTAAGAAAAATCCAATGCCCTCTCTAAGATTTCTGTGAATTCTCAACACATATTTCTCCTGACATTCCCAGCTCTATGGAATATTTTTGTTCCACTTTTCATCTTGTTGCTGTACTCTTAGAGTGTCTTCAGTGTGAGTCACAACCTGTTAACATGATAATCCTAACCTTGGGGTCCCTCCAATGAAGTGTTGAATAAAAATTCACTAGCAATTTGTGGATAAAGGTGGGGGATGGAGGAGACATAGAATTATAGTATGGTATCAAATGGTATTAAATTGGATTTTAGATTTTTCTGTTCTTAAAAGGGAATGAAGTATTTATGCCTAATTGGTGTCTTTAGTTTCTACTTAGTAACTTTGAGCTCCCAGCTTCTGTCTCCACTCCACTTTATGCACATATTGCTTCTTAATTTTTATGCAACTCTTTTAATATCTTTCTCAGATATTTTCCCTGCCATGAGTAGCAGTAACTAGATACAGAGCTTCTGTGACAGGTTACTCTTTAGTATCTTTCAGTTCCTCAAATCTTCCACCCTCTCAGCTCCTCTTGGTCACCAACATGTTCAGGCCCTTCCATATTGCTAGTAACTCTTCAGATTTGTGACTTGAGTTTGAACATCTTTAGCTCTGATCTGACACTTCTCTGAAGTGCTGATTCCTTACTCTATGGAACTATGTTCTAGAAAATTCAGCATATTCAAGACTGATGTAGCCATGGATATCTCAGGCCCAGGGTCAACCTATGCAGGAAAGCGATGGGGGTACACTAGACTTGAACCATTTAGGATTCTCCATTGGTGACTTTGTGTTGAATAATAAGCTATGGTGAAGGTGACTTATTGCTTTCCACTTTATCTTAGACATAGATAGTACTATTGGGAGAAACAGCAAAAAGGGCTGTTAATTGAAAATACATTTGACTTTCTGGAAAAATTCCCATAAATTTTTCAGCTTCTAATGACTAGTTATGTCAGTGTTGTGCTTAGAGGATTTAAATGAAACAGAATATATGAGTCCAAGAGTGCATATTAACTCTGAAGCCCAAAGTCATTTTTGTTTCATAAGATATCTTTTTAGGTTTATTAAAAATATTACATGTCAGATCATTTTCTTAGTAACTGCTTTATCTCTGCAATTAATAAAAAAATCTAAATGGAATATGACTCTGACTGAATGGTCCTTTCAGCTTGCATCCTACTTCTATTTGCCTAGAGCCAGACATAACTCAGAAAGTATGCTTTGTATACTTGATAAGCGTCTGCTTTGCTGAATTGCCCTGGACAATAATGGGTTTCGGATGTTTCCTACAAAGAGAACTTCCCTTCTCTGGCAGAGCCAGCTCAGGCACAATCTCAGTGAAGGTTTTCCTGATAAACATTTCTCAGTCAGCTCTCAGGGTATGAAAGCTGATTAGGCAGTCATCTCAGGCCTTTAGCGTTGGCAGTGTCAGAACCTGTTAGCACCTTTGCCAGATTCATGGATAGGAGTTGGGTGGGCAAGGGAACAAAAGCAGGTGGGTTGTCAAATCAATCTTTCACTTTTATTTCAGTCACATTCCTTACTTCCCAACTCCCTCCTCTCCCCTCTCTCTCACACACACATACATACATACACACTCAGATAAGTAGGCATACTCTTGTACTTCATCACTAACAGCTTATGGCTCTAAAATTTTCTTTGAATATTTAAATACAGATCAATGAATATGGTGATATTATATATGTAAGCCTTTAAACTGACCCGAGATGGAGAGGTTTGAGACAATTCTGTCTAGTTAGATTGGCAAATATCTGACATCAATCACTTATTCTGTACAAATAGCAGAATTATTTTCTGATTATGGTCTTGAGCTATGGAATCTAGGCTCTGCTTCAGAATCCTCCATACAGAGTTCCAGGCAGCCATAATCAAAAAGTTGTAGTTTATGTTCAAGATGAAAGTTGTTATCATCCCTGCCCTAAAGTGTCACAAGTTAGTCCTTTGACAACTCCTCTGTGCATTTCTCTCTGCTCTCCAAGCCCATTCTCTCTGTTGTCTAAATCATTCAGATCTCCAGTATTCCCCTTTCCATGAGCATTCCCTGGGCTCTGTACTTCAGAGAACCCTGAGCTTTAGAGTAACTTCCTTCAAAATGTGAAAACTACTCTTTGGTTGCTGAATAAGTTGATAATACCATCCAAATGGGACATTCCACGTTTGGGCAATGAACTTCATGGGCCCTGTTTATCCCATTTAGGGTACCTTGACCTTCTATCTCATGCTGAATCAAGTGGGTATACTAAGATGCTCAGAGTTTGTGCCTAGAAGGTTGTCCAATAGTCCTGTGGCTAGACTGCAGTTATAGGAGAGTGGTCTGGTGATTAGATTACTCAGGAGTACAATGCATGCCCTATGTATTATTTCTTTCACAGAATCATGAAAGACTGGGCCTCTACACTGTGCTGACATGCTAATTTTTTGCTGATTCAAATAGCTTGTAAGACAGAGGCTTCACAAAACATTGTCTGCAACATATTACCATGAATTATGTTCTCTGCATTTTTTCTTCCTACTGGTTTCTTAAAAACTCCACTTTTTTTTAGCTACAGAAAAATACTCTTCTTCAAATATTTTGCTTCCAAAATGCAAATATACTTGTCATGGTTCCTGGTATCCCATTGTTTCTCTTGGCTTAAAAAAGGGCATAGACCTATTCTCATCAATGAGATTTAAAGAAGTCTACTTGGTATATTCTAGTAAGGATTTCTTGGCTCTTAAAAAGAGCCACAATAGGATAAAAAGTCAGGAAAATTATGGAATAGAAAGACTCATTCCCTCTTAATCCCATGGAGATTCAATTAAACAGTAATACATGGGCCATATCCCTTCGGGAGAAATCAGAAGCTAGTTAAGTGTCTCCTGTATTTTGGGTGACCATGACATCAGCTGCATCAAAACTGGTATAAAATTCATGACACTTTCTGAACATAGTCTCTCTTCTTGGTATAGTACTACACACTCTGGAGGAAACACTCAGCTCCTGGGTTCTACCTGGGAGGGAAAGAGAAGACATTCTGAATTTTTGGGTGCTACTCAAAGAATTGGTTTATTTCTTACTTGTCTCAGAACATGGGTAGGAATTCATGTAATCTAAATGTTCATGGGGTACTGAGAACAAACAAGATCTGGAGAGGTGTGCTGCTGCTGAATGATACAAAAGACATACACCAGAGGGAGCAAGAGATTGTGAGCTCCACAAAAGAAGAAACCAGCAAATCCTTCAAATTAGGAATCTACATATAAATCCAGGGAAGGCACGCCCACAGAAAAGGTTGGAGAGGTCTCAAATGTCTAGCCAGACTAATTGCTCTGTATGAAGGCAGTTTATAAAGCATGGGAGATATGGTGTTTTTTTTTAAATATGGGGATATCAACACAAAGTCACAAGAAACATAAGAAATAGAAAAAAAGGACCAAATAAAGGAACAAAGTAAATCTCCAGAAACTAACCCTAAATAAATGGAGGCATTTGAACAATCTGAGAAAAGCTGACAAAATAATCATTTAAAATATGCCAATTAGCTCAGGAGTACAATGCATGAACAAAATGAGACTTTCAACAACGAAAGAATACAAAACAAACAAAAAACAAACAAACAAACAAAAACCCACAGAAATTTGGGAGCTGAATAAAGCCATAACTAAAAATGAAAAATTAAATAGAGGGGTTCAACCCAGATTTTATCCAGCAGAAGAAATAATCAGTGAACTCAAAGACAACCATTTAAAATTATCTGATAAGAGAGGCAACAACAAAAAGAATAAAAGAATGAAGGGTCTAAGGGACTTGCGGGATCTCGTGTTATGTGCTTTTATCACAATTTTAATGAAAATTTACATTAATAGGAGGAGACATCTTGAGGTAGTGCAGTCATTTTGCAATATTAAGGAATAATGACATAATTGAATATAGAGAGAACTTTGATTATTGATAATGCCTTTAAGTAGCTCAATTAAGCAGCCATAGAGACAGCATAGCTTTTATTAGTAAAGCCATTTTATGTTGGGTTTATGTTACCAACAAAAGCAGTTTTATAAATATAACATTTGTGAAGATTGGTCCTCAGCAATTGAGAGTGACATCACAGGGAAGTGCTTAAATGATTTGGAGAAAATAACCTAAAAATAAAAATAAAATGAAGATAAAATATTAAGCATAGAGCTAATATATGACTCAGTAATTTCACTCCTAGGTATGTGTATGTATATATATATATATATGGCAAAACATATGTCAACAAAAAGCTTGTACATGAATGGTAATAGTAGCATTATTCAGAATAGCCCCCAAATGAAAAAAATCTAAATGTCCATCAACTGATGACTATATAAACAAAATACAGAAAGGACTAAAGTACTGATATGTGCTAAAGCACTAATGAACCATGAAAACATTATGTTAAATGAAAAAGTCATAAAATGATGATATTGTATGATTCCATTTATATAAAATGTATACAATAAATAAATCTATAGAGACATTAGTGATTGCCAGGGGCTGGGGATAGTGCAGTACTAAAGGTATGAAGTTTTTTGAGGGCTGATGAAAATATCCAAAAATTAGGTAGTTATGATGGTTGTGCAACTTTGTGGATATACTAAAAACCCACAGAATCATTCACCTTAGGGGTAAATTATATTTTATGTGAATTATATCTTAAGAAAGCTGTACTCAGAAAAAAAGAAAAAATAATAATCAAGGGAAAAAATGCCCACCAAAATTTTTTTTGCTTTCTTAGGCAAGGAAAGTACATGCCTTATGAGAAAAAGAAAATTAGATTACTATCTGAGTTTTGAATACTAATATTGAAAATTCCAGAATTCCAAAAAAGGATGGAATATCTTAAATATGGTTATTTAAGATATTCATGAAAATGTGATCAAGAATTTTATATCCAATAAAATGTCCTTCAAGTCTTAATGACACTGGCCAACTGGTCAACATGAAAGAACCCAGGAGACATTGCTGCTCGAAATCCTGTTAAAAAAGAAATGTACTAGTGAATGAGCTTTATACAACCAAAAATAACTAGAGAGACATGAGATTAAAGACATGAAAATAAGGGGTAAGTAGTAGATACATAGCTACTTGTTATGTCTATATGCTTTGATAGTGTAGCTATAGTAAGTCATTTAAAAAAATGATAGGAGAATAGGTAATGTATGTGTGATATTGTGATTTACAATAAGAAATATATATTTGGTCTTTGTCCTGGATGACAGCTTCTAAAAATCTTGAAATTTCTGGTGTTCAGAGTGTTAAAGATAATTTTTGTTATGTTAATAAGGTGATTTTTGGAAAGATTCTAAAGATGGGGACTGGTTGGCAGTGCAGCCAACCACGGGATTAGAAGATTGAAACTTCCAGTCCCACCTGAACTTCCAGGGAAGAGATAGGGGCTGAAGATGAGGTTCAATTACCAATGGACAATGATGTAATAATTATTGTCTATATGATGAAGCTGCCAACAAAACTTAAAAGGAAAGGCTTCACAGAGCTTCTGAGTTGGTGAATGTATGGTGGAGATACTTGCTAGGAGAGCGGTGCACCTTCAGAGGGTGTGGAAGCTCTGTGCCCCTTCCCTATTCCTGGCCTTAGACATCTCTTCTTTTTGGCTGTTTCTGAATTATATCCATTTATAATAAACTGGTAATCCAGTAAGAAAATGATCTCTCTCAGTTTTGTGAGTCACTCTGGCAAGTTAATCAAACAAGGAGGGGGTCATGGGAACCTCTGATTTATGGTCAGTCAAAAGCACAGCTAATAAGCTGGGCTTGCATTTGGGGTTCTCAAGTGTGTATGCATGAGGAGGGGCAGTTTTACCTGTGGAATCTTTACTTGTGGAATCTAATGGTATCTCTTTGTAGATAGTATCAAAATTGAGGTGAATTGTAGAACACACAGCTGGTGTCTAGAGAATTGCTTAATGGTATGAGAAATCCTCCCCACTTTGGAATTGTAACCAGAACCCTTTTAGCTGTTTTTAATAATGGTATTGATTGTTGTGGTTTATTGTTTAACTGTTTTTATTAATCAAATTGAGCAGAATATTATTGGTATTGTCATCCTTAAACTGTTGTTTGTGGAATGTGAAATAAAGCCAATGGATAAGTGAGGAGGATTCCAATTCTATTAGCCCCTGGATCTTTGAGAATGAGATTCTTAGTATGGGAGAAAACCAAGCACCCTGCAGTCTGATTCTGAGTTGAAACATTAGTTAAAAACTTCTAACTCTGTCCACTGAAGATGCCTAGAAGCAATGACTGGCTCAATGTTAATGAATGTCTAGCAACCTGATTCTTGTTTTCAAATATTTTATCACATCAAGAGTAATGCTGGCTTCTTGGACTGATAGCTGATTTACATTCTGGAGCAGGAGATATCCAGGATGAGCCAGAAGACTATAGCAGACAACTGCAATCAAGTTGGAAGGACTCAGGAACAAACTCGAAGGGACATTCACTGACCAAAGATGAAAAGGTTTTGGTTTCAATAAAAATAAAATTGAAATAGATTGAAACCCCATGACTTTATAATAATATTTTTAAAAAAATCATCATGTCAGAATATGACAGGAATCTAATTTGTCATCTTTGAAAGTGGGTGAAGAAAAGGAAAGAATGAAGATTTATCCTGGCTTTTCTATGTGAGTGATAGTGTTGTGGTGTACCTCCATTTTACATAGGATGCCTCAAAAATTGAGTTATGGAGTCATTTATTAAAGCTGGCGGTATACAAATGGCTAATGCTCTTCAAACCTTGCAGCCCCGAACATCTCAACATATCTGGCTTATATTGGCAGAATATCAAAAAAGTATTGATTACATCTTTGGATCTGGAACAAGGAACCTACTTTGCAAAAAAACATTTTTTTTTTACAGAAGCAAAGATTAAGCAAGTTAGTACCTAAGAATCACTAAATCAACAGAAACACATTATCTGGGACCATCTGGGCAATTTAGAATAATTGTGCTGTCCAGATTTTTGTATCACTGAGTCAACAGGAATGCGCTATCTGTAGCTACTGAGACAATTTAGGATAATTGTCCTGTCCTGGTTCTCAGAGGAATGTACATCTATGACCAGTGAGATCACAATCAATGGGACATTCAAACCTCCAGCGAGAGAGTATTGGATAGCATACATAAGTTCCAGAAAATCAAAATAACTTTCTATTGTTTTAGCAAACAAGTACAGAACCAAAAGAGCAGTTTCTACCTGTAATGATTGCTACCATACTTCAGTAGCACTGGGTAATTAAGTGGTAAATGAAGGGAAGCACCTTCTAATAAAGTTATTCCAGCTAATATGTGAAAATAAAATGATAGCATAATAGTATTTTGTAACCTGCAATGAATTTGTGAACCCAGAAACTGAGAATTAATGATGCAAACATCAAAAAAGAGGAAAAATGGGGCATTATGTGCCTCCTGATGAAAGAATATGTCACTATTTACATTCTGTCAAATGGACTGAAGCTGATCTGATGAAGCCTCACCATCCATAGGCCATTTTCCAGGCCATAAAGAGGATAGAAGAATGTGTTAAATGATGCTATGACAGTGCATTTGACACAATCCAAACTATAGAAAAGAAAACCATAAGACAAATAGCCTGAGCTCTTCAATACTTTCCTGTCAGTCTTGTCTTTTGCACTCCTACTTCTTTACCCAGGCTTTCTCCCTTTTCTCCTTTGCTCTGAGGCTAAAATATTTTCTTCATCCATATGATTTACATGACTATTTATTTGTACTTTATATTTTACTACCAAAATTCTCCAGAGCTTTAAGGTTTTTTATTTTATATATATCTTTATATTTTTATTTATAGATTTATTTTTTATTTTTTTTATTTTTTCCCCTGCTAATATATATATATATATATATATGTATATATATATATATTTTAATCTTTATTGTTCAGTTTATCAATTACAATGACTCCCCTTTTTATCCCCCTATAGCTCCCCTCCACCCTGTACCTACCCCACCCTCCACCTTCACCTCCCCCTCCCCACTGTCCTCTCCCTTTGTTGCAAGATTTTTGTCCAGTCTCTTGCTGCACTTCCCACAACCCTTTTCTCCCCAAGAATTGTCAGTCCATTCCCTCTCTATGTCCATGTCTCTGTTATATTCACCAGTTTATCCTGTTCATCAGCCTATCAATTCACTTGATTTATATGTTCATTTGTTGATAGATGTGTATTTGTTGTTCATAATTTATATTTTTACCTTTTTCTTCTTCCTCTTCTTAAAGAATATCCTTCAGCATTTCATATAATGTTGGTTTGGTGGTGATGAACTCCTTTAGCTTTTTCTTATCTGCGAAGCACTTCATCTGACCTTCAATTCTGAATGATAGCTTTGCTGGCTAGAGTAATCTTGGTTGTAGATTCTTGCTATACATCACTTTAGGTATTTCTTGCCACTCCCATCTGGCCTGCATCGTTTTTGTTGAGAAATCCGCTGACAATCGTATGGGTGCTCCCTTATAGTTAACCAACTGTTTCTCTCTTGCTGCTTTTATTATTCTCTCTTTGTCTTTTGCTCTTGGCATTTTAATTATGATGTGCCTTGGTGTGGTCTTCTTAGGGTTCCGATATATTGCGGTTCAGTGCACTTCTTGGACTCCTAAGTCAATTTCTTTCACCAGGTGTGAGAAGTTTTCAGTCACTATTTCTTCAAATAGGTTTTCATTGTCTTGGTCTCTCTCTTTTTCTGGCACCCCTATAATTCTGATGTTGGTATGCTTGAGGTTGTCCCAGAGGCCCCTTATACTATCTTCAATTTTTTGGATTCTTTTGGTTTCTTGCTTTTTCAGCTGAGTGGATTTTACCTCTTTGTATTTCAAATTTTAACTTGGTTCTTGGGGTGCTCCAGAGCACTTTTAGGTCTTTGTATAATATTTTTTATTTCAGTCAGTGTATGCTTAATTTCTGGTTGGTCCTTTTTCATATCCTTGAGAGTCTCCTTTATATCCTCGAGGGACTCTTTCATTTCCTTGTAGGACTCATTCATTTCCACGTTGGTCTTGATCATTTCCTTGCAGGTCTCGTTTATATCCTTGAGGGCCTTTTCATTTCCTTGTAGGACTCATTCATTTCCACGTTGGTCTTGATCATTTCCTTTGTGGTCTTGCTTATTTCCTTATAGGGCTCGACCTTTTGTTGGAGCCTCTTGAAAAACCCTATAACCGTGGTTTTGAATTCCATGTCCAGTCGTTTTTTTCCCTCCATTTCTTTCACATCTGATTTCTTTCCATGTCGCTGCATGGTGGCTGCTTCCCTTAGTTGGTCAATTAGCTTTGTATGGTAGACTTCCTACTAGGGACAGTGGCTCAGCCTCCCGGTTACCTGAGGTGGATATGAGTTGCACAGTCTTGCTGTAGTTAAGCTCAGGTTAATTGTTGTTAGTACTTGGAGGGGTTGACCTCCAGTCCAATTGTCTGTGAAGCTCAGCTGTACTTAGGTTGGATGGGCGGAGTCTCCAGGCCAAGCAGACAGCATTAGCTCCACCCTATGCGGCCCTGGGGACTCTGTGCCGGGGGCAATGGCCGCCAGCACCTCTGAGAACAAGGCGCTGCCGAGCTCCACTGGCTGCCAGGGAATTCAGACTCTCCCAAAATGAGTCTGCATGCGAAATGTCTCACCCAGGGTCGTAAAACAAAGCAGTCTGACGGTTTTCTGAATGAGAGACAAGTCGCAGATCGCTCTCTGCAACGTCACGCAGCCGAGCTGTTTGCGCAAGCTGCCATCTCCACAAGCCAGGAGACCTGGCAGCACCCGAGCTTCCACGTGCCCTCCCACTGTCCAGTTTTCACCCTGTATGATAGTGGGTTCTCTGGACTTTGCCCAGAGCTGGAGAATCAGTCCAGTGGGACATCTTTGTCTCCCCGTTCGAGAAAACTGGCCGGTTTTCAGCCGCCCACCCTCTCCGCAGCGCGCGCTCCAAACCTCTCTCCACACGAATCTTTCAACGCTGTTCGCCGCTGCTCTTCCAAGTCACAGTGTCTTATTTTCACTTTTATTTGTGGAATTTTCACTCGGCCAGCTTTCTGGTGATTCTGGAAGGTGTTTGTTCTTTCATTAAGTTGTAGTATTAAAATTGCTATGTATGACGGCAAGATAGGTGTTTTGCCTATGCCGCCATCTTGGTTCCTCTCTTATACATTTATTTTTTATATTTATTGGAGTGACATTGGTTAATAAGAATCAAATCTGGAAAGGAGAGAAGATGCTGTGTTTGGAGGGTGGCTGGCAAGTTTCTGTTTTTTGAGTTGGGTGGTTATAAAGATATGTGCCTTATAATAACCCAGTAAGTTGCAAAAAATAAAAAATGCTAAGCATATATTTATAAATCCTAAATATATCATCCATCCATAATGCATAATTCACATATTCTAAGTATATCACCCATCCATATACCACCATCACCATAATAAAAATAATTAAATTTAGATAAATTCTTAATAGGTACCAAGCATTAGTCTTAAATCATTTATTTACATGTATTATGTCATTATTTACTGTTGCAATTTCCACTTTACAAATGAAAACTGGGGAACAAAGATACCAATTAACATGACTAAGTTCATGTAGTAAGTAAGCCACCCTGTAGTTAATGTTCCTTACTGAGAGAAAGATTTCTGGCTAACTCCAGGAGCAAAAGCAGCCTTAAAAGAAGATGGATTTGGAGTGTATTAATTAATTGCTTTATTCAATCATTTCACAAATGAAAGGAATTTTAAGGGCAAAGTAGGCAGGCTTAGGAATGAAAATGGTCCATGGGAATGAATAAATAATGGAGATTTGAAGACACCAGGATGTTTTTCTTACTTGTACAGAGGATAGAGAAAAGCCACAGATAAATAGAAATATTTCTGTCCTAAGCAATTAAGACAGCCATAAACCAAGGACAGACAGGGATATCTCTGGCCTGAGCAAATGAAAGTGGCCATAAGTTAGACCAACAGTATCCCTAACCTGAGCAGCTGGGAGGGCTAGAGGATAAGGCTTTTTCCTCCAGCACAACCGGGAGAGCTATAAGATAAATCAAATGTGACTCCAACCTAAACAAATAACCAAAAGAGGAAAGTGCAGGTGTGGGTGTTATTAAAGCTGAGTACAGGGCTAAGGTCCCACTATAGAAAAGGGGGTCTCCAGCCTATTTAATACCTCAAGACAAATAAAGCAGCAGTCACCTTCTTAGGGGACCCTCTGTCCAACCAGGAGGACAGAGTCTTAGGCTTTGAATTTAGAATTAGGTTTTAGAGGTACTGTTTGCTTGCAGTAAAGCTTCTGTACTTTTCACCTATTTTCTTTTGTCCATGGCTTCATTCTTCGAGTCCATCAGGACAAGAACCCAGGGAAAACAAATCACCTTGCTCAATAAAACAACCAAAATCACAATTTTTGGTGAGTATCTGCTTCGTGCCAGCACTGTACCAGAGGCTGGGCTGCAGGGTCACATGGGTCATCACTCTCAGTCTCTCATGTTGCTTGCAGACTTTCAGTAGAGACAGAAGGTACCACTAAATGTTTAGCTGTGGGATGGGCATGGCTTTATTGAGGAATGGAAGGCTAAACTAATACTGAAGGATGAAGTACAGTTGGCCAGACCATGGAGGGTAGAAGTCTTAGGAGCGACACAGGTAGAAAGGCACTGGGGGGACAGAGGAGAGGAGGGGGATACATTTCAGAGACTGTGAAAAGGGTTCCAGAGTTTTCCTGGTATTTAAACTTTAGCTCTTTCCATACAGTTGCTACTTAAGGGCTAGTGATATTAGAAAAGCAAAACCAAGCCAAAGCTAAAACCAAACATTTGCATCTAAAGTGAACCAGGAATGAGATGAACTTACAATTAATGAAAATTTCATTCTCTCTGTCCCTTATTTTATTGAGTTACAAATGAGTTAATACATTAAGAAAGAGTAGGTAGGAGGCTCTGAACCAACCTGAACTGAAACTAAACTATATCCGGGCTTGTTTGGTGTGGAGCCAGAAGGCTAGATTAGTGCCAGAGTGATGGAGTTCATGGCATCGTGTTTGTATTTTATTATTAAAAGCTTCAGAGAAAAGGAGTAGCAAGTTTCCACAGAAGGGTTTGAGAGACTAGGTCACTATATGGCAACAACCCCTGTGTTGAGGAGCAGATCAGCCTTGGTGAACTAAAAATTTCTCTCCAATTCATTTTCCTAAAATGAGAACATTAGACTATTCTCAGAAGTGAACAGCTATATAGCCTCAGCCATCTTTAGAAATTCTTATGCGCCTCAGTCCCTAATTAGAATCACTACCTGGAAGTTATTTATAATTCAAAGTCTAATTGATTTACTTATGTATTTCTGTATGCTAGTTAACATTGTTTTTTAAAATTGTATGCAGAAAAAAATTACAGCAGTCAAAGACAGGTAATCTAAAAAAATTACCCATTACCCTTTTAGACAGCATGGAGGGACCTGGAGAGTATCATGCTAAGTGAAATAAGCCAGTCAGAAAGACAAGTATCACATGATCTCACTCATATGTGGGATCTAATGAACAAAATAAACTGCTGAACAAAATAGATCCAGACACATAGAAACATGGAACAGGCTGTAGAATCTCAGAGGTAATGCAGAGGTTGGTGGGTGGGTGGGAAGATATCAACCAAAGAACTTTTATGAATATATGCATAGTCCATGGGCACAGACAATAGGATAGTAAAGGCTTGGAACAAGGATGGGGACAGACAATAAGGTGTCAGTGGGGGCGGGGGGGAAAGGGAGGAACAGGACATATGTAATACTTTAAAAAAGATTTAATTAAAATAAATAAATAAATAATACTAGTTTAAATTTTTATTTTTAAGAGTTTAAAGTCTGGTACAATATTTGAAGATGAAAAAAATAATAAACATAAAAAAATAAGTACATGGCATACACACCACAAGTGCAAGTTAATGCTAAAAACCACAGTATATTTTCTATATGTACCAGAATCTAGCCTATTTTTGTGGCCCTACATACTAAGATATGTGAATTACTAGTGAAAATGAAGGACACTAGTATTCCTGAGAATGAATTTCAGCTGAAATTAAAAAAGAGTACAGGCAAGAGTTTAAAGAGATAAACAGATGGGGCCTGTCATAGTACTGGTAGATCATAGTACTGGTAGATCTGAAGTAGGAAGAAAGATACCCTGTCTTCCAACAAAAATTGTTGGATCACCTGCCATATGCTATGCACTATATTTGACACTGAATTTGCAAAATTCAGATAAAAATTCCTAAGTACTGACAGGAAACTTACACTCTGAAGTGGAAGATTTGTGAATAAATGTCATGGGAGACAATTCTTTGCAAATATGAAACCCACACATTTTCATATCTTTTTTAAATGTGTTTCCTTGCAGCCATCTCTCAACTCAAGCTGAGTCACCAGCTTCTGGCTCCAGGCAAGGAGCTTAGAAAAGAGGCCACTCATTAGTCTTAAATGTTAAAGCTGACTTTTGTGACATCTATAGGAGGCCAGTAGCTCTGAAGGAGGTGAGCAGGAAAATCATTTGCTAACTTGTATTTTTTCCTCCTTCAGCATTTCAAAAGGTAAGTGAAAGACTGAATTGAAGGAGTAGACTATACCAGAAAGATCTCAGGATATTGGGGAAGGTATAGAATGCCAGCTGTTGCCTTGAGGTTGGTGAGTAAAGAGGAAGGATAGATGGTGGAAGCTGAAGATGCCTAGAAGAATCTTAGCCTTTAGTTTGTTGCTACAATTAAATGGTATGTAAGTGTTTGCTTGGATGTACAGCAGGAGAAATCCAGGCGCCACTCTGTCTCCCCAAGGCCACATGCAGAGTTCAGGGGATCCAGAGGTTTCCAATCAATAAGAGGTGCTATTAACTCCAGAAATATAGCAAGGGCTATCCTATCTAATAAAAGAGTATTATACAAATTGACTGCGCCTCTGCTATACCCACCAGCCACCCACACCAGCCACGCCCACCAGCCAATCAGGATCAAATATGCAAATAAACCCAACCAATATGGCTGCAGCCACAGATAGCAGGAGAGAGGCTTGGGTTTCCTTGGCAATGGAGCAAGCCAAGCTTTCCACCTACTTTTGCTGGCTTAAGACTCCACTCAATGCTACAAAATTTCGATGATAGAAGTTAAATAAATTCCAACAAAAATGATGGCAGCCACAGAGCTAGAGGCTTGAGTTGCACCCAGAGATGGAGAAAGCCAAGCTTTCCACCTGCCCTGGCCCCCCAGGCCTCTGCTTAAGGCTACAAAGTTTCAATTATAGAAGATAAATAAATCCCAATAGAAATGGCTGTTGCCACAGAGTGAAGGCTTGGCTCTACTCCAGGCTACAAAGTTTCAATTGTAGAAGATAAATGAATCCCAGATACCAGGACCTCTGCTTGGGTTGCCAGGGGTGTGGCCAGCCTACAAACCACCACAGGCCCCTTGCCCAGGCCACTCCACACCCAAAGGGAACACCCACCCTGATCCAGGATACCCTTCAGAGCAAACCAGTTGGCATCCACCCATGCACCAGGCCTCTATCCTATCTAATAAAAGAGTCATATGTAAGATTGACCATCACTCCAACACACAAAATGACTGCCCCCATGTGGTCAAAGATCCTGCCCCCATGTAGACCAAGATGGCCACCACAAGATGGCCAGCAGGGGAGAGCTATTGGGGGGGGACCAGGCCTGCAGGGGAGGAAGGTTAGGATCAAATAGGCTGTCAGGGGAGCAGTTAGGCATCAATCAGGCTGGCATGGGAGTGGTTAGGGAGTGATCAGACTGGCAGGCAGAAGCAGTTAGTTGCAATCAGGAAGGCAGGTAGGTGAGCAGTTGGGGACCTGCAGTCCTGGATTGTGAGAGGGATGTCCGACTGCCCCTTTAGGATCAGGAAAGTTGGACATCCCTCAAGGGGTCCCAGATTGGAGAGGGTGCAGGCTGGGCTGAGGGACACTCCCCTCCCCCCGCCCCATGCACAAATTCTGTGCACCAGGCCTCTAGTGTTTAGAATAATAAAACAAACAAAAATAACAACACTGAATTCTGGGTTTTGAGCCTGGGGTAAAATAATTGGGATCACATATATTTTGTTTGTTCTTTTAAATATGTTTTTATTGATTGCAGAGTGAATGATAGAAAAGGAGAGAGAAATATCAATTATGGGAAAGAGAAATATCAATGATGTGAGAGAATTATCAATTAGCTGGCTGCCTCATGCATGCTCCCTAATGAGTATCCAATCCACAACCCTGGCATGTGCCCTGACTGGGAATAGAACTGTGACCTCTAGGTTTATGGTTCAATACTCAACCACTGAGCAACACTGGCTGGGTGAGACCACATGCTTTTATGATAGGTCCCTCTTGTCACCCCAAATATATTTTCATTGCAATTCTGAGAGTACTCATTCCCCACTCTGCAGGGGATTGAAATGCAGTTGGATAATAAGATTACATTGCTCCAATTCTGGTAAATTTTGCAGGAAGAAGGATCTATTTGGAGTTCCTATTGCAAATGTGATGAGAGGGCTCATTTGTAGATTTGCTGTGGCATGATGAGTTATTCAAGTCCCTGAAGATAAGTAGGAATTACTCAGGGAAAATTAGAGAGGTGGGATTGCACTTCAGGCCACAAACACTATCTGAGCAAAGGTCTAGATCAGTGGTCAGCAAACTCATTAGTCAACAGAGCCAAATATCAACATACAATGATTGAAATTTCTTTTGTGAGCCAAATTTTTTAAACTTAAACTTCTTTTAATGCCACTTCTTCAGAATAGACTCACACAGGCTGTGGTATTTTGTAGAAGAGCCATACACAAGGAGCCAAAGAGCCATAGGGCTCATGAGCCGCGGTTTGCCGACCACTGGTCTAGATGGAAGAAAGGATGTATTTGGAATGCTGGGAATGTTTCAAATCTCTGCAGTGTGGAGTTTGAGGAATGTTTCAGATTCCCCGGGAAACAGATGCTAGGACACAGATGGCAGTGTAGGAAGTTGTGGGGCTGTAACAACATCTCTCAGGGTATGACTTTGCTACACACCTCAAGCTGACTGTGCTGGTACTGGGATGGTGTTTACATTGGCCACAAATTGAAACAAGGAGAGGATTTTTGTGTTTTCAACTGACCTTGGAAAAATGTGGCTGCAGGGATGAAAGAATAACCGTGGGTGAGGCAGCTTCCTTTGGTTTCAGGCAATTCCTGGAAAAGGGTTTCAGCTGTGAGCTATCAGCTGTGAGCATTTCACTGGCTGGACAAACCAGTGCCTCAGACTCGAAGGAGGATCCGGCGGGGAGGGCACAACACGGCTTCCACTGCAAGGCGCACATTGGAGAGACGAAGTTAGAGAAGTAAGCACATATCAGATATTACTGGGTCTTAGAAATCATATTTACAGGCTTGAGCATTTAAAACAAAACAGTCCTGGGGAGCTACTGAAGGATTTTAAATTTGAGGTTAAATCAATACAATCGTGTTTGTGTTTTTAGAAACATCACTATGATTGGAAAGGATCCTGGCAACAGGAAACCTGCGAGAAAATCATTGCTGTCAGGGAAGACATCTGATGAGATTTTCATTTAAGTGGAGGTGGGAATAAAAAAAGTGAATTGATTATACACAAAGAGAGAAAGCAGGTTTAACAGTATCTCCTTATTAACTGATGGAATGTGGGGGTGTCAGAGAAAGATGGGTGAAGCCACAGTTTCTGGCCTGAGAATCTGAAAATTAGGAAATTTGGACAAAGAGAATGTTATGTAGTTTTCATTTCCTCACTCTTCTTCTGACACTTGGACAGTTGTACTTGGCATCACTCTTGCCCAGGAGAGAGCATGTAACTATTTCACCTGTATTGATGAGTCTGTGTTGGTTTTGTTTGTTCGATTGTTTTGTTTTCTGGATTTCACATATGAGTAGAGTGGTATGGTTTTCATCTTCCTGTGACTGGCTTATTTCACTTAAGTGATGTCCTCTAAGTCCATCCATGTTGTTGCAAATGGTGGGATTTCATTCGTTTTTTACAACTGCATAGTATTTCATTGTATATGAATGTACCACAACTCTTTTAAACAACAACAACAAATGTAAACGAAAGACACATGTGTTACTTCTGGGATGAAGCAATGGACACCTCAGTGCCATTCTCTCATCTTTCTCTTCCACTTTGGCAAGTAGTAGGGTGGCCCTACGCTGAGATGAGAGAGTCGCAGAATGAAAACAGCTGAGGGCCATGTGCCATACTGAAGCACAGGTGCTTTAGATCAGTGCCCAGTTGAGAGGAGAACTGTGTGTGAGCCGAGCATAAACTTTATATTTTACTAGGGCCCAGTGCACGAAATTTATGCACTGGGAGTGGGTGATCCCTCAGCCCAACTTGCCCCTTCAATTGGGCCATTGGCTGGCTCTACCCTGGCTGCCTCAGCCCTGTCCTCCTGGCCCTGGCCTTAGCCCCGGTCACTGGCAAATGCCCTGCCCTGGGGGCCCTACCCTTGCCTGCTGCCTAGGCCATGCTCCCCCAGCCCAGGCCTTAGCCCCAGTGGTGACTGCCAAGCTGTGGGGGCACCCTGCACTCACGGCAGCCTCACGCACACCTTGGCCCCATCCCCCGCCTTGCGTGCACCTCAGCCCCAAACCCCCCGCCCCACATACTAGCCGGCTACCTTTGCCCTAGCAGCTGGTGAATACCAGGCCTTGTGGGGCCCGCTCCATGCTTGCTGGCCTCCTGAAGCATGCCTCAGCCCTGCCCCCCACCTCGTGTACTCACTGGCCTCCTAACCCCTCCCCCCGCCCTCAGCCCTGCTCTCTGCTCGTGATTGGCTGGTGGGTGTGGCTGGTGGGTGTAGCAAAGGTATGGTCAAATTTGCATATTACTCTTTTATTAGATAGGATGCTTTGAGATTTGGGGGCTGTTTGTTCTCACAGAATAAGGCTAGCCTATCCTGACAAATACTGGAACATAGAAAACAATCGTGGTGTGTGTGTGTGGCTGGAGGCAGAAAGAGGGGAGCAGAAAGGCAGGATGTGAACTTGGTTTTAGAAATGTTTAGTTCAAGGCGACTGGGAGATATTTAAGTGGAGACGTTTGGTACACAGTTAAAATGTGGGTGAGGAACTCAAGATTGAGGATATAGATTTTGAAAGGCATCGTAACCAATAATTGAAACCATGTGAGGGATGAGTTTCTAAACACCCCAATTTAAACTGATCTGAGCATATTATTTTCCTGGTAGTGCTCTTTTTGGGTACATTCCAGAAAGCTTTGCTCTTTTTCTTTTAAAATTGCATTTACAAATAGGTTAATCTCAATATCACCATTCATTAAAACCTTTTCTTCTCTTTCTCTAGCTCATGAAAGTGTGGGCACAGTGTGCCCTGTTTGAATGCAAGTAGAAACGCCAACCTCAATCTCAGAGAATGGCAGGTAAGTCAGACAATTATTATAAAAAACTGCAACCAGTTTCTATGTTCCTTAAAGTGAAGTCTCAGACTTAAACTAGGAGTTGTTTTGAAACCTGAAAGGGAACCTTTGGCTACACAAATGTAAAATAAATACCAAAACATTATTGCTGACAGTTACAAAGTATTCTGAATGTTGGCACTGTGACACAGAAACTCTGAGAGCTATTTGGATGTAAATTTTATATCTGATGCGAATGTTGCAGATTGTGTTGCTTTGGGGATAGAGCACCAAACATGGGGTCTGATATGAATTCAGCCTGGACTATGTTTGAATTGTTGCCTATTCTTTAGATTTGTGTTTGTGGACATTAATGCTTAAACCGATCCTGAGTTTAGCAGCCAGAATATGCAGGCATGAGATTTACACCATGTCACAAGAGGGGCAGAAACAAGGTCTAAGCTTCACACAGAAACCCGTATGTAAGGAAATAGGCAAAATTGGCACATTTATTACCATTTCACTTTTAAACTAAGTCATAGAAAGTTTGCGACCAGCAAAAACAAAAGGATCAAAGCCAAAGTTCAAGTTTGATTCTCTTTGATCCCAATTCCCATACAGGCGTACTATGTGTTTTTGCCCTTTGTTTTATTAAACTTCACAGGTGTTGTGTTTTTTACAAACTGAAAACAAGACCTTTCACCAGCAAAAAGATTACAATGCACTTTATTATAATATTGTTTCATCAGGTGGTTTGGAACTGAGCCCATGATATCTCTGTGGTATGCCTATACTTTATTTTATTGACATCACTGTTTTAAGTGACATAATTTCAGTTGTATTTTATATCTCTCTATATTGTGTAAGGAATGTCTCTCTCTCTCTCTCTCTCTCTCTCTCTCTCTCTCTCTCTCTCTCTCTCTCTCTCTCTCTCTCTCTCTCCAGAAGTTTTTCTACTTTCAAATTTTCAGTTTATGGCTGTAACTATGTGAACAAGGTTATACTTCAATTAAAAGAGGGTGTTTAGAAACTCATCCCTCACATGGCTTCAATTATTGGTTACGATGCCTTTCAAAATCTATATTTGAGTTAACTCTCTCTTGTTTTTCCTTATAACTTTGAAACGTTTTGGAAAGAGTTGTTAGTCTTCATTTCTTTTTTCTTTTTTGTGATAATGGAAACATTTCCACTGTCTGCTGATGCTCACTAGAGCAGCCGCTGAAAATCACTCAGGTTTTCCAGGCAGTTTCGGTTCCTGCCTCATGGTGGGGATGAAAAGACCCTCCACATACCACTTTTTAATAATGCATCAGAAAGTGCCTATTTGTGATGAGAAACAAGGAGGCCTATCCTTGTCTGTAACTACCATCCCTCCCTCAAAACACATGCATCCGTCTCCCCCAGTGTTTCATCTCATTTCCTCACTTTGTTCTGATTCAACAGCATCTTTTTTGAATGGGTTATTACCACCATCTCTGTTAGTAAATGGGATATGTCTACTCTGAGGATCCCCATGAATGAATACAAACTCCTATTCTAAAGGGAAGAAATATGATTGCTGAATATTAATAGTTCACTAGAGATTAGAATTTTAGATTAGATGAGATCTTAATAATGCATCTATTATCTGAAGGTCAGGTAGGAAAGGGAGGAACAATGCAGGGAAAGAAATTAGAAAGGAAACTAATATATATTTAGTGCTTATTATATCGGAGACAGAAGTTTTTCTACTTTCAAATTTTCAGTTTATGGCTGTAACTATGTGAACAAGGTTATACTTCAATTAAAAGAGCCCACCACCAATAGATGGAGTAAAATTAGGCCATTTTAGTCATTATGTTTCTTGAGTCATAGACAGGAAGACATCCATGCATGTGTAACTTTTGAGGTAATTTATGGTCCTCATTAATTCCATCATAGTAAGTAAGTGCAAAGAATAGTGCTAAAAAAGAAAGACATAATGAGATGGAAAGTAGAGATAATTTTTATAATTTAAGAGTGATAAAGAAATGAATGAGTATTATGCAAGTATATGGTATGACTCATTTTTCAGTATGAAAAATCCAAAGGACCTATCACAAATCATGAAATAGTTGAAAGCCTTGTGTCTGTATCATTGAAATTAATGGGCAAGAGGTGAGAAAAAGTGATTATAAAAAAATGAAGTAGTTTTTGAGTGTGTGGTTCCAGCAGTTGTATTTAGTCTGACTCTCATGGATACAGTATCAATGAAATAATTTTGAGGGGTAAGACCTGCAAACTGGCTTGCTTTTATTTTTATAATTTTTAATTCCCAGTTTATTCTGATCTATAGCAAGTGTGCAAACTACTTGGTTAGGAGTTCAGAAGTGAGACTGTAGGTTTGGAACCAAAAGAACTTTTAAACATTGAGTGTGCTGGTACTGTGGATTTAAGATGATTGCCCCACTCTCGTGGAAATTCCACAGGCTCAAAACCCCATGGAATTTTTGCACATTAAAAACAGTGATATGCTATTGTCATGTGCTGAGGTCCTTTTCCCCTTTTGTAGAAATAATTGAGAAAGTGGCTGTCTTATTCACCCATTTTCACATAAATAAAGCAATCACATTTTGGAAAAGACTACTACTCGAATATTGATCAGCAGAGAGGATAAGATTCTGTTTAATTTGAAGTCATTTAAGGAAAAATACATCTAGAACCACAAGCTAAGACCTTGGAGTCCCTTTGGATTTTAAACACATTGATGTTGATAATCCTTTTGCAAACTAATCCTTTGCAAGTAAAGAAACTTCTGCGTGGTTCCAGTACTTTCTCATAGATTATTTTATTTAATCCTCAAAACAACTCTATAAAATTGGTGTTATATTTTCTATTTTGATATTTGAGTTAACTAAGCCTATAAGAAGATAAGCTGACCAATGCCACAGTAAGGAATTTCAATCTGATTTTGATTTGAATCTAAAGCTAAGAATATTTATCATGTATCATGAAATCTCCCATAAAACAAATACATGAGGAACACGTGTACTTTGTAGAAAAGAATAATAAACTTTTGGTTAATAAACATCAGAGGCTTTAAAATAACATTCTTTCAAACACATTTAGTCTATTCAAATATCTTAAAGAGGCATGCTTCAGCCCTGGATGGTAATGGGTAGTATCATTTACTCCCATAGTTTTTTACTATTAACTTTGCGTTGACATCCAGACCCTTACTCTATCACAGATGGAAACCAGTTTCCCATTAGTCATTTCTATCTGGATACCCACCAGAAAACTAAAAAAAGAGATTATAAATTGAGCTAATTTTTTTCCTAAACAGCTTCTCCTATGTAGCTAAGTCTGCCATTTAGTCACTCATAAGTTATCTGTAACTTACCGTAGGCAACCCCTATTCCCAACATGTTGGAAAAAGAGCAGATCCCCAAAGGAAAATATATGCTGTCACTTAAAAAATATTGTTGGGTGAGCAAAACAACCACTGACTATATTTTCTTTTAGAATCTATAGTCTGTACTTAAATGTCCTTGTCACTCAAGTTCCAAAAATAATATGGCCCCTATCCCTTCTTAGTCTAGTCATTCTGTCTACTTTACAGGGCAAATACCTAAATATTCTTTAAGACCCAATGAAAGTGTCATTTACTAATATTACCTTCCCTAATTCCACTGAGAAAGATTGCCCACTATCTCTTTTATACCCTCATTAATTCCCTATCTGTTCCTGTAATAACACATGAAGGCTGGTTGCACTGATTTCTTTATGTTGGCTTCCCTGGTTAAACTGGATTGTTCTTTAAGCACTAACATAGATTTCATTAACCTGTGCATCCACCAAATATAGCAGTGCCTAGAACACAGTTGAAGTTCAACATGTATTTACTTTGAGTAAAAAACTCTTAGAAACGCACAAAGAGAATGAGATGTCAGGCCTATTTGTTATTTTCAAATGCCTCTTTGTGAAATAAGGTATTAATTAAAAATTTTATTACCTCTAGAGGTAGTTTTTTGCATTTCTCATTGTCTCCTATTTAAATACATTGAAATTAGAAGTTTGATGTGAAAGAAACTACTATATTCTAACTTAGAAGCACAACTTTTTTTATAACTATTTCTGTTAGCTTTTTCTCCAATGTAATTTTTACTATATGTAGCCTTGGCCTTCATTTATGTTCCTTTATTTTTTTCTCTTTTTCTTTTCTTGGGTTGCGGAAGTTTCTTTTTGGGTCTTATTATTATGAGGCTTGAAGGTCCCTCTACAGTCTACAACAAGCAAATAATTGGAAACATAACTTCTGTAAAAGGCCTTTGAACCAAAATAGAGACCCCATGGGAAAGAAAATGAGACCTTTGTCAGGGTTTTTCTCTCTGCGACTCTCCTCCTTTCAGGTCTAAATGCATACAATCTCTTGGGCCATTAGAGGTTTTCTTTGGTGTGTGGTGGTTTAAACCAAATATTCCCTCTGGGCATTTTAAACTGCAAATGCACAGTGTATAAATCACTGTACCATACAATTCTATACTGGAAAAAAAGGAAAAAGTTGTTAACATTGCCATTACAAAAAGTAAAAAAGCAAGGGGAAAGTAAATCCAAAGTACTTGTTTAATTATCGTACAAAGTTGCTAAAAGCCTATACTTGAGCCCAGCATCCTGAGCTATTGTCAGTTGAGGAGCTATTGCAAGGTCCGCTTTATCATTTTATGGGTTGGCTAAGTTTTTAATTTTTTTCCAATTTTCTTAGCAATGGGTAATTAGAGGCGAAATATTCTGCAGAAAAGTGGAGTTTCACTTGAATGTTTAAAAAATGCACAGACAATCTGTGTAAAACCTTGTGATCCTGACCTAGATCGCTACCTCCTTCCAATATTTCTCCACATTGAATCACTGCATTGGAAAAGGTTCTGAAATGCTTATTCACATCATAGGATAAATCCAGGCTTTAGTCAATAGAACCAGGTGAACATTTATACAGAAAAGCAGGATGGGGCAGGAAAATGTGTACCATGCTTGGAATCACACAGTCAGTCATGGCTGTGTGACCTTGCACAGTCACTTGAGTCTCAGCCTTTCATGTGTAAAAACTAAAAAGGGATAACAATAATTTTGCCACCATAGACTATTGCAAAGATCAAAAGATATTATTACACACAGTAACACACAATATGTATTGTGTATTGTACTGATATTTATATGTATATATATACATTCATTATAATGTGCAAAATCCTCCAGTCTTCCTCAGCAGCTTAATCCAAAGACAAATGCACCTTTTAGTAAGAAGTTTTCTTTAAGTCTTATTGAAATCCTTTATTCTAAGATTTGAAATAATCCAGTGGAGTAGTAATAAGAAGGTAGCTTCATATAATTACTGCGTATAAGACGACTGGGCATATAAGACGACCCTCAACTTTTCCAGTTAAAATATAGAGTTCGCGATATACTCACCATATAAGACTAGCCCTCTTCAAACACACAACAAATAAAATTAAAAAAACACACACATCAGATTTGATTTCAATATGGTAATTTTAATTCAAATGCTTATGACATGCAAGTACTTAGCAGGAAACTGTCACTTATAAACATAAGGCAGTTTGTCATCAAACATGTAAACATAAAACAGTGCAAGTGGATTAAACTTTTCCTAACTCACTCTAAAGCTGAAAGGAAGGATAAGACAATAAACCCATGGGAGCTACCATGCTGTTTGTTTTCTAAGCTGTCAACCAAACTGGAACTGATGATGATAGGAGGAAGATAACAAACAAAATAGAGAGAAAGTAAGTGCCTAGCAAGTCCCTGGCGAGTTAGTAACACCCATCATAACTTCAAAATATGGTACTTTTTACATCCGGCATATAAGATGACCCCCGACTTTTGAGAAGATTTTCCTGGGTTAAAAAGTCATCTTATACCCTGGAAAATACGGTACTTGATGCCCCAATGTGTAAAGAGAGAGCATTTCATTTGTGGCAGGTTTCCCTGTGCTTTTCTTACCATCCTTAACCAGTCTTCACCAGTCCTCACCACTCATAGGTCTTCCTAGACTTCCTGTCAAAGTAAATATATCAAGCCCTGAATCCTGAAAGGTGAGATAATATTATTTCAGTTCACGAAATACCACTTACTACCATAGGAATAAACTCCATAATCCAGAGGAATAAATCTCTAATGACAAAATTTAAGCCAATAAGATAAAATGCTGAGTAAGCCCACATTTTTTGTTATATCTCTCTATAGTCCCTCTTCCTTTTCAAAGTTATATTTTGCCTATTTAAACTTTCAATATAAACATGATTAAAATTTCCAGTGTGCAGTAATTTTTATAGCATCTAGCTAAATATTGTAAAGAAATTATTTGATTGACTTCACTCTCACCACCCCTGCAAAGCCCAGGAGGCTGATGATTACCTCCACTGTTTTTTGTTGTTGTTGTTGTTGTTGTTGTTTGTGTGTTGTTTTTTTGTGAGCTAGAGGTTGTAAAAATTCCAAGAAGAAAGAATGTGAAACTTTTCTTCTCATCTAAAATGCATCTCATCCAAAGAGAATCATTAGGTTGGAAGAGGGGTGGCATGGTGGCCTCTAACTTTTGAGTCATATGTATACTACACCCCAGATTTTTAAAAGATCACCCCTAGTTTATATGTACTTTTGTCATTAGTTGACATCTGAAAGCAACCATTAACTGGAAGTCCATGTGATCAAACTTTATTGAAATCCATTAGCAAGTAAATGTGTTATTTTCATTTGTTTCTGATTTTTTCTTCTTAAAAATTTTTTTGTGACAAATGTAAATAAGAGTTTATCAGCAGTGTCACTAACACTTTTGATCAGATAATTCTTTGTTGCAGGTTGTGACCTGCACATTCTGAGATGTTTAGCAGCATCCCTAGTCTCTATGTACTGGAAGCTCATGGAACCTCTATAGTCAACACAGTAAAAACTACCTCCAGACATTGCTAAACTCTTCCTGGGAGGCAAACTCTCTCCTGTTGAAAAACATTGATCTAAAGAAACACATTAGTAGAAATACTTGTGTCAATATGTCACTTTAAATGTGAAGTTCCTTTGCAGGACTATTTTAAAGCTTTTGTCAATTTAGAGAGGAGACAGTAGTCAAAGTGGGATGCTGTAATCAGTACCTAACACTTAGCAGACAATGGTAAATTGCAGTATTTAATTGTGGGCTCTAAACAAATAAATTAGGGCACCATGGGCAATTTCCCTGCCTATGGAACTCCCATTCTTACCTCTGAATGAGGGTTACCTATGTGAGGATATCAGAGATAATTCATCCCAGGGTCTAGAGAGTGGGGTACATATACACTTCTTCCTCCAGGCATCTTTCTTATAAAGGCTGCTTCTTGCCTACAGGGAGGGTGTTATTCTTTAACACTTATGGCTTGTTATGTAGTGGGATGGGGCAAGGACTAAGCTCTGCTCAATTACTCATAAAATTTGAATTTTAGCTAGCTGTGTTCTAAAATATGGGCAAGGTGACAATGGTGTCTGCTACAATCATACTATCAGATTAAAGGACTTGCATGAGAGAGTTTGAAGATGAATAAGAACCAAGAGATAAGTCAAAGAATAGCATAAACGGTCATAGACTAAAAATCTTAAGTGGAAGAATTGCTTAACAGCAGAATGATACCTCATCTTCTGAACTTAACAGGATGGCTGCAAATATAGATAGATTTATGGCTTCTTTCTTTTCTTGGTAACCTCTGAGAGAAGGTTATCCCTAGAAAGTGATGATCTCTAGTAAGTTAGGAAAGCAAAGACTGTAACAGTCATAAGGAAAATGGGAGACAAGTAGCATTTAAGAGCTTAACTGAAATAAAAATCCAAAAATGTGTGGTGGCACCAATTCTGTGGGCTGGTGGGTCATTAACAGTACTCATAAGCACAGAGAATGGGGATAAGAAGTACTGAAGCTGGAGAAGAGTGTCATTTGAGGTAGGGAATGTAGGCATGGCCTCTCTGTGAAGGTGTAGTTTAAAATAGCAATTGAAAAAGTGAGATATTGAACCATGTGGATATCTTGAATGCGTGTTCCAGGCATGGGGCACAGCAAGTGCAAAGGTCTTAAGACGGGTATATGCCTGGCGTGTTGCGGAATGGAAAGACTAGTGGCAATATGAGTAAGGGATCAAGTGGTTTAAATGAAGGTCAGGGAGATAACAAGGTTGGAGGTCCACTTTGTATAAGGTCTTGTGGCCCAGGGCTTTTAGGTTAATTCAGTGCTAGGTAAATTTGAGGGAAGATGAGGTGTGAGGAGTATGGAGGGAACGGACTAAGAATGTTGGTGAAAAAATATTTTAAATGAACATTGAGACAGGAAGAAAAAGGGTTCAAGAATAAACAGATATTTGGAAGCCTTATAAAGAAAGGGAAGAGAATCAGGATCAGGACTGAATGAAAGCATAGAAGGCAAAGGAGGAAAAAGTTTCTAGGTGGAAAATATACTTACTCATGATAACTAATAGTTATCTAGTATGTGGGATATACTGTAAGTGCTGTGTAAATTATTTCATTTTAACTTCCCATTCACCTGATAGGATAATAAATATTATTCTCCAAATTTTTGTAGATGAGAGAATTGAAGCCTAGAGTGACTGAGTCACTTTCCGATGGTAAAAGGAGGATTTGAACTCCATTAGTCTAATTTAGGCTCCTGTTCTTAACCAGCTTAAAACAACAACAAAAAAATTAAAAAAGGAAGGTGCCAGAAGAAAGTACAGTAATTAAAAGTGTTAGTCCAATAATTTATTAAACAAAGTCAGGGAACAAGTTTGAAGGGTTAGAATTAGCCTTGAAGGGGAAAACCCTGGTTTGATAGGAAAATAACTGAGGACAGGAAAACAAATTGCGAATCCCAAGTCATAAAGCCAATTAAACAGTGGCTCAGGGACCAGAGTCCAAATTTTCTGATTGTCAAGACAAGCCCTTTCCACTAGACCATCCAACCACTCTTGCTGAATCACCGTCTGCTGGTTACTTTATCCCCAATCCAAAGGGAGTTATTGTAGTTAATGAATAAATACAGTCTAGCAAAACCCACTGTACATGAGCAGCTCTACAGAAATGCTAAGGGCATCTTGACCTTTGAGTTTTCTTCACAATTTCCTCCCCTCTGCAGCTTCTTAGCACAGAGCACTGACTTTCCTTAACTATAACTGCCTTCCAGACACTGCAGGCTCCCATATTGATGCCAAGTAGGGACTCCGGTGGAGAGAACTGTCACCCTCAGGGAATTTCTAGCTGAATTAGGCTCCACTAAGCCTTGAAATCAACATGTTTCTGGTAGGTAAATGCAGTACAGATGGGAAATCAAACCAGTGTGTGACTGGGCATGATTTAGAGCAGCTATTATTGATATGACAGATCCTAGCAGGCAACCTCATGAGAGCCTGCATTTTCATTGCAATGCAAGTAGGTAAAATTAATATGTGTGTTTTTGACTTTTGAATTTTCTATAACTTGACAGTGGTTATTGCAGTCATAATTTGGGCCTCGCATATTCTAAAGAGGTTTTTGATTTAAGAATTTAGATTTGTTGGGAAACAAGCAATATTCAATATTTCATCTATGTATTTATTTATTTTTTGGTGATGAAGATTTTTTACATGATATTAAATATGAATTTTTAACTGTAGAGAAATTACAATGGCCTGTTTCTAACACTTACATTATCTTAGGTAAACATTTAAATTCTTGATTAATATTTAACTACAAGAAGTATACTCAGTTCAAGTGAAGGATCAGTATCAGGATTCAGGCTGAGGTGTCTTTATTAGAATTCAGGCTCCAAGGAGAAATCCCAAGAAGTTATATACTGGATATAATAGAAAGTGGGAGCCATACCTGACCTCTAGAGAATGTGGACCGGGTATAGGATCTTAATCTTCTCTTCTCTTCTTACAGAAATTTGGATGGAGAAACAGTACATATCTCAAAGACAAGTGGACCTGGAAGCAGATTTCACAAGGAATCACACCGTTTTGGAAGGTACTCGATTCAAAAGAGCCATTTTCAAAGGGCAGTACTGTAGAAGTTTTGGTTGTTGTGAAGACAGAGATGATGACTGTGTCACTCAATTCTATGAGGCGAATGCACTGTGTTACTGTGATAAATTCTGTGAAAGGGACACTTCTGATTGCTGTCCTGATTACAAGTCATTTTGCCATGAAGAGAAAGAATGGCCTCCTCACACAAAGCCTTGGTATCCAGAAGGTAGGCTTTGGTAATATGTTTAAGCATTCTACTAGTTCATAACAAAATCTGTCTCTTTCTCTTCTCCTCCTTCCTTCCCTCCCTTCTCTCCTTCTTTTAGATAACATAGAAATGAATATATTGTGATAATCAGAATAAATTTCTTTGGATTGTTAAAATGTTTTGGTTTGTATGTGGGGTATTTGAACCATACTAACACCTTCAAGAAAGTTCTGATGTGAAGGTCTGAATCCTGTTTTGAATGCACACTCAACTTATGTAAGAGTTATTGCAAAATTTCTTGAAGGTCATGAAAGTCACATAATCATCTGCAGATTCATGTACTATTTTACTTACTTTTTTATGGGATTAATGGACCTCCTACCATTAGAATCTGTGGCATTTCAATGCCATAAAAACCAGCACAAAAGCAAAATAAAGTTAGCCACACACCCTGTCTAATACCAAGTAGATTTTTCATGTATATTTTTGTTTTGTTTTGGCAATCTGGGAATTTTAAACTATTAAAAACAAATGAGGGCTTCATATAGGGTAATTGTAAAAGTCTAAGATTGAATGGATAAATATAAATAATTCATAATGAGAATGATGGTATTTACACTATTGGTCCAATTATAAAAGAATGCCTATAGATTTTGAACAATCAATATATCCAAAGTTTACAACAAAACACAAAAAAATCTCTGTTGTTAGACATATATGAAATGTTATTTCTCTGTCACTTGTCTTATCAGATCTCAGCAGAATGCAGGTTTAATCAGAGTTCTGTCTTAATACTATGAATGGTTATGGTGGCTAGACATGAGTTAGAAGAAAATGTTGTATAACATTTGGTACCCTTTAAAATTAAGATGCTGGGGGTTCATTCTCCATGTCATTTTGTTTCTAAAAATTGAGGAAATACTCCTTAAAAATATCTGCATTATGTTAAAATTTCCATAGAATTGTCATTTATTCCAAGCCTTTGCCTTTATCAGCAAACAGTTTAGCAAACATTTATTTAATCCTAAAAAGTGGAAGATACTCTACTAGAAGTAGGAGAATTAGTTATACATAAAAAAATTACTCATTGAATGTCCCCACTGTGCCAGCAATGGTGTTTGGTTCTGGGCAACAATGGGGAAGAAAAAAGGAAAGATCTTATTTTCATTTAAGTATCAGTCAAGTTGGTGTGTGTGTGTGTGTGTGTGTGTGTGTGTGTGTGTGTGTGTAAAAAAACACAGTCACTGCACAATTGCAAATGGTGATAATATCTCTGAAGGTAACATTTAGAGTGCTATGAGAAAGTATATCAGAATATAACTAATATATGAAATTATATGTACATTTAGCCTGGGGTAGAGGGCAACAAGGAAGACATTTAAGTTGAGACTCGAGGAATGAAGAGAAGGCATCTCACCCGAAGATCTGAGGGCTGTTTCAGAGCTGAGCTGAAGAGCTCTGTTCAGGAGCTGAAAGGAGGACATCATTTCTGGGAAGTTATGATTATTGAAGGGTTGAGGGTGACATGAGATGGGGTTAGAGAGGTGAGTAGAGTTCAGATTATGATAGCATTTATAGTTCACATTAAGGATTTAAGAATTTATTTTGTTTGAGAACTCAGCGAAAGAGGTTAAGTAGGAATAGGGTTGGCTTAATGGGTGCTGAGTATAATATTATATACTAGAGGCCCAGTGCATGGAATTTGTGCATAGTAGGCAGGGAGGTGTCCCTCAGCCCAGGCTGCACCCTCTCCAATCTGGAATCCCTCGAGGGATGTCCAACTGCCCATTTTGGGGGATCAGGCCTAAACGGGCAGTCGGACATCCTTTTCACAATCCAGGACTGCTGGCTCCCAACTGCTCACCTGCCTGCCTCCATGATTGCCCCTAACCACTTCTGCCTGCCAGCCTGATCACCCCCTAACCACTACCCTGCCAGCCTAATTGATATCTAACTGCTCCTCTGTTAACCTGTTTGCTCACAATTTCCCTCACTTGCAGGCCTAGTCCCTCCCAACTCCCCTCCCCTGCTGGCCTGATGCCCCACAACTGCCCTCCTTTGCAGGGCCTGGAACCTCCCAACGACCCTCCCTTGCTGGCCATCTTGTGGTGGCCATATTGTGTCCATATGGGGGCAGGATCTTTGACCACATAAGGGCAGTCCTCTTGTATGTTGAAGTGATGGTCAATCTGCATATGACTCTTTTATTAGATAGGATAGAGGCCTGATGCATGGGTGGGGACCAGCTGGTTTGCTCTGAAGGGTGTCCTGGATCAGGGTCTAGGTTCCCTTAGGGTGTGGGGAGGCCTGGGTGGGGGCCCTGTGTTGGTTTGCAGGCTGGCCACACCCCACAGCAACACAAGGAGAAGCACTGGGATCTGGGATTAATTTATGTTCTACAATTGAAACTTTGTAGCCTAGAGCAAAGCCAAGCCTTCTGCTCACTTTGTAGCAACAGCCATTTCTGTTTGAACCTTTGTAGTCTAGAGTAGAGGCCTAGGCACTAGGGCTGCAGAAGCTAGGCTTCCTCCATTGCCTGGCAACCCTAGCCTCTGTTCTCTCCAGCTCTGTGGCTGCCACCATTTCTGTTTGGATTATGTATCTTTTCTAATTGAAACTTGTAGCATTGAGTGGAGGCCTATGCTGGCAATGACAGGTGGAAAGCTTGGCTTCCCACATTGCTGGGGAAACCCAAGCCTCCCTTCTGCTCTCAGTGGCAGCAGCCATCTTCATTGCAGTTTATTTACATATTTTGTTTCTGATTGGCTGGTGGATGTGGCTGCGGGTGTGGCTTGATCAGAGGTACAGTAAATTTGAATATTACTCTTTTATTAGATAGGATTAGTTGCAGTACTTTTGAGTTTTTCTTATTTGGGACATAGAGACTCTTTAAAAAAGCAATCACAGCTTCTTCAATGTTCATTTTTGCTTAAGAGCTAGAATTTTGCTAAGACTTTAATTTAAGATCATGTTTTAAGTAGAATTTATGTATGTATAGCATTTATTGGATTTATTATAGAGGGAAACAATTAATCATTTTATTTAGTAGCAAAAAGTTCACATTAGACTATAATTGTTCTCATGAAGGTATTTTTTTTCTTTTGTTTTATATTGCTTATGGAAGTAACTGGTTGAAAGAAAATACTCCTACACAATATTGAAAAATTGTGCAAAATTAACTAAAATGAAAAGACAATGGTATATTATATAATTTTGCATGTATATAGTCACTTTCCTCTGAGATGTGTGTTAATTCACTGATCTATTCAATATTGTTTTTCAGTTGTCTAGTAAAATAACATTGTCTAGTTCTTTGTATCATACATATACCAGGAATTCATTTGAAACCAGTGACTTAAAACTATGTACATTATTGTGAGAATTTTTTTAAAAATCACATCACTTTTGTATAAACTGGAAGTAGGACATATCCATAAATATCTTCCTTCTGTGATTGTTTCCTCCTCTCTGATGGTAACTTCCAGTAATTGGAGGATTTCAAATGTCAACTACAGAACACAAGTGACAGAGTTTGGAACAGAACTGGAGTGGATTTTGCAGACAGAATCTTTTGGTATAGCAGGTCTTCAGGAAAGAGTCTAGTATACCATCTGTTGTGAGCAGACCAAAGCTAATTTGATTGCACTCAAGTCATGTTCACATTGGTAAAACACGTGTGTAAGTCACTGACACATTTGAATTGGATGTAATTCACAACCTTCTTAACCACATTATAATGAAAATAAGTCACAGATGAAATGATGTCATACATATTTATATTTAGAAAAATATATATTTTTGTTGTTGTTAATGCTCACTGGAGAATATTTCTTTCCCATTGAGTTTTAGAGAAAGGGGAAGGAAGAGAGAGGGAGAGGGAGAGGGAGGGGGGGAGAGATAGAGAGGGAGAGAGAGAGAGAGGGAGGGGGAGAGAGAAAGAGAGAAAAAGAAACATTGATGTGAGAAATAGACATGGATTGGTTGCCTCCTGCACTCACCCTGACCAACCACCGAGGACACTCTAACACTGAGACTAACTGGCTAGGGCACAAAAATATATGTTGGTAAGGAGACATAAGTCAATTGATACAATCTCTGTAAGCTACACGAGTCGCTGTCCTTTAAGATGTTCTGATATCTATCTTGTGTGAAAATTAGTGGGGCATGTTATAATATTACAGAGGTAGGACTCTGTTACCCTTACAGTGCATGTCAGAGAATGAGAAATCCTCCTACCAGTAGCTGGAAACAACCTTTTAGAGATCAATTCCAGGGAACCAGATCTAAGAGTATAGGCTTTTGACCTTAAGAGATACATATAAATTATGAGGTATAAGAGTAGAAGGTAAGTTTAATATGTTTTATATAATCTACATAAATTGAATGCTATTAATTTAACCAGTAAAGCTGATTATTTATATCCATTATGCTGATTAACTAGCTAGTAGTTTTACCAATGAAAGCCCATTTCTGACATTCATTATACTGACACTCTAGTACTCAGAAAAAGACGGGTAATGGCGACACTTGTAGCAGCTGCCCTGGAATCAGGCCTTTCAGAATGACCACTGCTGGGGTGTGGAATTCTGATTAGAGCAGCAACTTCATTCCCTAATGTGTTTATACCTGCACAGACATTATAACATATTAGGATGAAGTATTTTAAAATAAATTACAGACATCTTATTATCATCTGTTATCACATTAATAGACCAATTGTTTCAATATCCAAATATTTTATATTAATGGCTGTTAAAGTTGCAAAACTCCCTTAATTTCTTTATTTCATTATTTTTTGTGTGTGTCAAGATGCTATATGTGTAACCAATTCAATTAACTCACTATTTTGTGTTTTGCACATATTTCACTGTGAAAATAATGCCACCGGGAATTGTCTTATTTTTCTATCATCATAATTTCCAACCTACTTCCATCTGGGTTACTGCTCACCTTGAGTTGATTTCTCCTCTTGACCTCTGAATCCCATACTCCAGTGATTATTTTCAAGATCTTCACCCTTGCAATTGTCTCCCCCCTTTCCTCCCACTTCTTCTCTATATGTCTCTCTTCTGTCCTCCTCTATCTAATAAAGCATTATTTTCCCCATTCCATCCTGATCAACTATCAACTTAAAAAATATGTCATTGTATCTCCCAACTTTGTGAAAAAGCCCCACAAATCTTTCATTCCATTTTCTGGCAATCAGGGCTGATCTGTGGGAAACTGGTGGGGATATGGGGGGCCCCATGGCACCCAGCTTGGCCAGCCTGGTGCTAACCACTTGCCAGCCCTACCCCCTGATTGCCTTGCCACCACTGGCTGCCTACCTCTGTGGGCCAAATGGTGGGGCAATGGGGTACAGGCGCAACAACTGGCACCAGTCTTGACTGATCTGAGACCTGTGGGCTGGGGGCAGCTCCAGTGTTGAGTGTCTGCCTCCTGGTGGTCAGTGCACATCATAGTGACCAGTCTTTCCACTGGTTGTTCTGCCATTCAGTTGATTTTCATATTAGGCTTTTATTATATAGAATTTTCTCAAAAAATTTTAATATATAACCTGAGTACTATTTTTACAATATCTTACTGATGATTTATATGATGATAGTTCACCATTGATCTCTTTTGAGTAGTTTATATATACTAGTAAACTAGCTAACAAGTAGTGAATAGTTGAAAAATATTGTAGTTGAAACATAAATAGCAGCACTCTTATTGACTTCATGAACTTTTCTCCTGATCTAAATCCTAAAGAAAAAAATAGAATTTTTTTTTTTTGGTCAGGTGAATTCAATAAAATAGTTTTACATTTTGTCTAAAACTTTGAGCTCCTTACTCTAGTCACATGCAATTAGTCACATTTACATGAGACTTAACATCTTTAAAAATGAGAAATGACATAAGTTTATTTAAGCACTTTTATTACTTATCTATTAATACATAGGTTTGTGTGTGTGTGTGTGTGTTTGTGTGGTTAGTGGGTTAGTGATTAGTTCCTTGATAATACAGTTTTCAAGCTTCACAAGTCCTCTCTGTTGGAATGTAATATGCTGTGTAAAGATAAAAGCTCCTGGAGTAAGCCCAGAAGAATTTGATACGTAAAACTTGACACAAACCAGATGTGAATTACCATCAGGTTGGCACCACATATTTTTGCATAATTGAAAAACTAAACACAATTGTAGATTACCTGTTGTGTGGAGGCACTTTATTGCTCAATTTAGAATTTTCATTTGTATACATTATTTTGACAGGTTGCCTCAGAGATGGCCGACATTATGAAGAAGGATCAGTAATTAAAGAAAACTGCAACTCCTGGTAATGGATTTAAGTGTCACTGAACTGAATTCTACTGTGCATTTTCTTCAAATAAAAGGAACATCTGTGAACAAAAGCATATATTCTATCTAGAAAGAATCATAAGTAATAAGATATCACATATCTACCATATTTTGTATAAGCATATTTAATTTTAATGAATGTTACAAAATCTAATCATGAATATATTTTTATTGCTTGCATTTGCTGTTCATGACAGTGGACCTTCATAATACAGCAGACCTGCATTATATATACCTCTTAATTATACACATTCTAATATACTATGGATAAACTATGTTTCTTTGAACATAGTAAGTATATATAAAAACAGGTTTCCTTGACAGAATTATCCTATAGAAAGCTGCCAATTACAAATATATTGAATCTACTATCTAATTAGATTTATGTTTTCAAACTTCAGTGACTATGTGGTCACTTTTTCAATTGCCTGGAATACAAGATGAGAACATATTGAGTGGTAGCTAATGCATATGATATCTTACCTAATAATAGACAAACATGTGAATTGACCATACCTCCGCTATGCCTATAGGCAATCATAGTAGATATGCAAATTAACCCAACAAAGATGGCAGTTAATTTGCATACATAGGTGCCCAGCGCCTGTGTCCCAGGAACATCCTGGCACCTGGTAATTGTGAGGTAAGCCATCAGAGCCCAGGAGCAGGGGTGGAGCCAGCAATCCATCCATGGCAGGGTGCTGGGGGTCCCCTGGCTGAGATCCCCTGCCCAAGGCTGGAAAGCCTAGGCCAGAGGTTTTGGGGCTGGGGTGGAACCAGCGATTGACTGATCGCAGGGTGCTGGGGGTCCTCGGGGGTGAGCCATCAGTAGGACATCCCCTGAGTGCTCCTAGTATGTGAGTGAGGACAGGTTGGGCTGAAGGACCACCCACCCCCAATGCACAAATTTTGTGCACCGGGCCATATATATATATATATATATATATATATATATATATATATATATACACACACACACACACATACATACATACATATGTGTATATGTGTGTGTATATATATATATATATATATATATATTTGTAAAATTCAAATAGGCATATGACTAACACTAATCAAAATATGTTTTATGCCTTAAGAATGGACATCTCTGGTTACTAATTTTGTAAACGAACTCTATTAAGGTCAGGCCGCCTTTGAATTTTTATATTTTTGCAGCACATGTTCAGGACAGCAATGGAAATGTTCCCAGCATGTATGCCTCATTGAACCAGAATTAATTGAATATGTCAATAATGGAGACTATGGGTGAGTAAAATCTTGCTTTATAGGCTTTTGGCACTCCCAGTAACCTTTCAGGTTGCAGGCAATGTATTTCCTATTATTTACTTCTAAAAGTAGTCATTTCAAAAGAAAGAAATGGGAAGAGAGGTAGGAAGGCATGTAAAATTGGGATGCACAGAGGTAAGTATTAAGTAATTAAAAATTAAGATGCACAAAAAAGAAGTATAGAGCATGGTTTTAAATTGTGTAGAAAGGAGCAGTGTCAGGGTGTGAGCAAGGAGTGTAGGGAGACCTTTAGTTTGGATAAGCATTCAGGCAAAGCCAGCAAGTAGGCATAACTTATTCATGGTATCATCTTTCCCTAGGCTGCTGCCCTGCCCCAGCTATCACATGCTCAGCTCTCCTGGGAAGGCTAGCCTTATGAAGGCAGTATTAGATCTTTGTGTTTTTTAATCCTCACCTGAGGATATTGTTTTTCCATTGCTTTTAGAGAGTGGAAGGAGGAGAGAAAGGGAGAGAGAGAGAGGGAGAGAGAGAAAAAATCAATGTGCAAGAGACACATCTATTGATTGCCTTCTGCATGAACCCTAACCGGGACTGGGGATAGAACTTGCAACCCAGATACATGCCTTTGACCCGGAATTGAACCCAAGACCATTTTGTGTGGGGGGCAATGCTCTATCTACTACACCACTCTGGCCAGGGCTATGTCATGATGATCCCCAAATAATCAATCCATACAGACAATTTCACTAATCTGCTGATATCTAGTCAATTTCACTTTCAGTTGAGTCAAAAGATAGATTGAGCCTTTTTACTAAAATGAAAGATAGGGCTGACTGACACTTAAACATAGGAAATAACTGTTTGATGCTCTTCAAAAGATTAATAAATTAGGTGGCTTCTCCACTTATAAAGAGGAAATTAAGAAGTGGGTGCTACCATCAGTTTTCTCTGTTGAACTGAAAGGAAGAGGAATAGGCTGGTTGGTTTCTGTCTTGGGATTTCTCCACTGCCACTGATCAAATCTCTAAATACCCCTGATAACATTTTAGATATTTTGGGAAAGATTTCACATAAGACCATTTATTATCAGGCAATCTTAAAAGTGAAGTAACCCTGAAATGTGTTTTTTATAATTAGCAATATCATTTTCTTCCATGCACAAGACTCGTCAGCACAATAGGAATGTTATTTCAATGAACCCAAAATATTTTTTGGAAGACACAAACTATAGAAAGTCATATTTGTTGACATTAATAATCTTAAATCATTCTTAATTCTTCCATGTATGTGTGTGTGTGTGCCTGTGTTTAATCAATACTTTTGGTGGTAATATATTTTAAATATTTCTAGGGAAGATTCATAATTTTCTGTGGTTGAATTACATTCAAATAATTAAAAGAACATAAGAGTATGTGCCATCATGAAACATGATCTGAATTGAGTTTCTGAAAGAATTCATATGTTTAGCCTACAAGCACACACTTCCAGGAGGCATAATTAGCAGCCCACCTTTCAATAGACCCATGAGAAACTTCAGTCTCATGCAATGCAGAAAGTACACACAGCAGTACAGATGCTGTTGGGAATGCTCCCTTCTTTAGAAAAAACAATTTTCTTTTCATAATTTGTTTATTAGCAGTTTGGGTGGACTTAGCTGAGGCTCTTTGCTGGTCTCTCCTGGGTTTGCGCATATATCTGCAGACACCTGGGACCTCATCTAAGATTGAATTGGCTAAGCTGGCCTCACTCCTCCATCTGGGGGTTGGGAGTGGTTGGTGGTAGACCCATATGTCTGCAGCAGGCTAGCTTTAGCTTTTTTACTTAATGACAATCTTCTAATAAGACATGAGTGGGAGAAGCCAGGTGCTAAGCTTGGAATCTGAAGAGAATCAATCCTGCTTTCTAGTGGACAAAGCAAGCACTAAACCAGCCCACATTCAAAAGTTGGGAAAACAGGCTCCACCTCTCAATGGGAAGAGCTGCAAGAATTTTGTGTCCATGTTAAACTTATCAGATCTCTAAACTTGACTTTTTTGTGAATTCAAAATCTAGTCTGTTGGATAAGCTGGCCTTGATTTTTCACTTTTTTTCTTTTCAAAACCAGCTTACCCCAACCTTAAAAGATTAGCCACTTTGGTCTCTCCTTGATTATTGGATCCTCCTGTACCTTGTCAATCAACCCAGAAAATTTGAAGTTAGCTTGATTCTTCTTTCCTCTTCTCGCTCAGTCATTATGCTCTTATATTCCCAGATTTCTTTTAATATTTATTTTGTTGATTCCTTTGCTATATTCTGGTGCATTTGTTTATGAATCTAGTTTGAAAGGACCCTAGTTTTAGGCTATCCAAACACCAACCAATCCCTTATTGGTTATCCTTCCAAAACAAATATTTGCTGCTCACATTCTAAAAATCCTCAATGACACTTCATTGTTTATAATATAGAATTATACTCCTTAATACAAAAAATCATATGAGACAAATGCTTCTTTACTGGATAATCTTTTATACTTTTTCCTCTGTCTCCTTAGTTCCTCTCATAATTTAAGCATTTAATTTATCTGCTGTTCCATAAATGTTCTACCCGATTTAAAACCCACATGCTGTGTCCCAGCATTGCTTCTATCAGAATAAATGCTCTCTTCTTTCTCCTCTGGACATCAAATTATGAACCTTCCAGACTGAGCACTAGATTCACTTTCTGTAAAAAACTGCACCTACTCCTTCAGGCAGAGCTATATCATGAATCCTCTACTCTGGTCACACTTTCAGCTACTGCTAATAAATGACAAATACTGAAATATTTCTATCTTTGTTGTCTTTCTAGGTATGCACTTCTTAAGGGTACATACATTTATTGATTTTAATATTGCCAGTGTTTAGGGGGAATCCAATAGATAAGACTGCTCAGTAAATCCTAAAGTCAATGAGAAGGAATGGATGAGTCAAGGTCAAAAGAGGATCGTTTAGGACAGTAGTGTTTCACATATTTTTTTTAGCTTAAATCACATCAAAACATACATTTAACTCAGTGACATAGTACATACACACACACACACACACACACACACACACACACACACACACACACCTAAATGTTTATAGACAGCACTTACCGGTAGACTCATTGTGTGTAGTAAATTCTAATATTTTCTATTATTTCTCCATTCTATTTTATTTTTTAAAATACTAATCCCTACTCACTAAAGTTAGGGATTAAATAAATGGCCCAAATGTCTCTGAATGCATAAAAACTAGTAGTGTAGGGGACCATAAACATACTTTATTAATGTTGTGATTTTACCTAAGGCTTGTTCTGTTAGTCTCTTAAATAATGCTGCAATACCTAATATACTCAGAGAGTTTCTTATTGAAATTCCTTGGGCGATGGAAACTGCACTTCACAATTATGGTTTAAAGTTACTTAAGGTTTTATGAACTAGCAGATCTTATAAAAGAAAAACATTAACTTGCTAAGCATATTATTGAAAATTGAGTTTTATCTTCAATCATTCATAATAGCCTATCACATTATAAACAATTTGGTAATAAACACAACAGGAAAAAGTTTAGATTCAAGTACTGAAAATATATTGCCCTCAATTTTCACATCATTCAAACAAGCAATGATTAAATTACTTTAATCTCTCTCATTTTTCATCTCTTAACATTCAGAAATTTTTGTTGTCATTAAATATCAATATTAGAACTTGAAAACAAACTTCTTTTTCCATGTAAGGTCACTTTTCTTGTTATTTAATTTTACACCAATTGACTCTAAATTATTATAAATAATAATTACTAATAATAACTAATATTGAGTACTTAACACAAATTAACCCACTAAACATGATAGAGTATTTTAACATTTAAATAAAATATTTCAATAAAACTAACATTGATGTAATCTTTTAAAGGATGCCTATTTTCTCAGTTTTTTATGGGTACTACTTTTTATGTGTTCAACTTTTTTTCAAATCTAAATTATCAATAAAATAGATTGCTGTATTTAATCTATAGGTTTTATACATTCACACTTCAATCTAAAATGCATTTAAAGATTTTTTTTTCAAAATTGCACATATTGGCCTTATTACCACTTAATCCCTATAAAGTTTATAAGTAATTTATATTCTTAAATTCAGTCTATATTGTTACAGCCTTAGCTTTCTCATATTAGAATATGCTTAATGCCCTAATTGGTTTGGCTCACTGGATATAGCATCAGCCTGCGGACTGAAAGGTCCCAGGTTTGATTCCAGTCAAGGGCATGACCTTGGTTCCGGGCACATCCTCAGTAGAGAGTGTACAAGAGGTAGCTGAATTGATGTTTCTAACTCTTTATTCCTCTCCCTTCCTCTCTATAAAAAATCAATAAAACATATTTAAAAATACTTAATTTAGGAAGAGCATAGCAAATACTTCACTACTAGAGTAAGTAATTGCATCACTTATATAAAAATAAATCTAGCTTGCAATAATAGTTGCAATTTTGTGAGCTCTGCAATTGTATAATTTCTGAAATATAAATGAACATCTACTTATAAAAGTGTTATTATATAACCTGTACATATTATTCTCTTTCATTTGTAAGGCAGATGGACAGCCCAGAACTACAGTCAATTCTGGGGAATGACTTTAGAAGAAGGTTTCAAATATCGTCTTGGCACCTTGCCACCAAGTCCCAAGCTTCTGAGCATGAATGAAGTGACAGTAAGTGTTTACTCTCTTGGTCTGTGTGTGTGTGTGTGTGCAGGTGCATTTGTATATGCATTAAAGCTATTTTAAATAATGAAAATAATGAGTTCTGAGCTTTCAGTTATATTTTTGTCATAAAAATAAAAAACCTTTCCCAAAATAATGGTTGAATTTCTCAAAATTTTATTTAAAGTTTACTAATATCAATTAGATATAGTCTCCTATCTCCAAGAGCTACTGTGCATTTATTTGCATTGCTAATGATTTCACAAAAAGTTGTGTTTCTGATTATTGGCTGTTTGGTGACCCAGTGCTTAAGAAAGGCAATAGTTGTCCTTATTTCCTTTTTAAAAACAAACATAGTTATCTTGTGAATTTGTCTCTTGAACTATCCATTATTACATGAGGATGAATAAGTGCCAGTAACAGCAGCTATGCATGCTATGATGATTAACAAAGGTTTATCCTAAAAACTTCTCAACATTTCCCTTGAAAACATATATTCAAATTTTGCCTACTGCCTGGCAAACTTCTTGTGATTTCTTCTTTTCCGAACACTCTTATGTTTTGTAATACTGTATCGATCTTCCCTTCCATCTTTGAGAGTTGTTATCATCTGATAATGGGTATCGTGCAAAAATATGCTTCCACCTCTATAATTGTCACAGATTTCTAACTCCTAGAGCTATAGTTTTACCACCCCAAATATGGGATGTCTTTTAGGCGCACACACTTTGCAGTTGAGATGTTCTTGAACAGGGACAGAGGTGGGCTCCCAGGCTGCTGGGCTGCTGCCTCTTCACTGTGCAGTAAAGGTACCCTGTCCTGATTGCCTGGAAACTCTCAGCATCTCAGAGACTGCTGTTTGCTGTTGGATACATTGTAAATTCACAGGTTTCTCATTTTACATTTAATGTGCTTTGCTTTTAAGAGATGTAATCCCGTGAGTTGTTATTTCAATTCTAATTTCACTAGCAGGGCCTTCTAAATTATATCTAGTATCAGAAAAGATAGTAATAGCTATCATTTATTTAATAGTTGTGTGTTAAGCACTTATAAGCACTTTCACACATCTCATCTAATTCTCTCAGCAGCTTGATGTAGTGGGTACTATAATTACCCATATTGTAAAGACAAGAAAATTGAGAGCGGTTAAGTCCCACTGAGATTGAGAGAAGTGAAAAGCCACCGAAAAATTACTTCAATTACATAACAAAGGCATCTTCAAAGATCTGCCCTCAAAATAGTCCGTAGAGTTCCAGTAGAATCAGTAAGCTTTGGCCCATTGAAGTTCAAATAGCAAAAAGCCTTTTAATCTTTGATCCAGCGCTGCTAAGTTTATAAAATAATGAATTTAGGCGTATTTTTGCATTTTTCCTGTAATTGATAAGGTATCATCAAATCTTTAGAGATGTGACTCAGATTCATTAATTTTAGTGACCTAACCATGTCATGGATTATAAGAGGTGTCTGCCCACCCCCTGCCTCTTTTATTACTTTTCATTTTTACCCTCATCTGGAAAAAAAAGCATAATCATTTAGGAAAATAATAAATTTCTATCTTTATAAGGTTTGCTCTTTCCCCTGCTTTTATTGAGGTCCCCAGTCACCCACATACTGGGTGTCTATATACTTTTTCTCTATATTATTTCTAACATTTCCTTTTTAAGTGTTAATTTTTACAACTTGTAATATTTTATATTCTAGAGAAAATGGGGTTCATTTCTTTCCTAAGTTGCTTCTCACCATCGCCTAGAAAAAGAAATTTAGCTCTAAATCATTATTGGCTGCAGAGATTTATTTGAATAAAAGTCACTGTGATATATATATATATATATATATAGTTGACTCCCTCAATTCCACACTCTATGCCCTCACTAGGCCTTCACCAAATTGGTGTCTGTGTCCATGGGTTATGCATATAACTGGAGTGATATTTAAATGAAAAACCTTAATGATTAGTAGTTTGGAAGAATGTAACTTACCTAATGCTATGAGTTAATGTACTGCAGTAGCCTAGTAATTCCAGGAAAGCAGTAAGGACAATTTGAATGATCTGTAAGATTTTTATTACCTTATGATATAAGATAAGGAAGTAGCTTTTTATTTCTAGGGCACAGTACTTTGAAGACTGAGGGCCTTTCAAAAGCTTGAAGGGTTGGCAGTGTCCTAATATCTGGTCAGATATAAGATGATCAGAAATATAATAAGTACTTCCAGGAAGAACATGAGGTTAATATGAACTGAAATCACTGGTAACTGTAGGAAGAGCCTTAAAAATAGGTTATTTCTTAGCGTGGTGACTAAACAGAAAATATCATCAATATATCAAACTGCCTCTGAGTAAATTGAAATTGAATTATTTTTTGTATGATTTTGGATAACTTCCCTCCACCCCCAACTTTTCTCCAAATTTTTATACCATTTTCAACAGAAGATAGTCTGTATGTATAGTTAGGGTTAGTGTTTGACAACAGTGGTAATGATTTTGCTGAGAAACTCCTTTGCATCCTTAACCCAAAACATCTCCCTTTCCTTTACCATATTACATAGATGCAAGTTGTGTTTCATATTATTCTCTATTTATGCTGGGTGGGAAAGATAAGCCATGAGTCATCCCTGGTTCCTGTGAAAGCTCTTCTATGTCCTGCCTGGTTTCCTGGATTCATTCCTTGGCTTATATCACTATTCCCAGAATATGTTTGCTAAAGATGAGTAAGAGGAATAATACACCGATAGGTGTTGTACAAAGAGTCCTACAATCATATACATATGTAAAGTCCATTTAATCTATAGGAATTAGTTGAATTGAAATGAATTTTTGTAGAGTGTAATTAGTAATAATGAGGAATAGAAATATATTGATTGTAATGGATAAGAAACAGGTTATTTAAGGATTTGGGGAAGCCCTTCTTATATGGCATTCCTAAATGAGGGCAGATAAAAGAAAACTTAGACTTCCTGTTTTCTCTGGATGAAAGAAAGTAGGAAAGGGGACAGAAAGAAGCCCTGGAGGAATTCTACCTAGACCACATAGCTTCTTGCTGTGTACAAAAGATCCCTTCACCCACTTTAGGATTATGTCTTGTGTCAGGTCAACAAATTCTGCTGATCAATTCATGCTTACATTTTTCCTAAAAGTGTTATATTGAGATTGTTCAAAGTCATGGCTTGATTGTACAGCTCTATTTGACATGGTCTACACTATAAATGTTAACAACAATGGGATAAATCAGCATTTTTATGCCAGCCCATTGAAGCTTTGATTATTGAATGGATAGACTCACAAAGAGATTGAATGGGAGCAGGCCTTCAAAAGGATAGCTCCCCACCAGAACTTGAAATTCTGCTCACTGAGCCTTTTGTCTCCTTATGGTGCAAAGCAGGTTTACCACTATGTCTTCCTTCTGGAGATTCACACTATTCATTAGTATGTTGAATACACTCAGAACCCTTAATCTAACATTTAAAAAAATAATTTTATTAATTTCAGAGAGGAAGGGAGAGGAAGAGAGGGATAGAAACATCAATGATGAGAGGGAATCATTGATTGGTTGCCTCCTCCATGCCCCCTATTGGAGACTGAGCCCACAATCTGGGAATGTGCCCTTGGCCAGAATCAAACCTGGGATCCTTCCTTCAGCAGGACAATGCTCTATCCAATGAGCCAAACCGGGTAGGGCTCCAACGTGTTTTTTTTTTGTTTGTTTGTTTTGTTTTTTTTGTTTTTTACCTAGTACTTCCTAAATCCATGAGATCAGGGAACCTTTTTGTTTCTTTGTTTGTTTGGTTTGTTCATGATTATTAATATTCCCCAAGGCTTAGGCACCATAGCACATACTTTAGGAAATACTCATTTAAACTAAAATATTGAAATAAGAATGCTGGGGGAGAGCAGAAGTGTATTCATATAAAATAGGATACCCTGTGTTTCAGAAAGAAAACAATGGAGTCAATTAATTATTATAACTATATTCAAACCGTGCATTGATGGAAGTCTTCTTGAGCCAGCAGACATATCATAGTTGAAGTAGGCCAATGCGTATACCTGTGTGGCACCATTCCATATACTGTACAGCCAATGTGCTTGGGTCTCAGTCTGGCTCCTCCTCTTATTGCCTCAGTTTCCTCCTCTGTGAAATGGTGATAGCAGTAGTTCCTAACTCTTACAATAGTAAAAATTCCATGAAACATTGAATGAGAAGTGCTCAGCACAGTACTTAGTAGTAAAGCACTAAGGAAACATTGTTATCCTATCTAATAAGAGAGTAATATATAAATTTACCATACCTCTGATAAAGTCACACCCACAGCCACACCCACCAGCCAATCAGGAGCAAATTATGCAAATAAACTCCAACCAAGAAGGCTGCTGCCACTGAGAGCAGCAGGGAGGCTTGGGTTTCCCTGGCAATGGAGGAAGCCAAGCTTTCCACCTGCCATTGTCAGCCTAGGCCTCCACTCAATGCTACAAAGATTCAATTATAGAAGATACATAATCTCAAGAAAAATGGCAGCAGCCATGGAGCTGGAGAGAAAACAGATGCTAGGGTTGCCCAGGGCAATGGAGGAAGCCAAACTTTTGCAGCTATAGACTAGGCCTCCACTCTAGGCTACAAAGTTTCAAACAGAAATGGCTGTCACCACGGAGCAAGCAGAAGGCTTGGCTCTGCTCCAGGCTACAAAGTTTTAATTGTAGAACATAAATTAATCCCAAATCCCAGGACTTCTGCTTGGATTGCTGGGGGGCTTGGCTGGCCTGAAAACTACCATAGGCTGCTTGCCTAGGCCACCTCACTCCCCAAGGGAACCCCAAACCCAATCCAGGATACCCTTCAGGGCAAACCAGCTGGCCCCCACCCATGCACCAGGCCTCTATCCTATCTAATAAAAGAGTAATTTGCAGATTGATCATCATTCCAACACACAAGAAGGCTTCCCCCATGTGGTCAAAGATTCTGCCCCCATGTGGACACAAGATGGCCATCACAAAATGACCAGCAGGGGATGGCCGTTGGAAGGTTCCAGGCCTGCAAGGAAGGCAGTTGTGGGCAATCAGGCCAGCAGGGGAGGGCAGTTGGGAGGGACCAGCCCTGCAAGGGAAGGCAGTTGGGGATGATCAAACCTGCAGGGGAGGGCAGTTAGGGGTGACCAGGCTAGCAGAGAAGGGAAGTTGGGGGCAAACAGCCTGGCAGGGGAGCAATTAGACATCAATTAGGCTGGCAGGGTAATGGTTAGGGGGTCATCAGGCTGGCAGTCAGAAAGAAGCAGTTAGGGGCAATCAGGGAGGCAGGCAGGTGAGCAGTTTGGAGCCAGCAGTTTTGGATTGTGAGAAGGATGTCCGACTGCCCATTTAGGCCCAATGGGATTGGGCCTAAATGGGCAGTTGGACATTCTTCAAGAGGTCCCAGATTGGAGTGGGTGCAGGCTGGGCTAAGAGACATCCCCCACTACCCATGCACGAATTTCGTGCACCGAGCCTCTAGTCTACACTAATAAAAGGGAAACATGCAATTTGACCATACCTGTGCTACACGCACAAGTCATGCCCACCAGCCAATCAGGAGCAAGTATGCAAATTAACCCAATCAAGAGCTGGAGTGAGCAGGAGGTTTGAGTTGCCCTAGCAATGAGGAAGCCAAGCTTCCTACGCGCCCTGGCTGACTCTGGCCTCCACTCAAGTCTATAAAGTTTCAATCATAGAAGATAAATAAATCTCATTAAAAATGGTGGCAGCCATGGAGATGCAGTGAGTAGGGGGCTTGGGTTGCCCCCAGCAATGGAGGAAGTCAAGCTTCCAGCCCTCCCTGGCTGGCCCTGGCCTCCACTTAAGAGGGACTGAAAAAAAAGAAAAGAAAAAAAGGGGCTGGGACTTGGGTCTCCAGGTGGTGATCAGGCCAGGATGGGACTACATTTGTGGGTGGTCAGGCTGGTGGGGGGCAGGGCTGTTGGAGGTAAGACTAGCAGGGGGGTCAGTTGTAGGTGATCAGGACAGCAGGCGGGGGCGGGGAGGGGGAAGTTTGGAGTGAGCAGGCCAGCAGGGGAGGCAGTTGGGGTGATCAGGCTGGCGGGTGAGGCATTTGAGGGTGTGCATGCCAGCGGTGGGGGGCAGTTGGAGGTGAGCAGGGAAGCAGGCAGAGTGGTTAGGGGCAATCAGGCAGGCAGGTAGGCAGATGAGCAGCTGGAACCAGCAGTCCTGGATTGTGAGAGAGATGTCCGACTGCCAGTTTAGGCCTGATCTTTGCAAACCGGCAGTAGGGCATCCTTCGACAGGTCCCAGATTGTAGAGGGCATAGGCTGGGCTGAAGAACACCTGGCCCCCATGTACGAATTTTGTGCACTGGGCCATGAGTACTAGATAAAGGGGTGATGTACAGCACAGGTAGAATAGAGTAGGACAATGAGGGATTTCATGGCTCTACTCAGAACAGCATGCAATTTAAAACTTATGAATTGTTTATTTATGGAATTTTCCATGTAATATTTTCTCACCATGGTTGACTTTGGGTAACTGAAATTACAGAAAGCAAAACAACTGATAAGGATGGACTACTGTATTTCTGCCCATAAAATGACTTCTTTGCAGAGTGGTTCTATATTTCTAAAACTATCTATTCAGAGCAATAAATTTATTCTGCTCCAACTGTAAGTTTTTTTAATATATTTTATTATTTTTTTACAGAGAGGAAGGGAGAGAGGCAGAAAGCTAGAAACATTGATGAGACAGAGACATTGATCAGCTACTTCCTGCACACTCCCTACTGGGGATGTGCCCGCAATTAAGGTACATGCCCTTGACCGGAATCAAACCTGGGACCCTTGAGTCCACAGGACAATGCTCTATCAACTGAGCCAAACTGGTTTCAGCCAACTATAAGTTTTTGCAGTATGGTTAATGTAATGGTTTAGTATTCTAAAATCAGCTGGATATCTATGATACTGCTCTTCTAGTTACTATGCAGGCACCCTGCTATGATCTGTTCAACATTTTCTGGACTTTTCTTCCATCATCTAAACAGTAGTGTTTTTAGTAATGAAATCAAGATTTAATAACTTTCTTATCAGATAATAACAATTCTTTAAATAAAGACAACTTATTAAATTTTTAAATTTTGGAGGATAAAATTTTAAATTTTGTTCAAGCAGACATGAACATTTTCAATTTTATTGTAGTCTTTTAAATATATATTTTTTGATTTCAGAGAGGAAGGAAGAGAGAGAAAGAGATATAAATGTTAATGATGAGAGGGAATTATTGATTGGCTGCCTGCATGCCCTACACTGAGAATCGAGTTCACAACCTGGCTCTTGACTGGAAACTGAACCCAGGACCTTTCAGTCCACAGGCCAACACACTATTTATTGAGCAAAACCACCTATGGCTACTGTAGTCTTTAAAGGTATTATATACGTATCTGAAGTAATTTTGTTTGCAAGATGTTGGATCAATGCACAATTACAAAACTGTTTTTTTGAGAATTTTAGAAATGTATATAGGCTGATTTCTAGATATGAAACTTAAAGACTTTCTCCATTATTTGCAAACATCATATATCCAAGGTAAAGAGAAAAAAGTATGAATGTCAGACTCTTGCATAATAATAATAATAATAATAATAATAATAATAATAATAAGTATATATACACACACATAATTGTTTGGTATAATGTCGACCAGGCTAATAAATCAATAATAGCTGAAAGCGTCCAATTGATAAAACAAATCACAGGGGATGCTGTGGCAGTGTCACAGTGTCACCACTGTGGCACCACTATGACATTGTGACTTTATCTGAGAATAGCTACAGAAAAACTTCTGCTTTTATGTATTTATTTTTATGGTATTCCTTCTTTATTTATGACTTTAAAGTAACTTATTTTATTTTATTGTTTAAAGTATTACAAATAGTAGTACATCCTAGTATGTCTCATTGCCCTTCCCCCGGCCTCCACAACTCCCTGGCATATGCCCTCCCTGCAATCCCTAGAGTCTTTCGTCCATTGGTTATGCTTATATGCATGCATATAATAATGTTCATTCTACCAATCCATGAACATGGTATATTCTTCCATTTGTTCATGTCTTCTTCTATCTTTTTTTTTTTCAGCATCCTGAAATTTTCTGAGTATAGGTCCTTTATCTCCTTGGTTAAATTTATTCTTAGGTATCTTAATTTTTTTGTTGCAATGGTAAATAGGATTGATTTTTTAGTTTCTCTTTCTGTGAGTTCTTTATTGGTTTATAGAAATGCCATAGATTTCTTGGCGTTAATTTTGTACCCTACTACATTGCCGAATTCATTTATTAAGTCTAGTAATTCTTTGATGGAGTTTTTGGTATATTTTATGTAGTACAATGTCATGTCATCTGCAAATAAGGAGAGTTTTACTTCTTTTCCAATTTGGATGCCTTTTATTTTTCTTCTTGTCTGATCTCAATGGCTATCACTTCCATTACTATGTCAAACAGGAGTGGTGAGAGTGGGCATCCCTGTCTTGTTCCTGTTCTTACGGGAGATGGTTTTAGTTTTTGTCCGGTGAGTATGATGTTGGCTATGGGTTTGTCATATATGGCTTTTATTATGTTGAGGTATGATCCTTCTATTGACAACTTGCTGATAGCTTTTATCAAAAAAAGGTGTTGGATTTTGTCACATGCTTTTTCTGCATCAATGGATATGATTAAATGGTTTTTATCTCTCAGTTTGTTTATGTGGTGTACTATGTTTATTAATTTGCAGATATTATACCATCCTTGCATCACCAGAATAAATCCCACTTGGTCATGGTATATGACTTTCTAATGTAATGCTGGATTTGATTTGCTAGAATTTTGTTGTCTATGGTCACGAGGTACATTGACCTGTAATTCTCTTTCTTTGTATTTTCTATCTGGTTTTGGGATTAGGGTAATGCTGGCTTCATAGCATGAGCTTAGAAGTGCTCATTCCTTTTGAATTTTTTGGAATAGTCTGAGGAAGATGGGTTTTATTTCTTCTTTGAATGTTTGATAATACTCCACTGTGAAACCAGCTGGTCCAGGGCTTTTGTTTGTTGGAAGTGTTTTGATTATTGCTTTAATTTTTTCCATAGATAGCAGCCTATTCAGATTTTTTTTTATTCTTCCTGGTTGAGTTTTGGAAGGTCATATTTTTCTAGGAATATGTCCATTTCTTCTAGTTTGACCAGTTTGTTGGAATAGAATTGCTCATAGTATTTTTTTTTTATTTTTTTTTTACAATTCTTCGTATTTGGGGCCTATTGTTATTTCCTCTTTTGTTTCTGATTTTGTTTATTTGGGTCCTCTCTGTTTCTTGGGGAGCCTGGCTAGAGGTTCATCAATCTTGTTTATCCTTTCAGAGAATCAGCTTTTGGTTTCATTGATCTTTTGCATTGCTTTTTTGGTCTCTATGTCATTTATTTCTACTCTTATGTTTATTATTTCATTCTTTATGCTCACTCTGGACTTTTCTTCTTGTTCTTGTTCTAATTCTTCAAGTTGCAGATTTAGATGGTTTATTACCAGTTTACTTTTTTTTTTTTTTTTTTTTTTTTTTAGGTAGGCCCGTAATCCTATGAACTTCCATCTCAGGACTGCTTTCACTGTGTCCCAATGATTTTGGATTGTTGTGTTTTCATTGTCAATTGTTTCCAGGATATTTTTTATTTCTTCTTTGATCTCTTTAGTAACCCGCTCATTGTTTAATAGCATGCTATTCAGCCTTCACGTGTTTGAATTTTTGTGATTATTATTATTTTAGTTGATGTCTAATTTTATACATTGTGATCTAAGAAGATCCTTGATATGATTTCAATATTCCTGAATTTGGAGAGATTTACAAAACTTTTTAAATATAGACATTTTACTTATTTTTAAAGTTTCTGTGTATTTCTGATATAGTAGGGATATGCTAGATGGAGCATAGAGTTAAGAATTTGAGAACCTCAGTCTAGTTTTAGGGTTATCTCTTATTTAATTGAGAGGCCTTAGCATGGCATTTAACTTTAAAAAAATGTATTTCCTCATTCATAAAATTGAATAATATTTGCTCTGATTCTGTTAGAGCTAATGAGAAGACAAAAGAAAACTGTGAGTATTAAAATACTTTAAAAACTTTAAAGCAGTCTCAAAAATGATGCATGCATCTGCAAATATGTATGTATGCATAAGTGTTGGAAAATAATAGTCAGATCCTTATTTGGGTTGAGTTTTGATTATTTATGGAAGTGAAAAATTACTTTTTATAAAGGTTTGGCAAAGAACAGGGCATTGTGTTTTACTTTTCTTTGAATGACATGAACAGAGCAAGGTCTCTAACATTTAATTTGCTTTCTTGGAAAGGTAACAGCTGAAAATTGACTCTGTCAGGACTTTAACATGTGCTCTTAAGACATAATGTATTGTGTATTTGGCATTACACACTTCCCGAAGTCCTTTTAATCTTTAAAGATTTTTATAAATGTCAACCAATTTGTCCCACTTTTGTTTCTTAATAACTGGTGTAAAAATCATGTTCCTTGGGGCTCCCAGCATGTTAATTTTGAAACAAAGAATTTGTGAATAGTTGTCACAAATTCTTTGTTTCAAAATTAATTTCATAGAGAATTGTATACATTCTCCAACATAGGAGATACATAAAAATAAACATAATTTATGAGGCCAAATTTAAATAGCACCATGTGATCTTTCATAAGGATGACCAAAGTTCTGATTTAAGATGACAAACATAATTATTGTACTGTGTAGTAACCTAGGAAAAGCTTTCTACGTACTGTTGTTAGGATTTTGTACTATTATGATTCCCTACAATGAATTGCCATTTTAAAACATATGTGGATTAGAAATTGTATATAACTAATGCTTTTTAGGGATGTCATTGCAAAAACTTGAATGTACAAAAGAAATACAATAATCCTATCTAATATAAGAGTAATATGCAAATGTACCATATCTCCACTATGCCCACCAGACACGCCTGCCAGTCCATCAGAATCAATATGCAAATTAACCCTGAACCAAGGCCAGGGCTGGGGCGGAGCCAGCCATTGGCCTGATTGCAGGGCAGTTGTTGAGTGCCCCAGGTCTAAAGCCTCAGCCAGAAGCTTTCAGCCTTGGGTAGGCCAGGGTTGAGCCATCAGTTGGACATCCACTGAGGGCTCCCAGTATGTGAGAGGGGGCAGGTTGGGCTGAGGGATCACCCATCCCCAGTGCACGAATAATCAATGTTATAAAAGGACATGGAATTTTATTATAATGATTATCGGGGTACATTTGAAACAGCCTGACACGTCTGCCTCTTCTTCATTAGGCTCCTTTACCTGCAATAATGGATCTTCCAGAGTTTTTTGTTGCTTCTTACAAATGGCCTGGATGGACTCATGGCCCATTGGATCAAAAAAATTGTGCTGCATCATGGGCTTTTTCCACTGCAAGTAATGAAGTCATTTTAATTACTTCCTTATAAATTCTCCCTTTGACTCTAGATCCTGGGACAGTCATTTAAAGGTTTTAAAATTTAGAATATTTAAATATTAACAGTTGGATTAAAATACACATTGAATTAAAATAAAATCTTGCCGAACCGGTTTGGCTCAGTGGATAGAGCGTCAGCCTGCAGACTGAAGGGTCCCAGGTTCAATTCCGGTCAAGGGCATATACCTTGGCTGCGGGCACATCCCCAGTTGGAGGTGTGCAAGAGGCAGCTGATCGATGTTTCTCTCCCATCGATGTTTCTGACTTTCTATCCCTCTCCCTTCCTCTCTGTGAAAAATCAATAAGATATATTTTTTAAAAAATAAAATAAAAAATAAAATAAAATAAAATCTTATTCTTCAGAGAAAGCAACCTGAACTTTATGTAAAACTCCATTTTACTCTGGAAATTGGTCTGTAAGGTTTTATCTTAAATAGATAGTAAATCAAAACAGCAACAAAAAATGTTGCTTATTTTATTTGTCCTTTGATTTAAGGACAGTTAGTAAGAGGAGTATAAGGTTCCCTTTCATTCATAATATAATGCTAATATAGATATATGCACATCCTTATAATTTTTAAGTTCTTTATTTTTAAAATATTTTCGAAACTATATTAAATTGGTATACTAATTTAATATAAAGCAAGAAAAGAATGAACCGATAGTAGGTTGAATTTGGTTTAATTTCATTTTAGGTAAAAACAAATATATAGGTTATGAGTCCAAACTAATATAACTGGTCTTTTAATAAGAATAATTTTCAAATTAGTGTTGCTGGTCACTTAAAAGTATAACAATACATCTTTTGTAGCAATTTTCCTGTAAGTTCAGAAGTCCAGTAAACACTCAAGTTAAATGCCAAGATGTGGTGTCCAAATTATCCTCAAAAGAGTGTTTCTTGTACTCCAGCAATTAAATACACTAACAATATTTATTGGCTGCTATCAAGAAACTATTTCTAAGCTTTAAAGGTGATTCCAAAAGAGTACTCAGAAATAGTCTAAGCACCGAGAACATTGTGAAATAAGTGCATAGGCTCTTAGAGAAGCCAGCTCTGAAGAGGGGCATCCCTTAGTACAGAAAAGTGCTGATATTTTAAATAACATTGCTTCGTTGTGTGAGCATCAGCTAGTCTGTTCTAGAAGTAATGCCAATAGCCAAGGTCACCTCTGGAGTGGCTTCCTTTGTGTATGCTACTGCCTACTAGCTCCCTTACTATCTGATGTTTGTCCTCACTGCAGTAGAGATCCACATGGGGATCTCTTTAAGCCCTATTCCAGATGGATGGGAGAGATTTAATCAGATAAATCATTTGTCATTTTGTATTTATGTGGTTAATGTATTACTCCTCCTAGGTGATAGCTAAACATTCTGCTTTAACTGTATGTCAGACCAGTATTTCTGAAGATGTCTTAGGACAGATGTTGGTGAGAGTAAACTTGCTTGGCTGATTTGGACAGTGTGTTTTGGGGTCCCTAGGTCACAGAGCCACAGAAGGCCTCAGTATAGGACTAAGTCTGCATTTGTCCCCACAACAATGGAGAGAGGGTTTTTAAACACGTCCAGGATTTCAGACAGCACAGTTTTGTGTCCTGTGTGTCCTAGATGGACACCAGGCTGATGATACATTTTTTAAAAATGTTTTTAATAAAGAAAAAAAGAAACTAGGTTCTTGTGAAGATCTAGAAAACTGTATCAGAAAGTGTTTAAGCTATAAAGTGGAATAAATAAGACATTAAAATCTATATTATAAAAGGCCTGTGGTCCTAACGACCAAAGACCTGCAGGGGTGGGTGGGGATGTGAGTGCGGATGGGAGTGGTTGCACATTTCATGAGCTGGGCTTCTATTATTTACACATATAAATCAGTAGTTATTCAGAGAAATAAAATTCCAGCAAGATGTCAGAGGCTGAAGATGTGGAGTTGGAAACGGTGAGGATGATGCAAGTCACAGCAAATTTGGAGGCAGAATAAAATAAGCAGAGAAAATAGTGTATGTCTCAGAGGTAAAGGCCAATAAAAGTCTTCAAACAGAGTGAAAAACAATTTGCTGAACTGAGTCATTCTTTAATCTTCTGACCTTTTCTAAGTATTTCTAGTGAATTTGGATTAAACCTTCACTGAGATTCAAAAATGTCTACATAAGAGCAACATATTGCATACCATCTGAATTTAAAATATTTGTCCTTTAGTTGAAATCTCCAGATTCATGGAGTTAGAATGAATCTTATAGGTCAACTTTTTTAAGGCTTTGGTTTTATAAGAGGCACATATAGGTAAAGTGACTCACCCAGAGCCAAAAGCCAAGCAGAAATGATCTTTGAAGCCAAGTTTCTAACTCCTTGGATATTCTTTACTCTACATTGTAAAGTATATTCTGAGCCAAAGAATAGCTACAATAACATTTCAAAAATTATATTTGATTTTGAACCCTTGTACTGAAAGTCAAAGCATCAAAGAATTTCTATTTTCTTTTCAAAGTAGGAAACTGTTTTCTTGAGGATAGCAGGGGAGGATAGCAATACAATGTCATTTGTCCCTATGAACTATATCCTAACACAATAATAGTTGAGAACACATATTGAGCATCTGAAATGTGCCAGCAATTCTACTATAAAAATATATATGCTGTAGTTACATAAAACCATGTATGTACAGAAATGCATATGTAAATGAATTATTTTGAGATAAGTTATTTAAAAATCTAACTTGGCATTTTGAGGTATTCCAGTACAGACAGTTTTAATGAGCAGAAATGATAACTTTTTCGGAGAAAAATGGATGGCTAGACGAAAGGCTATGACTGCTGCCTTCTATTAAAAGTAAGAGATTAAACATCTATGCTGAGACTATACCAGGCAACAACAAACAATGTGTACCAAAGTGCCACCCTCTCCAATTTTTTTCATGATATCATTGCTCATATTAGTTTATCATGGTAGCATGATCAAAATGAAGAAATGTATAGTTTTCTGGAACTGGTTGATTAGCTATGACTCTCTTATCTTGTCATATAGCTAGTGCTTAGCATATCTGTCATTTAGTAGGTGGTCAATAAATATGTGTTGGGAAAATGGATAAATTGATTAATGATGGCCATGCTAGGAAATTATTTAAGCATAAGACTGTAGGTTTCAATAATAAAAGGCATATATGAATTGCACATCTATTGAAATAAGATTAGGATCATGAGTTTAAAGAATATTATAAGCATAAAAGTGTGCTGTGTAACTTTTAGATATTTTATCAGATAGAGTCAAGTTATTCTGGATTAATTTAAGAATGGTGTCACAGGCAGTTAAACTAGATACCAGTTAAAAAACCCAGAAATTTGATTTATTCCAATATATCAGATTAATATAGATGAATTTCCAATTAATATTTCTATAATCAATTTTTCTCATTTCCTTAGTTTAGTTATATTCATTTTTAAAAATACATATTTATCCATGATTATATTTAAGATACTGTTTTAGGTGCAGGGGATACAAATGTCAGTAACATATAGCCTTGGTCCATGAACAGTTTCATTCGACAGATTTCTTAATGAAGAATTCAGAAGTATATAGATCATGAAAGAAACAAGGAACCAGAAAAGTCTTTGAAGTTGATAAGACAATGGGGCAATACCAAAATCATATAAAAGTTATGGCTTAAATTATGACACAGTGAATTTATTGGAATACATAAATATATTAATACAATTTTGTCTTAATTTTAAATTACAAAGAGTTTAGAAGATGAGTTTAGTGTTCAAATAAAAAGAATATATAAATTATTAGAAATTCCATGTTAATATTAATATTTTAATATTAATCAATATTTTATTTGAAACAGGTGTGGCTGCTGATCGGATAGCGATTCAGTCTAAGGGTCGATACACAGCCAATCTGTCTCCTCAGAATTTGATTTCTTGCTGCCCCAAGAATCGGCATGGATGCAACAGTGGAAGCATTGATAGGGCTTGGTGGTACCTGAGAAAACGTGGGTAAATAGCTGCCCAACATATATTTCTAGGATTCTTATGAGACCTGCTTAAGGTTAGAATAAGGAAAAATATATAATTCAAAAATTTTACCTCAACTGTACAAATATATATGTTACATCTATATAAATGTATGCTTCATTTGCTATCTGCTGAGATTATAAAGTATTAGAAAAAATTATTTGAAGAATTTATGCTTTCTAGCTAAATTAGTAGAAAGACTCAAATAAGCATTGCCTTCTTTGTTGCTCTGAGCTAAATGGAGAGACAGAGTAATTGATATCATTGATACATCTGTTGAACCTTTCAATTACCCAGGTAGATGAATAGATGTCAGATAAATCGCGTTTAGAATCAGATGAATAAAATAAAAAAGTAATTTACAGTTGCCTCTATTCATCAATATCATTGTCTTCATTTCATTTGATGAGAAAAGGTAGTTTTTATTCCTACTCTCATGTACTCTGATAACCTACTTTGATAGCTCATCTACTTAAGAGCTGAATTATTTGGCTATGTAAACTGCAGGTAATATCTACATATGTACTATTCACCTTTTTTCCCTTCATTCACTGAGTACTCTGGCTGGACGTGCTATGGAAGAGTGGGGGTCAGATATTGATGAGTGGCAATAAATTTCTTTAACAATTTTCTTTTCACATATTTTGCCTAGTATGTAGTGCTTTATCTACTACTCATACCCTTCTGATGTATGAGTGCTTGTTTGGCTTCTTTTTTGTATTATAATAAAAATTAAAGTCCTTTAGGGATTAAAAATATAAATGATCATTGAGACTCAATTAAATCTCATTGTGTTAGCCTGCTTAGGTTAACATAACAAAATACTATAAACTGGGTATCTTAGAAAGTAAGCATTAATTTCTCAGAGATCTGGAGACTTAGAAGCCAAAAATCAAGGTGTAGCCAATTCAGTTTTTGGAGAGAGCCCTCTTCCTGGCTTACCTTCTCACTGTTTTCACAGGGCAGAGAGAGTTCTCCTGTCTGCTCCTCAACTTTTATAAACACTAATCTCACTCTCTCTTTACCTTTTTTATAGCTAATTATCTCTGGAAAGTCCCATCTCCAAATACCTTCAAATTGGGGATTAGGACTTCAATATGTAAATTTGGGGAAACACAATTCAATGGATTGTACTAATTATCCCATTTAATACAAGTTGTCTTTTTGAAGTTGATTAGGTTTTTAATGGCTTTGCTTTCATTACTGTCTTTGCCCAGATTTTCTTAATCTATTTAACATTATTGAATTTTCTTGAACTAATCTGATTGTATACTTATATGGTCAATTAAACATTAAATATCTATAAATCCAATAGTTTTATTTTCCTTACCATTTGCTTCTCTACTCAATGAATTATGTTAGATTTGGGGCCAAATAATTTATGTTCAGTTTCAAAAGTAGAGATTAAAATTGTTTTCTTTATCTTTTGTGTAATTCAAATAACTTTCTTTTTTATTAACTTAAAAATTATATTACCATATGCTAGCTATTTCATCAGAGTATCATGAACCACAAATAATAGTTGAAGTCTTATAATAAGTTATCTATAACTTAATAAAAATGTAAAAATACTCTTACATAAACATATGCTTTATCAGAGTATCCATCTAAATATAATAAAATGTATTGTCTTTTTTACATTAAACTTGGCTCTTCTGAATTATAATTATGGATGCAGAATAAAGTAATTCTCCTATTAATATCAGCACAGATTTTTATTGACAGCACTTTTCATCCTTGGGAGATTCTATAATGTAGATAGAGTTATTTATTAAAGTGGATTGAAGCAAGATTTTTAAAAGTATAATGAAGAAATAAGAGGGAGGCAGAGGAGAGTGTAACATCAGTAAACTGATCTTTTAGAATCAGTCAACATTTTGAAAGTTACACATGTAAGCATCAGAATGTTCAATTCAGTAAAGTTGCACATAGATAGGGTGTTATAGCATTTTCCTAAATATTATGTTTACTTCTTTGCTTGTTTCTGATAGACTGGTATCCCATGCATGCTATCCACTTTTCAAGGACCAAAATGCTACCAGTAATGCCTGTGCCATGGCAAGTAGGTCTGATGGGCGAGGAAAACGGCATGCCACAAAGCCATGTCCCAACAACATTGAGAAATCTAATAGGATCTATCAATGCTCTCCTCCATACAGAGTCTCTTCTAATGTAAGTCTGAATGGCAAGAATTAACAGTGGTTTACTTGTTAAAAATATATATCTCTACTGTTATTAAAGCTATTTTAAAACTATTTAAACCATTTGCATTCTAAGATAATGTTATGTTTTCCGGTATAATTTCTGGTGTTCTTAAAGGGACCATTAAAAAATTTCCAGTTTGGGAGAGAGAACTAAGATGGCGGCAAAGGCAAAACACCTATCTTGCCGTCATAATCAGCAATTTTAATACTACAACTTAACGAAGGAACAAACACCTTCCAGAATCACCAGAACGCTCGCCGAGTGAAAATTCCACAAATAAAAGTAAAGATAAGACACTGTGACCCAGAGAGCGGCAGCGGACAGCGCTGAAAGATTCGCGCGCAGAGAGAGGTTTGGAGTGCGCGCCGCGGAGAGGGCGGGCGGCTGAAAACCGGCCGGGTTTCTCGAACGGGGAGACAGGGGCATCCCACTGGACAGATTCTCCAGCTCTGGGCGAAGTCCAGGGAACCCACTATCACACGGGGTGAAAACTGGACAGTGGGAGGGCACGCCGAAGCTCGGGTGCTGCCCGGTCTGCCGGCTTGTGGAGAAGGCAGCTCTCTCGCGAACAGCTCGGCTGCGTGACGGCGCAGAGAGGGCACCGCGACTTGTCTCTCATTCGGAAAACCATCAGACTGCTTTGTTTTACGACCCTGGGTGAGACATTGCGCATGCAAAGTCATTTGGGGAAAGTCTGAATTCCCCGGCAGCCGGTGGAGCTCCACAGCGGCTCTCTCTCAGAGGTACTGGCAGCCATTGTCCCCGGCACAGAGCCCCTGGGGCCGCATAGGGTGGAGCTAATGCTGTCTGCTTGGCCCGGAGACTCCGCCCATCCAACCTGAGCACAGCTGAGCTTCACAGACAATTGGCCTGGAGGTCAAACCCTCCTAGGGCTAACACAAAAAGCTGGGTTTAAATTCAAAAACACTGAATACAACCCATAAAGGATTGCAGTAAGAGTACCCACCTCAGGTAACTGGGGAGACTGAGCCACTGTCCCTTTGAGGATAGCCACCACATAAAGCAGCCACCATGCAGAGACATGGAAAGAAATCAGGTGTGAAAGAAATGGAGGAGAAAAGACGACAAGACATAGAGTTCAAAACCACGGTTATAAGGCTTTTCAAGAGGCTCCTACAAAAGGCCGATCAACTTAATGAGAATTACCAGGAAATAAACAAGACCAACCAGGAAATAAACAAGACCAACCAGCAAATGAATGAGATTTACAAGGAGATGAATGATACTTACAAAGAAATGAATGAGACCCTCAGGGAAATGTGCAAGACCTCTGAGGATACAAACCAGACCCTCACAGATAAAAAAAAGGACCAACTAGAAATCAAGCATACACAGGCTGAAATAAAAAATATTACACAAAGTCCTAAAAGCAGTCCAGAGGGCCACAAGAACCAAGTCAAAGATTTGAAATACAAAGAAGCAAAATCCACTCAGCGGGAAAAGCAAGAAACAAAAAGAATTCAGATAATTGAAGATAGCATAAGGGGCCTCTGGGACAACCTCAAGCAAGCCAACATCCGAATTATTGGGGTGCCAGAAAAAGAGAGAGAGCAAGTTAATGAAAACCTACTTGAAGAAATAGTGACTGAAAACTTTCCCCACCTGGTGAAAGAAACTGACTTAAAAGCCCAAGAAGTACACAGAACCCCAAAATATAGGAATCTAAAGAGGACCACACCAAGACATATCATAATTAAAATGCCAAGAGCAAAAGATAAAGAGAGAATATTAAAAGCAGCAAGAGAAAAACAGTTGGTTACCTACAGGGGAACACCCATACGATTGTCAGCGGATTTCTCAACAGAAACGATGCAGGCCAGACGGGAGTGGCAAGAAATATTCAAAATAATGAAGAGCAAGAATCTACAACCAAGATTACTCTATCCAGCAAAGCTATCATTCAGAATTGAGGATCAGATAAAGTGCTTCGCAGATAAGAAAAAGCTAAAGGAGTTCATCACCACCAAACCAGTATTATATGAAATGCTGAAAGATATTCTTTAAGAAGAGGAAGAAGAAAAAGGTAAAAATATAAATTATGAACAACAAATACACATCTATCAACAAATGAACATAAAAATCAAGTGAACTGATAGGCTGATGAACAAGATAAACTGGTGACTATAACAGAAACATGGACATAGAGAGGGAATGGACTGACAATTCTTGGGGAGAAAAGTGTTGTTGGAAGTACAGCAAGAGATTGGACAAAAATCTTGCAACAATGGGAGAGGACATTGGGGAGGGGGAGGTGAGGGCGGAGGGTGGGATAGGTACAGGGTGGAGGGAAGATATAGGGGCATAAAAAAGGGGAAACAATGTAATTAATAAACTGAACAATAAAAAAAAATTAAAAAAAAAATTTCCAGTTTGGGTATCTTTATAATGTGAGCAGTATAGATGCTTGACTTACATTTAAAAAATGCCTATGGAAATAGAGTTTTTAAATTATGTTTTAGTTACTTAATATACTTGACAAGTAAAAACTAAATCCAGACTTTTTATTTGTGGTCGTAGCTCATTATATCAATCCTTTGCCTTACTCCACAAAATAGCTGTAATGGGCAAAAGATGCCCTTGGATTCTAGATTGTCATGTTAAAAGCACTGGCAAATTTTATTCCATCAGATCAGTGTTACCCAGACCTTCTCATTTGCAGAATATCTCACCTTCACTGTCTTTCAGTTACCTGTAAAATACAGTCCAATATTTTTACCCTGACATACAGGCTTTCACAATTTGGTTCTGACCTGCTTCTTTTACAGACTTTTGTCTGGCCAGCATTTACCCCTCCATCCACTCATACTGCTCCTGATATAAGGACTACTATCTGCTTCCTAGATACACTATGGGCTTTTACGGTTCTCTACTTAGCCAAGTGATGATTCCTCTTACCCAAATAAATGGTTTGCCCACCTATTTCCATCTGGTAAAATCCCACATATGTGTCAAGGTCCACGTCAAAACTTCATCTTCTCTGTGAGGTTTCCTTGCTTCCTAGGTAGGATTAATTGGCCTTTCTTTTTTGCATCTATGGCATTTTGAGCTTGTCTCTATAACAGAACTTACCATTTTGTAATGCAGTTATTTATGTTGCTGTCTGTCTCTTCTACCAAAATGTAAATACATTGACGATAGGTTCAGGGTCAATATTTGTTTCTATCCTGGGTTTTGGTGATATGTACTCTGTGATTCCTGTGAACAGATGAACAGGGAATGAATAACCTGGCTCTTTACTAAGGGCTGCATTACAGAATGGGTAGCAACATTTGCATGTTAAATCTACACGGAGAAACTCCACTGAACATGCATCTAGAACTGCTCCTGTGATAAAAAAAAATGGAAATAGCACTAAAAGCCAATGATTAAGTATGGTTTTAACTTAATATTTTCTGACCATAAAAAAGTAATTATTTTTCCTCTATTCTAACATTTTTGTCAGTGTTACAGTCAATGAAATAAATGGGTGCATGTTATGTTAGCAACTTTATCAATGGGGCATTTCACGTGTGGGTATTTCAAAGCTTGATTAATGGCAGGTAGTCACATTGGTTTGTATAACTCCTAGAATGATTGTACAAGACTTGACATTATATACCAGACAATGGGTTTAGAATGCTTTGATAATAATAACATGCTCATTGATAATTCTCCTTCTAGGAAACTGAAATAATGAAAGAAATCATACACAATGGACCAGTTCAAGGTATGCTTGGATAAAATATGGTTATGCATTATTTATCCTTTAATAAAAAACATTACAGTTTAGCTCATGCAAAAGAAGCTTAATAAAAGAAAGAAAATTTTGACTTTTATAGTGTTCATAAGGGTTCAACAATTCTAAGGTCAGGGCAATCATGGGAAATACATTCATATAATAACTTCATTAGTTGTTATTTTATTTAAAAAATAGATTCATCCATAGATTTAATTCTTAAATATTAATGACACATTTGATGAAAGTTTGATAAATCCTTCCAACATGATTCTGAACCAAGCAGACAATCAAACATAAAATGCTAAGTGATGGTGCTCATTTAATTGTTCAGTCCTATTTAAAATTCATACATAGTATTAGACATTTTTTCACCTTCAGCTTAAATGGGTCAGAAAATGGAATGAAAAAAATCAAGATTTAGCAGTAGAAATAAAATAAATACACTTGTTTTTCTACAAATTTAAAACAATCCAAATAAATCAGTAGGATTTTATATTTTATAAAAGGCTTTCTATTTTGATCAATTTGTGTTACAGATTGCAAGCAGTAAATAAATAATAATATGCTAACTTACTGTACATTGACTTTGAGTTGTAAGATATCATCTCTAATACATAGCTTCTCTGTTTACCTATTAAATTTTATTTTTCACCAATGACATATCTAAAGATACAGTCACAGTATATATTCTATGTAATAAACATTTCTTTAAAGCACATGAAGAACAAATCTTGTGAGTCTGAAATGGAAATACAGGTTGTGAACAATAAAAGGTCCAAAATATATTATCAATGTACTGGGATGAACCAAATATATTAAGCCAAAACTTAAATTTTAAATATTTGATATATATCTAAGGAACTATTGGCCAGTTCTTGTTTTTGTTAATGGTGACCAGATTAGTATTGATTCAATATCTAGCAGGCACCATGGATTTTAAAATTGTTGGAGTAATTTGTATTGATTGTTATCATTACTTACTATTTATTGAGAAACTAAAGCTTACAGTAAGCATATCCTGGGACATGGTTTAGTTTTTAAAATCCTTGGATCTTAAGCAAAACCTGAAACAAATGAAAATAATTTTTTTCTTTACAATTGTGTCATTTTTGTTGGCTCTTATAGAAGAAGGGTAATGCATTTATAATTTAAATATATTAAGTAGAGTTTGTGAGACAAATTTGAAGGAGCACATTCATTTGAAATCAAGGATGAATTTAAAAATACAGCTTTGACATTGGCTACTTAAATGACCTTAGGCAAATTACTTAACCATCTCAAATCTTCAGATCATAAGTACTGTTATAAGTTCTCTCTTATGAAAAAAATGGGATCATAATTATTTAAAACAGAATACCTTAAGTTTCTTGTATGGTCATACAGTTGAATGTTCATGAATTTCACACAACAAATCAAAAGTAAAGAGATGAAATTTCAAAATAATACAGTTGGAAGGCAAAGCATTCAACCTCCATTGAACAAACATTTGTTGAGAAGCTATATCCTGCCAGCCTGAGCCGGGAGTGAGAGACAGAGAGCAGTGAAGGCCAACTTGTCCTGCCTTCAAGCATATGATAATTCTGCATAAGTTTGCTGCAGGTTCAAACTAAAATCATACAACAGTTGATTATATTGTTAGATGTCTGTGGGTTCATCAAGTCTGTCTTGGTGTCAGAAATGGAAGGAAGGAGCTGCCTTCCTTGTGATGGCTTCTCACCTATGTTTCTTTAGTTAGCAGTGTTTTTCTGCAGTGAAGAGTATTTTATCCATGATGGTTAACAAAGAGTTTGGAAAAGCTACATAAGATAATCCTATATAAATAAGAGCCTAATATGCTAAGTGTCAGACCATTCCCTGGACCGTTTGACCAGTCACTATGATGTGCACTGACCACCAGGGGGCAGATGCTCCAACTGGTAGTTTAGCTTGCCGCTGGGGTCTGGCCAATCGAAATTGGACTAGATGGAGCCCTCCTACAGTCCCTTCCCAGCTGGCCAATCTCCAACGATTCTTTCCTGACCTCTAAAATATTTATTCTAATTCATCTTCTTTCAATGTGCACAAATTTGTGCACTGGACCTCTAGTGGTTGAATAAAAAAGGAAAAATGCTTGCAGTATCTTCCCATTTTTATAAATGCTGATTGACTCATCTTGCTGTAGATGCAAAGTGATATCTTCCATTGTTGCATTTCCCCCCAGTCTCAATACAAAAGGATGTAAAAGGCAATAGAATACTGACTAACACTGAGCATTTTTCTAAAATATGTAGAATGAAAAATAATTTTAGGTTATGTAAATAGAAAATAGCAAAGATCTGCATAGATTACAGTTATATAAAATTTTAAAAACCTGTGGGAATGTGTTTTAAAGTCAGTAAAGAAAATCTAACTTCTTTTAGAATATTTGAAAAGCATCAAAAAAGGCATGTACCATTAAAAATAAAATAAAAATGGAACATTAAAAAGTTATATTTGACTTTGGGATAGAAACTTCATTTTAGTAGCTATCAAATGCTTATGCTATGGAAAATTCATGTCAAACTAAGATAGACAAGTAGGGTACATAGTTATGGAGGGGGTTTATCTTGTCCCAACTAAAAATGTTTTCAGTTCACATCTTCTAGAAGTTCAAAGTCTTCATTCTAAATTTCCCAAGCCCTTCAACAAAGCCCACAATACAGAAAAGAAGTAATCTAGGTGAGGAAATGAAGGAAAGCTTTATAAAGCATAAGCTCTTACTTTCTAAAAAATACAATATTGGCTCAGCTCTCCAGAGCTGGGAGGCCGGAATTTTGTCAGAATATTCTTTTGCCAAGGGTTTGCTTTCTATTCAAGCTCACCAAGGAAAGATTTGTATTTATTTCTAAGGATTAAGGACAATTACTTTAAGCCTGGTTTGCTACACTCACCCTGCCTGCTAGTTTAATTGGAGTTTTAAGAGGCTTGTGGTGAAGCGTAAGGTTAATGGAGAAATCGCAAATCACTAGCCAAGTGCAGAGGTCCTTCACTGTAAAGACTCAATTCCTGGTAATAGTGCCTCTGTCAATTAAGAATATCTGGTGTTTTAAAGATATAATGTGAATTTAAGTAGCACTCAAACAGCTAAATGTTGTTCTTAGAAGAAAACATTGCAGCCAAATGTAAGGGAAATCATAAGGTACTTGTCTTTCTCTGACTGGCTTATTTCACTTAACATAATACTCTCCAAATAAATTAAGAAACAAAATAAAAACAGACTCATAGTTACAGAGAACAGATTGGCAACTGTAGGAGGGGAGGGGAAGGGGTGCCAGGTGAAAAAGGTGAAGGGATTAGGCAAAAAATAAAATAAGCAAACAAACAAACAAAACCCCCAAACTATTGGACAGTCCACAGAATGGTGATACCAGAAAGAAAGGCTGTTGTGGGGAGGCAAATTATGATAAAAGGAGGATAAATGGTGATGGAGGGAGACTTGAATTGAGTTGGTGAACACACAATGCACTATACAGATGATATATTATGGAATTGTGTACCTGAAACCTATATAATTTTATTAACCAACTAGAGGCCTGATGCATGAAATTCATGCACAGGTAGGGTCCCTAAGCTTGGCAGTCAATCAAGGCTGATATGTAGGACAACCAGTGGGTTATCCAAGGGCCCCTGCTGGCACCCGCATTGTCCAGTCTGGTGCTGACCACTTGCTGACCTCACCCCACACCACTGGTTGCCTCCCTCTGTTGGCCCCACTGGCACCACTTTAGATGGCCTGGGGCCTGCGGGCTGGGAGCAGCTCCTGCATTGAGCATCTGCCCTCTGGTTGTCAGTGTGTGTCATAGTGATTGTCATTTGCCATTTGGTTGATTTGCATAATTGGCTTTTATTTTATAGGATGTCATCCCAATAAGTTCAACAACCAAAACATATTGCAACCAACTAAATTAAGCAGGAATCAAAATTAGCCTGTATTACAAGATTGCTTCTTAAATTTTATTCTTGCAATTTACCCATTGGTTATTTTGTAAGAATTTCTGGAAATTTATAAAGTTAATGTTTTTAACTGTGTCATTTTTCCTATTGGGTTTTATTTTAGCCATAATGCAAGTCCATGAGGATTTCTTCCATTATAAGTCAGGAATATATAGACATGTGACCAGAATAAATGAAGAATCAGAAAAATATCAAAAGCTTCGGACACATGCAGTCAAACTCACTGGGTAAGGCAATTCTTAGAAACTTTTAATGATTTTAAAAAATAAAACTAAAAGAAAGTGTATGCAGTGCATTTTGGTACCAAAATTCTGCTTTTTTATTGAGAGAGTCTATAAATTAACAATTATCTAAGCCTTAATAATCCTTAATTACTAATTTAAAATTCAGTGAAAAGATAACTTAAAATTTTGTAAAAAAAAAAATGGCCATTTTCTGTCTCTTGCCTATTAGTAATGTGTCCTAACAATCTGTTCCAAGGGCAAGAGAAATATATTATTGCAAGTCTGTTCTCATAATGTATCACTCCAATTCAAATGAAATGCTACTGAAAAGATTTTGGGAATAATTTTGTTTTGTTTCTATTCCAAACCCTCACTTTTCTCATATGACTGAACCCACACATAAGCAACCTCTGCTACAACCAAATCATTATTTTCTCCTTATTGATCTTTGAAATTCTCTGAGTCAATTCCAAGATATGCAGAACAGTTATCCTCTATGATGTCTCTTTAATCATCATACCTCCTTTAGTTGAAACTGGAGGCCTGATGCTTGAAATTTGGGCATGGGCTGGAAGGTCCCTCAGCCCAGCCTGCACCCTCTCCAATCTGGGACATTTTGGGGGATGTCCGACTGCCAGTTTAGGCCCGGGGATTGGGCCTAAACCAGCAATCAGACGTCCCTCTCATAGTCCAGGACTGCTGACTCCTAACTGTTCACCTTCCTGCCTGCCTGATCACTCCTAACTGACCCCCCTACCAGCCTGGGTGCCTGCAACTGCCCCCACCCCCGCTGTTCAGTCATTTGGTTGTCCCTCACTAACCCCCCTGTTTGCCTGGTTTTTCCATGCAGCCTGTTTGGTGGTCCGTTCAGTTGTTTTGGTCATGACAGTCCCTGTCTCGATTATAAGGATACTCTGGTATTTTCACTATAAAATTATATTTTATTGAATGTAAGAAACTACTGATTTTATGATTTATTGATTTCAAGGAGTGAAAATATGTGCATCTTAGAATTGAAATACATTTCAAGTTAATGTAGAATAGGTAATTTCACTATTCAGTGATAACGTGGCTCAAGAATTTGGAGTAGTTTTATATGTCTCCTAATTATATAGCTATAGAGAAAGATGGCCAGATAAATCACTACATGTCTTTAACAGGAAAATGAGATACTAAAGTATTAAAATTTTATGGCAACAAAAAGTTTGCTAAATTTTTTATCAGTAGTATATAAGAATACTGATTTTTCAATATCCTTTTAAGCACTGGGTATTTTAATTTAAGTCATATTAAATTTTCCCAAATCATTATTAAGTTTGTGAAATCATGTCACGTAAGTCTCTCTCTCTCTCTCTCTCTCTCTCTCTCTCTCTCTCTCTCTCTCTTTCTTCTTCTCTTTTTCTCTCTCATTTCCTGAAAAGTTAGAGAGACAAATAAAAAATAGAAAGATAATATGGGATAGTGGCATTTTAAAATACTAATATTCAGGTTCATTTTACTTGAATTTAAGATAAGAGATGCTAGTTTCTAAAAGAACATTTTATTCTTAAGAGAAAATTATAGTAAAATAATTATTGGTTGGATTAATAAACCATTTTTAACTTCATACTTCAATTTCAGATTATATTGATTTATTAAAAGACAAGATGAAGAAATTTCTCATTCTTAAACTTTTCCTACCTCACCTCCTCTCATATAATTTATATGTTAGTAATATTATTTTTACATATCAAAAATTACAAAATTTGAATTATTCTCTGAAACCATAATATATATAGTTTATAATTTCTTATATATTAATGAAGTCAATGATAAGCAAATAGTGATGCTGGCTTTTCTGTTCTTGAATTTAATTTTCATTATTTATTTTACTTTAATTAAGACATGCTCTTATGCCTGTGGTCCCTAATTTCTTTGATGTTTATGAAAGTATTTGTTTTATTTCTATTCAGGAATAACTTAATAAGTATAAAATCCTGGGATTTTAGAACCTTTAAAACTTTCTAAATAGTGCTCCAGAGTTTCTGGCATTGTGTTTTCCTCCAGAAAAATCTCTGGCCATCCAGATGTTTTGTCTCCCTATAAGTGACATAATCTTTACTACTCAAATACATATATTAATATATTTTTTTGAATTAGCTTTATTTACTTTTAAAAAAGTATATTTTAGACATATACTGAATCTTCTATATCTACTTTAATATTTTAATAATACTTATATTATAATTCTTTATTATTTCATTGTGTATGATTTTTCTCTACTCTGTCCCATTTATCTCTGAATATTTATTGTAGTATTTGGCATTCATTCTCCAAAGGGCTTTTGCCTCTGAAATATTTTTTCTTTTTTTCTCTTCCCTTTCTTTTGGTTGTCTTTTAAGGTCTTCTCTGAGTCTATGTCTAACTTCTCCAGTTTCTCCGAATAGTTTCTTTTGAGCTGTATAGTATTCATGTGTCTTTTGCCTAACTTTAAAAAAACAAACAAACAAAAAAACAAAAAACCCTGTTACCCTAGGGGGTTTTGCTCAGTGGAAAAAGCATTGGCCTGGGGACCTAAGGAACCCAAGTTTGATTTTGGTCAAGGGCATGTACCTTGGTTGCAGGCTCCTGGTCTGGGAATGTGCAGGGAGCAACCAATTGATGTATTTCTCTCACATTAATATTTCTCTGTCTTTCCCTTTCTCTAAAAATCAATGGAAAAATATCCTCCAGTGAGGATTAAAAAACATAAAAAGAAAGTTAATCTCTAATCTATCACTTCCTCTTTCCAGTACACTGCCTCTACTACTTTGCCCTAGGCTGTCCTTCCGTCACATACATACTTTCAATAAATTATTCCATTCAATCTGACCACCACTGAACTGTCTCTCTTCTCCTTGATAGATAGCCACTCCCTTCTTGATTTAGTTAAAATTCTGTGGTGATTCATTACAATCACTTACACACCCTGGCCTCCTCTGCCCTTGCTTGATTTATCATATTGGTTTAGCAAAATCTCAAATCTGGTTACATTAAAATCAGCCTGTTTTGTCCCTGTAGTTGTGCATCTGAACAGCCAGAAAAGATAATAAGTGTGCTGGTTTCACTTTTATTTATAACCACAAATTTCAAGTAGTTACTTAATACCGCCAGGCAATTATATTCTGGATTTTTATTCTGTTTACTGTCCCATTCCAGGTGATTATCTCAAAACTTTTTCTTTTGTCTTGAATTCCCAATACCTCTACCCCCATGCACTTTGTTGATAACCTTAAATTCCATTTTACCAAAATAAATGCCATCAGAAATAACTCCAAGTATCATGCATACTACCTCTCACCATGCACTTTCTCATATTCTTCCTTCTACTTGTTGCATATGTGAAGCACCCATGTTCCTACCTAAATCTCTCTTCTATAGTGTGGACACCAACCTTCTTCACTATTTAAGAATATGGAGAGGCAATTTCCCTTTCTCTGATTTATAATCAACCTTTTCTACCAACATACATGCATGCCATTATATTTCAGATATGATAATGAAAACTTTCCCTTGATTCCTTCACCTCACTCTATTCATGGTCTTTTCTTAGAGCAAACTCCTCGCATGATTTGTCTGTCCTTGCTTTCTTCAATGTTTTTCCATCCATTATTTTCTTAAAATTCTCCAAACACTTTTATTTCTCTGCTCCTGTTCATAAAAAATATTTATTTCAAGGTTATTAATGACCTCCGCATTGCGATATTCATCAGTCAGAATGCACACCTGCCCATCATTTCATGCTGGTTTTTCTTTTCTGGCTGTGACTTTTCAGTGTTTTTTGGTAGTATTTTTCCCCCCTCCCTGTACTTCTATACTTCTTAATGTTAGAGTGTCCATACTTAGTTTTAGGTCTTTTCTCCCTTCTATTCTCACTCATTCTCTGATGAACTCATCAGTCTCTGTATTTATCCTGGCTTTGAGAACCATCTAAACCTGACACTAATTCAATTTACTAGTATATCTCCCACCTAGATCTCTCTCCTGAACTCTATAAACTTAGGCATTCCATGACTTTCTTGACATCCCCATTTGGGTACCTAATAAATGAATCAAATTCAGCACTTCCAAACTCAACTCTGATTCCTGCCTTTACACCTGCTGAACAACACTAACTTTCTCCATCTTAGTTGATGACAGTATCCTTCCATATGCTCTGGTTGAAAGAAAACCTGGAAATTATCCTTAAAATTCCTTTCCTTGAAACTCACTTACAATGTGTCAGAAACTGTTAATTCAACTTATATCCAGAATCCAATCATTTTTTCTTATTCAAACTGCCACAACTCTTGCCTGACCTATCATTACCTAATATTTTGTGTATGGACTACTTAAGTAGCTTCTAACTGGTCTTCCTTCATTTTATTTGCCTTCAAAAGTCTATTCTCAACAGATTAATGAGAGTGTTCCTTTATAACACTAATCAGATCTTGTTGCTTCTTTACTCAGAACCCTGCACTACTTTCCCAGTTCCATGGAAGCAAAACCCAAGGTCTTTACAATGGCCTACAAAGGCCTGGATGATCTGAGGACTCCCCCATCTGCCTGCCTGTGCCCTCATCAATTTTCTTATCTCAATTTCTGTTCATTTTGTGCCTGTTCTTCCTGCTTTAGTTCCTTTAATGTTTCAGGAACCCATACATCTGGGTCTCTTTCTGTGGTTAAAATGCTCTTCCAGACATCTGATTTCTTAGTTCCTGTGTTTTCATTGAGTATTTATTCAGATCTAATCTGTTCAGTATAGCTACCCTGTCTGTCTTATTTAATACTGCTAACTGCCTTCTCTTCCAGCATTTCTGACCCCTCTTACATCATCTATTACTTTTTATAATGATTATTACTTTCTAACACATGTTTAATTTAACTAGCTTTTACGTTAGTAGTATATTGTCGTTCCTCCCTGCTAGATCGAAGCTCCATGAGAGCAAGCATCTGAAATATTCACTGATGAAGCCAACCACCAAATACAATGCTCATCTATAAAATACTTAATGCTTTCTCTAGTCAAAGAATAAACTTTTTAGCACATGTTCTATGCTAGTTCTCATTTGCTACTCTTCTTTAAATGGGTCAGTTTTTGTTGTTGAAAAATAGAGTAAGCAGAAGTTAGATGAGATAGCTGAAGCACTCCTCAGCTTTGATTGAAGTGTGCAATTTTTGGACCCCAATCAACTCTTCCCTTCCTGCATAGCCTGGAGCATTTGGTGGGACTCACAATAGAACCCTTGCAGGTATTTTTGCTGTCATGTGTGATACTTTGCCTTTCTTCTCTGCTCCACCTTGCTTTATCTTTTGACCATTGCCCCTGGGTGGTTGGCCAGGACTCCCACTGTCGAGGGGGCTTCCAGTGTGATTTCTTCCTCAGTGGAACTCCCATGGGTTATATGGGAACAGAATGACATGGTTCAATTGGTATATCCTCATTAGGGGATATTCCTGGACTGTATTACATACTTTTAAGGGCAAACTTTTCCTATCCAGTTTGGAGATAGAGGGGGAGGATTGTACTGTTGTTTATCAATATCTACTCTTGCTTTGGTAGAGAACAAAAGGTATTTTCTGTTATTCCTCATTTGTTATTTGGAATTACAGCTGTTTGCGTGGTTCACTAATGACAAAGTACTGAGGTTTTAAATTTGGTTTTAGTTTTATTTTTTAAATTCTTGTTTAGTGACTTTCCAGGAAGATGAATGGAATAAAAATGTCTATGCTGCCCCTGTAACTAGAAATTCATCTCTTTTTTATTTTCCTTCACTTTGAAAGTCCCATTCCTTCTAAACCTCTCCTTCTTATGTATATTTCATTACCAGTTTTTGTCTTCTCTTGTGATGTCCTTGATTGGAAAATTTTTTCCAACATATACTTGGTGATTGAAATATTTTTTGCTATCATTCAGAGAATACTGAAAATGCCAACATTGATGTGGAGTCTTTCTTTCTTGATTTATTAGAACTGATCATTTATCATCTCTACCACCCACTTAGCCATGCTGGTTATGTTACCTTCAGTCTACTCCTAAATTTGTTCTTGCTGGCATTGTACAAGATATGGGTATGTTTACATTTAATCACTCTGACACCATCTGTTTTCCACATTCAATGTGTCAGTTGCAGTAGTGTGTTAGTTTTAGTTTTTATAAACATTTAAAAAATTGAGACCTTTATAAATATATATCACATATGTGACAATTAACAAGGCTAATGCTGAAAAATTACTCTTGGAGCATATGTTTATTTTTCAGAAATACTTTAGGCCCCTGGGCATTGTTAGGTGCCCTGGAGATGTAGATTTAATTCATTTCTTCATTAGTAATTCCTGGTTTTGTAATTACTACATGCAGAAAATTAATGAATCAGTGAATTAGAGAGTAATCAAATAGCCCAAGTAAGTTAATGTTTCTTATCAGAGAGCTTAATATACTCCTGTCAAGTACCTTACAAATTTATTGCAATACATATATTCTATTTGATGCTCTTTTTATAGAAGACAATGCTGTTAAACTTTATTTACTTGATCAAATGAATTTAGAGGTCTATCACATGCCAAGCACTGAGAAATAGTAGGAAGATAACTACATAGTCCTACTCTTAAGGACTTTAGGAAATAAGACAGACTCATTCACAACTGACTCCAGCATAAGGGAATAAATGCTATATATTCCCACATACATAAAGGACAGAATTGTGATAGATAGATAAAAACTTATTAAAACAAAGTTTTATTTGCTCCTAATAAATAATGTTATTTTATTCCTCCCTCTTCTCCTTCTAAAACCTCTGTCTATCTCCATTATGAATACTAGACTTATAAAAACATTTAATTGAATAAAATAGTCATATTATGAAACACTATTTTATAGATCAACAATAAGGAAATATTACAAATTAAACTGAGAAAGTCCATTGATTTTTAGATGGTTCCAATTTTAGAGATATTAAAATATGCAGAAAAAAGTATCTTGAAATAAAAACAATATGGTTGGTATTTGAGATATTTATCCTGGCCAGTGTTATCTGGCCAGGTTCTATTGTTCTATTCTATAAGCATCTCTCTCCATATCTATTACAATTTATCCAGTGTCCTGTGTTTGGGTGCTAATTTGTGTGTGTGTGTGTCCGATGTCAACAATATCAACTTTTTCACATTATATAAATATTGTGTAGTGATTCAGACGGAAGACAAACCATTGTGAAATGGAAGCTGAAAGGAAAGCAAACATGAAAAGAATCCAGGAAGAACCAATTACAGAATAACAAAGATTTTTTTCGAGTACATAATGAAGGATAATGGCAGTTTTTAAAATTAAATTGAACACCCTAAAATACATTTTAAAATGCTGCAAAATTATAGAAATTAAGCAAGTTTCCAATAAGTGACTGTGAAGACATTTGCTTTGAGTGAATCATAAAAAAAATCAAGGAAGACATTTCTGTAAATGTTGATACATATCTACTATAATGACAAATTTGGGCACAAATAGAATGATTTCTAAGTTCCTTTTTTTCTATGTTTTTCAACAAAAATAGAAGTCATGTTGTTCCTGGTGCTGTGGTAATAGGCAGTGTGTGAAAAATAAAACAACAGTCCTTGATTTCACAGTACAATTAGATATCAAACAAAAACACATAAAAATGTAAAGTTATACATTTTATAAAAACAGGGTTGAAAGTAGTAAAAGGGCATACAATACTTGATCTAGACTTTAGAATCTGAGAAATGTCCCTGAGGAACAAAGTCTGAGCTGATATTTATGGGTTGATTAAGAACAGGAAAAGGAACAGCTTGTGTAAAAAAAATCTGTAGTCCGAAGGATACAAAACATTGTATGAACACAGTGCTATAACTGCTGAATCTCAGATGGCAAAGACTTGTAGGCCATTTTACAGAATTTAGTGAAGCATGTTACACACTTAGTTAAGCATTTTAAGAGTAAAGGTAAGTCACTGAAGTTATTTATTCATTTTTCTTTTTTAAATATATCTTTATTGATTTCAAAAAGGAAGGGAGGAGAGAGAAATAGAAACATTAGTGATGAGAGAGAATTAGTGATCAGTTGCCTTCTGCCTGATTGGGGATTGAGCCCGCAACCTAGGCATATGCCCTGACTGGCAATCAAACTGTGACCTCCTGGTTCCTAGGTCGATGCTTAACCACTGAGCCACTGCAGCCAGGATCACTGAAGGTTTTTAAATAGCAAGGTGGCATGATCTTTCTTTGTATTATTCTTAAAGATTGTTTTATTATAATAATGTTATATAAAAAGGCAAATTGTTGTATCTAAGTAAAAGATAACAGTCTAGACTTGGTAAGAGTGGGGGAGACATGAATGGATCAAAAATATTTAAGGAGAAAAGCTGGCAGACATGATGTGGATTTGGAATACAGCATAGACAATGAGACAGAAAATTTCAATATTGGGCATGATGATTTTTGAGGCGTCTTTAAGACATAAAATTGCAGATAGGTGTCAGAGAAGACAGATACTGATCTGATGATTATAAGAGATTATTGCAGAAGACTGGAGAAAAAACAAGCAGCGCTTAGAGAGGTAAAGCTATACTTTATTATACACTGGTGGGCTGAGATAAAAATGTCTCTCAAATTCTGAGCAAGTAAAGGTAGAAGCATTTTATTTTTATATCTTCTCAGGTCTTTGTGTATGTTATTTTTGCAGGCAATTTGTATCCTTGAGTACATATCATATCTATATAGACACCTGGCATGGGAGTATTGTCAGTATCAGCGTATCAGCCCCTTATGTTAGATGACTAGCTTACAGTCAGACAGTTAAGTTTATCTTTTCTATTATTCAAGCTAAAAAACAAAGTTATATTTTACAGAATAAGAAATCATCTAAAAATAACATAGTTGACTTACAGAATAAGGGACTATCTAAAAATAGCAGAGAATGTCATTTTTTCCAAATGAGGGATTATTATGCTTCAAGATAAGTGCTGAAGATGGATAGGACTGAGCAGAGCAAGAAAACAGAAATATTGATGGAGACTAAGCCATAAAAAAATCCAATATTTAATGACTGGCTAAAAAAAAACAATGAGCTTACAAAGAGAAAGAGAGAGAGAGAGAGAGAGAGAGAGAGAGAGAGAGAGAGAGAGAGAGAGAAGAGGTCCAGGAGATTTTACTTTAAAAATGGCTGTTTTAAGATTTTTCAGAAAGCCAGAAGGATTGGGGATTGGTCTTAAAGAGAGAAGGATGACTCTATTGTCTCAGGAAAGAAGGCAGAGAGGACGAGTTTCAATGAATCTGTTTTAACATTTAAGATAGTGGTAAGTTGAGGAAAGGTCCTACCAGATACCTTCATTTTTTTTCCCCATAAAAGTAGAAGGTAAGGTTATCTGTAGAGGGAAAAGATGGTAGCGGGGATGCATTATCAGAAATTTGAGGAGAATAGGGATGGTTTGCAATGGTTCTCTAGATGTTTAGGAGAGAGAGCTGCCCCGAGGAACCAAAAGAGTGCCATGCATTATTAATGCTACCATTCTGCCCTCTTGTGTGTTCTAGTCAGCTGCTTGTGTGTACACAAAGAACACTGGGTAGTTGAATTTACCCAATTGAGTTTTCCAGATGGGTGCAATGAAGAGTCAGAAAAACAAAAGGTTTAGGATATGAACATTAATGTAAATATTGCTGAATAACAGAAAGCTTTAATAAGAGTGATGAAAAGAGAAGGATTGATGGATTTGGAGAAAAATTATTGGAGTAAATGCTGTGCTAATTCTAATCTCAGTGATTTTATGATTCTCTAATTTATTTTTACCTTTTAGGTTTTTTTATTCAGAAAAAAATAATCATGTAATAATGATAGTACATGAACTGATATTTTAAAGATTATTAATACAATGTTATAGAGCCATAATTTCTATATTAATGCCTAGTTATATTAAGAACTAATTTTCTATTTTCTAGTCATAAATCTTTGATATTACTCTGCCTATCTATACATATGTAGTTAAAGCTACTTGTTCTCTAGGAGAATATAAAAATAATGCTTCAGAGTTAAATTTATAGTGTATTTTTCCCATATTTTCTTTACATTACCATAAGTAGCAAGGATTCCAGGAGCATAAATTCTTATGTAGTGCTATTGACAAAGCTTTATTGGGGTCACCACTTGTATTTCCTTGTTCACCTCCCCGCCTTTCTTTCTGAATAACCACTGAATGCTAAGCCTGAATTTTCATGCTATGTTATGTTTAATGTCTGGCAAATTAATCAATTCCGAGCAGATGTTTTAATTTGAGATTTTGAATGCATGGCAAGGTCTAAGACAGTTTAATAAACATTTCAACTACACTTATTTAGAAAATGAAAATAAATGTGTGATAATTTGTATAAACAATACAAAAAACATTTAATTTGGGTCTTGGGATATGTTCCAACTGCACAATGTTTAGCTTTTTCTTTTTGGGGGCATGGGGGTGCCCTGTTTTGACTAGCTGCTATAACAGATAGATTCAAAATAATTAATACTTCAAATGTATTATAGAAGCTTATTTCTTGTTTACATAAATAGTTCAAGGTGGGTGATCTAGTTTTAGGGTAGTTCTTCTTCATATGGTTTCAGGGACCCCAAACTCTTTCTACTTTGTTGCTCTGCCACCTCTTAGGATTATATATTGTGATCTCATTCAGCCTATTGAAAATGAAGAGGAGCATGAGGAGGGTTTCTTTCTTTTTAATGTAGTGCCTTTATTTTTTAAATATATTTTTATTGATTTAGAAAGGAAGGGAGAGGGAGAGAGAGAAACATCAATGATGGGAGAGAATCACTGGCTAGCTATCTCCTGCACCCCGCCCCCACCTACAGACCAAGGCTGCAACCCAGGCATGTGCCCTTGACTAGAATCGAAGCCAGGACCCTTCAATCCTAAGCCCAATGCTCTATTCATTGAGCCAAACCAGCTAGGGCAAGGAGGAGGGTTTCTTACACTCAGTTCTTTTAAAGCCTAGACTCGGAAATGGTTCTCCTCACTCCATTCACATTCTTTTGGCAAGAACCCATTCACATGGCTCTGGCCCAGTGGCAAAGGTTACAGGAAAACGAAAACAATTTGGCAAGAATATTTTAATATCAGAACAAACAGAGCTAAATAGTGGGGTAGAATTTCAAATTTGCATATATTTTCAAGGAAAAGAACCAAAGACTCAAATTTTGAGTATGTGAAGTGCTAACTTGGTTGACATCTCCCAGGCCCTCTGTGACTGTGTGCTCTGCTTTTAGAGAAATTTTGAGAGAATTATTGCTCTATGAGATAGATTAAATTAATAAATGTATTTAATAGTAACTAACATCCGTAGACCCTGAGGTAGCACTACCACACAGTCCTCATACTTACCAGATAAAATTCTTATGTAGTGGAAATTATTTCATTTTATCAGATATAAGAAACTGAGAGTGTTTTAGAAAACTTTTCAGATCTTTCTGATTTCAAAATTTATATTCTTCCAATACTGCATTCGCATATATGTGAAAAAGGAAGGTCAGTGTCACAATCCACTCAGTGTCTCTTTATTACATAATTTTTTTCAAGCAATTACTATACTTTCTTCTTTTAATAAAAATTTTCTTAAGGAAAAAATAAACATATTCTTTTATTCTATCTAAAATTCTATTCTCACTTGCTTTGACCATACATCTTTAATCTCTACATAAAGACTTTTGCGCTCAACTACTGTGGCTCAGTGGTTGATTGTCAAGCCAGGAATCAAAAGGTCTCTGTTTCAATTCCTGGTTAGGACATACACCTGAGTTGTGGGCTTGATCACCAGTAGGGAGTGAGCAGGAGGCAGCATATTGATTTTTTTTTCCTGTCTCCAGGTTTCTATCTCTCGATTCCTCTCCCTGCCTCTTTAAAAATCAATAAACACGTGTTTTAAAAAAGACTTTTGCCTAATTTTTAAAAAAGAAATTTTAAATACATAATAGGAATGAAGTATTGTGTAAACGTTAAGAATACAAATGCCAATAATATAATAATATACTTCTCCTGTCCTCAAGCAAGGAGGGCAAGGAGGGGGCTGGAAAGAGAAAGAAGCAGATGCTAATTCAGTATCTGAAGCTTGGAGATGGAAACAGGACAGGAATTTATACTGAGTAGTGAGGATGTACTTCATATAGGAAGGCACATCAGCCCAATTCTGGGGCCATAGAAGACTCTGGGAAGAGGTGGCACTGGCTGTGGAGGTTAGTTTAGCAAGTAGAAATTATAGAAGGTATATGGAAAGAGAAGAGTATACTTCAGGGAAAATGGGCAGCAAATGCAAAATCTCACAGTGAAAGAGAATATGGCATCTTTAAGGAATTGGAAGGTACTTAATATGGATTGAATATAGCGGGAGGACTCTAATAAAAAAGGAATCTAAGAAGTAGGCCTAGTCAGAAGGGCATTCTTCTATTGATGACTTATCTTGGAACTTAGCCTAACTCTGTTTCACTGTCTCTGAGTTGCTTAACATCCCTCTGTTATCTCTATATTAATTTGTGTGTCTTTGCCTCAACATATTGCTTTGTGGTGAGAGTGCAGGGAAGTGTCTGTGTGACATCCCTCTACCTTTCATCCTGTGAAGTGATGTTCCCAATAAAGAGACCAAATAATCTTTCACATTTTCACACAGTTCAATTCAGCACCCTAGTTCTGAATCCTTTTACTTTGAGATGAGACATATCTAAGATCAGAAATTGTCATCCAAAAAAGAAATGAGATTTTAATAAACTGAAATTCAGTTTCTGCTACAAGGCAAGCAGCAGAAACTAAATAACTTTCAAAATGGAAAAAGAATCTTTCTTCCCCTGACACATTGGCAGATCTGAGCTCTGGGAAATACATACAAATACTAGCCTCCACTTGAAAGGTTTAAAATGTAGTAGTAGTAGTAGTAGAGAAATCCTCTTTAAACATAATAATGTGCGGAGAACTAAGATGGCGGCAAAGGTGAAACACCTATCTTGCCGTCATAATCAGCAATTTTAATACTACAACTTAACGAAAGAACAAACACCTTCCAGAATCACCAGAACGATCGCCGAATGAAAATTCCACAAATAAAAGTGAAGATAAGACACTGTGACTCGGAGGTGCGGCGGCGAACAGCATTGAAAGATTCGAGCGAAGAGAGAGGTTTGGAGTGCGCGCCAGCGGAGAGGGCCGGTGGCAGGAAACCGGCCAGTTTTCTCGAACTGGGAGACAAAGGCGTCCCACTGGACTGATTCTCCAGCTCTGGGCAAAGTCCAGAGAACCCACTATCATACGGGGTGAAAACTGGACAGTGGGAGGGCACGCGAAGCTCGGGTGCTGCCGGGTCTGCCGGCTTGTGGAGACAGCAGCTTGTGCGAACAGCTCGGCTGCGTGACGGCGCAGGGAGCGCACCGCGACTTGTCTCTCATTCGGAAAACCGTCAGTCTGCTTTGTTTTACGACCCTGGGTGAGACATTGCGCATGCAAAGTCATTTGGGGACAGTCTGAATTCCCCGGCAGCCGGTGGAGCTCCACAGCGGCTCTCTCTCAGAGGTGCTGGCAGCCATTGCCCCCAGCACAGAGTCCCTGGGGCTGCATAGGGCGGAGCTAATGCTGTCTGCTTGGCCCGGAGACTCCGCCCATCCAACCTGAGCACAGCTGAGCTTCACAGACAATTGGCCTGGAGGACAAACCCTCCTAGGGCTAACAACAAAAAGCTGGGTTTAAATTCAAAAACACTGAATACAACCCATAAAGGATTGCAGTAGGAGTACCCACCTCAGGTAACTGGGGAGACTGAGCCACTGTCCCTTTGAGGATAGCCACCACATAAAGCAGCCACCATGCAGAGACATGGAAAGAAATCAGGTGTGAAAGAAATGGAGGAGAAAAGACGACAAGACATAGAGTTCAAAACCACGGTTATAAGGCTTTTCAAGCTGCTCCTACAAAAGGCCGATCAACTTAATGAGAATTACCAGGAAATAAACAAGACCAACCAGCAAATGAATGAGAATTACAAGGAGATGAATGATACTTACAAGGAAATGAATGAGACCCTCAGGGAAATGAACAAGCCCTCTGAGGATACGAACCAGACCCTCACAGATAAAAAAAAGGACCAACTAGAAATCAAGCATACACAGACTGAAATAAAAAATATTACACAAAGTCCTAAAAGCAGTCCAGATGGCCACAAGAACCAAGTCAAAGATTTGAAATACAAAGAACAAAAATCCACTCAGCTGGAAAAGCAAGAAACAAAAAGAATTCAGATAATTGAAGATAGTGTAAGGGGCCTCTGGGACAACCTCAAGCAAGCCAACATCCGAATTATTGGGGTGCCAGAAAAAGAGAGAGAGCAAGTTAATGAAAACCCACTTGAAGAAATAGTGACTGAAAACTTTCCCCACCTGGTGAAAGAAACTGACTTAAAAGCCCAAGAAGTACACAGAACCCCAAAATATAGGAATCTAAAGAGGACCACACCAAGACATATCATAATTAAAATGCCAAGAGCAAAAGATAAAGAGAGAATATTAAAAGCAGCAAGAGAAAAACAGTTGGTTACCTACAGGGGAGCACCCATACGATTGTCAGCGGATTTCTCAACAGAAACGATGCAGGCAAGATGGGAGTGGCAAGAAATATTCAAAACAATGAAGAGCAAGAATCTACAACCAAGATTACTCTATCCAGCAAAGCTATCATTCAGAATTGAGGATCAGATAAAGTGCTTCGCAGATAAGAAAAAGCTAAAGGAGTTCATCACCACCAAACCAGTATTATATGAAATGCTGAAAGATATTCTTTAAGAAGAGGAAGAAGAAAAAGGTAAAAATATAAATTATGAACAACAAATACACATCTATCAACAAATGAACATAAAAATCAAGTGAACTGATAGGCTGATGAACAAGATAAACTGGTGACTATAACAGAAACATGGACATAGAGAGGGAATGGACTGACAATTCTTGGGGAGAAAAGTGTTGTTGGAAGTACAGCAAGAGATTGGACAAAAATCTTGCAACAATGGGAGAGGACATTGGGGAGGGGGAGGGGAGGGCGGAGGGAGGGATAGGTACAGGGTGGAGGGAAGATATAGGGGGATAAAAAAAGGGGAAACAATGTAATTAATAAACTGAACAATAAAAAAAATAAAAAAAATAAACATAATAATGTAAGTCAGTGATTTTGAAATGGATGGAGTGAAAGTGTAGAGAAGGAGAGAGAAGGGGAACCTCACCTAAGAGTGTATTGGTGCATTAGAGTTGAAATAAGTGAGGAGTAGAGAAGAAAGGTGAATTTTTAATTCTTCGTATTTCTCCTATTGTAAACTCTTTATTTTTTTCTTTTATTCATTCTCCTAATAGAGTCTTAGTTTTTAAATTTTTGAAGTCTATGAGCTCAAAATGCTCGGTAAAAGTAGTAGCTTTAACACTTTTATAATATTGACTAAATCCCAGTTTGTGGTTGTCTTTTATAAATTTATTTTTAATGATTTTGACCTGTATAATATTTTAACTTTTAATTGAGGTTTTAATGTTCTATATTTAAAATAGTTAAGTTAGCAATCTACCTGAAAGATATTTGGGTGAATGATGTGTAGTAACTAATTTTTCCTCTAAACTCTGAGCTTAAAAGCATCAAGGTCACATAATATATAATCCACCCTTTCCCTGCTCTTTATAATATATTTTTGTGGCTTATTAAATTCTTAATTCTGGTGTTTATTATTCAAAATAGTCTCTATCTATTATTCAATTTCTACCACTTTATCTTATTGCTAGATGGTATTTACATTGCTTCATTGTTTTCAGTTTTTCACTGCTTATCCAATTATTTTTACTATTTATTTTTCCAATGGACTAAAAAAGTCAGAAAAAAATTTAAATTGGAGCCAGCATGTTTTATTTATAAAAGATCAAATAACTATTTTAACCTTTTGGAGACTATTATTTAGTAGCCTGTACTTATTTTTCAAAGATTCTACTTTTGTAATTTTTCCCCCTTCTTCTCTATACCCTCAGATCTTTATACCTTTCTGGAATGCAACTTTCAAAGTTGAAGTTATTTGAATGCTAAACTATTTTATTTCATTTTTTTACCAGTTTTAAGTGTTTTGAGAGTAAATAATATTAAGTATAAAAGAAGAATTAAAATAATAATTTGATTTAATGTATAAAAATTTACCATTTGCCAAACTTTAAATATTTTATTATCTAAGGTCTAAAAAGGACCATGGATTTTATCAACCCAGTAACCTAATGGAAAAGATGGCACAGTCATAGTTTTTCCAGAGATTATGTGCTGGTTAGTTGCAGAATCAATACTCAGCTCAAGGCACTTCACCACTAATCTTTTTTGTGAAACCACTAGAACACAACACAGCATTAAAAATATGTGTGCTGAAGTCAGACACACATATATATATAAAACCTGTTGTTACCATTTAGTTAGCTCCAGTTAGCCTTTTGTAAATTGGACATGTAAGAAATAAGTGAGGTCGCCTGGCTGGTGTTTTTCAGTGGTGGAGCATGGACCCACGAGCCAGCATGATGACGGTAAAAGGAGTAGCAATGTTGCTAATCCTCTGTATAGTGTTTAAATTGCTTGGTGCTATTTTAAGTAATTCACATCCATGAACTCAACACCATACTCCTATTCCTGATAGGATATTCTTCAAAGTATATAAATTTTAAAAGAATTTTAACAAAAGGCTTCTGATGTTTTAAGGAAAAAACTGTAGATTATATCCATTTATGTACACATTTAATTGTATAAAACATATATGGATATTATTCTATGTATGGGTGTGTTGTGGCAGAATGCATGGGAGAATGATCAGCCAGCACTATGAGGGAGGAAAGTTTAACCTTTATTTCACAGATCTGCTCATCCAGGGGAATTCTGGATCCAAAGCCTGAACTGTACTGGTGGGGAGGCTCTGACTTATATATCTCCTCCTGTGGTGGACCCCTAAGGGTCCTTGCAGCTCAGCCCAAGTCAGTCAGAGTGGGGAAGTGAGACTACAGTTTTAACCAGACACTGAACTAGGCTGCAAGCCCCTCTCCCCCATTTTCCTTTTCATGTGTACTGTTTTTTACAAAGTTGTATGTGGGAATGTAGAAGGGACAAAAATACATTATGTAAAAGTGCTCATCTTGAATTGCATGATAATTATATTTTTGTATTTCTTTTTTTACTTTGAGAATATTAAACTAGGTAATATTAAAATACTTGGCATATTTACTATTATTGTAATAAGAGATGTAATGGTTTTCTAGGGCATAAATATTTCTTACAAAAAAAATTAAAAAGTGCTTCCCTCTCTTATCCCCTCCATGAACAGAAAGAAATCTATTCAGACTTTGTAGTTTTCAATAGACAGGATTGTAGATTGTTTTTGGCATCACCTATTATCTCCTTGGTCTCTGGTGCAATTCCCAGCCTACATTTTGAATTCAAGTTCACACTGATGTGTACAGCTGCTAGCTCTATAACCATGATATATTGACTGTTTCACTCAAGCTCTGCTGCACTGAGATAGGCCATGATGCCTGGTGCCAATCAGCATTTGTCATTACTGGACAAATATTCCTATTCCACAGTAAATTATTACACTCTTCTTAGAACAATTATGTTGCTCCAAATATTATTCTTTACTCTCTCCTCTCAGGTACTGCTTTGATGTTCTCTTGGAGTTATTGGAAAGCTGAGAAACAGAGGTATAAAAAAAATGGTTGAAAAACAAGAAATGAAGTAGGCATTGGACAAAGCTTGCAGGGACTTGTTAGTTACAGTTAGGGCTATGAACCTCATCCCAAGTTTTAGGGAAGTTTTTTCAAGGAATTTCAACAGAAAAAATTACCTATTTTGTATTTTTAAAAAAGATCACTTTATGTAATCCTTGGAAAATGAAATTATGGAGATGAAAATGGAAGGGGAAGAACAATTAGGAAAGTAATGTGGGAGGTCCTAATAAAAAAAAATAATGGTAGCTGAGTCTAGGTTGGAAGTTTTGAGTATGAATAAACAAACGTGAGGTATATTTTTTTGGTAGAATTGATAAGACTTGGTAATTAGTTGGAAGGGATAGTGATTGGAGAGGAAGGTGTCAAGGGTAGGTTCCACATATCTTTTCTGAGTAACACATTGCAGAGATGTTCTGAGTAATACCTTGTATAGTTTGGGGGCAATGGAAAAGATGCAGATGAAGGTAGAAGGAAAAGCAATGGTTTAATCTAGATATATTGAGTTTGTGATTTCTGGTGTCTTCACAATGGAAATGTCAAATATGTTTGTATACATATGTATATCCTATATAATAATCCTAGATAATAAAGAGGTAATATGCAAATGACCATCACTCCAACACACCAGATGGCCGCCCCCATGTGGACACAAGATGGCAGCCACAAGATGGCCAGCAAGGGAGGGCAGTTGTGGGGGAGCCAGACCTTCAGAGGAGGGCAGTTGGGAGGGACAAGGCCTGCAGAGGAGGGCAGTTGGGGGCAATCAGGCCTGTAGGAGAGAACAATTAAGGGTGACCAGGCCAGCAGGGGAGGGCAGATAGGGGCAATTGGGCCAGCAGGGAAGTAGTTAGTTATTGATCAGGCTGGCAGGGGAGTGATTAGGAGGTGATCAGGCTGACAGGCAGAAGTGGTTAGGGGCAATCAGGCAGGCAGGTGAGTGGTTGGGAGTCAGCAGTCCTGGATTGTGAGCGGGATGTCCAACTGCCCAGTGCAATTTGGCCTAAATGGGCAGTCAGACATTCTTTTAGGGGTCCCAGATTGGATAGAGTGCAGGCTGGGCTGAGGGACAAACCTCCCCCGCCCCCCATTCATGTGCACCGGGCCTCTAGTATAATTATAACTGTTTGTATATACACATTTATGGAGTGAAACCAGAGAATTTTGTAAGTCCAAAGAGAAACCACTGAAAACGATTATCACTTAGATCAGTGGTTCTCAACCTTTCTAATGCTGAGACCCTTTAATACGGTTCCTCATGTTGTGATGACCCCCCACCATAAAATTATTTTCGTTGCTACTTCATAACTGTAGTTTTGCTACTGTTATGAATTGTAATGTAAATATATGTGTTTTCTAATGGCCGCAACCCATATGCTGAGTACCGCTAGCAGGGTCGCCTAAGACCATTGGAAAACACAGATATTTACATTACGATTCATTAACAGTAGCAAAATTACAGTTATGAAGTATCAATGAAAATTTTATGGTTGGGGGTCATCACAACATGAGGAACTGTATTAAAGGGCCATGGCATTAGAAAGGTTGAGAACCACTGACTTAAATGGTGGCTAAAGCCATGGGAGTAGATAGGAAGATTATAGACTGACACCTGAAGAACCCCAACATTTAAAGATCAAATATGAAGGGGATGATAGTAAAGGGAATAAAAATTGGTGAGAGAGGGAGAACCAGGCTTGGTTTCACACAGACTGGAAGAGAGAGGGTTCCAAGACGTGGTAATGGTTAGTGTGAGATGTTGCTTAGAGGTCATATGAAACATATGTCCAAGTCTGAAAAAGAAAGACTAATAGGAAGTTGTTTCTTCTTGCTTAATCTTTGTATTTGTTATTATAATTATAGATACAAATTACTTTAGAATATTCTTTTATCTCCATCTTATGTCCTATTGAATTTTATTTTTCTTTATGTGAGTTTACTTGCCATTCATATATTTTCATATTGTGTATGTATTAAGTTTGACGAAAATATTTCCAAGTCATTACCATTATATGAAGGCTAAGAGGATCCTTTGGCTAATATATTGAACTAGTGGCCCGGTGAATGGGATTTGTGCCTGTGGGGGAGCATGGCCTGCTAGCATATGCTCACTGTGGGAGCAGCTGCTCATCCCTTTCAGCCAAGAGGCTGTGGACCCGCCCTCTGAGCAACTGCTTATCCCAGTCACCTGAGTGGTGTTCCCTGGGAGCTCACTGACCACCACGCGGGAGCTCCTGCATTGAGCATCTTCCCCCTAGTGGTCAGTGCACATCATAGCGACCATTCTGCCCATTTGAGTGCTGGGCTTTTATTATATAGGATGACTTCCAAAAATATTTGAACCTTAATTAGAAAGTGAACAATGCAATTATTTAGTTGACATAGATACTCCCCAAATTTACTTTCAACAAATTTTATTGAGCAATGACTATATGCTAGGCATCTTGCTAGGTGCTGGAGTTACTGAGATGAATAACATGGAGATTCTTTATGAATAAAATAAAATAGGAGTCACTGGTTTGACACAGCGATGGAAAGCTTATCAGTCATCCAGATAAGCCACTGGGAGGTTCTACAGACCTTTGGGGTCATTTGACCTGAACTCATTGACAGAGATTGGAGGTGGAGAGGAACCTAGGACAGTGCAACTGATAAATGGCTTTTATTTTTCTTGTTTTCTCAGTGCTGATTGAATTGTGTTGCCTTCTCTGTCAGCACTGAATCATATTGACAGGACACTTTGTGCTCCATTTGTCTTCTCTTGTTTGACATTGGTCTTTCATTGATTTGTCATCTCAAACACTGACCAGGTCCGTTTTACCCTGTAATTGCCATCATAAAAACAGAGCAACAATGGCAAGAAAGAAAAGCTTTATTTTTCTTTAGGTGAAGGCCTGGTGCAAATGTTGTTTTAAAAAGAATTCTTAGAAAGTCTTGACATTCATAAAAACGTGGCTTATAAACATGCTTATAACATATATAAAACATGTACATATATGTATACACACACAAAGGACTCTAAGGTTGTTTTACTTCTAGATAGCGCAGGATTCATCTTGGTTTGGAGATAATGCTATGGAACACAAAGAATATGAGTTTTGGAGTCAATCTCAAGTTCAAATGCTAGTTCTACCCTTCTCCTTCTGTGATCTCAGGAAGGGTATTTAATCTCTATCTCAGTTTTCTCTGAATCTCTTTTAGAATTATTTTTAAGTATAATTTAGAGCTGATTCTAATTTTGGCATTAATGAGTCCAACTATGATATAATATACATATTATTCCAATTTACTGTTGTTTTTTTTCATTCAACTTACTCTGAGAACACAAGTAGATGAGTAAGGATAAGAAAAAAAGGAGAAATGTGATTGTAGGTGTGATAAAATTTTCATGAAATTAGATAATGATTCTATTTTTACCAAGAAAGCTTCATAAGTCATAGTAATTTAGTCTTTTACTCTATCTCATTGTATGAAATTAATGGGGTTGAAAATAACAATTTCCTAGTTGGTAAACATCAAGGAAAGATGCGATACATGAACAAATGGTCCAATTGAAAACAATGAGTATAGACAAATCCCTTAGATTTATAGAGAGAGGGAACAATGGGTTATAGTAAGGCTGAGAACTGGGTTATACTTTTATTGAGAAAGTATACTTTACCTCTTGCTGAGATGAGTTGTAATGTCGGTATATATTTCATGTTTTGGGGACCTGCGTGATGAGGTTTTATTAATTCCTGGTATAGTGCTTCCTTTAAAATTAGTTTAATAAATTATTTTTGGAGATTTTATTTTATAATCTAATAGCTTCTATGGTAAATATTGCTCTCAAAATGCCAAATATGATATAATTGACATGGAGATAAGATAAAATATATGTTTGTGACTTTCCAGAGGTGTGATTGGGGGAAGGACCATCAGGAGTAGTGAAGTATAGTAGCTTCTGACTTCATTCTGTCAACTGGAGTGTGACCATATAGCATAAATCAGGGTAATCACTGCACATTTTTAAAAGCATATGATACAAGCTTACCATTCCAGAATCTTGTATTAGGATATTATCCTGTACTCCAGGAATATGATATATATGATAATTCTGATGAATGAACAAACTGGAACATTTTAAAAGGCATGTGTAGTTATAGCTATTTATAATGTCTTCTCTGAACAAAAACATGTAGAACATTACTGACTAGTTCAATAAGATCAAAGAGAATGTCAGGCCAAAACCAGTTTGGCTCAGTGGAGAGAGTGTCGGCCTGCGAAATGAAAGGTCCTGGGTTCGATTCTGGTCAAGGGCATGTACCTTGGTTGTGGGCAAATTCTCAGTAGAGGGTGTGCAAGAGGCAGCTGATCGATGTTTCTCTCTCATAGATGTTTCTAACTTTCTATCCCTCTCCCTTCCTCTCTGTAAAAAAAAATCAATAAAAATATATTTTAAAAAATAAAAAATAAAAGGTTTTTTTTTTTTTTTAAGAGTACGTCAGGTCAAGTTTATGTTGCATTAGAGAGGGAAATGTTGCAGGAAAACAAATTTTGCAGATGATGGATTAATATTATTTGTAATATTGATGCATTTAATATTATTCTTGCTAATCCCATCATTGTAATAATTATGTTAGTTGTTTTACAAATGAGATAGTTGGATGAATGCAGCCCTAGTTGGAATATTGCTATAATGACCAAACTGTTCTCCCTGCCTCCAACTTCACACGTTTCCATTTTAGTTCCTCTTGTTTACCATTACCAGATTAATTTTTCTATGGCTGCCTACTGTTCTACTCCTTCCAAACCTTTCGTGGTTTCTCTCTGAATGCACAAAGGCTGAATCATTGCATTATTCATGATCTCCTCTCTGGCATATCCTCATTTCCTCTTGGCATGACTACAAAGCATTCAAGGCCCACCATGCATCCCCATCCATGTCTGCCTCCTCCTCATCTCTTGTTTATCACTTTTGCTGTTAGTTGCTTCTTAGACACTCGTGACAATTTATCCACTTATCATATAATTTTGAAATGTTACTTAGCCTCTTTTAGCCTCAGTTGTCTTATTTATGAAGCAAAGAAATTGGATACGAGTTAGATTAGTTCTGGGAACCATATGGTCTTGGTTGTTCAACTCTGCTACTGGAAGACATAGGGGATGCAGAAATGAATGAGCTTGACTGTTCTATAAATCTTAATTTACAAAAAAAGGCAGTGGGCAAAATTTGGCCCTGAGTCATAGTTGGCCAACCCCAGGAGTATACTATAATCTCTGAGTCTCCTTCCAATGCTAAGATTTTATGAGACGATAAAAAGCCATTTCTAATTCTAACATTGAAAAACTGAAGGTTTTCCTTAAAATATAGCCTCATAGATATTACCCCATTAGTTGTCATTGATGATAATGACTGGTTTTAGCCTTTCACTCTTTCCCCTGTATATTTCCCATGGTTGTGGAAAGTATAGAAGATCATTTTGACTGGAGCATAACTGGGCACAACTTTGTTATCAATTTCCTCCATACTTTATTTATTCATCAAATTGAATGGTATATTATACTTATAATATATACTAGTGGCTCGGTGCATGAAATTCATGCACAGGGGTGGGGGGTGGAGGGGATATGTCCCTTAGCCTGGCCTGCATCCTCTCTAATCTGGGACTCCTGTGGGATCAGGCCTAAACTGGCAGTCGGACAACCCCTCACAATCTGGGACTACTGGCTCCTAACTGCTCACTTGCTTGCCTGCTTGATCTCCCCTAACCACTCTGACTGCTGGCCTGCTTGCCCCCAACTGCACCCCCCTGCCAACCTGATCACCCCCAACTGCTCTCCCCTCCTGGCCTGATCACCCGTAACTGCCTCTTCCTCAGCCCCACCACCATGGCTTTGTCCAGAAGGACATCTGGAATGTCTCATGGTCTAATTAACATATTACCCTTTTATTAATATAGAAGATGCTTCCTGAATTTTAGGATACAGTAGGATTAGTGATATGTCAGGAACTCAACAAATATCATTGATTGGATGATTCATTAATATTAGGAGTTCACAATTACCTCTGACATTGTCACACAAAAATTATCTTTTGGAAATCTTCCTCTGCTTCTCCAATCTTTGATAAAATTTGTAGCTTCTATGTAGAACATATCAATAAAAGTACCTGATCTTAGCCCTGGCCAGTGTGGCTCAGTTGGTTGGGTATCAATCCGTGCACATGTTTCTCTTTCTCTCTTCCTCTCTCTTCCTCTCTCTCTAAAATATCAATTAATATATATGTATATACATTTACATATATATATTGTTGTTTAAAGTATTACAAATAGTAGTACATATGTTTTCTTTTTCCCCCATTGACCTTCCCCCCCGCCTCCCCTACCCTCTAGCACATGTCCTCACCTGCTCCTGTCCTCCCACCTCCGTGTCTTGTATCCATTGATTATTCTTATATGTATGCACACAAGTCCTTCGGTCGATCTCTTACAGCCCCCACTCTCCCCTGCCTTCCTACTGTTGTTTGGCAAGATTTTTTTAAATAAAAGAAATGGGGGAAAGAATGGATACAGAGGCAAAGAAGCATTGAACAAACTGTTAAAATATATATATTTTTAAAAAATGAAATGGGAGGAGAGAATGCTCTCATTTTATGGTGTTTTCCTGGGCAATCTATTTTCATTCACCTTTGATCTACTATTAATTCACACATTCTGATAGCTCTCAATTATATCCAATATCATCACACTCACTAAGTCTGAGTAGCTATTTTTTAATGAAGTTACTAAGTGTCCATTCATAGAGCAACACCAACCTGCATATCTTGCCTCACTGTGACTGCAGTTATTTTTCAAATTTTTTTGTGTAAAGGGAGCTGAGAATCTATCTGCCATCACCTTTGAACACAAAATCCTATACCCAGAGTAGTCATATCATTGTTATTGACTGGAGGCTTATCTGGAGATTTCTTTATGCGTGTATCCAATCTGACTTTCATTTCCTTCATAAGAAAGTTTTGAGTTCTGTATCAGACTTTCTTATGCATTTGTACTTTGTTTTCCTTTGAAATTTCCTGTTCCAGCAGGCTATCCTACATACATTTTTAAAGAAACTTTGGTTTTATCTGTCTGGATCTATATTCACTAACAGACAATTGGTCTGCCCAGAAAACAGGAGTTAGAATTCCTATTGTCAAGTCTATGGGGCACATGCGGGAACCTTAGAAGCAGTAAATCATCAGAAGCATTGCAGCATTTTAATCCAGTCAATTATGCTACAGTGCAATATACCTACCATCAGTATAATCTAAAAATGATATCGTTCTTGTAGCTCCAGATTCTTAGATGGATGTGAGACCTGCTTTAAGAAACTTGATTCCCAAGCCCCTGGGACCTTGACACATGAGTTAGGAAATAGTTATTGTCATCACAGAAGACTTCTTTGCTGTGCAGATAGGCTCTTCCTCACTTTCTTTTTAATAATCAGCTTTCCTTCATTCCTACAGTGTTTTAACTGTCAGAAACCCTGAAAAGCCATGAATTTAAAGGTCAATATGCAGAACCACTTTCAGTAGAGACAACTCAAGGAAGATGAAGCCCCTCTGTCATTACAGTCTGTGGTGATGATACATCAGCTTGATCATCAGGAACACATCTCTGTGCAGTGTGAGGTGCACCTAAAGTAAAGCCACATTTGATATGCCTACTCATTCAACCTTGAAATCCCGAGTTAATCTTGACTCTTCTCCCTTTCTGTAGGTATAAATTGGCCCAGAAATGCCATTACCTTTACCTCCAAAGTAGCTCTCAAATCTGTGCCCTCCTGTTCATACTCACTGTGGGTGTACTTCAATGGCCTTGCTCAGCAAATATCTAATTAGGGTTGACTATGTGATAGTCTCAATTCTAGGAGTTGGAGATACAGCTGTTAAAAGAATAAGCAATATTTGCTTTGTGTGTCTTTCATTCTTACTCAGGATTTCATTATTTCTTGCTTTAACTCCAGCATTCATCCCATGTCCTCAGCCTCCTCCCCCCTGGAATCTAGCCATCACAGAATAACCAGAGTTGTCTCTCTGAAGGAAAACCTGTGGATTATGTCACATCCTGTATTCAAATGTTTCTCACCAGCTTTCTAAATGCCAAGCTTGCTGGCCTGTACGCTCTTGACAGCCAAATCTGCCTTCCCCACTTGACTTCCTGTCTCCCATCGCTGTCCTCCAGTCACACTAGACCAAGGGCTGCTGTTAGATGAGACAGAGATAAGCTTTTCATGGCTCTCTTTTGACTTTACACTAATTTATTGTGCCTAACATTCCATACTCCCATTTCTAGCTGAAGAATTCCAACTCAGTTCTGTGAAGGAGGTTGTCTTTGCCTTCCACAGACAGTTAATTTCTTCATCCATAAAACATAGAAATATTTTAAACACGCTTTTATAAAAGTAGCAATTAAAGACCTCAAATCATTTTATACTTCGTTTTTCATTTCCCAACATCACTTCCATTAGGTTGTTAGCCTACTGAAGACAAAGGATATATCTTCTTTATGCTAAACAGTAGTTTGCTGAATAAAATCAGAAATAAATGAAGTACACAAGAGATTCTGTGTTCTCCTTTAAAAAGAGATATTAATAGGAGTATGAATATTACTTTAAGAAAGGTTTACCTTAATTTTGTCTTTTTACCACATCAAATATGATAATCATTGGATATATTGACCTCATTGGAAAAATCAATTTACCAAGGGAGGAAAAAATTATCTCTTAAAATCTTATGCAAAGTAGTTAGTTGGTTCCAATAATTTTTTTCTTAAAACCCTATTTTAAACTATGTCTAACTAGACATAGTTTAAAATAGGGTTTTAAGAAATCTAGTATTGTTTATCATGGTTATCTGAAAAGAACAACATTCTTTAAAAATGTAACATGCACAAAATTATTCATAACCTGTTTGGTTATTATCAGAAGGAAAGATGGGTTGGGAAGGAAAAGAAGGTTAAAGGGGAATAAATGGTGATGAAAGGAGACCTGAATTGGGATGATGAACACACAATATAATATACATATTATATATTATAGAATTGTACACCTGAAACCTATATAACTTCATTAACCAAAGTCATGCCAACAAATTCAATAAAATTAAAAATATTCATAATCTTAGCAATACAAAAATCTTACCTTATTTTTAATGAATTTTCATGCTTTATTCTACAGAATTTACTTTTTTCCACTAAGACCTTTCATGTTATGCAAAAAAAAGTATTTCCAGAACTATCTGAAAGTGAGCATATAAAAGGAATACAGAAAAAAGATACTAAATAATCATGTGCCTGTAGTGAGAGTAAACCAATATGGGGAATCACCAGTTCTCAGGCATCCTTGGGAAATATGTTACATGAGTTAAGACTTGCCCAGATGTTTTAAAAATATTGGCGTTTATCTGGATGTCACCAAATTTTAAGAGAAAATAAGCATTAAAGGACCTTAACAAATAATTGAAACAATTTAATGAGGTAGAAAAGTATTTAAAAGAACAGTATAAACTTGACATGAAGTACAGTCACTTGAAGCAAAAAAAAGGCACTCTTAAACTCTCTCAAGCTCGTGAACCTATTGTAAAACTTGTTTTAGAGTATCAAGTTTAAAGAAGCAATCTGAGAAGAGTAAGACTAAGGTTTTGATCTGTCTAAATTAAATGCTAGTCTTATAAGGAAGAGATATAAGTGGTGGAAAGAAGAGCATAAATAGTGTTGTTTAGAGAAAATATGAATGTATTTTATGTTAGGTAACTAGTAGCCAAAGCATCTAAAAGCTAGTCTGATTGAGTGGTAAACTTCTGAAATTGTTTTGATAGCCATGATAAATAAGAGAATAGAAATGAGTGACTTGAAGTTTTAGATATGATCTACTCCTTGAAGTACATAATGCTTTTCAAAGATTTGGAGGCACATATAGTACTGGTAATTTTTATCAATGAAGATGGCATTTTAGAAAAATAAAAAGGACGTAAATGAAATTGCAAAACTACAAAAATGATTTTGGAAATCGAACTACTTTAAACTTACCCGTTACACTGTCCAGATATTTGAAACCTTCAAGTGTTCCCTTTTGTGCAGCAGAGAACTAAAAGAGAGATGACAATCAGTATAATTGCACTCTTAGCCTCTGTCAGGAACAAGAGAGAAAAATTGCTCGTTAGTGTTTTCCTATCCCAAATCACCTTTATCCTTTCATTCTCATGTCCAATGTAACAAAATGCATTAATATATTTTCCTAAATGCTTCCAGAGCTCTACCATAAGCCTGTCATCTTTAAAGTGCCATGGCCCCATTATTCTATTCTGTACCCTACGGAAAATAACTTTCTGCAAACTGACATGTTGAAAATAAATATTTGAACAACAAATGTGTGTCTCTTCCAGGAATGTTTGTTATGTTATGGAATTCCATGATTTAGCTCCAAGGAGCTCTGATGTTAAGATCTGAGTTATTAGGGATGGATTGATGGGATGATATGTGGGCAGAACTGTGTTTTGACAATCCATTAAGTCCCATGAAAGTCGTAGTCAATATGCTTTCTCAACATGAAACTGATGCTGTTCAGGACACATTGCATTTGGGGAATCTATAAGAAAAGCAGCTTATTAAAAAGAGCATGGGATTTGAGGTTCTGGTTCAACATTTCTCTCTCTAAGATCTTGGACAAGTCTTGTTACTTTATTAGTAAATAGAACATATTAGTAACGTTTGCCTCACTAATTTTAGTTAAGAGAAAAAAATGAGATATTATGGGTTTGAGTTCTTTATGCACTGTTACACTGAAAATGGGACAGTACTGGGAATATAGAATTTTATTTCCATATATACACATGTATAGAGAAACTCCACATTATATGTATAAAATACTATATACATATGAATACTTTTACATAAATTCTTTTATTTATAACAATGATACCTATTTACATTGTTTTCTATCATTAGTCTTGAAGATTTATAATTTATGCTGTTATGTAGAATTTCAGAGGGATATATAGAAAGGAACAATTTAAATACATTAAAACCTCTATGAAATTATAGAGCATTTGTCTTTCTCTGTATGGCTTATTTCACTACATAATACTGTTTAGATTTATCTACGTTGTCACAAATGGTGAGCTTTTTCTATGGCTGAATAATATTTATTGTATATGTGCATCACATATTCTTTATCCATTTATCTATCAAATCCCTGTTTTAAATCTGAAATTAACATACTATTTTATGCTAACTGTACTTTAATAAAAATTAATAAATAAAATAGAAACAAAAAATTAAATCTCTATAACCCAGTTGTCCTAAAATGTATCTTTTAGTCAGTGAGTTTCATTTCAAACCTTTGGATATATATGAACATATTCTGAGCAAGTAAATAATGATATAGTAAAAATGAAAACTATACAAGCATATTTCTGTTTGCTAATATTTATTATTATTATTATTATTATTATTATTATTATTATTATTACCATTATTATTATTTGTAGATGGGGCACACTGAAAGGAGCCCAGGGTCGAAAAGAAAAATTTTGGGTATGTAACTCTACTTGAATTTCTACTGTGAAGTGAACATTTTAGAATCATCTGTGTCTCTATCCCCTGCTTTGTATTATTTCATCACATCTTAAGTCACCAACCTATTGTTTGTAATACTGGTATTTTCTCCAATGTGAAACTCTTTGCAATAATTAATATTATAATGATAGTTTTCCTAAATGACTATTATTTCAAATTTTAAAAAAAATTCCAAATGAGAATCAGAAAATTTCCCCCTATTATCATCTATATTAAACTTAAAGTAATGGTTAGACTTCTCTCAGATATGTCAATCAGCTTTGTCTTCTTACAGAATTTTTGCTATGAATTATGCTTTTGTAACATTTACATAAATTATTTATATATATGGGTAAAGTGTTTTCATTTTGTTTTGCCAATTATAACGTACACAGATTTCTTTATGGAAAAAGAGAAAATGTGTAGTTTGAAAAATAATAGAAAGTTATATGTAAGAAACAGTTTAAAAATATTAAAATATATTACCTAAAATATTCAGTTGATTCCAATAGACTATGATAAATGGTCTCAAGTCTTCATACACTTTTTGTTTTTTTAGAAATAGTATGAAAGGTGATAATATTTATTTAAACTTGAATGCATACAGTAGAGGGCTTATTATAACGTATAAAACACTATATATTAGGACTTGTACTTACCAGAGGGACATGTAATTTAGGTTTCTCCACAAATTACTCACAAAAATAAACCACCCAAATATTTATCTGTATCTGTCTTTATATATCTGAGCTTAAAGTAGAATAATACACCTTTGTGCATAAACTCAGCTTTCTTAGATATTAACTTTCTCGTTAAAATAGTGCTTGAAGTAGCCAATAATATTAATGTTAAAGAGTTAAAATAATATGTGAAAGATGATATGTTATTTGAATACCTACAATTAAGCTTCTGAATGAGATTTTTATTAAGTAAATTTGAATAGTTATTCAATCACATAATAATACAGTATTTAAAGACAAAAACAAGTTTTAGCATATAGCTATCTGTTGAGTAAATACTTATTGAGTAATTATGAATATAAATGTTAAGTGCAAAGTAAAACTGTGATCCTCTTATCCTCAACCTCATCATTTCCATCCTAGAGCCTCCCCGCCACACACACACAGCATACACACTCACACTCATAGTGTATTCAAAACATGCATACTTTTAAACTACTTTTATTGTTGTTACTATCAATTCTGAACTTACTACTTATCAAAAATTTTTAAAGAAAAGTTTATTTCATGGGGATAGGGGTAGGATAGGGGCAGGATTTCCTTTTAACATGATTCTTTGGGATAAATTGTTTAACATAAGTTATAAGAATATGAGAATCAGACTGAAAATTTATCATACTTTGTTTTATTAAAAATGCTTTGACTTTTTCTCTATTAAACTGTTTATATATTTATTTTGGGTCAGAATCATATCTGCCTTATTTACCAATGTATCCAAAAAAACAAAGCAAAGTTACTGATACATAATAGGAACATAAACAATATTTGTTTAATGAGTGAATGAGTAACATTAATCTATGCATTCAATCAAGTCACTGAATTATTTACTTTTATATAAAATTAATATTGCTTTAATTAAACTATAATATATTTAAGTACTGTTGAACTGTTTTGTCAAGAATTGTGAAGAGCCTAAGATGTTGTCCCACTTGTATTAAGGCACTTGGGTCAGAAGAAAAGAATTCCTATTGGTACAACAAAATCAACAGCCAGATGTGACAGTATTGCTTCCCCACCCTTAAGTCTGCAGGTGCTGTGATAGAACCTAAGAACCAATGGAATTTTTCTATGGAGGTAGCAATTTACACTCCATAAATGAAAGACATAAAACAATGGATTTTCTCCATTTATATAGAGAAGAGAGAAAAGCAACCTCCTCCTTTCGTAGAAGGAGAGAAAACACACACACACACACACACACACACACACACACACACACACACACATCCTTTTATTCCAGTAATATGAGCTGAAAAATGTTCCTTTCTCTTACCCTTACCTTTAGGAATATAAATATGTCTTAACGAGACATATGTCACTTAACTAGACAATGGCTACAGATCTAATTCCCAGGGTATGTGAAGATAAAGTATTTCTGGGAGAAGTGAAAGTAAACATCACCCATCTTTATGTCATATGCATAATTTGTATGTCAGGAGACTAGGTTTGAAGTAAGTTTAATGTGCATAAAGTGAGGATTTTATATACATTAAGTATTGGAGAATGCTAACCAAAATAAAATTTGTTAACACATCCATTACCGCATATAGTTATAACTTTTTGTATGTATGGTGAGACAATTTAAGATAAATTCTATTACCATCTTTCAAGTTTTCAATTCATTACTTTTATCTATAATCATGTTGTGTATTAAATCCTCAGAATGTATTCATCTTATAAGTAGAAGTTTGTACCTTTTGACCAACATTTCTCCAACAAATTGGATAACCTAGATGAAATAGATAAGCTCCTAAATACATACAATATACCAAGACTGAATCATGAAGAAATAGAAATCTAAACAGAACACTGAATAAGAAAGCATTCAAAAGCTCAGTTCGAAATGGTTTCACTGCTAAATTCTACCACAAATATTAAATGAATAATTAATGCCAACTCTGCTCAAATTCTTCCCGCCAAAATTGAAGAGCAGGGTACATTTCAAAATTTCTTTTATGAGGCCAGTATTAACCTGATACAAGGTCAGATAAGAATACTACAAAAAAAGGAAACTATAGACCATCATCCCTGATGAACATAGATGTAAAAATTATTGGCAAATACTAGCAAATTGACTTCAACAGTACATTGAAAGGATCATATATCATGATCAAGTTAGATTTATCTGTGAAATACAAAGATAGTTTAAATGTAGATTAATGAATGTAATATACTACACCAATAAAAAAAAAGACAAAATTCATATAATCATTTCATTTGGTACAACAAAGCCTTCGAAAAAATTCAACTAACATCCTATCTAATAAAAGAGTAATATGCAAATTGATCATACCTCTGCTATACCCACAAGCCACACCCACAAGTTACACCCACCATCCAATCAGGAGCAAATATGCAAATAACCTCCAACCAAGATGGCTGGGGCCACTGAGAGCAGGAGGGAGGCTTGGATTTCCCCGGCAATGGAGGAAGCCAAGCTTTCTGCCTGCCCTTGCCAGTGTTGGCCTCCACTCAATGCTACAAAGTTTCAATTATAGAATATACATAAATTGCAACAGAAATGGGGCGGCAGCCATGGAGCTGGAGAGAGCAGGGGCTAGGGTTGACCGGGTGGTGGAGGAAGCCAAGCTTCTGCAGCCCTGGCCGGCCTAGGCCTCCACTCCAGGCTACAAAGTTTCAATTATAGAAGATAAATAAACTCCAACAGAAATGGCTGCTGACAAGGAGCAAGCAGAAGGCTTGGCTCCGCTCCAGGCTACAAAGTTTCAATTGTAAAAGATAAATCAATTCCAGATACCAGAGCCTCCCCTTGGGTCACTGGTGGACATCCTACAAACCACCACAGGGCCCTCACCCAGTCCGCCCCATGTCCCAAGGGAACCCCACCCTGATCTGGGACACCCTTCAGGTCAAACCAGGTGACCCCCACCCATGCACCAGTCCTCTAGCCTATCTAATAATAGAGTAATATGAAGATTGACCATCACTCCAACACACAAGATGGCTACCCCCAGGTGGTCAAAGATCCTGCCGCCATATGGACACAAGATGGCCACCACAAGATGGCCAGCATGGGAGGGGAGTTGGGGGTGACAGGGCTGCAGGGAAGGGCAGTTTTGGGGAACCAGGCCTACAGGGGAGGACAATTGGGAGGGACCAGGCCTGCAGGGAGGGCAGTTGGGGGCAATCAAGCCTGCAGGGGAGTGCAGTTAGGGATGACCCGGCCGGCAGAGGAGGCAAGTTGGGGGCAAACAGCCTGACAGGGGAGCAGTTAGACGTCAATCAGGCTGGCAAGGGAGTGGTTAGGGGTGAACATGTTGGCAGGCAGAAGTGGTTAGGCAGACAGGTGAGCAGTTGGGAGCTAGCAGTCTTGGACTGGGCCTACACGGGCAGTTGGGCATCACTGGAGGTTTCCCAGATTGGAGAGGCTTCAGCCGGGGCTGAGGGACACCTCCCTTCCTGTACATGATTTTCATGTACTGGGTCTCTAGTCCTTTATGATAAAAATGAAAATTGGGTATACAAAAAAACATACCTTAACATAATAAATGCCATATGTGACAAACCCATAGTAAACATTGGATTCAATGATGAAATGTTGAAAGCTTTCATGCTAAGATCAGGAACAAAACAAAGATCTCTGCTCTTCCTTCTAGTCAATATAATGCTAGAAGGTCTAACAGAGCAATCAGGCAAGAAAAAGAAATTAAAAGCATCCAAATTGGAAAGGAAGAAGTGAAGCTCTCTCTATTTGCAAATAATATGATCTTATATACAGAAAACCCTACAGACTTCTTTGAAATCTATTAGAACTAATAAGTTCAATAAAGTTGCAGGATACAAAATAAACACAAAATCAGTTGCATTTCTACACATTAAGAACACTCTAATTAAAAAAGAGATACTAAAAGTCCTAGTACAATAGTATAAAGATATCTAGGCTCTGTGGATACTTAAATATTTTCCACAGGAACTGATAAAACAATCCTAAAATTCATACAAAAGAATCCAGGCAAAAGAGTCCAATCTTAAAAGAAATGATGAAAAGCAGTTTTTTTCTTAAAGCAGATGATTTTGATGCTGAGTAAATCTGCCCTTTTTTACGTGGTAGTACACAATAAAAAGCTCACCGCAACAATATATGCCTTGAGAAGTTCACTGTAGATCACATCCAAGAACATTTTTCATCTTAGGCTCAGTGTAGGGTGAGTGTGAGGCAAGTGCAGAAGCTTTTGTTGTGAAATCTTTCACTTACCATCCCATGAACAATTGCAGCTATTATCTGAGTGAGCTTTCTGTTGTATTTAGTTGTGGTCAGCTGACTCCCTTCTGTGTGCCCTCTGGGCCTTCATGTTGTCCTTTATACACACTGCATTGATGTATGTCATTTTCCTATGCACTTACTCCTTCCAGCTGTATATCCAAGAGTCATTCTGGTCCTATCTCAACTCCTTTGCTAAACCTCTTCATATTATAAAAATAAAAAATGAAAGAAAATTTCTAATTCCTAATGGTTTCACTTTCTGAACATCTCTCTTTCTCTTCCTATTTGCCCTGTCCCTGCTAAGCCTTCCAACTTAATTATGACAAGTTTACTAGCTAGTTTCCCTTCTCTTGTGTCTGCCTTCTTAAATCCATCCAATTTCCTACAAAATATTGCAAGGAATTTTTAAATCCATCTTGCTCTCATGCTAGAAGCAGCTAAAAAAACTTGACATTATCTTCACTATTATTTTCTCAGTATGGAATTCTTTACCTCACATGCCAGCCTCATAACCTATACCACCTGCTTGTGTTTTATGATCTAATTTTATAACAACTTCATTGCTTAATTTCAATTTCATGCTGCTTCATGCTTTGGTGCTTAGGCTCTTCCTTTTTTCCTTTTACCCTCCTTCTTTTTTTATCTGGTTAATTTATGCTCAAGCTCTAACATGCATCTCATGTGGCATGTTCCACATGACAACTTGCCTGAACCATCCAGATAGGTGAGATGCCCCTCTGCTGACTTCTAGAGCACATCTTCATGTTTCCACCTTAGCACTTGCCTTCTGTTGATTGCATTTCATTAGAAGATAAGCTCTCTAAACACAGGATAATGCCGAATTTATCTTTGCTCACAGGCCTAGCGCTGGGCCAGTCACGTAGTAGATAACTATAGCTAGTATGTCCTCAGAGGCCACCAATTCTGGCTGTTGCCAACATAAATGTGCATGCATAGTCATCTAACTGATGAGTAGTATAACCATTTTATTATTATTTGGAAAATATTTAGGTTTTTAATAATTACAATTTACAATAAGTCTAAAGCTATGTAGAGCTATATATAAGTTCTCTCTGTTTTTATAGGCAGGATTTAAAAATATCAAAGCGTGATACTCAGCTTCTTACTTTTTTGTTGTTGTTTTGTGCAGATCGCTGCCAATTCCTGGGGGAAGTCATGGGGAGAGAACGGCTATTTCAGGATTCTTCGAGGAGTAAATGAGTCTGACATTGAAAAGTTGATTATTGCAGCATGGGGCCAGCTGACAAGTTCAGATGAACCATAACGTATCATTAAATTTCCATAGGCCATGCATTGCAGAAACCCCTTAAATTGAAATTAAGTGGCCCGAGGTTCTCTGTGACAGTGCACTCTTCGTCTCTTCATGTTGTTATTGAAATCTGCCTGTTTTCTTGTTTTATGCAGACTCCCTGCTTCTGCGTTCTTTATAGTACATGAAAACAGAGGGAATTTGACCAATGAGGACTTTAGACAACAAAAGCAATGGAAATGCCGGTTTAGCATCTTTCCAATTTTTTTCAACCAAATAATGCCTCCATAATTCAGAGCTTGTTTAAGTTTTTGTCAAAAGCAATGGAAATAGATTGTTAATTGTTTCTTTCAATAAGCTAACATTTCATTTCTTTTCATTTGTCTAAAACTAATTTTCAATCTGAACACAAAAGTAAAATAATTCTCCATAGCAAATAACTACTGTTTATGGTTCTATTTAATAGCACATAATGTGGAAAAGATGGTAAGTAATGGAAAACCTTGGAGGCCAACAACAGAAGTACAGTCATGACACATAGACACCCCTTATTTTGAAGCCAGAGCAGTTTGTGTAAGTCAATGAAAATCAGCTGCAAAACCGTTTAGAAAAATAACATATCTCCCCTTCCCCCAAAATAAAAACATGATGCCATGAGTCAGACAGAATAAAGACACTTTATCACAATCCTTTCATTCACCTTGAGATTCTAAAGTCAGCTAAATTAGCATTAATTTGCATCTAACTTTTAGTTTTCTGTAGACAGAAAGCCAAAATAATGGTCGGGAAAGGATATTTTGTTTTCATAATTCACTGGCATCGTACATGGCAAACTAATAAATGAAGAAGCAAAGCTGATCAGTAAGTGAGCAGGGCCAGTTATAACCACAATGGTGGGATAGGCATGGTCTTTGTTTCTGAGTGCTTTTTCATCTTAATTTTCAGCATGAGGTTTTCTATGTCTTTGTGCCCACAGATGCCCTGATTAAATAAGCCAGGTGTGCTGAACGTGGGAGGAAGCAGAGCACAGAAAGTTGGGGTATTGCCATAACACTTGTTTTCTCCATCAATCACTGCAGCTTTATTCACATGGTTCCTTCCTGGAAAATACACACAAGGCTGATTCACTTTGTTGAGACTGGCTGATGACCCTTCAGAGAGATGAGACATGGTTTTGTTTTGTTTTAGTTTGGGTTTCTTAAGATTCAGCGCCTGAGAAAAGATTTTGAATGCAAATTGTGGGTGAAGGGAACACTGAGAAGGGAGGGGGCAGTGACACAGGGTAGTGAAGATGGACAGTAAAAATGCATTAACAACAAAGTATCACCACAGGTGACTAGTTCTAATCCCTCTGGGGACTGTTAATACATTCCTTAGGTATATGCCACAGGACAAAGAAGTTCATTGGTTGAGAGCTGTTCCTGGGGTCCATGAATTCCCTGGCTGTTCTGATCTGGCATGCTGCTGGGAAAAGTAGGTTCCAGTGTCAAGAAAAAGAGCCTCAGCCAAAGAAAAGCAGGTTCTAGTATTTGGATATCAGGTTGATGTCCACTGAAATGGAACAGGTGAGGTCACATGGGCAGGACACCAGCAATGTCTCTGCTAAAGATGTTAAAACAGTTTCAGAATATTCCTTAGATGCTGAATACTGAAGAAGTAATAAATAATAATGTACTAAAATGTCATATTGCCAACATTGCTTTTAGAAACACTTAATGAGATTAAGTTGATCCAACCTGTGTTTCTTATATAAGTGGACAAGAGTTGTTGAACTTCATTTTCACATCGTGTTGTGAGATTCTAGGTTATAGACTTAGATTCTGCTGTTTTAAAATTCCCTACCCTTCTAACTATCCCAACTGGTGAGGAAAAAAGAAAGAAAATATAATAATAGCAAGCCCCATGGGGAGGCACAAGCTATGTTAATTCAGCAATTATGGACTAACAGCTAAAAGAGAGATAGAGATTAGTTGGAACAGAATTATAAGGGAATAAGACAATTATGTGGTCAGTGTCTTCCTTTGAATGATATTCCTTTTTTATTTTTACAGCTTTAAAGAGCATGTTTGGTTCTATTTACTATCCCACAGCCCTGAATTGTCAACCTTCAAAAATATTAATTGGCCTATTCCTTTGCCCACTCTAGGGACTAAGTCACTATTTGTAGAATTGATTTGACTGATAATTAGATGGCCTCTTCCTACTGTGGCTTTTCTTAGTTACATCTGGTGTGTATTAGAGTTCCTGTCTCTGTTTGCATGTATGCAGATTTGGTATTTTATGTTAAGAATATACAACTGAAAGGAATTCTAGGGACAAAATAGGGTGGTTTAGAAAATAAAGAGGGTCAATGGGGGAGGAATGCATATGTGAAGGACAAGGGTATCTCTGGCCTGAGCAATTGAAGCAATTATAACATAGATCAAAAGGAGCTCTGACCTGAGCAGCTTGGAGACACCAAAATGCTTATCTTACTTGTACAAAGGATAGGAAAAGGCCATAGGCTAAGGGGGAGGAGGAAGACATACATTCACAGGATAGAGAAAAGAAGGAAACATTTTCACAGAGAATAGAGGATTGTTATAAGGGGAGAACCACATGGACTTCGGCTTTTGAAACTGATACTATGTAACAAAATAGCCAATGAGGAGAGAATAGGGGTCCTAAGTTAATGAAAGGTCCAATTAGAAAGGGCCAGGTTCAAACAAAGAACTGAAACATATATAAACCCAGACAAAGGGTCATGAGGCAGAATTTTTAAAATTTTTCTCATTAGAGAGAGACCAGGCCTTTCCTATTTAGAGACCCCTCCCCAGGGGGCTCCTTTGGCACCACCCCTGCCCAGACAGAGTTTGTATATGCTTCCAATAAACTTCTACGTTTTTATTAAAGAAATCTGTTAGTCTACAAATTTATTCTTCATCTTCATTGGACAAGAATCCATGAAAAGTCTGTACCCTGACCCCCATGTTTCACTACTGTGGCTTTTCTTCATTACATCTGGTGGGTATGTCTCTAGAGTTCCTGTCTCTGTTTGCATGCATGTAATTTTAGTTTTTTGTGTTAAGAATATACAAGAAAAAATTGTCCATTAAGATCATCTAGCTTAGCCAGGGATATGTATCTGAAATTGGGTAATGCTGTAAGCACTGAGATCTGGTTTTCTTCTTTTTCAATCAGAAGTGCGTGCCTTTTATGTGCTTTTGATGGGTTCCAGTTTAAACTGGTTATTGTATGTAGTTTTTCCCGGAGGAAGAGAAAATAGTCTCAATGCAGCTCATTGAATCACAGCTTGACCACTCTACTCTCCTGAATAATGTTTCTTTCTTAGGGTGTCTTAGGGAATGTATATAAGAAAGAAACAGGAAAGACTTTGAAAATAGGGCTGATGCCCTTGCCTACTTCCCAATGTTTGTCTTTCTCATTCTATTTTAAACAATGAAAAGGCTTCATCAGGTTTTTACAATACATAGTCACAAATTCTCTTAAAAATGCATACAACAGAATTAAGTCAGTTGGATTGTATATATATATATAAAAAAAGAATACCTTATAAATAGTTTCAAAAGAAGGATTGTAGTGAAAGAAATTGGTTACTTGGGTGATAGAAGAGCAGAGAAGACAACGGGGGGGGGGGGGGGGGTGATCAGTCGGTCCAGAGATGAGCAATAGTAAGAAGCTGTTCTCATCTGGAGACTTAAGGGACAAAGTGAAAATGTGGGTCACTAGAATGTCCCAGTTGGTGTTTGCCTGAAGGTAGATGGAAGCATTACTGGCTTGTGAGGTAGAAGATATTGTCATGAAAAGACCTGGTGCTGCCAAATTTTCCAACTGAGTTGGAGAAGAAAGGGAAGAGACATTGAGGCTTCTCCTTTCCTCATGCCTTATAAACTCTCATCAGTGCCTCTCTTTGGCTGATCTGCTGAAAGACACTGATTCAGGAAGTTATGAAATTAAACTGTTGTGGTCCGCTTCTATCCTCTATCGATGGAAAGGAGAATAGGATAGGGACAAGGAATAAATAAGAGGGAACACATAGAAAATATATTTTGATCTGTGGAGAATACATTATACTATACATAGAAAAATACATTTTTATACTTTACTCACAGTCATTTCTAGAGATTATGATTGTCTATCAAAAAGATTATGACGATCTGATCTCAGGACTTTTACATTTTTTGGGGGGGCGAGAATTGATTCTATTTAAAAAGAGAAAAAGATGAAAAAGAAAGTAGATGTCACAAACTACTATTTTATAGAATGTTTTAAGAGAGAAGAAATGTCAATTCATCAGATACTGTGAAAACACTAAAAAACTCACAGCCTTCTTTCAGAGAAGTCAATGAAGGAAGGAAGAATCTAACACTGTCAAAAATGAGGTGATTGAATGAAGAGAAAAACTCCATCCTCAGCCATGAGCACTGTTGCACACTAATTTGCTACTATATCTGATAGACATGCTTAAAAAATTGTTGACAGCTATATCCAATACAGTGAATATACTTTCTCCTCAGAGATACCATCACTAAAAATCTCATTAGTTAGAAAAAGAATTGGCAAAAAACTGTCACTTCTATGAACTCTGAGGCAAGCTGCTAATTTTGTTTCTCCTGAAGTTAGAAGGGAAAAGGTATCCACTTAAATAAAATTTAAGATATATCTAGTATTACAACCACCATTTAAAATATCCATAGTTCACAGGCTGCTGAGAAGTCCTGCAATAAAGTTTGGCAAAGCACTTTTTGGATCTCAGCCCTCGCTCATCATGAGCAGGTTCTATTTTGTAGTGATCAACAGGTACAATAATTTACAACTGGAGGCCCGGTGCATGAAATTCGTGCACTTGGAGGGTGTCCCTCAGCCTCACTTGCACCCTCTCACAGTCCCAGAGCCCTAGGGAGATATCCTACTACTGCAGAGACAGGAGAGGCTCCACCACAGCCTCTGCACTCGCCAGCCGTAAGCCTAGCCAGGGCTTCTGGCTGAATGGTGTTCCCCCTGTGAGAGTGCAATGACCATCACGCAGCAGCTCCTGCATTGAGCATCTACCCCCTGGTGGTTAGTCAGTTGCATCATAGTGACTGGTCATTCAGGCATTTGGCCAATTTGCATATTAGCCTTTTATTATATAAGATGGGTCCAAATATGAACAAGGACCATTTTCTCTTTAAAAATCCCATTAAAGCACATCTTATCTACTTAGTATTTATTATGTGTACTTAGACACTGTGCTAGGAACTAGATAAATAGCAAGGGGACCCATAGGAGAGACAGTGCTTGCCTAGCCTTATCTCACAAATTATTCTTTTGTAAAACGCACTTTGGTAGATACTGACCTAGAGGCAGTTTTGAATAATAAGGCCCATAATAAGTTCTTAGGGAGAAGTTGGCATGCCCTAACCTTTGACTTCTGATATTGCAGGGAACATTTATCTTTTTTTTCACAATATCAACTTTGGTGCCACTCTCAGAATTCAGCCACAGGCTGGATGTCTCTGGAGCCAGTCTGAAGTGTCTTATGATGGTGCCTGAGGGTACAAAGTCACAGACTGTTGTGTATGAGTGCCATTAAAGTATGTGAGGGTACTGTGCTTTAATTCTTCAGTGAAGTGTGTTTTAAAGAGACCCCAAGGTTTTAGTGATTCTTATTTCTAAGACATTCTAAACTTACTCTGTGAAGGACAAATATTATTATCTGTGAGGGATACATCTCAAGGATTTTGTGAGTGTCCAACCATTCATAATAGGACTCATTTGATAGTATAGTGCAGAACCCCAAGACAAACTAGCTTAACTTAGAAAGGAATGACATTGACCTATAAATTAGGCGTGATCAAAAAAGGGATCTAGCTTTAAGCATGGCTGGTTCAGTGGTTTAAACAATTTCATCAGTTCAATGACTTTTCCTCAAGGTCTCAGCTCTTTTTAATGCCATATGGCCTCATTCCAGGTAGATTTTCTGTATGTGGCAAGAGGATGGCTGCTGGAAGTTTCATGTCAACAAATTATAATCATGATGCTCAGTTTTTGAATCTGTAAATTAGAGTTATAAATATTTACTAGAGACCCAGTGCACAAAATTTATGCACAGGTAGAGTCCCTAGGCCTGGCTAGTGATCAGGGCCTATCTGTGGGGTGACCGGTAGGGAAATGGGGGGGGGGCACCCAACTTTGTCACCTGGCACTACCCATTTGTTGGCCTCACCCTTCACTACTGCTGCTGATTGCCTCCCTCTGCAGAGCTACTGGCAGCCTGGGGCCTACAGGATGGGGGCAACTCCTGTGTTGAGCATCTTCCCCCTGGTGGTCAGTGCACATCATAGCGACCAGTTGTTCCGCCGTTCAGTCAATTTGCATGTTAGGCTTTTATTATATAGGATAACCTTTACTATGATGAGTAAGAATTAGGGGTATGCAAATTTTTACATGATTCTTAGCAAGGAGTAAACTGTCAATACATGACAGCTATTATTATCACCAATATCATAATGGCCTTCATGATCATAATGTTGGAAATATTCTTATCATGTAGCTAAGCTACCAATAATTCCAATCTGTGGTTGTATAAGTAAAAGGCAACTTTTGATTAATGGCTAAGAGCTATCATCTTTCTACACTGATTACTTTTCATTTAGGGCAGTTATTCCTCCGTTACTCCATTTTATAGGTGAACATCAGTAAATGGCTTTCTTTCAGTATAGAAGTGGCAGTTACCCCCACAGCAGACTCACTGAGTCACACAGACCAGGCTAAGGAAGCTTTTTTAAAAATACAAAATACGATATCAACGTTTTTCTTATTAGGAAATGTATAGCTTTCATTCTGTGAGCCACAAATGATTTGCTGAAGTCATTAAATGTAGAGTTTTTTGAAGTTAGTGAAATTTAGTTCTTATTTACTCAGTTTATTGAATTAATTGCCTTGTCTTTTCACTTTCCTTTCATGTCTTTATGTACTGTATATACAGTTTATATATTTTCCATGTTTCTATTCATATTAGTATAATATGTAAATAATGTTACTTATAAAAGATATAATATCTATATATAAAAGGCTAATATGCTAAATGTCTGACCATTTAGCCAGTAACTATGATGCACACTGACCACCAGGAGGCAGACACTCAATGCAGGAGCTGCTGAGCTGCAGAAACTTGGCAGGAGCCCTATTTTTTGTGGGGCCGTGTGATTCCACATTCAGCTATGGGTTATGTTGGGGTACTGTCAGCCCTGAATCTGGTTTACTGCATAGTTGTGTTTCACACCCTGTATGACAGCAACTTTTCAGAGTGCCTTCTGGTACTCCAAGACCCCTCAGGGAATGTTGGAAAGCTGGTTTTGGTCCAATCCCTGCAGGGCAGGCCAAAGGACCCCATCTGCTGGAGGGACCACAGTAGGTTGGCTTCCGAGTGTGTCCAGCCCATCTTGTGCAGTTCCACCCTACCGGCCAACTTCTAATTAATTTCCTTTCAATGTGCATGAATCCATGCACTGGGTCACTAGCATAATATAATTATATACATTCTATAATACAAATATATATATAGTTATATACAAATTATATATATGTAAAGTGACCCAAGAATAAATGGATAGAAAGACACAGGAAGCATTAACCATGAAACAAATGGTTGCTAAATTTGGCTACATGGAATTTAGAACATTGCTCTTCAAAAAACACAATAAGAAAAGTGAACATACAGGGCAAATGAGAAGAAAAGATTTGTAGCATATATAGCATTATACACACACACACACACACACACACACACACACACACACACTAGAGGCCCAGTGCACGAAAATTCAGGCACTGGAGGGGGTGGTCCTTCAGCCCAGCCTGCTCCCTCTCACAGTCTGAGAGCCCTCAGGGGATGTCCAACTGTTGGCTTAGACCTGCTTCCTATGGGGAGCAAGCCTAAACCACAGTCTGGCCTACCTCTGCAGATAGCAACACCCCCATCACCCTCTTGCTTCTGCTGCCTCTGGCCTCTCTCTTAGGGAAGTAACCTCACCAATAAGGGCAAGACACTCCATCACGCCTCTGCACTGACACTGCCAGCCACTGTGGCTGCCTGAGCCTTGACCCATGCAGCAACCATGGCTTTCCTGAGCCTTGGTCCAGCTCCCATTGTCTGAACCTTGGGCCCTGGTAGTGACAGCTGCCATCCATGACTTGCCTGAGCCTAAAGCAGCAGCTGCAGCTTTATCCAAAAGGGTGTCTGAAAGATGACATCTGCTCTAATTCATATTACTTTTTTATTAGTATAGCTATATGTATATAAATTTGCTCATTTCATTTATTTTCATGACATTAGAATATATTAGCTTACATTATTCATTTTATTACTAATATTTTAGTTTAATTATTCTTGATTGGCATTTATTCCTCACTTTTCCTTCTTAATATTATTTATTTTTAATTTATGCTTTTTTTTTACGTTCTTGAGAAAGGTGACCGGAGACTTGTCTATTTTGTTTTTCTTTCAAAGAAGAAAATTTTGATTTTATTTATATTCTCTATTATACTTTTGTTTTCTCTTTAATTAATAACTACTCTCATTTGAATTATTTACTTCTTTCTAATTTCTTTGAATTTATCCTGATATTTTTCTAACTGCTTAAATTATACCCATAGCTAATTAATTTTGAGTTTTTCTTTTGTTCTAAATTAAGCATTTATGTAGGGTACTCCCTAAATGATGTTTCTCAGTATAATGATTGCTTCCTTTAGCTCATTATAATTGTAATTACTTAAATGTTTTAAAAGAAAACGTTTCCTAAATAATCAAAACTGAAGAAAGTTGTGTTAATTCTAGTTATATTTTATTCCTAATGCCCAGTAGTTCATCTTAATTTGGAGGAGGTCTATTCAACACCCCCATGGATGCCTGGAACCTTGGATGGTTCTAAAACTCATATAGTTTTTCTCTAGTTTTTATTGAGATAATAGAGGCCTGGTGCATGAAAATTCATCCACTGGAGGATGGGGATCTATCCCTTGGCCTGGCCTGCCCCCTCTCATACTTCAGGAGCCCTCAGGGGTGGGAGATGACTTGGTGATCAGGGGAAGGGGATGTCCCATCACACCTCTGCTGCCACTGTCAGCAGCTCAAACCTCAGCTGGCCCTGGTTACCTGAGCCTCACGCAGCCCTGGGCACCTAAGCAGCTGCCATTTGAGGCTTGCCTGTGCCTCAGGCCGGCCCTGGGCGGCTGGGCAGCTGGCATTCAAGGTTTGCTTGTGCCTTGGGCTGGCCCTGGCTGGCTGGGGGCTGGGGGGACTGGGTACTGCCATCTTGTGACTGTAAGCACTGCCATATTTGAGGGTGTGACAGTCAATTAGCATATTCCCTCTTTATCAGATAGGATAATTGTCATATAATACTGTAATAGTTTATGGTGTACAACTATTGATTCGGTATATGTTATGAAATGATTACCATAGTAACTTTGGTTAACATTCATTACATCACCTAGTTATATAATTTTTTCCTTGTGATGAGAACTTTTAAGATCTACTCTTAGCAGCTTCCAAATACAATATAGTATTAATGACTTTAGTCAGAACTTATTGATATTAGTAGAGGTCCAGTGCATGGAATTCATGCATGGGGGTGGTGGTGTCTCTCAGCCTAGCCTGCACCCTCTCCAATCTGGGTCCCCTCAAGGTAGTGGTTCTTAATATTTCTAATGCCGTGACCCTTTAATACAGTTCTTCATGTTGTGGTGACCCCAACCATAAAATTATTTGTTTCTACTTCATAACTGTAATTTTGCTACTGTTATTAATTATAATGTAAATATCTGTGTTTTCCAATGGTTTTAGGCCACCCTGCTAGCAGTTCTCAACCTGTGGTCTCGACCATGGAGGGCAGTTGGATTTTGAGAGGGATGGCCAACTCCCCGTTTAGGCCCAGTGGAATCAGGCCTAAATGGGCAGTTGGCCATCCTCTCACGATCCAGGACTGCTGGCTCCCAACTGCTTGCCTGCCTGCCTGCCTGATTGCCCCTAACTGCTTCTGCCTGCATCCTGATCATCCCCTAACCATTCCCCTGCCAGCCTGATCGACACCTAACTGCTCCCCTGCTGGCCCAATTGACCCCAACTGCCCTCCCCTGTGGGCCCAGTAGCCCTTAACTGCCCTTTCTTCCCAGCCTGGTCACCCCTAATTGCCCTCCCATGCTTGCCTGGTCACCCCAAATTTCCTCCCTTGCAGGCCTGGTCCCCACCCCTCAACTGTCCTCCCCTGCAGGCCTGGTCATCCCAAACTGCCCTCACCTGCAGGCCTGAGCCTCCAACTGCCCTCCCCTGCAGGCTTGGTCCCTCCGAATGCTCTACCCTTCTGGCCTGGTCACCCCTAACTGCTCTCTCCTGTTGGTCTGGTCACCCCAACTGCCCTCCGCCGCAGGCCCTGGTCTTCCCAACTGTCCTCCCCTGCCGGCCATCTTGTGGTGGCCATCTCATGTCCACATGGGGGTGGCCATCTTGTGGGTTGGAGCGATGGTCAATTTGCATATTACTCTTTTATTAGATAGGATACCGGGAAGTTTGTACCTTTTGACCACCTTTATCCATCCCCCTCACACACACACACATTCCCCACCTCTATTTGAAATGAATAATTCATATATAATTCAGTCATGAAAAAGAAGGAAATTCTGTTTGGACAACATGAATGGACCTTGAGAGCATTACGCTAAGTGAAATAAGTCAAGCAAAGAAAGACAAATACTCTATGATCTCACTTACATATGAAATCTAAAAAACAGAGAGAAACTCATTGATGCAGAGAATAGATAGGTATATACTATGTTTCTTCATACACACACACACACACACACACACACACACACACAAATACTTTTTACTTAAAAGGAAGCAAGCACTTTATGTCATGGCTTCTCTTTGGCATATCCGAATTGCCAGCAACTCTGCTCTTGCCTTTTGGATCGTTATTAAGTAAAATAAGGGTTACTTGATTACAAGCACTATGATACCTCTACAGTTGAACTGAGACGGGTACTAAGCAACTAACAGGTGAGTAGTGCATACAGTATGGAGACTCTGGGCAAAAGGATGATTTATGTCCTGGGCAGGATGGAGCAGGAGGGCATGCGATTTATCATGCTACTCAGAATGGAATATAATTAAAAACCTATGAATTGTTTATTTCTGCAATTTTTCATTTAATATTTTCAGACTGTGGTTGACTGTGGATAACTGAGACTGAGGAGAGTGAAACCAAGGATAAGCGAGAACTACTGAACTCTCTTATATCAACTCTATTCAAGTACAATGTTTACAGATGCAATGTAGAAATAATATAGTAGCATAATATGCCAACTATGTGATTTGAGAACTAGTTGGAGTGATGTAGTTTGTATTGCAGGAAGCATGTTTTAGTCACTTAGGTCTCTAATACATATTAGAAATTAGAAAATTCATAAGCCATGTTTCAAGGGGGAGCTGCTCTCTGTGGCCAGAGAGTTAAATGTTAGTTCTTTAATTTCAGGTGACAACATTCTCTTTTTCGAGAACTACAGGGTACAGAGTATTCCCTTTTTAGCCCTCTAGTTTTCTACAGAGACAAAGAAAAGAAAATAATAAAAAATTTCACCCAAGATATAAATAATTTTGGCAGTTAAAAATCTATTTCAGATTTTGTAGTTTATTATATATTTCTCTTTAAGGTACACTAGTATTTGGTATGTTGAATTCACAGGTACATTTCCAGTAAAGAAGAGATATTTGTTCAAAGGCAGTAAGCCTATTCTTATCATTGCAATTACCATTTACAATATCTGTAACATTTAATCAAACTCTGTCTAATTTATGCTTTGGATTCATGAATTAACATGGCATGGGTATCTTTCCTCAGAAATAAATATTAATTTAAAATTGAAAGTACTTTTTTTAAAGAGGAAGATTAACATTTTATTGTAAAAATCTTTGCAGTGCTTAAGTATTTTTTAAATATATATATTTTTTTATTGTTTAAAATATTACAAATAGTAGTACAAATCTTTCCTTTTTCCCCCATTGACCGCCCCCAGCTTCCCCTACCCTCCAGCACATGCCCTCCACCCCCACCCTCGTGTCTTATATCCATGTACTTATGTACATGCATACACACAAGTCCTTTGGTCGATCTCCTACAGCCCCCCCCCCCCACTCTCCCCTGCCTTCCCACTGTAGTCTGACAGTCTGTTCAATGCTTCTTTGCCTCTGTATCCATTCTTTCCCCCCATTTCTTTTCTTTAAAAAAATTTGCATCTGCATATTAGAGATAAACATATAAGAACAAAAAAATATTTTAGTCTGTTTCAGTGTCCAACAGTTCTGAGTCCCAGTTTCAATATCTGTAACATTTAATCACTCTAATTTATGCTTTTGATTCATGAATTAACATGGCCTGTGTATCTTTCCTCAGAAATAAATATTAATTTAAAATGGAAACTACTCCATAGTAAAAAAAAAAACACACACACAAAACAAACAAACAAACCCATTTTGATTATTTGTAAGAGTTAGTATTTTACATATTTACATGCATATGAACAGTGCTTAAAGGATTATAAAATGATTAATATGGCATACTTGAAGTAATAAGTATTTCTTTTTTTTTAGTTTAATATAGCATTGAAAGAAACCTGTGAATACAGTAAAAACAGGTCTCAGTTCTCCTTATGAATATTAAATGCTCAAGTAAAGTAGCATTAAGACCTGTGAGAAGTTACTAAACCTCTGTTGTTTATCCAACTAAATTAATATATTAATCATGCTAACATTTATAGAGCTTTACTAAGTATAGAGTGATATGATGAGTACTTGTTATGCAGTCTCTCACTTAATACCTGCAGTGAAGCATGCAACTGTAGAAGATAGAGTTTAAGGGGCAGCAGTATGACTCTTTTAATGAAAGACCAGCTTTCTCCCCATCCTGACCCAGTGCCAGGGGAAGTGAAAGCAGAGAGAAGGAAACACAGAACTTGAAACAAGTCATAGAAGCTGTTCTCTCTCCCAATGATCCAGTTCTAAAAGTGGCTCAGAGTAAGCGGCCTGCTCTCAGAGTGGTCCTGTGTTAGACCAGGGTCTACATTTTCTGAAGCAACATCAGAATGCCGGGCTGGAATTCTGCAAGTGCACTTGAGGAGGCTGTTTGATGTTGTGAGACATTCTGTTTGATGTTATGACTTCTCTGGAAAATGTAGGACCCCTGGAGACTGGGTGCAGAAAGGTCTCTAAATAAAATAAATTCTCAGGTTTTCAAGTTCTTCTCCAACAACTGCCAGGGTCAGGGGAGAAAAGAGAGAGTTCCTAATTGGCAGATTGAATCTGGAAATAAATACTTATGATCTCATTTTTGGAGATAGAAATGGAAGTGTCCCTCTTCCAGGATTCTCAGAGCTTGTTGGGAGCAGGGTCTCATCATTCATTTGCTACCAATGGTTTTAATTAGCATATGGATTCTTTGGTGAGAACACATATGCATGCACACACTTGTACACACATTTGTGCACACATTTATATATAGTTGCAAATGCATTTTTTTTTGGAACTGTGGAGGTAGAAGTCTCATGTCTAAGTTTGGAAGTTATTTAAATAGATATTTATTGAGTGCTTGCTAGATACTGAAGCGATTTAGGGCAAAAGATAAAACTTAGGCCATACTTTCATATAATTTTTAATCTGGCATGTTGAATAGACAAGCAAAGAATTACAATAAATTATGAGAGATATTTTGATGGAAAATTTCATGTCACTGGAAGTTGGTGCAGAAGGAATTGATATAATTCAGAGTGTTGGTGAAGGCCTTTTCAGGAGAAATGTTTAGGTTGATTCCTGAAGGAAAAGTAGGAATGGACCAGAGAAAGTAAGGCCTAGGTGGCAGACAATGATGCTTTCTGGAGATCCAGGAAGGAGAAGTTATCTCAAAGAGGTTAGGAAGATAAAAGTGAGATAGAGTGAACAGGGAGGGCATTGGAAATATAGGCAACAAGCAGATTGCAAAGGCTTATAAAAACTGTTAGAGTTTTGTCATTATCCCCAAAGCAATGGGGCTTGTCAAGGATTAGGGAAGTAGCTCTGGCTGCTAGTTGGAGAGTAAATGTGAGGTGGACAAGACTCAAGAAAAGAATGCTTACAGCAGTCTATTATAAAGCTTGGGTGAGAGACAGCAGTATTATGGGCTAAGGAAGTGAAGAAATGTCCAGGTTTGTAAAATGTTTAGATTATAAAATTATCAAGACTTCATTTAGGACTAATGATGATGAGTGAGGGAGAGTAAAGATCCCAGGATAACTTCACAGAGTTTTGGTGACTAAAAATAGTTAGAGATCAAGAATTTCAAGAGGGAATCTCCTGTGTGAAATGAATTTGTACTTAAAATACTTATTTGAAGGAAAACAGTTTCTTGCTGGGTATAATTTTTCTGCATTAGTTATTTGGTATCTAATTCAACAGGTACTTCTGAGTGGCTAGTCTTTTGCAGAGTATTTAGAATATTTCTAGTCATATAACAGTAACAATATGAAGATAGATTTCATTGTCAGCATAGTGGGAAGGCAAAGGAACAAACAAGTATATTAAACAGTCATGGGCTGTAAAGAAAACAGGCTAGAATAAGGAAAGTAATGAAAATGGAAGATCCACCTAGATTGCCTGGGCATGAATGGGAAGACATTTTAGGGAGTCGGGGAGTGACATTAAAGTTATTAATAAACCATCCATGTGAATGAAAAATGGAAGATGATTTTATGAAAAGGAAATATCCTACACAAAGAGGAGGCAGGGATATTCTTGACAACATAGCTGGAAGAAGAATAAACTCTTCAGAAGGTAGTGGGGTGAGACAAATATGATTGAGGGAGGGACTAAGGTATTTTTGTAGATGTAGCAGAGGACAGATCTATGTGGAGGCCACGGGAAGGAGCTTGGATTTTATTTTGCATGCAATGGGAAGCCATTGAATAACTGTGCAAAATAGTCTGGAGAGAGCTAAAGCTTAGGAAAGTACCATTAACCAAACTATTTCAGTAATTCAGGTGAGAGGTAATGGAGGCTCAGATCAGGACAGAGGCTGGGAGATAAGAAGTAGGAAGGAAGAGGACTCAGATTTGTAATTAAGGAAGACTTAAATTTTCCTCCTGATCAACTGGGTTGATTGCGGGGTCATTCACTCAAATGTGGAAGAATCAGGAAAAACAGATAATAAGATGAAACCAAGTGTTTACATGCTAAGTTGAAATGACCCTAAGTCTCCCACAGTCCTAAAGTAATATACAAAACACTGAAGTCTCCTTTTTACCAGGCTGGAACAGCAAAATAGCAAGAGTAACATCTAAATGTGGATGAATTACATAAAATGGGAATGAACTGGAGATTGACATTTAGATGGACATGTCAATGAACAGATGGATGATCTTTCCTGAGGCCAGACAGGAGAATGAACATCATGTCAGCATATAAACAGATGCAGATGATAAGGCCCAAATACCCTTCTGCCCTTTCCCCAACTACACAATGCTCTAATTAAGGCTAAATAAATCCTAGGACTTAGCTACCTCCTAGAAAGCATTAGTTAAATCCCTAGTTAACTACGGGGTGCCCCCAAAATGTATACACTTTGTATAATTATTAATTCCAATGGGTTAAATCTGAAAAGAAAGAAACATCATTTGAGTTATCAGCTATTAATGATAAATAGTAGTGTATATGCATGTTTTTGGGGACAGTCTCTATTTTTCTGAAATGGAAATGACTGTGTTTACCAAGAATTGGCTAATATTATTTACCCATAATATGAAATGGGCAATTAAAATAGGTATAAAAAGTATTATAAAATATATATACATGTGCACCTTGATATATATATATATATATATATATATATATATATATATATATATCAAAAGAGAGATAGAGTGTGGCTGTGTGGGTGTGTTTATTTTATTTTTTTATTTTTATTTTTTATTGTTCAGTTTATTAATTAAATTGTTTCCCCTTTTTTATCTCCCTATATCTTTCCTCCACTCTGTACCTATCCCACCCTCCGCCCTCACCTCCCCCTCCCCAATGTCCTCTCCCATTGTTGCAAGATTTTTGTCCAATCTCTTGCTGTACTTCCAACAACACTTTTCTCCCCAAGAATTGTCAGTCCATTCCCTCTCTATGTCCATGTTTCTGTTATAGCCACCAGTTTATCTTGTTCATCAGCCTATCAGTTCTCTTGATTTTTATGTTCATTTGTTGATAGATGTGTATTTGTTGTTCATAATTTATATTTTTACCTTTTTCTTCTTCCTCTTCTTAAAGAATATCTTTCAGCATTTCATATAATATTGGTTTGATGGTGATGAACTCCTTTAGCTTTTTCTTATCTGCGAAGCAGTTTATCTGATCCTCAATTCTGAATGATAGCTTTGCTGGATAGAGTAATCTTGGTTGTAGATTCTTGCTCTTCATTATTTTGAATATTTCTTGCCACTCCCATCTTGCCTGCATCGTTTCTGTTGAGAAATCCACTGACAATTGTATGGGTGCTCCCCTGTAGGTAACCAACTGTTTTTCTCTTGCTGCTTTTAATATTCTCTCTTTATCTTTTGCTCTTGGCATTTTAATTATGATATGTCTTGGTGTGGTCCTCTTTAGATTCCTATATTTTGGGGTTCTGTGTACTTCTTGGGCTTTTAAGTCAGTTTCTTTCACCAGGTGGGGAAAGTTTTCAGTCACTATTTCTTCAAATAGGTTTTCATTAACTTGCTCTCTCTCTTTTTCTGGCACCCCAATAATTCGGATGTTGGCTTGCTTGGGGTTGTCCCAGAGACCCCTTACGCTATCTTCAATTATCTGAATTCTTTTTGTTTCTTGCTTTTCCAGCTGAGTGGATTTTGGTTCTTTGTATTTCAAATCTTTGACTTGGTTCTTGTGGCCCTCTGGACTGCTTTTAGGACTTTGTGTAATATTTTTTATTTCAGTCTGTGTATGCTTGATTTCTAGTTGGTCCTTTTTTTTATCTGTGAGGGTCCGGTTCGTATCCTCAGAGGTCTTGTACATTTCCCTGAGGGTCTCATTCATTTCTTTGTAAGTATCATTCATCCCCTTGTAATTCTCATTCATTTGCTGGTTGGTCTTGTTTATTTCCTGGTAATTCTCATTAAGTTGATCGGCCTTTTGTAGGAGCCGCTTGAAAAGCCTTATAACTGTGGTTTTGAACTCTATGTCTTGTCGTCTTTTCTCCTCCATTTCTTTCACACCTGATTTCTTTCCATGTCTCTGCATGGTGGCTGCTTTATGTGGTGGCTATCCTCAAAGGGACAGTGGCACAGTCTCCCCAGTTACCTGAGGTGGGTACTCTTACTGCAATCCTTTATGGGTTGTATTCAGTGTTTTTGAATTTAAACCCAGCTTTTTGTTGTTAGCCCTATGAGGGTTTGACCTCCAGGCCAATTGTCTGTGAAGCTCAGCTGTGCTCAGGTTGGATGGGCAGAGTCTCCGGGCCAAGCAGACAGCGTTAGCTCTGCCCTATGCAGCCCCAGGGGCTCTGTGCCGGGGGCAATGGCTGCCAGCACCTCTGAGAGAGAGCCGCTGTGGAGCTCCACCGGCTGCCGGGGAATTCAGACTGTCCCCAAATGACTTTGCATGGACAATGTCTCACCCAGGGTCGTAAAACAAAGCAGACTGATGGTTTTCCGAATGAGAGACAAGTTGCAGAGCGCTCTCTGCGCCCTCATGCAGCCGAGCTGTTCGCTCAAGAGCTGCCTTCTGAACAAGCCGGCAGACCCGGCAGCACCCGAGCTTCGGCGTGCCCTCCCACTGTCCAGTTTTCACCCCGTGTGATAGTGGGTTCTCTGGACTTCGCCCAGAGCTGGAGAATCTGTCCAGTGGGACGCCCCTGTCTCCCAGTTCGAGAAAACTGGCCGGTTTTCAGCCGCCCGCCCTCTCCGCGGCTCGCACTCCAAACCTCTCTCTGTGCGCGAATCTTTCAAGGCTGTCTGCTGCCTCTCCTCCGGGTCACAGTGTCTTATCTTTACTTTTATTTGTGGAATTTTCACTCGGCGAGCGTTCTGGTGATTCTGGAAGGTGTTTGTTCCTTCGTTAAGTTGTAGTATTAAAATTGCTGATTATGACGGCAAGATAGGTGTTTCACCTTTGCCGCCATCTTAGTTCTCCGGGTGTGTTTAGCATATATATATTCATCCTTGATTGACATTTTTTGACAGCACATGTTTGTATTGTTAATTGTGTTTATTGTAATGTTGTTCTCAAACAAAAATATAAGGCCCAGTGCATGAAATTTGTGCATGGGGAGGTGGGGTGGGGGGGTGTCCCTAAGCCCAGCCTGCACCCTCTCCAATCTGGGACCCCTCGAGGGATGTCTGACTGCCCATTTAGGCCCGATCCCCTACAGGCAGTCAGACATCCTTCTCGAAATTCAGGACTACTGGCTTCAAACTGCTCGCCTGCCTGCCTGCCTGATTGCCCCTAACCGCTTCTGCCTGCCAGCCTAATCACCCCCTAACCACTCCCTTGCCAGCCTAATTGATGTCTAACTGCTCCCCTCCCAGCCTATTTGCCCCTAACTTCTGTCCTCTGCTAGCCTGGTCACCCCTAGCTGCCCTCCCCTGCAGGCTTGACTGCCCCCAACTGCCCTCCCTTGCAGGCCTGGTCACTCCCAACTGCCCTCCCCTGCTGGCCTGATGGCCCACAACTGCCCTCCCATACAGGCCTGGAACCTCCCACTGTCTTCCCCTGCTAGCCATCTTGTGGTGGCCATCTTATGTCCACATGGGGGCAGGATCGTTGACCACATGGGGGCAGCCCTCTTGTGTGTTGGAGTGATGATCAATCTGCATATACCTCTTTTATTAGATAGGATGAGGCCTGGTGCATGGGTGGGGACCAGCTGATTTGCCCTGAAGGTGTCCCAGATCAGGGTGGGGATTCCCTTGGGGTGTGGAGCAGCCTGGGCAAGGGGCCTGTGGTGGTTTGCAGGCTGGCCATGCCTCCCAGCAACTCAAGCAGAGGCCCTGGGATCTGGGATTAATTTATGTTCTACAATTGAAACTTTGTAGCCTGAAGCAGAGACAAGCCTTCTGTTCGCTCCGTGGTGACAGCCATTTCTGTTTGGGTTTATTTAAATTCTATAATTGAAACTTTGTAGCCTAGAGTAGAGGCCTAGGCTCTAGGGCTGCAGAAACTTGGCTTCCTCCATTGCCCGGGCCACCGTAACCTCTGCGCTGTTCAGCTCAGTGGCTGCTGCCATTTCTGTTGGGATATATCTTCTATTATTGAAACTTTGTAGCATTGAGTGGAGGCCAAGGCCAGCAAGGGCAGGCAGAAAGTTTGGCTTTCTCCATTGCCAGGGAAACCCAACCCTCCCTCCTGGTCTCAGTGGTGGTAGCCATGTTGGTTGGGATTTATTTGTATAATTTGCTCCTGATTGGCTGATGGGCATGGCTGTGGGCCTGGCTTGATCAGAGGTATGGTCAATTTGCATATTACTCTTTTATTAGAGAGGATGCTTGCTGATGAATAATCAGAATTTTAAAACATAGAAAATATAAATGAACTGATTTAAAATTTTGATGAGCATTTCAGTGTTTGGCCAAGTTTTGCATCAATAATGAGATAATTCAAATTAATGAAAATATCATGAAAGGAAGAAACCAATAAAAACTGATTTTAATCATACCAGGAAGTCTGATAAAACTGCATATGATGCAAATACACAGAAAATGTGTACCAAAATTTATTTGGTTCCTTCCTGGCTACATATATAAACACTCTCTGTTGAATGAAACTCTATGTAACCTTTTGAAATTGGGCACTTGTAAAAATTCTAATGACAGGAATAATCAAAACTGACCCCTTCTGCTATATTTAGTCTAACAAATGCTACGTCAACTACAAAATTAGGTTTAAAAAAGAAAAACAAACTTCTGAAACTCCAGGGTTCTTCATTCATATAATCACTAAGTAAAATAAAAGAACAGCACGAGTTCTGCCTTTTGACTTTATAATGCTCTGTATGAAACCCAATTTAGACTTAAAAATTATATCATCACTAGAACTAGCTTTTACTTAAAGCATTAATGAGAAATAAAGGACTTTTTAGGGAAGCATAAAGGAAAATTTCCTTAGAAATTGGAGTGCAATAAAAGATGAAAAGACTTTGATTTTGGCTCTGCGGGGAATAGAGAACTCATGCAAAGAAGGCATTATTTATTGTACTAATTACCTGACAGCATCATCCAAATTCTTCTCTTGTACTTCCCTACACCCGCCTCTTATGTCCTCTGACTTTTATTTTTGGAAATAAATTTAAACTTCTAAATAGATTTCTGTAGTTGGAGTCACTCAAGCATTAGTAAAACAGGTATTTCAAATATGTGAAAAATGATAAATTCTCCCCTCATTGTGGGCTTTTCACAAGCTAGAGCACTGGAAGTATGTTTGTAAGTATAATATGCTACCACTGTAGTGTTTTAATTTAAACTTTGTTAATGAACTATTTCAAAAAGGAGCTGAGAATGGTGATCAGAGAAAAAGCTGGGCTGAAATGAAATACCATCTTTAATGGTGAATCAAAATAATTATGTGAATCTGTATCTTAAAAACCAATTACCAATGTTCAGATTCTCTGTATTATCTAATATATTCCAATGCATGACACAAAATTTTAACCTGGCACTAAGTGTTGTTATATATAAAGATGCCTGATCATCTTCTTCCTACTGAATCAAAAATAGCCAGGGTACCATAAATTTTTAATTTATTCACTCCAATAAATTAAAATAGACAAAGTGTATGATATTAGCAATAATGTAAGATATCATTTGGTTTTAACGATGCATCCATCGCAACACAAAAGTCTATTTTTCAAAGTAAAAAAAAAAAAAAGAAAATAGGCTGTTACATTAAGTACCAAACTTCAGGAATATACCCCATATTTTTTGACATGTAAGTAATTTTTATTAAGGTGAGGGAACATGCTCTATATCAAATTTTTAAAAAATGAATTATTTAGGGATGCATTTGAATGTAAAGGCTGATTAAAAGCAAAATTGATTAGCCTACGAGGAAAATCAAAAAATTTGAAGAGTTTTTTACATGATCCTTGTTTGATTTCAATTTTGAATTAAGTTAAAAACTGCAAATCAACAATCTTCCATTTGGCATAAGATTAAAAAATACTCAGGATTATAGTTGGCTTCTGGTAAATTCTTCTGTGTAGAGATACAGTTAATCTACAAAGAAGGAGAAATGCTCATAATAATTAAGAGCATATGTAGATCCCCAAAATAAGCATTCTTGCGCACCAAGCAGAAGAAATCTGGTGGATTTTTTGGTTTGTGTGTGTGTGTGTGTTTGTGTGTGTGTGTGTGTGTGTGTCTACTTCTTCATAGATGTAAATTGGTTGCATTTAAAAACAAATTAAAATACCTTTAGTTGGATTTCATTGTGAATAAATATTTGAAGTATGGACTGGATCGGGGAAAGTGGGAATAGAGGTAAATAAATAAAAAATATCCATTTCTTTATATTCCTTAAAATTTTAAAGTCAAAGAGAAAATTATCCTACATAAATAAAACTTTAGACTTTTTAATATAAAATGTTTTTAACAGTAAATTTAAAACTCAGATTTCTTATGTCTCATAAAAAATGAACAACTTTAATGAAAACCAGAAAAGAACAGAAAGAAGAAAGTGACAGGAGATAAGGAATAACAGAAAGATACCAGAGGAAAGGAAGAAAGGATTAGGAGTGAAGAAAGGGGAGGTGAGTAAAAGTGGAATGGAAAAGAAACATGGTGAGTGAGTGAAAGTGCTTCTCAGCCACAAGTTCTCCACTGCTTTACTTTGCCCCATTTAATGATTATTTATTGAGTGACTACTCTGTGCTAAGCACCAGGTGTGTAAAGACTCAGTGAAGGTCAGATGAGTATAAACACAAATGACTGCATATAAATAAATATTAAGTGTTCAGGACATGAACACAATTCTCTGTGTTCATAAACAAAAATAATTTTCCTTTAAGGTGGGATGGATTTTTTTAGGACAGACTTACAATGGAGATAAGCTATAAATGGCATGGATTTTTAAAAAAATACACAATAGGACACACATAGGAACGCCTCAGATTGAGAAAGGAATGGAGAGGGACTAGCAAATGAAGACTATAGCAGAGGAAAGTTGAAACAAGAGGTAAATTATTTGTCTTTTCTTGCCCCTACACACTCCCACCTTTGCTCATGTCTGTGTCTTTGCCTCATTCACCTGACTATATTTTGCCAGTTGAAATTCATGGGGTAACTATAGAATTAAATGTTTGAAACTAGCTTATTTCAAACAAATGTCAGTCTATTCCCTGAATGCATCAATGCTCTTCACTCCCTAAGTCCATAAGGAACTCATTGAAATATTTAAATACATCATTTTTTACAGAGGCAGTATGGGGATAGGGTGGATAGGAACTCTGTCAACAGCAAATGAGATTTAATTTTAGCAAATATTAAGACCCCAGTAAAATTATTCTGGACTGTCCTCAGAAAAAAATATTTATGTCTATTGATAAGCCTTGGTAATATGAAGTATTTCCTCATTAATAGATATAAAACTCTACTGGTAACTGAGATAACCTATATTAAAGTGTGACCATAAAGCTTCACCTGTTTTCCACTAGCCATCTCTTCTTTGTTTGCATGAAAACATGAATACTTAGTAGAGGAGCTTGTGGAGGGAGATGTGAACACATTACTTCTTACCCTCTTTTACTTCTCACCTGTCCACCTCTCCACCTGCCAGGACAGAGGATCAGTTTCTTCTCATTTCAGTTTTCGGCAAATTTCTTCCCACATTCTCTGTAGTCCAATCCTCACCTCCTGTTCTGGATCTCCCTACTCTTGAATTGGATATGAGGACATCTATTAGGCTAGAAAAGAATCAAATTAAAGATTGTTCCAACAAAGCAAAGGAAAACATAAAAGTCCCTCCCCAGAGATGTACTATTGACAAGGAGCAGCTGACTGCCTCAGGGGTTTCCATCTCCCTTCCCAGTGCAGTCTCTCCTAACTTTCATCTCCTCTGCACCTCAATTCTAAAACAGAGACTTGCTGGGGACCGATACCCTTAGGCCGTATTTATGTAGGAATATAAGCTCTTTATGTTCCTGACAGGAAAGGAATTACATGTATTAACAATTAGAAATGTTGTCTCTTTTGGTCCCTCACTTCTGCTCAGTCACGGTACTCAGGTGAATGAGTGAAAGGGGTCCTGACACAGGGACTATGTCGTAGGTTGTCCTGAAGGGATGGAGATGTGTAGGTGCCCCTGGAGAGGGTAAGGGACCCGAGCTGGAATGTTTTGGATGGTTAAGGAGCAACACCACATGTATTAGGCCTTTGTGGCTCCTCACTCCCTGCAATAAGACAATCACAGAGTTACTTAAAAAATATTGTCTTTTTAATTTTATAAAACCAGAAACAGCTCAATAAATGCTATTAACATGCATACAAAATATTCATTTTATGTAATAGGGCAAGCACCATGCATTAGGGAACACAACTAAATGGACATTGATTACCCATAAATGTGGGAAAAGGGAGAACAGCATGGGATCCTGTTTGCCCTTTGATGAAGTTCTATTTCTTACAGTACTCAGAGTTTATGTGGAGCTAAAATGTTCACACAATTGTTACTAAGGCTTTCAGTACAAAAGGAAAAATTACACCACAATTGTTCAGTCCTACAAAAACAAATCATCAAGCTTGGGCAATCACAAACACTGAAATAGAAAAGATGGTTGTTCCAACTTAAAATTGACACAGCAATGCTGAAATCCAGTGCTAGTTATTGGACAGCATCCTATTCAATGAACTCAATCCTTCTAACAAAATAGTCTCAAGAGTTTCCACACTTTGGGGGTACAACTTTAAGATAGTTAAATAAATTCTCTATACTACATTTTCCCGATGGTAGGCAATAAAAGCTATCATGAAGTGTATGTACCATTAGCTCTCCCTCACAATTTAGAATAAAATATGTAAAAGTGTGCCATGGGATGGATTACATTAGGGCTAATTTGAAAATTTCCTTTTCTTAATAACATACTGGAATTTGTTTTTTCTTTCTTACGGTCTCTACAGATGTCTCATATGGCTTAATTTGTACCTCTTGAACACAGCTAAAAATAATTGGAATGAGGACAATCACAAAATTGCATTTGACTTCAAAAATTACCAGAAGAATTAACTAATTCTGCTGTTGAAGTTGGAGAAATCTTATATTAGTGCCCAGCACATTGCTCAACATCAAGTGATTTAGTTATTATTGCTTCTTTTTAATAATAACAGACATGGCATTATTGTAAGTAGCTTATTATTTTTACTGATTATGAAGCAAACATTGTGGTAAGTAAGCCAGGAGCTTTATAGATACTATCTCTCTTTTAATTCTCACAATACTTCTTTAATAACTATTTTACTGGTGAGAAAAATGAATATAAGTAATTTGTCAAAGTTACCTGGCTTGGATGTGACAGGCCAGGATTTGTTCCTGGGCTTGCTTTATTCTAAATCCCATGTACTTAATCACTTGTTATACTGCATCAGAAAATAGGCAATTCTATTTAGATTCTTTGTGTTATGAGGGTTTAGTATGATTTTACATCTTCATTATTTTTCCTAATAGCTCTCTGTACATATTTACCATTTAAATATAATAATTTAAAAGACAATTTCACTGAGATCATATTGACCATATGGCTGGCGTATGAGTCACTTGGTCCATGCTCACCCAGCAATCTAGTGCTCATTAATCAAACATTTAAGTCCATGCAGAGAATAAGTAGAGAAATGCTGCAAAATCCTCTCTCCTGATTCATCCAATTGCCCATTCATTCATTTCCTCTTCAAGAAACACTATGTGCAAAGCGCCTTGCTATGCAATGAGGAGCTTGTGTATTGCACAATTACTAACTCTCTCCTCAAGGAGCTAGAAATACAGTGGGAAAAGCAGATGGTACACCAAATAACTGTCATGCAATGGCAACAGAGGGACACATTATTTAAAATTGTAAGTTACTCTATCTCTTGCTGACTTCTAAGATGAGTGGAAAAATTTGCCTCCGTGAGGAAGAAAAGTCTGCTGTTGTTATCCTTCCTGTTCAGATACTTGTGGAAGAAGGAGACCAGAAATATCTCTGCCAATTCTTTGCTATTAAAGGAGGATATGGCCCCTTTATAAGAAATATTAATGTCTTTGGAGCTACCAAAGTAAGCTCTATACATATTAAGTGGTGAATGGCTAAATTACTCAGCCTAATAGCAGAATGGGAATCAGTTTGGTAACAGAGCCCAAGGGTGCCCAGGTCTGGGAAACAGCTGCAAGGAGAGGAGAGGAGGAAAAGGGGGCTAAACAGCATGCAGGTATGCAGTTCTCCATTGCCCAAAGCATTGGTCCAGTCTACTTACACAATGTCCTGGATGTATTATTGATATATGAGAGGCCCAGTGCATGAAATTTGTGCATGTTTAGGATCCCTAGACCTGGCTGGCGATCAGGGCCAATCTGTGGGGTGACTGGTGGGGCAATCAGAGGGCCTTTGCTGGCACCCACCTTGGACAGCCTGGTGCCACCTGCTCACTGACCCTGCCCCCCACTGCCACCTCCAGTTGCCTCTGCGGGGCTACTGGTGAGGCAATCGGGGACACACCCATTAGCACCTGCATTGCCTGTCTGGGGCCTTCAGATGAGGGCAGTTCCTGCATTGAGCATCTGTCCCTTGGTAGTCAGTATGGGTCATAGCAACTGGTTGTTCCCCCATTCAGTCAATTTTAGGTTTTTATTATATAATAGAGGCCTGGTGCACAAAATTCATGCACTTGGGGGAGGGTGATCCCTCAGCCCAACCTGACCCCTTACACATACAGGGAGCCCTCAGGGGATGTCCTACTGACCTCTCACCCCTACCTGCTTGGCTCAGCCCTGGCCTTAGCCCCAGCTGCTAGCAACTGCCCAGCCCCAGGGACCACATGCTCACCACCAGCCGCCTCGGCTCCGCTCCCCCAGCCCCAGCCTTAGCCCTGGCTGGCTCCGCCCCAGCTCCTGATTGGCTGGTGGGCGTGGCTTGGTAGGAGGTACAGTCAATTTGCATATTACTCTTTTATTAGATAGGACTAGAGGCCTGGTGCATGACATTTGTGCTGGGGAGGCTGGGGGAGTCCCTCAGCCTGAAGTGTACCCTCTTGCAATCTAGGACCTCTGACTCCTAACCACTTGCCTGCCTGCCTGCCTGCCAGCCTGATTGCCCTTTACTGCTCATTTGCCGGCCTGATCACCTCTAACCATTCTGCTTCAGCCCCCACTGCTACAGCTTTGTCTGGAAGGATGTCTGGAATGATGTCCGGAAGGTCATTCAGCTGTCCGGTCTAATTAGTATATTATGCTTTTATTATTATGGAGGAAATTTTTTGAGGAGTGTAGGCAAAAGAAGGGTATCATAGAAAAGTGAGCCATTCTTCATTAGGTTTAGCACTGAAAATGGATAAAGAAGATGATATGAACATGGGGCTAAGAGTTCACCAAAACCAGAGACTGGGCAGAAATACCTGAGAGAATCTGCCCTAGGAATATTCACATACGTTTTTATGATGGATTATTAGCTAACAGAACACTAAATGTGGGATGATAACATATCAGCTTTTTTACATTTTAAAGGACAAATTGACTTCTAAATACATATACAAGTCATAGATGGCAAGTGTCAAAGAAGATAAAAAGAAGAGGAGAAAGTAAGAAAGTAATGTTCTTAAGACTTAGCTGGGATAGTTCTAAAAGTTGTGTTGTGGTGTACCTCAGTGGATGTAAAGAGATTCAGGAAATCCTGCCCATGAACACCTTGCCTATGTGAAGGAGCTGGCTTTACTAGTAAGGGATAGGGGACAAGCACTGGATAACAAGCCTTTACACAGTAGCACTGCAAGGTAGTTAGTATTGCTTGTACTACACAGGAAAGTGGGCTGGGAATTTCAGTAACTTATTCAGAGTTTGTAACTAGGCAAGTGGCATATTCTGGATTGAAATTTGGGTCTCACTGATTATAAAACTCATGTTCTTCATGACACTTTGCTGCTTCTCAGCTGTCATGCACTAATTCTCCATTTTACGTAATTAAAGCAGGGCTTCACCTAGCGTGCATATAGAGGGTTAGAAAGGAAATCCAAGAACTAGGGTGAAAAAAGCTAACATACTATATCTTAATTTTTACTAACATCTTACTCAAATGTAGCAGTTTCATTAGTTTTTAATATAGGTAACAAATGAAATCGAATTAGCAATATCTGTGACTTTATCACCAAAGTGTAGATATTTTAATAGCAATTAGAGTTATTTTAGTACTGGAAAAATATCATTTACATCAATCTTTCCTTAAAAATATGGCATATTAAGACATATCATTAGGTATTGCTATTTATTATTTTAAAAAATATATTTTTATTGCTTTTAGAGAGGAAGAGAGAGAAGGAAATATCAATAATGAGAGAGAATCGTTGATTGCACATGGAGTAAAGGTTCACCAAAACCAGAAATACCTGAAAGAATTAGAAATTCTAGCATGTCCCCTACTGTAGATTGAGCCAAAACCCAGGCATGTGCCCTGACAGTGAATCGAAACATGACCCTCGGGTTCATAGGTCAATGCTCAATGGTGAACCACATTGGGCCAGGCTATATATTGCTATTTGAGTAGTTAATAAGGAAACATTATTATACCAAATTCTTATTGTAATAATAGAATTTCAAAATAAATAGCTCCTTTTTAATACTCTGAGTCATATTTTGTGCATATAAAGACATTATTCTGGGAAGAGGTTCATGGACTTCATCAGAATGCCTAAGGGGTCTAATGCACAATGAGTTGAGCTTGAGGCCCAAGTCATTTTTATTTAGACTGAGTAATTCAGGAGAGTGAAAGGCTGTATGATAGTCCTCATTACCATTTTCTTCTAGTAGAGAAAGGGTGAGAGGATAAAATAGGGGAGAGAGAGGATATTAATATTGAGGTAGGTAGTCCAGCTTCATGAACTGGATATAAAAGAGGATGGAAGAGTTCAGTGCTACATCCTACCACACACTTCAGTGTCAGAAGGTACCAACGGAATTGCACAAGGTTTCAGACCTAACTAGCTTATGTTCACTTGTATGTCTAGCAATGGTTCATGATATTTTTTACCCTCATGTCAAAGTCTACTATGAATATTTATTTTCACCTTAAAAATGGCTATACAGTTTGGTTCTTTGTAAACAAGAAACATATTTGGTTAGTGGATATTAAAGATAGAGTGCATCTTGATTCGTATTCATTTAACTTTGATAAGATTGCTGCTTTCTTTCAAATACTTCTAATTTAAACACATCTATAAGAAAATTGGAAGCTTTCAAAGTTTGAAAATACTTTGTCAGGAGTGCAGAACTAGTAGGAAGACAGTGATTTGACATATTAATTGCTTATACACACAGCATCGATAGTGACCCACATAATATTTTAGTAACACAATGGAATTAAAATTATAATTACCTTTTTTAGATACAGAGGTAATTATCCTGCTCATAAAAATGTTGGGAAAAGATATCAGTACAAGTTAGTGAAACCTGCCAAAAAATTATCTTTTAAGATAAATCATATATTTAATAAATTATTGCATAATGGTATTATATAAAACTACATTTATCACTTCATGAAGAATGGTTCAGACAATATTATGTTGAACAGTCTTCAAAAATGCATAATTGACATCTCAACAGTCTTCAAAAATGCATAATTGACATCTCATCTTCTCAGTCCCTCTTTTTTTTTTTTTAATTACATTACCTGCATTCCCTTCTATTTTTGCCTAGTGAACCTGCTTATCCTTTAAGATCCAGAGTAAATGTCACTTCCCACAGCAAGTACTCCCTACTCACATTGACCAAGTGATCCCTCCCTCTGCTGCACATCACCTCTAATGGTAGCAGTTTATGATATGGTAGTTGATGTATATTGGCAAATTTCTTATTCTTTTGTAAACTATGTTGAGGCCAGAATAAGTGTCCTATACATTGATTATTTCATTTCTATATAAATGTCCTCACACACATTTAATACATAGCAAATGGGTTATGATTGTTTTACTAATTAAATAATAAATAGTTAAATCAAGCTATTAAATAAACATTCAACTTATTAAATTTGCTGGAAGCTAATTCCAGAATGTCACAATAAATGCAAGAAGTCCTCAAAAGGTTGAAGAGCTTCTATATTCAGCAGGGCTGAATCATATTGTTGCCTGCTGGAATGGCTAAACGCATTTCTCCAAACCTGAAAAAGATGCATATATTATTGCCTGTTGCTAGACAGTTGAGGGCATTTCAATCTACATGTTATTACCTGCTGCTGGTCAAACAGCTGAGCAGCCAAAGGCAGTTCCTCCAACCTGACAATGCCTACTGAATACCAAACCTTGCCTTTGATATGTATATCTACTTTGCCTTAGGACAATCTGTGTTAATAAAAAGCTCCTGTCCAGAGATTCAGGGAACTTGGTTATTGAAGCTAGGTCTCCTCTAGCTCCCCAAAATGCCTTCCAAATTTGTATTTCATATTTAGTCTCTATTAATTTACATGTAGCCCCTTCTCCAGATTCCTGAATCCTTCTAGATGCTGAGAAACACCCCGGCATTAAATAATTTTAACCTACTTATTAGAAAACTACTACAATGGTCACTGTTTCATGTGTCTAGAATAGGTTGGGTTTGCAAAGAAAGACTACTTTGTCCACCTGTTTATTTCTAAAAGACTATGCTCACAAATTCAGCTGTGATAGATTCTCCCATCTTGTATCCAGGAATACTAGAAAAACAAAACACCAGATTGACTATCAACAAAGTTGAATTAAGCTTGCCAGCTATGGTTAAATGATTTTTTTTAAAGATTGCCGAACTGGCCAAGACCGGTTTGGCTCAGTGGATAGAGCGTGGGATTGCGGACTGAAAGGTCCCGGGTTCGATTCCGGCAAGGGCATGTACCTTGTCTGCGGGCACATCCCCAGTAGGGGCTGTGCAAGAGGCAGCTGATCGATGTCTCTCTCATCGATGTTTCTGACTTTCTATCCCTCTCCCTTCCGCTCTGTAAAAAATCAATAAAAATATTAAAAAAAAAAAAGATTGTCGAACTGGTTTGGCTCAGTGGATAGAGTGTCTGCCTGCGGACTAAAGGTCCCAGGTTCGATTCTGGTCAAGGGCATGTACCTTGGCTGCGGGCACATCCCAAGTTGGAGGTGTGCAAGAGGCAGCTGATCGATGTTTCTCTCCCATCGATGTTTCTGACTTTCTATCCCTCTCCCTTCCTCTCTGTGAAAAATCAATAAAATATATTTTTAAAAAAATAAAATAAAATAAAAAAATAAAGATTGTGTTGTAATCTATTGAGGATGTTTTGTAGAAGCTATTAATTTTATGTAGAAGATATTAATAATGTTTTCCCCTTATAGCAGAGATATTTCTATTTCATAGCCCCTTTTACATAGAGAAAATACTTACTTCCTTATTACCATGTGTGTTTTCAGTGTATGTCAATGTCTTTAGAAACAGCAAAATTTTACATCTGTTCCTTTAGTGTTCATGGCAATTAGAAGGTATATAAACTACTACTCATAACTCACACTCAAAAGTTGGCTCATAATACATAGCCTTAAAATTCAGAAATGCAGCATTGATACATTATCTTCAATCAGACATTTTCTAAACGCAAGAGCAGTGGCCACAATGCTTAGATTTTGCCACAGCTGTAGCTCTGTCATGGATTCCTGGGAAAGAGTGTCAATTACATGATGATCTTCTACTGATGTTTTACTTCAGGTGCAGAATTTAAAATGTAAACTATAAGGCCTCTATATCTGCACCCAGATTAAATAATATTATTTGAAAAGAAAAACTTGAGAAATATTTATGTCAACTTAAGAGACACTAAGCATCCATTGCAGAATATAAAAAATTAATATTAGAATGACTGGCTTCTGCCATATCTTTTGCTCCTAGTTATGTGAACCTGGACAAGTATGCCATTTAATGCCTCTGGGTCTCTGCTTACTCTGAAAAGTAGAGCAACTGTGACCATTCTGGAACATTCACAAAGCAGAGTATCAAATGACATAATAGGTATGGAAAATATTCTAAGTTGTATTTGTTTTGCAAATATAAGGTTTTCTTCTTCTTTTCATGTTTCATGTGTGTAAATTTGGTGGTAAGACACATGTTAGCATATTCAAGACATGGGATAAATCTAGTAGTTTAGACAACTTTTACTTTTTTATTGAAACTGTGATTTCTCATAAAATGTCCATATCAACAGTGATAAAACAAAACTACCTACTATAAATGTTATAGCAGAACTGCCTGAAGGGGTTACTGAGTAAAATGGATAAAATAATTGCACTCTTTTTCTCTAACTCTGGTTTCTAGTATTCTTGCCAAGTGTTTTTAAAATATTTGCATGTTTTTTCATACAATGCTTTGTCATCTTTCAATTCCTTTAAAAACTGATAACCAAAATAAAAGGGATGCTAGTATTTATAGATGCAATTAATACATTTATAGTAAGGATGTTTTTTTTTTTTTAAGGAACCCTAGGCATTCCTGTAGGTGTGTGTGTGTGCTGATAAGTTGACTCCGATTCCTGAAGACCTTATGCATGAGTGATGGCCACAATATCTTGTCCTCAACAGCCCTACTCATTTCCTGTAGATTTATGCCTATGGTTCTTTATGGAGTCAATCCATCTCATATTTGGCCTTCCTATTTTTCTGCTGCCTTCTATTTTTCCCCAGCGTTTTTGTCCTTTATAAAGAACCCTGCTTCTCATGATGTAACCAAAGTAGGACAGTTTCAGCTTTGTCATTTTTTTTTTGCCTCCAGTGATGTTTCAGGTTTAATTTTCTCCAGGGCCCAGTTTGTCTTTCTGGGAGTCCAGGTTAGCTGTAGGCACCCCCTTTAGCAAATAATTATCCTGCAAAGTTTATCAAGATACCAGATATTTGTCAAAGTAGTACTTTGACAGGACATTAGGTCTGAAACCTGAGAGGAACAAAAAAATCATACCTTCTGTTAGAAAAAGTAGTCAACTCCTGTAGGCAGAAAATTTTAGTAATTAAAAGTATGGGCTGCCCGAGTTCGAGACCCAACTAAGTCACTTACTAGCTACTTGATATGAACAAGTTACTCTAAGCCATAGTTTCCTTATTAATAAAACTAGAGGCCTGGTGCACGAAATTCATGCACGCAGGGGTGTCCAGCCTGCACCTTCTCCAAACTGGGACACCTCAAGGGATGTCTGACTGTGCGTTGAGGCCCGATCCTGGTAGGACATCCTTCTCACAATCCTTCTAACAATCCAGGACTGCTGGCTCCAAACTGCTCACCTGCCTGCCTCCCTGATTGCCCCAACCGCTTCTGCCTGCCAGCCTGATCACCCCCTAACCACTATCCTGCCAGCCTAATTGATCTCTAACTGCTCCCCTGCCAGCCTCTTTGTACCCAACTCCCCTCCTCTGCTGGCCTGGTCACCTCTAACTGCCCTCCCCTGCATGCTTGACTACCCGCAACTGCCCTCCCTTGCAGGCCTGGTCCCTCCCAACTGCCCTCCCCTGCTGGCCATCTTGTGGTGGCCATCTTGTGTCCACATGGGGGCAGGATCTTTGACCACATGGAGGCAGCCCTCTTGTGTATTAGAGTGATGGTCAATCTGCAAATTACTCTTTTTTATTAGATAGGAAGAGGCCTGGTACATGGGTGGGGGCCGTCTGATTTGCCCTGAAGAGTGTCCCAGATCAGGATGGGGGTTCGCTTGGGGTGTGGGGCAGCCTGGGTGAGGGGCCTGTGGTGGTTTGTAGGCCGGCCATGCCCTCCAGCGACCCAAGTGGAGACCCTGGGATCTGGGATTAATTTATGTTCTACAATTGAAATTTTGTAGCCTGGAGCAGAGACAAGCCTTCTGCTCACTCTGTGTTGACAGCCATTTCTGTTTGGGTTTATTTAAATTCTATAATTGAAACTTTGTAGCCTAGAGTGGAGGCCTAGGCTCTAGGGCTGCAGAAACTTGGCTTCCTCCATTGCCCGGGCAACTGTAACCTCTGCACTGTTCAGCTCAGTGGCTGCTGCCATTTCTGTTGGGATATATCTTCTATTATTGAAACTTTGTAGCACTGAGTGGAGGCCGAGGCCAGCAAGGGCAGGCAGAAAGTTTGGCTTTCTCCATTGCCAGGGAAACCCAAGCCTCCCTCCTGGTCTCAATGGCCATAGCCATCTTGGTTGGGGTTTCTTTGCTCCTGATCAACCTGTGGGCATGGCTTGATCAGAGGTATGGTCAATTTGCATATTACTCTTTTATTAGATAGGATGGGCACAATAACTATAAAGAGAATTAATAAGGCATATTGGTTTGTAGTTATTTTGTTTTATAAAGTTTTTGCCTGATTTTCATATTAGGGTAATGCTGGCCTCATAAAATATATGGGGAGTATCTCCTCATGTTCTATTTTTAGGAAGTTTTTTTGGACTGTTATAACTTTTTTAGATTTTTAAAATAGAATTAATAGTCAGGGAGGCCATCTGGACAGCAGTTTTCTCTTTGAAGGAAATTTCAATTACAATTAAATGTAATGACATAGGGATATTTTGTTGTTTTATTTCTTTTAGTGTCAATTTTGGAAATTGGTGCCTTTCAAATGATTTTTCCATTTCACTTAAGTTGACTATATCTAAGCACAGATTCAGGCAGTCCAAGGAATCAAAAACAAGTTACATACAAAGAAGTACAAATGTAGATACATCTGAGTGAGCCTCCAGAATATCACAAACAAAGAGAAAATCTTAAAGATTGCAAAAAAAAAAAAAAAAGACAGAGTATCTACAAATAAGAGGGGATTAGAGTGATAAAGATCTTTTTAATAAAATAATAGAAGCCACAAATCTATAGGATAATAACTTCAGTATACTGAGAGAAAACTACCTATAATTTAGGAATTCTAGAGTCCTATAACCAGTGAAATTATATTTTTGATGGGGTAAAATAAAAAGTTTTAGACAAACTAAAATCAGTTTGTTGCCCACCTACTGTTACTAAAGGAAAGGCTAAAGAAAAATGTAAAGGATCTCAGAAATAAGTTCTATAATGGAAAAATAAATGGTTACTAAATATAAACAAAAATTGATTGTATAAATTAATAATTGTGTCTTATTTCTGAATTTAAGGTTAAATAAGATAAAACTAAAACAATAGTTATTAGGATATGTGATTAAAGTTAAAGCATTCTAATGTCCATATATTATTTAGATTGTAGGTAAAAATATTGACTGACTTCTAACTCTGTTAAATTAAATACACATTAAAATTCTCAAATTAAGACTAAAATATAGTAATATATTTTATAACTTGCAAAACTGTAAAAGGAGAAAATAACATAGAAAAAGGAAAATAGCAATGAAAAATGACAGTAAAAAAAGAAAAATAGAAAGTGCAACATAAGATAGTATAACAAAGCCAAATATAGTGGTTAAGCTCAATAAATGTAAATGGCCTAAACTCTTCATTTAAAAAATCAAATTTGACAGGCTGTTATAAATAAATAGGGGCTCAGTGCACAAAATTCATGCACTGGGGTTGGGTGGTTCCTCAGTCCAATCTGCCCCCCACTCACATACTGGGAGCCCTCAAGGGATGTCCTACTTTGGCTCTCATCCTTGGGCAGGGAACCTTGGCCAGGGGATCCCAGCCAGTGATCGCCCTGGGATCCAGTTGATGGCTGGCTGTCTCTGTGCTAACTCCAGGCTGCCTTTCCAAAGCCAGAAAAAGCCTCTTGGCAAGGCTTTTCCAGCCTTGGGAACCCAGCGATTACCCTGCCATGGGCAGCAGCCATCTTGGTTGGGTGTTAATTTGCATATCGCTCCTGATTGGTTTGTGGGCGTGACTTATTGGGTGTAACGGAGATGTGGACAATTTGCATATTGCTCTTTTATTAGATTGGGTGTTTATTAAGGATAGTACTTACAATATGCAAGATATTATGGAAGGTAAAGCAAGAATAATTGGGTTGTAGAGAGATATAAGATACAACCCTAAAGTAGGCATGCAAAGACCCTATGCATAATTAACCATCTCTTTATAGGAGTAGGTCCACCATGACTTTTATAACATTTCAGCCAGAATGGATTCAAAAGAATAATAATGGCACCATTCCTAAGGGCTCATGTGCTGCAGCAAATCACACTGTGTGTCTCTTGTATTAAAATAAGTAGATGTAAAATAGAGTAAAGTAAACATCAAGAAGTAAGTTAGAATTAAGAAGACAACCTCTAAAGGGCAGCCTAAAAGATGAGCATGGCTTTTGCCTCAACCACACCTCATGGAACTCTCTAGCTTCTTACCTTCATGTGTCCTCAACCTTTCATGACCCTCCAATTGGGTACAGATGTTGGATAAAGAGAAGTTATTTTAGAAGAGGAGAAAGGATACTGGAAGGTGTGACCATATTAACAATTATACAGACCTTCATAAAATAAAGTCTTAAATACCATTTTTGTTAATTTATCTTTTCTTGAGGAATAATTGGCATTTAACATTATATTTGTATACCTTGTGAAATGAGCACTGCAATTGTCACTATATATGCATAATTATATTATTTTTCTTGTGATGAGAACCTTCAAGACCTACCCTCTTAGCAACTTTCAGATATACAATGTAGTATGATTGAAGTTTTTAAATAAAATACCTTCTATCTAAAATTGGAGTCCAATGAACTGCAACTCCAGGTGAAATTTGGCTGCTGTCCAGAGCACTGCAAGTATGACAACCTGTTTTGGAAGTTTTTGCTTTCATTTGGTGCAAGAACTACTTTGACTCTTGCCGGAATCACCATTGCACATGTAATAGAGCAGTGCCCTAATCCAGCATGACAAATCCTTTTTTCCTACATAGACGTGATCTGAACAGAAAATGTGTGTTATCCTAGGCAAAAATAGAGATAGGTGGTTTTTAATAAGACTTCTGCTTTTTTTTTTAAATCTTCCTTCCGTTATTTAAATGTGGACAGAGTGTATCTTCCTGTAATAACTTACTAGAGCTTTCAATAACATCCAGTGAATGCATATCTATACATGGAAGTCTGCTTTAAAGAGCAAATCCTGAAGTTTTACTATTATGCAACATAAATGTATCTTTTAAATTACAATTACCTTTATTTCCTTTGAGTTTTACAACTCTGTTTTGTATACTTTGTTTTTTTCTAAAGCTTTTTTTTTTTTTTTTACCAAAAATGTTTTTAGTTCACAAATTCTAGTTTCATGTTAAAAGTGTAACATTTAATCAGGTCTGAGCTAAAGTATCCTTCCTTAGAAAGGTTTCCCTGACAACTTTATTCATACAGGCTCTTAACTCTAGGCCTAGTCCCTGTCTATACTGTTATTCATTTTTATTTCCTTTAAACACCTTATCAAAATCTAAATTTTTGAATTAATTTATTTTTAAAAGATTTTAGTTCCACAAGAATATAAATTTCTTGCGATCAAGGACATGTCTTTTTTTATTCTATATCCTCAGTGCATACATATTCTGTTTTAAATTATACTTGTTAATTAACTAAAATTTTTGAGTGATGCCTTCTAAGACTCAAAGGTAATGTATTTCAGTTAGATATGCTGGTATTGTTCTTCCTAGAATTTACAGAAGGATAGCATGTGTGTAAGCACATTGGTATTTGGTCTCTGAGTGCTCTCATTGAGCAGTCCTTCTTTTACAGTATTTTCACCGCTTCAGGCTTTCCTGTGAAGTGTGATGGTCCACAGGATCATAACCCATCACCTAACTGGTGGTTAGAATTTAGAAATTTCCCAGGCTCTCTCCTTTTGGGTTCTCAGAATTAAAGGCATAACTAAACAAGTGTTGGTCATACAGCCTATAAAATGTATTTTGCAGAGAAAATATGAAGTTACTGGCGTGTTTTGAATTAGAATCCTACATGAAATAAAGTTGTTGAGTTTTTCTGTTGGAAGTAATGGTGGATTGAGACAAGAAGGCACTTGTGCAAGGCACGGGTACAGAAATATTGAATGGCACTGAGGAAGAGACATAAAAAATTGAGTTATACATGTTCAAGAACAGTCTAGCATGAATGTTGGAAAGTTTTTAGTTTTTTTTTTTAACTTATAGCAGAATACTCTCTATGGTCATGATCATTAGGGCCCTAGAATAGAAAGTGAATGCTGAAGTGCTTCTAAATTATAGAGTTTGTTACTCTAATGATGTCCAGCTATACCATAAAAATAACTTTGCTCTGTTTCAAGATGAATTCAAGAAAACAATCTTTCACAAATAATGTTACACATAATTTCTTTCATATGTAAAACAATTGTCTATGTTGTTTGCCATCACCACAAATAATCATATCCTAAAATATATTATTTGGATCAAGAGTCATAGAGGAAGCTTTTAATATTGTCATCTGGGGACCCCGCCCCCCTTCTATTTGACTTTTTAGGACTTCCAGCATACCAACAGGATCATGTGTATTGTGAAGGTCTTCCAATATTCCAAAGGTTCCCTCTTTCATATCCATATGTTCTTTATGTTCTCTCAAAGTTCACATGCCATTCATAAAAAATACTAGGAAGAAAGGTGAAATCTATGAGCTAGAATATCAAACACTCCTTTACTTACATTCGTAAATTGAATTGTGCCCTCTTTCCTTCCTACTCTCCCCCTTAAAAAATAAAAAAAAGGATGTGTTCAAGTCCTAAACCCTGGTATCTATGACTATGACCTTACTTGAATTAGGGTCTTAGTAGTATATAATCAAATTAAATGAGTTCATCCTGGAGTAGGGTGGGTCTAAATCCATTATGACTTGTGTTCTGATAAGAAAAAGAGAGGAGACACAGACCCATTCAGAGAGAAGACCATGTGACGACAGAAGCAGAGATTGGAGTGACATGTCTACAAACCAAGAAATCTCAGCCACACCAGAAGTTAGAAGAGCCAGGAAGGACCCTCCTTTAGAGCCTTCAGAGAGAACACAGTCCTGATGACATGTTGGTTTGGGGCTTTTAGCCTGCAGAACAGTGAGAGAATACATTTCTGTTGTTTTAAGCCAGCTTTGTGGTAATTTGTTATGGCAGTTCCAGTAAGCTAATATATTGGCCCATCATGTAGGACTGGGATTATCTGTTTGTCAGTCTATTTCCTGTGCAAAAGGCAGGAGCTGTTCTCATCCATCATTGTAATTCCAGTACTAGGACAGGATGGTACACAGCAGAGCGTTGTTGCTTAGTCCCCGTTCATGGAATGAACAGGAGGGAATGGGGTGATGGTGGCTCTGTGGGACCCTCTAAAAATACTAGGGGAAAACTAGATTCCTTCCCCAAAGAGCAGTAAACAGTGTAGCTAAGAAGTGCAGAATGTAGTGGAACTGAAAAAGGTCATTATGCTCATGGTGGGTCACCCTGGCCCATTCAGCTTCCTCTAGATTCCCAGTTAAAACACAGAAATAGATGAGATTTTGGGGGATAAAAGGGTCAAATCTTTTGCTCATAAAACTCTTGGAGTATATTAACTCCATATAGTAATATTATGCTTGTATAGATTAATTGTTTCCACAATGAAGACTCTAGTTGTTGAAAAGGCTTTGATTTCTTTTGGGTAGCTTCTATTTAATATGACTGTACTATATGCATTGTAAGCCTCTTGGTTTATTAAACAAAGCCAAGATCTCTTAAGATTCTCAAACAGTGGTGCATAATAACATTTAGCTTCTACTAGATAGCTGTGTGATATTTTGTAATTTAATAAATAATGTATCGTATAGTATGCAGAATTGCTCGGAGGGTTAGATATAATGTTTATATGTAGCTCATAGTGTAGTAATATATACTGTAGGCATTATTGTTATAGTAATAACCTCCTGGATCAAGATTCTCCTGCTTTTATAAGTATACAATCACTTAAAATTGTTTTCAATTAATTAGCCATTGAATCATTCGCTTATTCATTAGCAGTAGTAAATCCATTATCTCCCTCTTGAGATATTTGCCTACCAACTTCCATTGTTCAGAAAAGTCCAGGAGCTTGTTCTATTCAAAATAAGGTTACTACTATTTTCAGACACTAAGCAGACAGCAAAATAATTGATCCATTGTTGCCATCTGCTCCTTCTTCTCAAACAACATGGAAGCGGATGGATGACATGTATGTGGGATGGCGCGGCTCCATTGCAACAGAAGTATTCCTGCTGGACCAGCACTCTAACAGCACCATCATGACGTTCCACAAATTAGCACCCAAATTTAAAACCCTTTGCATTCCTACTCCCATGTTTGGTTATTGCTTCATAAAACAATTGAACAGCTATTATGCCAGGGAGGCTGGTGTGCTCATGTCACCTCACCTCCTGCGCACTTTGGTCCTTAGAGATCAGACTTGGTGTCCAGTGGACTTGGCCAGGCCCAGAGGGTAGAAATGTTGCATATCACTGGCAGAGAAGGACTCCAAGAATGTCCTTGAACTCCCTAGCATCTAGATCAGGGATTGGTCCTTAATAGACGAAAGAATGAATAAGTGAACACATGAATGAATCAACTCTCACTGATAATGAATCTTATGAAGCATGACTCAAGGTCTTGGACTTTTCTCTTCGAAATGTCCTCAGCAAATTGATCTCCCTCTTCCCCCAAATCAGGTGTGCATGCTAATGCCTTTTTATGAGACCTGCTTATTTCTGAGTGTTGCACTATACCTTTTTTAGTGTTATTACTAACAGGGACATTTTTATTTATTTATCTGGAAACTTGACATATGACAAATGTCCCACATTTAATGATGCCAGGTGACTGTTGCAGTAAAATATGGTTTCAGGAAAGGGAATGTTAGTGTCCTAAAATTTATTAGGGCTTCTAAAATACCAGCAACCCTCAAGCAGCCACATATTTACCCCAAAATTATGAGCATTTGTGCCTAAATTACATAAAAGTTGAGTGAATCATATCAATGTGGGATGCAAAGAGTACCCTTGTTTAAATACCTTTTTTGAAATTCCACTTGTAACCTAGCTTTGATAGGTTCTTAAAACAGGGCTCAATGTTGACAAAAAGAGATGTCAAGGCAGCTTTATCAGCTACAGTTAAAAAATACACACTTGTTTCCCCTGGTCATTAATCTTACTCAAACTGTCTCTTCTCCCCATAAATGTTCAACCAGGGGTTGGAAAATAGGTTTCTGCCTCGGCTAAGAGACTAGAACTTATGACCATTAATATCCCTCCTGAACTGAGGAATCTATGTTAGTATTGTGTGTTTCAGTGTAGTTAGAATCCGCTTTCTAGTGTAATCACCAATGTATGCCTCACATATATTTCTGCAAAAAATTAAAAAGAAATTTAAAATGTTACAAACACATTTTAATATCTTTACATAATGTTTCTTTTGGTTTTATTTTTTACTAGTGGCCCAATGCAGGGATCAGGCCTAAACCAGCAATTGGACTGCTGACTCCTAACCACTCACCTGCCTGCCTGCCAGCCTGCTTGTCCCCAACTGACCCCCACCACTGGCCTGCTTGTCCCCAAATGCCCCCCTTGCCAGCCTGATCATCCCCAACTGTGTCCCCCCCCCATGCCAGTGTGCTTGCTCCCAACTGACCCCTGGCTGGCCTGCTCCCCACCCCACTCCCCTTCCCCACTAGCCTGCTCACTCCCAACTATTCCCCTGCTGGCCTGCTCACTCCAAACTGCCTCTCCTGCCTCCACCCTGCTGTCCTGACCACCCCCAACTGCCCCTCTACTGGTCTGCTTACCCCCAACAGCCCTGCTCCCCACTGGCCTGATCACTCACAATTGCCATTCCATCTTGGCCTGATCACCCACAACAGCCTTCCCCTCTTGACCTCTAACCACCTTTACTTCTGTCCTGCCACCATGGCTTTGTTCGGAAGAATGTTTGGAAGGTCTCCTGGAAGGTCTCCTAGTCTAATTATCATATTACCCTTTTATTATTATAGATGGAGGCCTGGTGCATGGGTGGGGGTCCACTGGTTTGCCCTGAAGGGTGTCCCAGATCAGGGTGGGTGTTCGGTGTAGGGCTGCCTGGGCAAGGGGCCTGTGGTAGTTTGCAGGCCAGCCATGCCCCTATGGGGTGAGAGTCCCCCCTGGGGGCATGGCCAGCCTGGGTGAGGGGCTGAGGGCTGTTTGCAGGCTGGCCAAGACCCCATTCATCTTCTTCCTTTTCTGTTTTTTTGTATTTGTTAATGCTTTTGTTCTTTTTTTTTCCCCATTTTTAAGTGCTGGAGGACTTTTGCCACAGTCGCCAGAGGCTTTTCTCTCTTTATCTTCTCTTTTATGGCCATTGTGTTCAGAAAATACGTATGGTTGACTTGTCAGAGGGAAGGCTTCAGTGCCTCCAGCTGAGAGGAAGCTGGGCTAAGGTAGAGGCTCATAAACTTGAGTGCAAATCAGAAGCACCTGGGGTGTTCAACTACAGCCTGCTGAGCCCATTCCCAGGAATTTCTAACCCAGTCATGCAGCCCAAGCAGTTCCCAGGCGACACTGATGCTGCTGGCCAGGGAGGTGCTCTGGGAACACTTTGGGTGAGGTCTTTCATTTCATGATTTTGTCTGAGTCTAGCCATTTCATGATTTTGTCTGAGTCTACCCTTGACTTGTTATCTGTGGGGCAAGTGGACTCTCTGGGTTCTCCTGATATAGCAACATCTTTAAAATATTCACATCTTTCCTTAGTCTCACATATGTTTATAGTAAATGTAGGTCATGTTTTTATTTTTTTATTGAGAGGTTTCAATGCTAAACCCATTCTATGTTAGCGGGGTGGGGTGGGGTGGGCCTTCAAGAGGCAGAGAACACAGCTGGCCTCTTGTATTTGCCTTTCAGCGATTCAGCTGCGGGTTAGAGAGAATTGCCATTTCATCCATAGGGAGTGTTTCTCTACATGAAGATATTTTTTCCTTTCAAAGTAATGTCGCCTTGGGGACTTAAAGGTCTACTGTATTCTGAATATTTTACTTGACCTGGATGCATAACTGAATATTTTATCTTGTCAAGTGTATTTGCATTTTTGGTAATTCCCTTTCCACCTGTGCTGACTCCAAAGATGACCTATAAAAAGTATGGCAAGCTTTGTGATCCCTAAGTCATCAGGCATCCTTCTAAGGCTGGCCTTTTTAACACCAGTTTTAAATCTTACTCACTGGTGTGGGAGTCCCTGTGGTCTTTAGCCTCTTCATTGTACTCTGACTTACTAACTCGCCTCTGTGACTTGATGCTGAAATAGGAATTTTAGGGGAATATAGGCAGGTTTAGGGAATTTTTAGAATTGGGGTCCATGGGAAAAACCCAGGGTTAGACTGGGAGAAGTTACATTTCCATTAGACAAGGAAGCAGCAACAGTTACATTTTCATAAAACAAAGGAACTTGGAGTAGCCAAAAGGTCTATATTTACAAAGTAAAGGAGGAAGAAAGCCCTGAAGAAATAGGAAGACAATGAGGAAGGAGGGCATCACATGTCCCATGTGATGTTTGACCTTTGATCTCAGAAGTTGCTATAGTAATCAATTCAAATGGGAATACTGACCAATTGGAAGGGATATCAGGGCACAGGACTGGCAGCCTTTTTAAACCGTGGAAACAGGACATCCGTGGGACTCTTTTCCCCTCCCAACGTGGGAGTCTGTATTTGTTCCTCAATAAAATTTCCATCTTTGCTATACCACCTTCCATCTGAGGATTCATTCAACTCTGTCAGACAAAGAATCCAGGGAACCATTCTGCCCGGGGGAAACACTGCATGTTCCAGTCCAAAAAAATCATGTGTCAATGCCTCCAGTGAACTATCTGCTAGACTTTGACATTCAGGTTCCCCCTTGGTTCTGTGCCCTGAAACCCATATGAATCCACCTCTGTGCCCAGCTCGGGTCCCAGCACTTCTTCCTAAGTATAGATCTCCATTTCTTGGTGTTTAAATAAAACTTGCTAATTTGATTTTATTTATGTTAATATACAAGTCCCCATTAATGAGGAGAGAGGATGTGTTGCCTATTTAGGAGAGCAAAATTCTAACATCGAGTGTTATATTATTTAATTTAGTATTCATATATATTTCAAGATTACTTGAACTCAATATATATCCATTACCATATTTTTAATTTCAAGTGAGAAAAAACCCAGCCCAAACTAACTCAAAGAAAATTATTTTTATGGTTCACGTGAAGGAAGAGATGAAGAGGAAGACTGGCTTTAGGGGTAGCTTAAGGCAAAGTGTCCAGTGGTAATACCAAAGTCTAGTTTTTCACATTCAGTTTCTCAGTTCCATTTCTTCTCAGTCGGTTCCTTTCTCAAAGAGGCTTTGTCGTATTCCACGCACACTCCCATTCCACTGTTAGTAAAAAGAGAGGGCTTTCTTCCTCTCAGCCTCCCAAACTCCCCGAGACCTGCTCTGGCTGTTCTGACTGGGGTCATGTGTCCACATCTGAGCCAGTCGTTACAGCCTCTGTGGGCAACAGAACGCTAAGGGCTCAAGGCTGGCAAGTCAGGCCCGAGAGTCCATGCTGGGAGCTGAGCTAGGAAGAGTCCCAGTCAGAACCTGATGAGCTTACTGCTGAAGAATGCATCTCTCACATAAAAAAGAGGAGTCCTCCCATGTGTACTAATCACAGGATGGCTGAAGTTTTCTTAATTTTTTCCCTTTCAGACCATGTTACCAATATTTCTGATGCCTTTTTTTTTAGTTGAGTAAAAAAAAAAAGAATGTTCTTTGTTGCTGTCAAGATTTCTGAGGTTTATAATATTTAGAGATAAAGTTTTCACAGAATATAAGTTTTTGGTTATTTTTTTTTTCTGTGATGCTTATTTAAAATCTGACAAGGGCCCAAACTGGTTTGGCTCAGTGGATAGAGCATAGCCTGCGGACTGAAAGTTCCCAGGTTTAATTCCAGTCAAGGGCATGTACCTTGGCTGCAGGGACATCCCCAGTAGGAGGTATACAGGAGGCAGCTGATCGATGTTTCTCTCTCACCGATGTTTCTGACTTTCTATGCCTCTCCCTTCCTCTCTGTAAAAAATTAATAAAATATATTAAAAAATGAAAAATAAATAAAATCTGATAAGGACTAGAGTTTAAATGCAAAAATTTGGGGTAGTATAGAAAATAATTACATCAGTGGAAGTTTTAAAAAAACACTTCAGTGTTGGTATCAATAGAATATTATATAAGCTTTAAAATTTCTCCTGCTAAAAATATGTATAAGGGAACATCAACAAAATTAACCAGAAGTGATAATTCACTCACTTGCTAAAAATAACATCATTCAATAGGCATATTCTTTATCTTTTTATTGAGCTACTAGATGCCCAAAGCACAAAGATTCATGCAGAATGGGCTTTCCTTACCTTGGCTGGTGACACAGCCTTTGCTCCGGCCAGGAACCACCTTTCTGCCTTCTTTCTGCCTTTGCTCCATTCTGAGTGGCTGGGGTAGTGCAAACACCTGCATCATCGCCATGGTAGCATCCTGCCCCTGGCTCCTTGGCACCTGTGTATGCCAATTAAACCACCATCTTTGTCAGGTTAATTTGCAAACTCACTCCTGATTGGCTGGTGGGTGTTGAGAAGTACAGTCAATTTGCATCTTTTTCTTTTATTAGTGTAGATAATGACAGATAGCATTGTGTAACTTTAAGGTGTACAATGTATGGATTTGATACAATTATATATTTCAATATGATTATTACCATAGCATCAGCTAACAATTCAATCACATCACATTATTTTCTCTTTTTTTGTGTGTGAGAATATTTAAGATCTTGTCTCTTAGCAACTTTGAAGCATATTATACAGCAAAATGGAATATAATTACCATGCTGTGCATTCGATCTTGATAATTTATTCATCTTCAACTTCAAGATTATACCCTTTGACCTAAATCTCTCTAATGACCCCTTCGTCTCCACCAGCAATGCTTGGTAATCCCATTCTACTGTGTTGCTGTGAGTTTGGATTTTTTAGATTTCACATATAAGTGATATAAAATATTTGTTATATTCTTACATCTTAAGAGATACTTCATATCCTTGCACAGAGGCATCAGTGTGGTTTGTTTTAAAGCAAAGTCCAATTGTTTATTCAATAGATACTCCCCTGACTCATTTCCCATCTCACTTGAAATAAATCCAAGGCCTTAATGGCCCTGTGACTGCCAGCTAGAGTGTCTGACTCCATCCTGCTCACTCTCTCTCTCTGTTAAAGCTGCACCAGCCACATAACATGAGGGTCATGCCATGCCTTGCATCTTCCCTATGCCCTCCTACTTGTCCCCTTAAATACCTACTAGACTTGCACCCTAACTCCTTTCTTCACTGCATGAGTCTCTGCTCTAGTTTCATTTGCCGGGAGTCACCTTCCATGTCCACCCTGCTTAATGTGCCACACCCAACTCAAGGCTCTTTCTCTCCCCCCCCACACCTATATATATGACATTATAAATCTACTAGAGGCCTGATGCACAAAATTTGTGCAAGAGTAGGCCTTCACAGTCATGACTGCCTTGATCCCTCTCTCTCACCTGTGGCAGCTGCCTCTATTCTGCGGCTGCAGCTCTGGAAGGATGTCCAGAAGGAAATCGGGTCTAATTACCATATTATGTTTTTATTATCATAGATTATTATAGACTAGAGGCCCGAGGCATGAAATTCATGTATGAGGGAGTGGGGAGTGTCCCTCAGTCCAGCCTGCACCCTCTCCAATCTGGGACCCCACAGGGGATGTCTGGCTGCCGGTTTAGGACTGATCCCACAGAGATTGGTCCTAAACCAGCAGTCAGACATACCTCTCCCAGTCCAGGATGACAGGCTCCTAACTGCTCTCCCTTGCAGGCCTGATCTCCCCTAATCACCTCTGCCTCAGCCCCTGCCCCTGCCACTGTCCCTGCCCCTGCCCCTGTGGCTTTGTCTGGAAGGATGTCCAGAAGATGTCTGGTCTAATTAGCATATTACTCTTTTATTAGTATAGATTACTTTATCTGTCCTTTAATTTTTGCTCTCATTTGATGGTCAGCTCCAGAGAAGTAAGAGTCTGTGCAGGTGTGTCGCTGCCATACACTGAGCTAGCAGAACTGTTCCGAGGCTATAGTTGACTCTGTAATTATTTGATGAATAAAGCAGTGAAGTAGCTTTGCATTATATCTGAATTTTTAGGGGTTTGGAAGCACTATTTTACCACAAGGTGAACATTTATGGGTCATGTAGAAACATCTTCTGCAGTGAAAGAGTGCCAGGATTCTGCTTCATGTTGGTTTGTTAGAAAACTGACATTTTCTGCAGCCATGTGGTTCAATTGCCATTGAAGCCCCTGCTGTCATTTTGACATCTAGACCTGAAAAATGCTTATTCATTCTCTCTCTCTCTCTCTTTTTAATTCTCACCAGAGAATATTTTTCCATTGATTTTTAGAGAGAGTAGAAGGGAGGAGGAGACAGAGAGAAAGAAATATCTATGTGAGAGAGACACTGATTGGTTGCCTCCTGCATATGCCCTAACCAGGGCTTGGGATCGAGCCTGAAACTGAGGTAGGTGCCCTTTCCTGGGAACTGAACCCAGAACCCCTCAGTCTAAGGGCTGATGCTCCATCCACTGAGCCAAACAGCTAGGCCAGTGGTCGGCAAACTCAGTAGTCAACAGAACCAAATATCAACAGTACAATGATTGAAATTTCTTTTGAGAACTGAAAACTGACTTCTGCGCATGGGCCATGAAGTTTCAATTGCATTGTACATGTGCGCCCACACGTGGTATTTTGTGGAAGGGGCCAAAGAGCCCCATGTGGCTCGTGAGCTGCAGTTTGCCGACCACTGGGCTAGGCTTATGTTCTCCTTTTTAAGGGTTTGGTAGTCAAATTCTTCTTCACAGTAAGGAACTGAGGAATGCTAATACTATTAAACCCTTATATCAATATTGATTGTTTAAATTGTTTAAATCTTTGCCTTTATAAAACCCATGATTGTGAAAATCTGAAGCGAATAATCAGGAGCTTAGTAAGAGTGAGAACTTTTTCGGAAACCAGTCTGGAAACAAATAATGGTAGCATTATAAAAGTCTGGCTTTTCAAAGTTCATTTTTAAATTGAATACTTTCCCCCAATAGACAAGATAAACATGCTAGTTAGGTGCATAGCCCAGGCTCTAGAACGCATCTAGTCCTTCAACACCTGATGCATTATTGCTATGATTTAATTTTACTTGAACCAATTCATTATATTGCTTCTGGGGGGTATTTTGTTGATGATTATAGATTTCTGTATCAAGATCTTCAACTACCCCTATGTGGGCTACAGGCAGCTGGGATTAGAAACTCTCACATAAAACATTTTAGATGTTTATCCCTTATATTTGTATAACAAATACTGGGTGTTCTAAATTAATTAATATAGCAACTGCATTTTTTTCCCAACTGGGAGACTGGATGAGAGATGACAGCAATGGGAATTTCTTGGGTAGATGGTCAAGATTTGAATTTATGTAGATAAGTATTCATTGTTTGTATAATATTTGAAAATTTGTCTATGCACATAAAATTAGAAGGAAAATTTGTCACAGATCCAAGAGGAGTAACCCTGACTGCTACTGCTACAAATTTTTATTGTGTCATACAAGTTAAACAGAAGCATGGAATCGGGGGGTCATGGAGTGGAGGGGGTTAAACTTGTTAACAGTGCAGATCTGAGCCCTGGCTGGGTAGCTCAGTTGGTTAGAGCATTGTCCTGACACTCCATGGTTGGGGGTTCAACCCCTGGGCAGGACACATGTAAAAATCAACCAATGAAGGCATACATAAGTCTAACAGCAAATTGATGTTTCTCTCTCTTTTCCTTTCCCTCTAAAATCTATCTGTCTATTTAGTTTATCTACAGTGCAGATCTGAGACATTAAGTGGAAAATTAGCTTCCTTTCAGACTTCACAAACTTTGAGAACATATCTATCATTATATAGTTTTTCTTTTTTTTTAAATATTTTATTGATTTTTTTTAGAGAGGAAGGGAGAGGGATAGAAAGTCAGAAACATAGATCAGCTGCCTCTTGCATGCCCCCTACTGGGGATGTGCCCACAGCCAAGGTACATGCCCTTGACCAGAATCAAATCTGGGACCCTTCAGTCCGCAGTCCGATGCTCTATCCACTGAGCCAAACCGGTCTCGGCTATTATATAGTTTTTCTAACCCTGAAGCTGATCTAAATTCTAAGGAAGCATACATTTCAGAAAATCACTCAACTATTTGTCTAGAGTTTGAATCTTTGCAAAACTAATTCATAATCATTGAAAAAGAAGCTTCAGGCAAAGGCATGTGAGAAACATCCTTGAACTCTTACCTGACAAATCTATGAGGATGAGGGTTTTGCTTGCTTTGTTCACTATTGTATCACAGTGCTAGAAGGGCACACAGTATATATATAATAAACACAGGGTGGGGCAAAAGTAGATTTACAAGTGTTTGAATAAAAAATATGCAATAATCTATACTAATAAAAGGATAATATGCTAATTAGACTGGATAGACAGGACATCTTTTGGATATCCTTCCAGACAAAGCCATGTTGGGGGGGAGCAGTGGTTAGGGGCAACCAGGCAGGCAGAGTGGTTAGGGGTGATCAGGCAGCAGGCAGGCAGGTGAGCAGTTAGGAGCCAAGCAGTCCCGGAATAAGAGGGGGTCCTGGGTTGGAGAGAGGGCAAGCCAGGCTGAGGGACTGTCCATCTCCCACTCACCCCCTGTGCATGAATTTCATATACCAGTCTCTAGTTAATGAATAATAATATAAGAATAGACTTTCATATACCCATAACTATAAACCTACTTTGCCCCCCCCCATATTTGTTGAATAAATTGGTGGGACACCTCAGTAGGAAAGCCAGAGAGGGGCGGTAGCCTCTGTTTCTGTATCTGACATCAGAGCCATGAGCAGATGACCTAGGAAAACGCCCCTGTAAGGGAGTTCAGGACAAGGAACAGATGTCCATGAGTTTAGATGGATTTATATTCGCAGTAATGGCATCAGATATCTTCAATGGTAGTTTCAAATATCTGCTTTTGTGTCTGCCAAGTCCAGCAGCATCATGGTAGCAGGGCCAGAAGCTGTCTTATCTAACCCTCTCCTGGACTTCAGGGATGGTTCTCACTGCATAACATCCCATAGAGTCTGACACTTGTCTAAACAAGTATTTTGTTTTTTAGCTCTTCCATTAGATCCTTGTGGTGGCATAGCTTCTTTATGGAATACATTAGCCTGAGTGGTTTCTATTGTCTACATCTAAGAATCTTAACTGATACAGGCAGGTGGTAAGAGATCCATGGAAGTGAGAAATTAGGATTAGGGGATTAACGGGTAGCATATAAATTTTAATGGACTTTGGAGATTAAAGGTAAAGTCTCAAATAAAATTAACATAATTATTACTAGAGGCCCAGTGCATGAAAATTCATGCACTGGAGGGAGGGGTTCCCTCAGCCCGACCTGCCCCTTCTCACCATCCAGGAGTCAACCTTGCAGTCAGGGGAAGGCAACATCCCCATCACACCTCTGCTGCTGCAAGCCTCAGCTGGCCCTTGTTACCTGAGCTTCTGGCCAGCTCTGGGGTGCTGGGCAGCTTCCATCCAAGGCTTGGCTGCTCCTTGGCCAGCTTTGCTTGCCTGATCCTCAGTCAGTGGGGTTTCAGGAGGACCTGAGGCCCCTGGCAGTGCTGACGACTCCGTTAGCAGGCACATGGAGCAGTCGGCCCTGCCCCTGCTGTGGTGCCACCTTCTTGTGATGATGGGACAGTCAATTTGTATATTGCCTCTTTATAATATAGAATGAGTTGCCATTATTTTTTTTTTGTTTTGCATGATCAATAATTGCTGAAACACTTGAAATTTATTTCCTCAATTGGATATCCTTTTGGACATATGGCTTCTGACATATCCCACTTGTTTCATTTAATTATAATGACTGTTTCATTGAGAGTCAATATCTGAAAAAGTGATATGGTTTCTTCTTCCTTTTAGCAATACCTTTGAGATTTTTGAAAATGTTCTTGCTTTTTGCTCCAGATAGTCGTGGCCTTGGAATCAACCCTCCTTTTGCTCTCTCTTTTTTAGCAGAGCTAGGAGTACAACTAAGGCATAGCACTGGTAGGCAATATGACATTGTATTCCTGCTTTCTGAAAGTTTTCCTTATTCCACTTTGCTTTTATGTAAGACCCCCATTAGCACTGTTCCAGCTTTTCCCCTAAAAGCAAGAACCTGCCTTAGCCAGTTTGACTCAATGGATAGAGCATGGGCCTTCAGAATGAAGGGTCCTGGGTTTGATTCTTGTCAAGGGCACAGGCCCAGATTGCAGGCTCTATCCCCAGTGCAGAGCGTGCAGGAGGCAGACTGAATGATTCTCTCTAATCATTAATGTTTTTAGCTCTTTTCCTTCTCCCTTCCTGTCTGAAATCAATAAAAGCATATTAAAAAAAAATAACGAAAGCAAGAATCCTCTTTGGATTTCTTTGGTTAGCAACACAGGCACTAATATATTATACTAGTGGCCTGGTGCATGAAATTCATGCACATTAAAAGGGTATTAATTAGAGGAGATAATTTAATATTGCTATTTGCTCTTTCTCTGTAATAGAAGTATCAGAGACTAAAGAAAATTAGTAAAATGTATATGAAATATTCCTGTCAAAGTTTGGGGCACACCACAAACCCAGAGTCAAGCACCCACTCACTCACATGTGCCTCAAAATCACATGAGACCCAGAACCAGCCTCCCCCCCTCCCACACTGGGATAGATCCAGACCCTGCCAGTCCCACCCTTGTCAAGCCCCGCAGGGCAGGGTGCGTCCTCGGGTCCCCTGGCCCAGCACCAGGATGGGGGGCATGGCCTGAGGTCCCTCATCAAGTCCCACTAGGGGGAGACATGACCTGAGATCCCCTGTCAAACCCTGCTGGATAGGGGGCATGGCCTAAGGTTCCCCTTCAAGCCCCACCAGGCAGAGGAACACAGCCTCAGGTCCCCCACCCCAGCACCAGGAGGGAGGCACAGTCTCAGGTCACCCGTCAATCCCCACTGGCATGGGGGTGCAAGCTCAGGTCCCCTGTGAAGCCCCACTGGGTGGGGGGCACAGCCAGAGGTCCCATGTCAAGCCCAGCCAGGCAGGCGGGGCATAGCCTCAGGTCCCGTGGGCTGGTGCTGTGGCGGAGGGTATGGTCTGAGGTCCCCTAGCCTGGTGCCGGGGTGTGGGTACAGCTTGAGGTTTCCTGTCAAGCCCTGCCAGGTGGGGGCACAGCCTGAGGTCTCCTATCAAGCCCTGCCAGGTGGAGAGAACAGTCTGAGGTCCCCTAACCCAGCACCAGGATGGGAAGCGCACTTTGAGGTCCCCTGTCAAGTCCTGCCAGGTTGGGAGTGTGGCCTGCAGTCCCCTCCCAAGCTGCATCAGGAGGGAGACATTGCCTGAGGTCCCCCAGCCTGGAGCTGGGGTAGAGGGAGAAGCCTGAGGTACCCTATCCCAGCACCACCTTGAGGAAGCACACCTTGAGGTTCGCTGTCAAGCCCTGCCGGGTGGGGGGCATGACCTGTGGTCCCCTGCCAAGCTCTGCCCTGCAGTGGGAGCAGCTGGAGGTTCCCTAGCACAACACTAGGATGGCAAGTACACTTTGGGGTCCCCAGTCAAGCCCCACTGGGTGGAAGACATGGCCTCAGGTCCTCTGACCTGGTTCTGGGTTGGGGGTCCAGGCCTGAGGTTCCCTCTCAAGCCCCTCTGGATTGGGGGAGGGTATAGGCCTCCCATCCCACTGCCAGGACCACCCCACGCTCTCCGTGAGCAGGTATGCATAGGGAAGGCTGGGCCAGGATAATTGGGGGGTGGGGTGATGGGAGCCAGCATCCTGGGTGAGCTGGGCCTCACAGCCACTTTGCTTCAGCTCTCAGCACCCTGGACCTAAGGAGTAGTGCTTTCACAGGGGCCTGGCAGGCACTGGATATGGCGATGCCTTAAAAACAGAAGAAGCCCCCTTTAACTCTGGCTGGAAGTGCATTGGGAACTTATGGTTGGGGAAAGCAGCCCAACATCAGGGCTGAAATAAGACCTTGGGTATCCTCCAGATGGGGCAAACCAACAATAAAAGGCATCTTTGAAACAAAGACATTTGAAGGTATAGTGGATATTAGGTGATATTAAGGAATTACCTTAACTTTTCAAGGTGTGACAATGGCTGAATATTTACTTCATTTCTAAAGATACTCATCAGAGGATATTTAAGTGGGAAACAACTTGCTTTGAAAGTATGGTGCTGTCCTGGCCCAGCCCTCCCCGCACCACAGATGCCTCAAGGACCGAGCCTCTTCCATGCGCTATTCTGTCGGAAGAACCGTGCCCAGAGGTGTGGTCTGTGCTTCATTCCCTGCCCCCGCCAGCTTGAAGTGAAGTGTTCCCAGCTGGCGCTGGTATGAAGCAGTGCTTCATTTCCCACCCCCGCTGGCATAAAGTGCGTCATTCCCTGCAGGCACCTGCATGAAGGAAAGTGGCCAGGTGTGCTGTGGCCAAGTCCCCAGCCACACCCTCGCTCCTGATTGGCTGGTAGCATAGTCAATCAGGAGCCAAGGTACGGTCACATTTGCATGTTACTCTTTTATTAGATAGGATGTCTTTTGTAAAAGCGATGTGGCTTAAGTAGAACTTTTGTAAGTGGGGGACACTCCTTGCTTTATGTTGTTTCAGTTTAAGAAAGGTCTTACAGAAATGCTGGCTTTCCGATAGTGGGGAAAACCTCACTTTAGTTGAAAAAAGAGTTGCAAAAGAGTGTTTTTTTAAAAATCATGAGTTCAGTGTTTCCAATTTATAGTAACTTTCCTATATCCCTCTTTCTTTGTTGTAAGGTAACCACTTTCTATTTGTTTTCTCTACAAGATACCCATTTAAATTATTATTTCCTAATCCAAACTTTAATTTTATGTCCTTCTTTTTATAATTTTATATGTTTCTTTGGCATTTTGTACTTATATACTTTATTGTATTTACTACAGTAATTCAATCTTTTATAATTGAGTTTTCTTTAGTATGTCCCATTTTTAGGTACCTTTATAAAGAATCAAGATATTTCAATAAGATGTTATAAAATAGAAAATTATGTTAATTTCCCCCAAATTGCTGTTTGCTGTTGCATTGTTTTACAAAAATGTTCTCCAAATAGCTTAAATGCTAAATATTTTAAAGAGCAAAGTATTTTCATTATCTGCATATTATTTTTTACTAAATAACTATGCATTTTGTTAAATTGGATTTCATGTTGTATTAGCAGTACATTCTACATCCATGGGTGAATGAATAAAACTTGTACACTCCCTACACTCCAATTTATCAGAAATTTGGAACAATTTGGGATTGAAATTGTGTAATTAGCTTGGCTTCATCACAGCCACGTTTTAAACATGAAAGAACAGAACTCGCCAAGAGTAATAACAAGTCCGTGCCAGCCTGTCCAATGGGCAGACAACGCTAATTCTGGCTAAGTGTCCTCTTTCAGACCGCTTGGAAGCACAGCAGGTATAATATTAAAAACTGGGACGAAACACAACAGCTCAGAATTATATGGATGTTGAAAAGAGTAGAATAAGAAATTAGAATGATGCTGAGTTTAATTTGTAAGTAAATCTTAAAGCATTATTTTTTGTAGGACAAATGATTGCTTTGCAAATTTTACAACAGTGGTTATAGCTGGTGAATAGAATTTCCTGGAGCAGTATTATTTGTGGCCCTTTACCTTACGTTTAAATATCTTTTTGGAATTAAAAACCGAAGGAAAAAATCGTGAGGTTGATCCTTATTTTCTTGACTGGAAAGTACATTTATTTAGAATTTTATTTTGCTTTGAAGGAAGTTTTATGATACTCTGCACCTGAGAGGATGACCTCATATTAACTTTTTCCTTAAAATAGTAAGACATATAGCTGGGGAGCATGAATACCACCCTAATCTCACCTATGATATAGGAAATTATTGGTAGCACTGCTGACCTGTAAGTGTTGCAAAGAGAATTTCTGCAATTGAAGAAACTAGCCTCTTCACACTTATTCCTGACATAACAGTGTAAAGCATATAGAAGTCTTTTTAGAGAAAATGCAATATATATTCAGTAAAGTAAATGTTAAATATTTGAGGTTGCTGTGTCACCATTTCAGTGATCTTTCTGGTATTGTTACTAGCAAGATGACAAGACCTGGTTTCCTGTCTTCTTGAAGGAAAGATTTCAATCGAAAGATAAGATGTAGAAAAGCAAGCAATGATTTATTGACCAAAGTAAAAACTTAGGGCAGTGAAACAAAAAAGGACATAAAAGAAGAAGCAAGAGAGTCGAGACTGGGCAGCCTTCACTCACTGGGAGGTCAGAGGAAAGTGGAGATTGGAGACAGAGTCAGGGGGTTAAGTAGCCCATGATGAGCTGCTGCTGCTTGTTGCTCCCCTGGTTGCAATGCTCATGGGGTCCCTTAGGGGTTAGGGGATACTTGCCTGTGCGGGGGTGGAAGGAGAGAAGGGGAAGGGAATGGCAGGAACATGTACCTTGCAGGGAGAGTTCTCTCTGGATCCTTCATCCTGAGCATATTGATCTCTCTTGCAGGTGGAAATCTTAGGAGAGACCCAGGGGAGGGTCTCAATAGAATAGTCATCAGCTTTCCAAGTGTGGTCTCTCAGGATGGTGTTCTCCACTGCTTGATTGGTGCCAGGACAGGGGATCAGTCAATGCAGCTACTCCTGAGGCAGCCAGAACATCACTTTCGTTTTGTTGCTTTTCTGGGCCTGGAGCTGAAAGACAATGGAAGCCTAGATGATATCTTTAGGGAGGAAAAGGTCAGGGCATCTAAACCACATGATCAGTTCTTTGATAGGGGAGGATAGATTATTCTGGGGGTGAGGCTCTTATTTTCCCAGTTTTGCTCCATGCTAGGCGTTTGGGGCTTTCTGCCCTGGTGACTTTCTATAACTGGCCCATTGTCCTTGCTCTGCTCCCTTGCTCTGTTCCTATCTAACTGTCTATAACATTATAGTCACTTGTGCTCATACAAATATATGTTTTCCTTTCCATAGCTATTCACAACAGCTAACAAACTATAAGACTGAACTATTTATCTTAACGATCAATTTATCTATATTATATAAAGAGCTATGCGTTTTCTTAGAAATAGAAAAAAAAAACTAGCTTGGCGGTTGGTCAGGGGCTTTGAAAAACCGATTCTTCTTTTTTTGCTTTGAGCATCCAGTGTGCTGACACTAAGTGGGGCTGCTCACCTGTCCTGCATGGCTTCTCTTGCAGCAATGCTGCAGTCCCTTTGCAGAGCGATTTGCTCTTCCCTATAGATTCAGAGGAGAGGCGATGTTTTTTGAGACTATGTGAGCCAATCTGCAGTATCCATGACTTTCTGAGAAGTGCTAGGGAAGGAGGGAGAAAAGAGAACATTTGAGAATTGTTAGCAATTTCCAATTAGCTGAGAAGATTCGTTCTAATTTTCATACTCAGCTGAGCAGGAAGTAAGGCAATGGTTCCCACACATTAAGATGACTCAGAATCGCTGGGAGGGCTGTTAGAATACTTATGTCTAGGCCACCCCTAAAATTTCTGACTCAGTAGGTCAGAAGTAGGACTGCTTGGCTCCTAACTGCTCACCTGCTCCTCAAAAATATCTGGGGATTCCCGTGCTGCTGGCCTGAGCACATTTTGGGAACCATTGCATTAAAAAAAATAGGTACTCTAGCCCTGACCAGGTGACTCAATTAGTTGCAAGTGTGATTCCAGGTTAGGGCACATACCTAGCTCCTGAGTTCAATCTCCAGTTGGGGTGCATGGGGTAGGTAACAGATCAGTGTTCTTATTTACTTCTCTCTCTCTCTCTCTCTCTCTCTCTCTCTCTCTCTCTCTCTCTCTCTCTCTCTTTCTCTCTCTTTCTCTCTCCCCCCTGTCTCTCTCTCTCTCCTCTTCCTCACCTCCCTTCTTATCTCTCAAATAAATAAAAAAAATTGTTTTAAAAGACATCAGTCTGCTTCAGTGTTATACTCCAATGCCCAGTAGTAGATTGTAAATAAATAATTGAAAGAATGGATGATTGAAATAATGGATTGTTGTAAAATTTACCTCTAATTTCAAAAATATCAATCTGACAATGTATAGTTTATTTTGACTTACTCAGATTCAGTCTTAAGCAGGTAAATAGCTCAACTATGTTTAAAAATATGTAAAGAAAAGTACCTTAGGAAAATATTTATTACTAGAGGCTCAGTGCAAGAAATTTGTGCACTGGGAGCGGGGGGTCCCTTATCCCTGCCTGCACCCTCTCACAGTCTAGGAGTCCTTGCTCCTTACTGCTCACCTGCTCACTGCTGCAGAGACAGGAGAGGCTCCCACCACTGCTGCTGCACTTGCCAGCCCATGAGTCCATGAGTTCAGCTTCTGGCAGAACAGTGCTCCCCATCTGGGAGAACACTGACCACCAGGGGGAAGCTCCTGCATTGAGTGTCTGCCCCCTGGTGGTCAGTGTGTGTCACAGTGATTGGGTGATCAGTTGTTCGGTTGCTTAGGCTTTTATATATATAGACTAGTGGCCCGGTGCATGAAATTAATGCACGGAGGGGGAGTTCCCTCAGCCCAGCCTGCACCTTCTCCATTCAGGGACCCCTTCGGGGATGTCTGACTGTCGGCAGTCAGAGATGTCTGACTGTTGGCAGTCGAATATCCCTCTCGCAATCTAGGAACACTGGCTCCTAACTGTTCACTGGCCTGCCTGACTGATCACCCCTAACCCCTCTGCCTGCCTGCCTGATCGCTCCTAAGTGCTCCCCTACTGCTCTGATTGCTCCTAACTGCCTCTGCCTTGCCCCACACCTGAGACTCAGGCTTCCCTCCATCTGGCCAGCTATAGGCACCCAAGACCTGAGCCAGCTTCACTCAGGCTGGCCGCAGCCACAGGCATCTGCAGGCACCCAGGACCACAGGGCACATGGCCTAACTCCAGGGCAGAAAGTGCCCCCACCCCTCGCGCTGCCTGGTCCATCCCTCTGCGGGGCCCCAGCCTGGGGAGCAGATGCTGCAGCGCCTGGTTCACCCCTCTGCAGGGCCCCACCTCTCTTGCCACTCAGCCCCGCCCCCTCCTGATTGGCTGGTAGTATAGTGAAGGTATAGTCAAATTTGCCTATTACTCTTTTATTAGATAAGATAGTTTCTTCTGTATCCCCACCCCTACTTTACAGAAACTTTCTGTGCCTTAATACCCTTTGTCTCCTTACTTTCCCGCCCTCACTCTTAGTAATCCCATGCTGTTTTTTTTTATTCATACTGGAGTATAAAGCAGCTGATTATTGCTTGTTATGTTAACTTTTCTAAGGAAGACATGAATTTTAAAATCAAGGTTTATTTATTCCTATTATTAAGTTAACACATGTTCATTTTGAAAAAAATAGTAAAATTATTAGATTAAAAGGAAGAAAAATGAGCACTTTTTAAAATACTACCAGAGAAAACTACCATTAACACTGTAGTTTGTTTTCTCTCAATCTCCTGCATTTTTCTACCTAATTATGATCAATAGAATATATAATGTTATACCATATATAAAGGTATATGATCAGACACTAAGTCACAAAATATAAAAATTCAGAGGCATGTAAAGTGGGAAAGCATGCATAATCTTGTTACTTAGCAGTAACACTAATATTTTAACTAATTCTCTTGTAGCCTTTTTGTCTTGGCATCTATTTAACATAGCCAAGATTATTTTGTGCTCAGTATTATTAAGGAAGGAACTTTCATAGTCAAATACATAGCAGGTGACATAAAGAAAGGCTGGTTGGTAACAGATAACATCTGGCATAGGATGATTTATTAGTCTTTCCAAGTTAAAATGAAAATAACTGGGTGTTTGAGATCATTCAAAGATAATAAAAGTATAACCTACATTTTAGGTAATGAAAATTGCCATTACAAAGTCCTGTGGCTTCCTTTCTATGTGCAGGGAGGGAGGGAGAGATATTTGACTCTACAACCCTCCCACTGTACTCACAATGACAATGGGTGAAACTGAATGGAGCCAATTGCTGTTTTAATTGGTTACTATGGTAGGCAAGATAGTTCATTTGAAATCTAAACATGTGGAATGAGATACATAATTCCTGGTATGTAAAAGAGGTTGTAGAATAAGATGCTAAATGTAAGCCCTCTGAGCCAGATTTTAAGTTTACAAAATGTGCCAATAACATGGGGTTCAACTGAGCTCTGAAGTTAAAAAAAAAAGCCTATTTATTTTTGGTTCCTGGTCTTTTATTCATTCCTTATTTGTTTATTTAAAATATTTTTTATTTGCTACTTATATTTTTGTATTATTTTGTTTTATTTTAATGCAAGGAGAGTTGATGGTAACCTTCCTAAACCATAACATAGCTGAGAGTGTCTTTTGATAGCATTCCATATGAAAGAAAATTAAGTTGGTTATAAACTTCATGAAGTAGCAGCCATCCCTTTTTGTAGTTCTGTTGCAGAAGACTGAAGAAGAACCAAGCAATGTTTAGATAAATGGAGTCACTCTTTATTATTATAACACGTGGACCCAGAGAAAAATGCCTTTCAAATTCTGGGCAAAGTCACACAGGAAGTTTCCTGTATTTATGCCTTTTAACTTTGTCTCCCAAATAAGGGTTCTTCTGGTCCCCTGTGCAAGTTCGTAAAGAGCCCTGTGTGCTGGGGCTCTGAAACCTCAACCAAAGACCTGGTCTGGTGCGAGCACTGACAACTTCATCCAAGGAAGTTTTATGGCCTCTCTGGAATGGGAGCATTCTTATTTTCCATATTATTTAAGCAAGCAAGCATTTACAGGAGCCAAAATAACAGGGTTAAAATTTCAAACGCAGTTTTTATATAAAATGGATGCTTCACTACTGTCCTAGGGCTCCTTCCTATTCTTGCAGCTGAAAGTTTGAGAAAAGCATGTCTTTATTCTTATGGGCAACACCTTCAAAAATTTGTTCTGAATATATTAAGAACATTTCTTACATATCTGTACAATTTAAATCTGAACATACAAATCATTTTTTCAGCCCTGAAACTGACAAGGAATTTTTAGGGGTGAAAAAGACAGGTTTAGAAAAATTTAAAAATTAAGGGGACCATGGAAAAAGCACAGGGCTGCAGAGCAGCAGAAGGTATATTTCCATAGAATAGGGGAGCTGAAAAGCTACAACATGTACATTCCCATAGAATGAGGGAGCTGGGAACAGCAAAAGGCCTATATTTACAAAATAAAGGGAAGAAAGCTCGTCATCCAGAGGAGGAGAAGAAGAAAGCCCAAAGGGAATAGGAAGACAATAAGGAAGGTGAGGAAAACCTCACATGGGACCTTTGAGCTCAGAGGTTACAATAGTAACCAATTCAGGGAATAGTGACCAATCAGAAAGGATATGTGGGAACCAAGATCTGCAGCCTTTATAAGCCATGGAAACAGGGACTGGGTGGGATTCTTTCCCCCCTCCCCATGTGGGTGTCTGCACTGTGAAATTATTTTCCCTTCCCCACATGAGAGTCTGTACTTGTTCTTCAATAAATCCCAACCTTTGATATACCATCTCTGTCAGTGTACTCATTCTTCAACTCCCATGGACAAAGAGCCCAGGAACCATTCTGACTAGGGGAACCCCACATGTTCCAGATCAAAAATGATGTTTCAAAATCTTCTTTTTTAATTGTATATTGCTATTCTAATTTTTCTGGGTTATTACTGAGTATTAGCCATTCTGTTCAAGACCCTGTTCTTCTAGCTGTTGGAGATGCCTCAGTGTGCATGATAAAGAGATCCTTGTTTTAGTGGATCTTACAATCATCCTATCAGGAAGAGATGGGCAATAAACAAGGGGGAAAAAACAGGGTAAGTTGATTGAAAGTACTGATGAGAGAAGAGGAAGAGGGTGGACAATTTTAAAGAATCATGAGACAAATTCTCTTTACAAAGGTAATATTTGAGTGGAATCATGAAGGATATTATTAAGCAATGTCACCATAATAAGTTTAAATTTTTTTTAAAAAGCCAGGCTCAACCTGTAGTTGGATTAATGGGTTGGAGCTATCATTTTTCTTGAGGGATTGATGGCATAGAGATTCTAAGTTGAGTAAACTGTAAGAATTAAAGGTGCTCATGAGCAAATGAGATACTTACTGTGATTTGGAATTTGGAGCAGTTGTCACTGTAACAAAATCCAGGATATGACCATCTGCTTGGTCAATGTGTGAAAAAAATATATATATAAAATTGGTGCTTGAAAGGTTAATTAAGTGTAAGGCCAAAAGAGATCACCCAAATGTATTTTGATACTATCAAGAATAATTGCATAAAGTAAATCATAGGAAATACAGTTAGTAATCTTGTAAGAACTGTGTATGATGCTAGTGGATACTAGAAATATTGGAGAAAAAACTTCGTAAAGCACAATGCTCTAACCAGGAACTAAACCTATCTTTAAATAAAAGAGAGAGAGAGAGAGAGAGAGAGAGAGAGAGAGAGAGAGAGAGAGAGAGAGTAATATGCAAACTAACCATCACTCTGCTACACCACAAGCCATGCCCAGTAGCCAATCAGGAGCGAGTATGCAAATTAACCCAAGAAAGATGGCTGCAGCGACAGAGAGAGCAGGAAGGAGGCTTAGGTTTCCCCAGCGATGGAGGAAACCAAGCTTTCTGCACACCCTGGTCAGCCCATGCCTCTGCTTAAGGCTACATAGTTTCAATGAAAGAAGATAAATAAATTCCAACAGAAATAGCTGCTGCCATGGAGTGAGCAGGAGGCTTGGCTCCACTTGGGGCCTCAAAGTTTCAATTGTAGAAGATAAATAAATCCCAGATACCAGGGCCTTCATTTCCATCACCAGGGGGCGTGGCGTGGTCAGCCTGCAAACTACCCCCATCCCCTCATCCAAGCCTCCCCATGCCCCAAGGGAACCCCCACCCTGATCTGGGACACACTTCAGGGCAAACCAGCTGCCCCTACCCATGCACCAGGCCTCTATCCTATCTAATAAAAGAGTAATATGCAGATTGACCATTATTCCAACACACAAGATGGCTGCCCCCATGTGGTCAAAGATCCTGCCCCCATGTGGATACAAGATGGCCACCACAAGATGGCCAGCAGGGAAGGGCATTTGGGAGGTTCTAGGTATGCAAGGGAAGGCAGTGTAGGAGGGCAGTTAGGTGTGACCAGACCAGCAGAGAAGGGCAGTTGGGGGCAAACAGGCTGGCAGGGGAGCAGTTAGACATCAATCAGGCTGTCAGGAGAGTGGTTAGAGGCTGATCAGGCTGACAGGCAGAAGTGGTTAGGGGCAATCAGCAAGGCAGACAGGTGAGCAGTTGGGAGCCAGCAGTCCTGGATTGTGAGAGGGATGTCCAACTGTCCGTTTAGCAGGATTGGGCCTAAACAGACAGTTGGACATCCCTTGAGGGTTTCCAGATTGGAGAGGGTTCAGGCTGGGCTGAGGGACAACCTCCCCCCACACACACACACCTGTGCATGAATTCCATGCACTGGGCCTCTAATATAAAATAATATGAAATGTAAGCTATAAAATAATATGAAATTTAAGACAATTAAAGAAAATAAATGAGACATATTCCATTATAGATTAAAACAATGAAAGAATAATTGCAGAAATACCAATGGAGAGGGAGATGCTGCCTTGTACAAAAAGTATGTAGATGACACATAAAGAAGGACAGTAAATGGCAAAATTGTAGAACATGCTTTATAGAGAGGATAAAATTTGTGAAAGAAAAAGAACTAAAAAACATTTGGAAATTGCAATGTGGAACAAAGAGAAACTTGGCTTATCTCTCTGCATTGGTATATTTGGTGTATGAAATAAAAAGCAGGCTGGAAGGAGTCATGTTTATGGATGGTCAGCACAGTACAATATACAGATGATGTACTATAGAATTGTACACTTGAAACCTACATAATATTATTAACCAATGTAACCCCAATAACTTAATTTTTTTAAAAATCAGGCTTAGCATTAAAAAGTTATAGGCTTCACCCTCAGGAAAATTTTCAGTAAGGACAGCATACAGAAAAGATTCTGGTAACTGACAATGAATCCCAGAGGGTAGAAGGAGGATTTGAGAGAGCTTGAACTTGAGCCAATGTTTTCTATCTTATCTAATAAATATAATATTTTTCTGTATTCATCATCTTGTGCTTTTGACTTCCAAATCAAATATTTAAATTTCTAAAGCATTAATTATGCTTTTTGTTCCTTGTTACATATATTTGAATTATCCTATTGTGTTTTTGTTGTTATTGCTGTTTTATTCCTTCTCTCTCTTTTTCTCTCTCTCTTTTTACAGAGAGGAAGGGAGAGGGATAGAGAGTTAGGAACATCGATGAGAGAGAAACACCGATTCAGATGCCTCCTGCACACACCCAACTGGAGATGTGTCCGCAACCAAGGTACATGCCCTTGACTTGAATCAAACCTGGAACTCTTCAGTCCACAGGCCGATGCTCTATCCACTGAGCCAAACACGTTAGGGCGACACACTTTCTCTTTCACTCATCCTGATTTATCCTTGTTTTGACATTTTCATTTTTTAAGGATTTCTGCTTTGACCAATAAATAATGGCTTTTGGAACCTACTGAGATTGCCTAATGTTTTTCTATATTTATCTGGCTTCTTTTGGAGATATGCTTTTCCTCTGTATTTTCAGAATGATGCTCCCCATCCCTTAATTATGTGATTTTATTCCGTAATTATGGAATAGTCCTTCAGGATTTTGGTCCTGCTCCAACAACCCCTAGGTCAGGAAAACATAATATGCTAAGTTGCACTCTAACTGGGTTGGCCCTTTGTGCCAAAGGTGGGACCCCACACAGATGTCAGAAAACAGAGAACTCACAAGGCCCTAAGAGCTCTGTCCAATATGTATGCTCATTATTTACACAAACGGGTTCATCTTGAATTTGAAGCACGGAATAGAGGGGAATGACAAGTCTTCTGGGAAAGAGTTGACCAGTACTTAGTGAGAAGACAGTGGATTACCAAAAGAGATGCTGCAGGTCATGAAAACAAGTAGTTTGTTCCCAATCTGCCTCATTTACCAAGGCTTGCCTGTTTCATTTAACTCATACTTATATCAAACATTATTTTCAGGTAGTCTGACTTGTATACCTTTTCACATTTACAGACTAAGGGTAGGTTGACATATATAGTTTGAAAATACATTGTTTCAAATTCCCTCTTTGAGGAATTTCCAGTCCCACAAAATGTGGGAAGTCATGACATTTATGGTACACTGTTTGTAAATGCTTCAAGCTATGCAGCTTGCTGTCTCCATAGCCTACATGATGACAAACATTATTAGTGTAATACAAATTAATAAATCTTGTGTTAAAATTATTCTTTTAAAAATTAACCTTTTTTAGTCACTTGAACACAGAATCTTGCATTATATTTGATTACTTTTGTGCAATATTTACTGTGTATGGTAGTTATTTAGAATATTAATGTCCTAGTGCACTGGAGAGGTAGAGGGGGGCTCAGCCTGGCCTGCACCCTCTCCAATCTGGGATCCCTCGTGCAATCCACAACCACTGGCTCCTAAGCACTCACCTGTCTGCATGCTTGATGCCCCTAACTGCTCTCCCGCTGGCCTGATCCCCCTCACTATTCTCCCCTCCTGGCCTAGTTCCCCTAACTGCCTATCTGCACTTCCCTCCTGGCCTAAACCCCCTAACTGCCTATGTGCTTTCCCTCCCTCTCTGCACCTTCAGACCCCAGCAGAGTGCTGAGAGCTCTCCATCAAGGCTCCTCCCCCATTCTGATGCCCGTCTCTGGGCTGGGGGGCACTGCGAGCCTGCAAGCACTTACTTCTGCCTTGCCGCAGGGGCCACCGCAGCCCATCCTGACCCCGCTTCAGGCTGACAGCACTGCAGGCCTACACATACTTCTGCCTGAGGGGCCATGGTCTTGTGCCCAGCTGCAGCCTCATGTTCAGGTCGCTCAAGTCGCTGCCCCCTGAGCTCCAGGGCGCACGCGCCTTTGACTGGTCATGACTTAGACACCATTAGGGCCAATCAACATATTTCCTCTTTATTATATAAGATATGTATTTGGGAAATTGCTGACTCAGTCAATTCCCTATGTCCCAAAGACTTTCTTCTTGGGCATCTATGTTGGGTTAACATGGGCCTTCTAGGAACCATGCTGAACTAGGATAAAATAAATAACTATATGAATAACTTCAATTCTCAGAATGCCCTGCATTTGGGGACTTTTTCTCTTTCTGCTAGGTCTACCTTGCACTACAGGAACTGTGATTCCCAGTAAGCAATGTGCCAATTCCAATCACCTTCCCACCAAGTTCATTCTCTTTGTTTTGTTTTTCCCCCACAAGCATTTTTATCTTTCAATGGTTCAAGAAGAGAAGATATATTTAAGTATAAAAAAGAGATGAGTCCACTGTTGCCTTAAATATGTAGCCATGAGGTGAAAAAATGTCTGGCTTTTATTTTGGTTATTTAATAAGAATTCAAAAAAGGAAAGCAGACAGTATCTTTCAAAACATTTTAAAGCAATAGATTTGCTGTCATCAGAAAATGGATTCTTCATTGGGATTTCCAACCCAATTCTGCTGACTTTAAAATTAGTGCAAATCTTGTCATGATTCTGTGATTGAATGGATGATCAGCCCCCTCAATATATATATATATATAATATTTTAGTGATTTCAGAGAAGGGAGGAGAGAAAGAGAGAGAGAGAGAGAGAGAGAGAGAGAGAGAGAGAGAGAGAGAGAGACATTAATAAGAGAAAATCATTGATTGGCTGCCTTCTGCATGACCCTCACCAGAGATGGAGCTGCAACAAGGCATGTGCCCTTGACTGGTAATGAATCTGGGATTCTTCAGTCCAAAGGCTACACTTTATCCATTGAGCCAAACCAGCTAGGGCTTTTTAATATATTTTTATTGATTTCACAGAAGGGGGAGGGGGAGAGAGATAGACACATCAATGATGAAAGAGAATCAATTGATTGGCTGCCTCCTGAGGATAGAGCCACAACCCAGGCATGTGCCCATGCCCCATACTGGAATCAAACCCGGGACCCTTCAGTCCACAGGCCAACAATCTATCCACTGAGCCAAATCAGCCAGGGCTAATCAACCTCTTTTAATGTGAGGTTCTGATTTCAAACTGTGTGTGTGTGTGTGTGTGACTTTCTAAGTATTTCAGAGAGACATTAACAGGATTTGTGCATAACTACCTGTCAATAAAAAGTCATATTGGGTTTCTCATCTGAGAACTGGTTTTCAATTGAATCAGCATTTTATGTTAAAAAAAAAAAAAACTGAGACTGAATATAAATTTTACATGTAAGAGAATGGGTGAGAAATTGAAAATATGGCATAGAGTGGTTCCAAAAGAACTAAAAACATACCCTACAGTGGTTACATATTTACATACCTCCCCTCCCACAAATCCTACCTCATAAAATAGTAAAATGCAAATTGACCATCACTCTAACACAAGATGGCTGTCCCTGTGTGGTCAAAGATGGATGCTACAAGATGGCCAGCCAGGTAGGGCAGTTAGGGAGGAGACCAGGCCTGCAGGGGAGGGCAGTTAGGGGTGACCAGGCCTGTGGGGAAGAGCAGTTAGGGGCAATAAGGCTGGCAGAGGAGCAGTTAGGCATCAATCAGGCTGACAGGGGAGTGATTAAGGGGTGATCAAGCTGGCAGGCAGAAGCAGTTAGGGACAATCAGGAAGGTAGGCAGGCAAGTGGTTGGGAGCCAGCAGGCCTGGGTTGTGAGAGGGATGTCCCCAACTGCCTGTTTAGGCTCAGGTCCCAGATTGGAGAGGGTGTAGGCTGGGCTGCAATGATCTATTAGTGACTGTTATTAAAAATAATGGGATCTGTGTTTGAGTGCCCCCCTGGTTTCCTCTGAGTTCTCTAGGGATTGAAAGAAGAGGTAGGTAAAGTGGAGGGGAATAGTGATCATCTTTTTTTCTAGCATGTTCAGGAAAATAAAATTTTCATTTACCCTAAATTAACATGGCAGGATAGCATCTTCTCCTCTCCCCCTCCTCTCTACACATCACTTCTGCCTGATGCTTCAAGTAGAGAAAATGAGCTTTTTCTTTTTTTTTCCAAAGTAAAAATATCAACACTAGCATAGTCTATTCTAGTTAAATGAACCTTTTCTGTGGAAGATTAGAAGATATTTCTGTAGCATGTGGAGAGCATAGGAAAGGGCATGAGCATCAGAAATATTTTGAAAATATACTTTCTTGGGGTAACGAAGTACTGTTTGCCATTTACACGAGTAGAAGCTATTTCTTTAGAAAGTCTATCTGGACCCTACATCAAACCAATGAAGAGAACTTAAATGTGGAGGTTGTAGGACAACACATATAATAGCCTACCTACCTCTTCTGAACTTTCACTTAGCATTTCAATAATCAGTAGGATAGACATTTAATGTTTGAAATATGATAGACCAAGGGATATTTATAGCATGTTGTAATGGTTCTCTGGAAATTTGTCACTGGTTTCATTAGTTCTACATGTGAATTAGTAGAACACACCATCAGGATATAAATGGAGAACAATGGACACCAGGAGATACTCTTACAACCTACCATTTACAGGTCTGCTTAGATTCTTCCCCAGTAACACCACCAATTTAGTCCCTTCTGCAGAAATGACTCTCCAACTAAAAAAAAAGAATGAATATTTGCTGGGTGTTGGGCACTATTCTAAGTACTTTACACAAATATTTTTAAAAATCCACCCAAGGAGGCAAGCACTGTGATGATTCCATTGTGGAAGGAAGAATTCCATGTTCCCAGAACTCCCTTTTTCTGGTATCAACGTTGTTGTGTAATCCCCGCTCATCGAGTACAGGTGGAGCCTATGGCTTGCTTCAAACCGTTAATATGGCAAAGGAGGAGGGATTTTGCAGGTAAAATTAAGGTCTTTAATCAGCTGACACTGAGTTAATCAAAAGGGAGACTATCCCAGGTAGGCCTGCCTTCATCAGCTGAGCCCTGAAGGAAGACACTGGAAGGAGGTGGGCACTTCCCCTCTTGCCTTGAAGCTAGGAGCCATTTGTGAATGACACAGTCTTCTGAGCTGAGGGTTTCAGCTTTACGCTCCCCCCCTTTCAGGAAACCGAAGTCTGCCAACAACTGTTGGGAGGACTCCCAACTCTGGAAGAGGATGGAACAGCACTAGGTTTGTGGCAACTTGTTACATAGCAATAGACAATCGATACATCCCATTTTACAGTTAAAAAAAACACGAAAGAAATAACTTGTACTTGAACTAGTTGTAGGTAGTTCCATGGGGAACCAAGAGTCAATCTCAGGCAGCCAGAACCCAGGCTGCATGGATAACTACTTTGCAGTAATTTCAAAACTAAATGAAGATTCAGCAATATGAGCATATGTCAAATATATAGCATTGAATATATATACATATATATGTATATATATAGCCTATTAAAAACTATATCACCTAGTAAAACCTTCCAACAAAGCCAAATAATTTTGAGGATAAAGCGATTTGTTTTCTAAATGTTGGATTTAAGCAAGCAATATTTTTATTATTGCAGGCTACTGCAATATAAAATAGACCATTCTGCAAATTATAGAATGCTAATTAATTTATATTAACACCTCTTTTCCTCAGAAGGCTTTTCAATTCTATATGTTAAGTCTACTTAACAGTTTTGATAAAATTTCTGCTTAATTATATTTTATGTAATAAAATAAAAAGTAGTTTTTTAAAAAAGAAATACTTATGTAGAATCGGTAGTGTTAAGGAGCAAAATTATTTTTTGGGGGGGGGAATGTAAAAGGTAATGATAGAAGTATTTTTAAATAGCATAACTTTCTAAAGCAAGTTTCACAAAGGTTGGTTTTGGCACTTAAAATTCCTTCACATTTGAAAACTGAAAGGCCAATTTTTTAAATTCTTTGATATGTAACTGAAAGTCTCAGTTAATTAAAATTAAAAGGTCTCTTATAAAAAGATAGGCTGTGAGCAATTTTACTTCAAATATAAAGTGCTTTCTTGGGAGTTACTATCTAATTAATGTTTTTATGTTAAGCCATTAATTAAAGCAAGCTGTTTGATCTATATGTTACAATTATGGTTAATGAATATTTTTAAAAAGTAAATACCTTTCAAGGACTAGACTTTATTGCTAGGATTGTTAGAGTGATAAACCCACTAGCAGAATAACTCCAACACTGTTACAAATGTTGTGTTTGAAGCCATGCTATTTCTATAATTAACCACTGATGTAGTACACCTTTGATAAGCCCCAACCTCAGTCCCACCTGTAGTAAAATACTAATTAAACACTTGTGGAGTTTCTCACTATCTATACAAATGAAGTGGCCACTACCAAATCACAACGTGAACTGTACTGATAAAAAAAGTGACTCAAGCACACAGACAACCTTTAGCGATCCTATATGTAGGATCACAGTTAGATGCCCCTCAGGCACCAGTGGAGGGAGAAAGTTTGATGATTAAGAGTATTTGTCTTGATATCAAATTAGTAACCAAGTCTTCTTTGAATATTTATTCTCTTCATATAATTATGTATATTGACTTCTTTTTGCATAGTCTCATTGGTTAGGCAGGAATTGCATGAACTAGTAGTTCAATTAGTTGACAGCATGAAGAGTTTTACCAAGTAAACAAAATAAATCACTTATGAATTCTAAAATTTTAAGGATGGTGAGCATTAAAGATTCCACTCACCATCAGTCCTCCTCAACTTTCCTTCCCCTACTGTGTCACTCATCTCTCCCTAATCCCTAATTTCCAGGTGAATGTTCTTTTGCCACCATGGCCCAAGATTAGGTATATGTAACTGAATGAAGAAATCAATCCTGAGTTTAAATGAATGATGAAGTTTTCTCCGGAACACTTTTTGAAGGCATTTGGGAGACCTCTTAATATGCTGACTACAAGAGGGTTTTTCAATGAATAGTTATTTTTAAATATGTTTTATTGAATTCAGAGAGGAAGGGAGAGGGAGAGAGATGGAAACATCAATGATGAGAGAATCACTGATTGGCTGCCTCCTACATGTCCCACACTGGGTATCAAGCAGGCAACCTGGGCATGTGCCTTGACCAGGAATGGAATCCTGACCTCCTGGTTATAGGTTGATGCTCAACCACTGAGCCACATTGCCTGGAGTAATGAGCAGTTCTTTATAGGACTGACCTGTACAGTAAGCCACTTCTTTTTTACGTTCATATTCAACTGTGGCACATCACAGGCCACTGAAATCTTTGATCCATTTTATCTCCTTATCTGTGCAACAGAGTGATGACCTTGACATCTTCTTTTGAATTATTTTTAATGTTTTGAAAATGCTGCTATGACAGGTCTTTCTCGTATAATGCTTCTAGTCAATCAGTATTCAACTCTCCAACTGAAAAATGACATAATGTCATTATAAACTAAATGAAATTTATTTGCCACGCCAAATGCAGAGATAAAAGTGGTCTCTCATTCTCAATCAAGTACTTAGCACAATTATGTTATCAAATGAGGCTGCTCTTAAGTGAGGGCTTAGAACATTCACAGCTTGCATAAATTCTAGCTCAGTGAAGTTCCTCATATGACATTCCCTCTCTTTTGGAAATGGAAAAATCCTGGAGATGTCAGGGGGAAATACCAAAATTCTCATTATCATCTCTAAAGTAGGATTAACTTAAATAAAAGCCTTTATGCTAATGAAATCCACTTTATTTTATTTGCCTATGGATTTCTGTTTCACTTATTATTCATCATTAACATAAAATTATGTGCCAATTATTTTATGGTTCATCATTTCTGTATTTCCTGTAACAATTCCATTTTAATTTGATTTATTAACTAAATTGCTAAGTAACATAAGGCTCAATGTTCCATGTCGAGGATTCATCAAAGATTTTCTATCTATGAAGTCTTTCTCCTTGACAAGGCTGCCTTACTTTCATTGCAGTGATTCTTAAAACACTGATTACATGGCAGAGAAGTACTGTAAGTATAGCATGGTGACTATAGTTAACAATACTCTATGTTTAAAACTTGCTAAGAGTAAATCTTACAACAAGGTCTCATCACAAGAAAAATAAATTTGCAACTATGTGAAGGTAGATGTTAACTAAACTTATTGTGCTAATTATTTAGTATATGCATACATCAGTGTTCTACACCTAAAACGAATACAATGTTATATGGCAGTGATGTTCTGATTTAAAAAAAAAACTTACCAACTCTTATGCACTGTTCTGAATATCATATATGCAGTCACTTAAATATCACAATAGTTCTATGAAGTTAGTAGTAGTATCCAATTTATAGATGAGAAAAGCATATTATAGAGAGCTTAAGATCACACATGAGGTGGTGGATCAGAGATTTGAACTTGGTTACTAACTCCAGAGCTCCCAGTTTTAATTACTAGATGTTTCTATAGACTGAATTATGTCTCCCTAAAATTTATGTTCAAAGCCTGACCCCAAAGGGCTGCATTTATACATAGGGCTCTTAGAAGGTAATTAAGGACTAAATGAGGTCATAAAGGTGGAGTCCTAATCTAATAGAATTGGTGGCTTTATAAGAAAGAGGAGCAAGCTCTCTTACTCTTTACAAGCACAGGACTATAAGGCAGAGAACCTAACCACGCTGAGGCCCTAATCTCAAACTTCCAGCCTCAAGAACCATGAGAAAATCAATTTGTCTTGTCTATGGTATTTGGTTAGGGTAGCCTAAACTGAGTATACCAACTATTTTTTCCTAAAATGTGGATTATAATTTAATATATGTTTTAGTATTGTATTTTTTGTAAACTTCTTAAATGGTTGTATATATATATACACACACACACACACATACCCCAGAGGCCCGGTGCATGAAATTCGTGCATGGGGATGGGGATGGGAGGGTGGTGGCATCTCTCAGCCTGGCCTGCAAAGACACCAGCATCCTTCACCCAGCTTCTAGCCAGAGGTTCCTCTCCTCCTTCCACACACCCTCTGGGGAGATGATTGTTCTGGGGTCTCCTCAGGGCCGCAGCACAGGACGCCCTGTCGGTACTCTGGGGCTTGGGCTTTCAGGTCTGGCTTCCCTGCCTGGCATGGTGTGCATTTGCTGCCATGGAAGCGGTGCCTCAGGAGTCGCCCCCTTGTACCATACTACTTGTGAGAGTGTATGTGTGTGTGTGTATGTGTGTGTGTGTGTGGGGGGGGGTGGCGGGGTGCGATCTCGGCGGCAGTGATTGATGCCCGTAGTGTGCCCACAGGAAACCCCCCTGCCACAGGCCACGCTGGTTGTGTCTGAACTGCGGGCAGGGGTCTGTTGGGCTGCGACTGGGGGCTGCAGGTGGAGGAGCCAAGCAACCATAGGGTTCCATCAGCATCAGGAACTGGAAAGACCCATTTTTCTGGTTCTTCATCTCCCCCCAACAGCTGGCCTGTTTCTTCTCTCTGTGACAGTGCGACCAGACCAGCAGGCTGGGGGCGGGGCGTGGAAGCTGTGCTCACGGCCGTTAGCCAGCCCCTTTGCCTCTCTCTGTGCCCACATGGCTGGGCCGGCCAGCCGGGAGCCAGGCATGGATGCTGAACTTGGCCAGCTGGCCAGTACTCTCACTGGCCCCAGCCATCTTGGTTGGGGTTTATTTGCATAATTTGCTCCTGATTGGCTTGTGGGCATGGCTTGTGGGTGTATGTCAATTTGCATATTACTCTTTTATTAGATAGGACTAGAAGCCCCTTGCATGGATTTATACACATCATATCTAATAAAAGAGTAACATGCAAATGTGACTGTACCTTGGCTCCTGATTGGTTATGCCACCAGCCAATCAGGAGCGGGGGGTGGGGCTGCACAGTGCATGTTCCTGTCTCTCCTGCCTCCTCTGCATGGCCTGGGGAATGAGCGTCATGGGCCTGGGGAGCATCATGAGCCCAAGGTGTCAGTTTCCCAGGCCACACAAAGGCATGGTGGGAAGGCCAGCCACTGCTGTCCTTTGCCGTGGGCACCTGGGGTCCGAGATCGTGAAGGGCACAAGCTTGGGGCTCCCAAATCACTGGTGCATGCATGAAGGGCGGGGCCATGGGAGGCTGGGAGGAAGACCAGCTACTGCCATGCTTCCCTGCGGGCGCCGGGGGTCCCAGATTATGAAGGGCATGTGCACACAGGGGTCCCAGATCGCCATGGTGGAGGGGCCAAGGCAGAGGTCATTAGGGGTGATCAGGCCAGGAGAGGTGGGCAGTTGAAGGTGATCAGGCTGATGGTGGGGGGCAGTTGGGGCTGAGCAGGCCGGCAGAGGGGACCAGTTTCAGAGTGGTTAGCAAGCAGAGTGGTTAGGGGTGATCAAGCAGTCAGGCAGGTGAGCGGTTAGGAGTGGATTGCAAGGGGGTTGTCTAAGTGCCAGTTTAGGCCTGATCCCAGAGGGATCTCAGATTGGAGAGGATGCAGGCCAGACTGAGAGACAACCCCCACCCCCACCCCCTGTGTGCACAAATTTCATGCACCAGGCCACCAGTTGAAAATATATTAATTAGAAGGTGGCCAGTGGAGTGGGACTGGGCGAGATGGGCCAGATACATCCTAGAGCCAACCTCCTGCAGTCCCTCCCCAGCTGGCCGCGCCTGGGGTGGCACTGTGACTCCAAGGGCATCTGCAGAATGAGGAGGGTCTCTCCAGCAGATGGGGTCCCTCAGCCTGGCCTGCAAGGATTAGGCCAAAACTGGCTGTCTGACATCCTCCAAGGGGTCCCGGAGTACTAGAGGGCACTGTGAAAAGTTGCTGTCACTTGGCAACTCCTTCATTGAGCATCAGCCCTCTGGTAGTCAGTGCGCATCATACCTACTGGCCAGTTGGCCGGTTGGCTGGTCACTTAGACTTTTATATATATAGAAGACTAGAGGCCCAGTGCACAGATTTATGCACCAGTGGGGTCCCTCGACCTGGCCTATGGGGATCGGGCCAAAACCGGCTCTTCAACATCCCATTAGGGGTCCAAGGTTGCAAGAGGCTGCAGGCTGAGGGATCTCACTGGTGCACAATCAAGGCTGAGGAGGGACCGTGGGAGGGCTCCAGGGTGTGTCCAGCCCATCTTGCTTAGTCCTTATTGGCTGGACCCCAGCAGCAAGGTGACCTACCAGTCAGAGTGTCTGCTCCCTGGTGATCAGTGCACCTCATAATGACAGGTTGAATGGTTGAAGAAACAGTAGAACACCTAGCATATTAGACTTTTATTATATAGGATATATTTACAATTAAATAAAGGCAAAAGGCACATAACATTTTTTATTGATAAGAAAAGTGTGCCAACGTCACTGGTTTCTTTGGCTTTTCGGAGTGTGGGTGTATCTGAGTAATGAAGGCATTCAAAATCATTTTAATCTGGTACTTATGGAAAAAGTAATGAAAATATTTTTAGATTCATTTTCTTCCTATCACATTGCTTTACTATGAATTTGTCATTTCTGCTGTAATTTAAATTACACTCTTTGACACAGAAATACTTGGTCATTCGAATGGAGTTTTGAACTTCAAAGTGATGCTTTGGTTTAGGGTTTAGGCAAGTTTATTCAGATTATTTGGAACTCTTAAGTGCTCTTTAGGTTGCTTAGAATTGGAAAACGTTTATGCAAAAAACAGAACTGCATAATGAAATAGTATGTCAAGTAATTAATAAGATGTCCTAGATTCAACTGGATAGAAAAAAGAGACACTGGTAGTGAAATATAAATAAAAAACTACTTTTGGCAATGCAAGTTAACCTGAATACAATATGAACCAAACATTTTTAGTTAACACATACCCTATCATCCATGGATTAAATATATTTGTTCATTAATGTATGTTGTATCTATAGTAATGTGCATAAATCTTAAGCATACATCTCATTGAATGTTACGCCCAGATTAACATATAAAACACTGCTACAGAGTGCTTCCTCTTACACTTCCCAATCAGTAACACCAAATAGCCAACTCCTACCCTGTTTCTCCGAAAATAAGACAGTGTCTTATATTAATTTTTGCTTCCAAAGATGTACTAGGTCTTATTTTCAGGGGATGTCTTATTTTTCCATGAAGAAGAATATGGTACACATTGATTGTTGAACCACAACAACAAAAAGGAAATTTATTACCTGTATACGGTATGGTAGTAGTTGTCATCACAAACCAGCATAACCAGACAAACTGTGAATTCTACGGTATCAAGAATTTCTTGTTACTACCATTATTTCCATGTATAACCATCTATGGTACATTTACTGTTACTGATATTTACTGGTATGAACACAAAGTAAGATTTATTCAATGACAGTCATGTCATCATCTTCTGGAACATCATAACAATCCAAACCCTGAATTTCCTGGTGAATTTCTTGTGAGTCCATTTCTTTCAGAATCAGTGGACCAAATCTCTCATGTTTAGCAATAGCACTGTCCTTAAATGAGTACTTCTTGTCAAGGTAGCTAGCTCGCAGTGCATTTGCAATGCAACTGTCAGTGATTTTCTAACATGAATTCTTCACACAAGTCACAACCTCTTGCAGTTTAGGTTTCACAAAGTTTCTACGCTGATACTACCTCTCCATTCTATTTTCAATGTAGTCATTAATTTCCATGCGCAAATTGTCCTTGAGTGACTTGTTTATTGCAATATCAAGAGTCTGGAGTTAGGCTGTCATTCCTGCAGGAATCATTATTCTATTTTTCTTTCATGAAGAAATTTATTCGTGTCTTCAGCACAGTGAGTGCTGGCTGCATCCCAGACTAGCAGACCTCTTTTGCTCCCTCGCATAACAAGCGGCAGCATTAAATCAACCCACTTCCTTATAACTGCTTGTGTGGCCCAAGCTTTTCAGTTTCAAGAATAAAATTATCGGGGAGGTCTTATTTTCAGGGGGATGCCTTATATTTACAGGGAGAGGCAAAAACTGGAAGTAGGTCTTATTTTCGGGGGATGTCTTACTTTCGGGGAAATGGTATTGCCAAAGGAATTATTTGTGCCTCTATTTGAATGTCACAGGAGTACTATTGTGCCTGGCTTCTTTTGTTCAATATTATGTCTAATAGATTTGTCCATGTTGTTACATGCAGTAGTTCACTCTTTTTAAAAATTTAATTGTTCTAAAGTTTTTAATTATATGATATACTACATTTTATCCCTTTTCTGTTTAGATCCAATTTTTGAATGTTATAAATCATTTTGTTCATTGTTTTTACAAGAATATTTAGGTTCTTTCCTAGAAAATTTCAGTTACACAGCACATATTATCAACTATAGTTACAATGTTATAAATTAGATCCCCAGACCTTATTGATATTATAGCTGAAAGGAAGTATCCTTTTCTCAACATCTCCATGTTTCTCTCACAAACATTTTTCTACTCTATGTCTATGCATTAGACTTCTTTTTTTTTTTAGATTCTAAATATAAGTAGTGATACCATGCAATATTTGTATTTCTATGTCTGACTTTTTCACTTAGCATGGAATAAGTGAATCCTCAAAGTCAATTCACATTGTCACAAATGTCAGGATTTCTTTCTCATTGTTAAAAAGTAATGGCTCAAACGACATTAAAAATGATAATTCTGAAATGCTAAACCACACTTTTAACTGAAGTTCATTCTTGCTCATTTATGCATATGTTAATCCAGTATAGAGTCATTGAGCGCCTCCTATGTGCTGGACATTACTCTCAGACTTCCCTCAAGCTCTTTGTAATGTGTGGGGAAGTAGAAAACTTGCAAGGCTAAAAAATAAACAACTAAGATCCCGAAGTGTGTAAGTGCTAAGAAAAATAAATAGGGTTCTACAGAAAATCAGGTGGAGACCTATTTCAGGTGGTTTGTTAGAAAAAAAAACACAAAACAAAACATTGCTTTTATAAGGTAACAGTGCTCTAAGGGCTCCATTAATTAAATAGGCAAAAGGTTGAACTATGGTCCATAGAATATCTGTGTGTATGGAGAGTTTGTTAGTAGAAATGCAAAAAGAAACCATGGAGTTGGTGATTTATTTGTAATCAACAGTGAAACAGTGATATATGTATCATAGTGGCAGTCTCATTGCAGCCATTATCATGTTGAGGAAAAGAAAGATGGAGCAAGGAATCAAACTTAAAAGGTCACATTTGTGAATCAGACCTAAGAAAAATGTTTCCAGTGGATATACTGGCACCAGAAACTGGAAGAAGATAGAGCAAACCTATAAATTTTTTAGAGAATTGGTTTGCTTAAAAAAAAAAATAAGTACAAGCCCGAACAAAACAAAAAGAAAACATGCAACTATTCTGAAATCAAAACAACTCCAAGCCCTCCAGTTTTGCATGAGCAAGAGTCATACAAAGTCCCAAAATACCATGCCCCAACAGTCACTGCAGTTGCAATCAAGGAAGAAAATAAACAAGAAAAGTTTCCAGAAGGTGGAGCCAAGAGTCAGAGAGAACAGAGAGAATGTTTCTAATCGGGACCTCATTAAAGGCACTTGAGTAGTTGATTACTGATTACTATGTTACTTTCTATTGTAGTGGGAACTTTCATTGAAAATATATTATCTCTGATATTCCGTAGCATATGGAGGATTGATATCTATGAAAACGTAGAAAAAACTTGATAATTTTTTTTTTTAGTTCATAAATTACTAGATCAGGACCTAAGGGACAGGACTTCACTCAAAGATCCAGGATTTGAGATGGATAAAGGGGCTGAACTATACTATGGTGTTTCTTAGCAGAGGGAGATTCTGTAGGTTTAAAGAAGGGGCATGGAGGCATTTTTTAGACAGAGGTGCAACAATTTATTTTATTGATGGATGAAATTGATTCTTCTGAGGGTTGTTTGGAATTTCTAGGCTCTAAAGTAGTCATTGCTCTCTAGACCTAAAGTGTGGGATTTGAGGAAGCCTCAATCATATGCTTAGGGTGCTTTGGGGAGGGGAGGGAATCCCTGTAATGGCAGATTAGCACTCTGATGTCTCCCAGTTTCATGTGACCTTTAGAATTTGTTTATCTCACTGCTTTCAAAGAAATGTTTCTACCTGGTCTTACATTGCACATCTGTAGAATTATCAAAGTAATACAGGAATAAATCTGAAAATTGCAAAGCCTTTACAAATACAGAGAAGTAATAATAATAAATAACTTCCAAAAACTTACATGCTCACCCTATCTAGGAGGTGGAGAACGTACAAATTTCAAAGTATCTACTACTCTAGAAAACTAAAAAATACTCAGTGAGCTATTGCTTCTGTTGCCAAGGGAAGCTTTCATAGAGAAGAAAAGTAGTGTAGAAAAAAACTGCATGGCAGAGAAAAGTGGAGAGCTAGTGTAGGGCTTATATTGATAACAGAGAGAGGAAGGGGGAGGGAGCGGGGAGAGGGAGAGGGAGAAGGAGAGGGAAAAGTAGGGAGGGGGAGGGAGAGGGGAAGGGGAGGGAGGGGAGAGGGGAGGGGGAGAGGGGGGAGAAAGGGAGGGAGGGAGGGAGGGAACATCCACCCCAAGCACTACACTAACATTCTGGAAAAACATTTTGGTAGCTCTGAGTCTTAGCTAAAGAAATGAGCTTAAAGATGGCACAGGATGTTGGGGAGGCAGGAATAATACAAGGGAAAGAAGAGGTTAATGAAAGTGAAGGATGCCTTTTGGAGACTGCAATAAAAGGAAAAAAAAAGACATTTAGAATCCTATAAAAGAAAATGAAAACAAATTGAACTGCACAAAGTCTTCCAAGTATGCCTCAAAAATAGGGATCAGTCAAAAAAAGGACACTGTTACACTGACAAAAAGGCATTTTTGAACTAATAATCTTATAAATCACAGCAGATATTCAGTCCTGTACATAGCTTTCACATTTGGTGCCGAGCTTACATAACTACTTTAATGAGACACAAGAAAATGAGAATAGAAACAATTTTAGCTAATGATAATTCTACTTAAAAAAATGATGGAGTTTTAGGGTTTTCTGTGTACAATATCATGTCATCTGCAAATAAGGACAGTTTTACTTCTTTTCCACTTTGGATGCCTTTTATTTCTTCTTCTTATCTGATCGCAATGGCTAGTACTTCCAGTACTATGTTGAACATGATTGGTGAGAATGGGCATCCCTGTCTTGTTCCTGTTCTTACAAGTAATGGTTTCAGTTTTTGTCCATTGAGTATGATGTTGGATGAGGGTTTTTCATATATAGCTTTCATTATGTTGAGGTATGATCCTTCTATTCCCATCTTGTTGAGTGTTTTGATCAAGAAGGGGTGTTGGATTTTGTCAAATGCTTTTTCTGCATCAATTGATATGAATATGTGATTTTTATCTCTCAATTTGTTTATGTGATATATCACGTTTATCGATTTGCAGATATTGAACCATCCTTGCATCCTTGGGATAAATCCTACTTGATCATGGTGTGTGATCTTTCTGATGTACTGCTGGATTCAATTTGCTAGAATTTTGCTGAAGATTTTGGCATCTACGATCATGAGGGATATTGGCCTATAATTCTCTTTTATTGTGTTGTCTATATCTGGTTTTGGTATTAGGGTGATGCTGGCTTCATAGAATGAGCTAGGGAGTGTTCCTTCCTCTTGAATTTTTTGTAATAGTCTGAGGAGGATAGGTTTTAGTTCTTCCTTGAATGTTTGGTAAAACTCCCCAGTGAAGCCATTTGGCCATGGGCTTTTCTTTGCTGGGAGCTTTTTGATGAATGCTTCAATTTCTTCCATAGTTATCAGCCTATTGAGATTTTTGGAATCTTCCTGATTGAGTTTTGGAATATTGTATTTTTCTAGGAATATCTCCATTTCTTCTAGGTTGTCCAGTTTGTTTGAGTAGAGTTAATAGTATTTTTTTAACAATCTTTTGTATTTCTGTGGTGTCTGTTGTTATTTCGCCTCTCTCATTTCTTGATTCCTCTCTCTTTGCTTCTTGGTGAGCCTGGCTACAGGTTCATCTATCTTGTTTATCTTTTCAAAGAACCAGCTCTTGGTTTCATTGATCTTTCATATTATTTTGTTGGTCTCTATGTCATTCATTTCTGCTCTTATCTTTATTATCTCCTTTCTTCTGCTCACTCTGGGATTTTCTTGTTGTTCTCTTTCTAATTCTTTGAGTTGTAAAGTTAGATTATTTACTACCATTTTTCCCCTTGATTTTTGAGGTAGGTTTGTAGAGCTATAAACTTCCCTCTTAAGACGGCTTTCATTGTGTCCCATAGATTTTGGATTGTTGTGTTTTTGTTGTAATTAGTTTCCAGGATGCTTTTAAATTTCATTATTGATCTCATTGAGAACCCAATCATTTTTAATAGCATGCTATTCAGTTCCCAAGTGTTTGAGATTTTTGAATTGTTTTTATTGTAGTTTATTTATAATTTTATGGCATTGTGGTCTGAGAAGATGCTTGGTATGATTTCAATCTTCTCGTATTTTGGGAGACTTTGCTTGTGACCCAATATGTGGTCTATTTTTGAATATGTATCCTGTGTACTTGAGAAGAACATATATTTCGTGGCTTTTGGGTGAAATGTTCTGAAGATGTCAGTTAAGTCCATTTGTTCTAGTGAATCATTTAGGATTGCTATGTCTTTGCTGACTTTTTGTCTAGAGGATTTATCCAGTGGTGTCAGTGGTGTATTAAAGTCCCCCATGGTGATTGTATTGTTGTTGATCTTTCCCTTGATATCTTCTAAGAGTTTTGTTATGTATTTGGGTGTTCCTGTGTTGGGTGCATATATGTTTATCAAGGTTATATCTTCTTATTGTATTGATCCCTTTAGTATTATAAAGTGGCCTTCCTTATCTCTTGTTATGGCATTTACTTTAAGGTTTATTTTGTCAGATATAAGTATTGCTACCCCAGCTTTTTTTTTCATTTCCATTTGCCTGAAAGATATTTTTCTATCTCTTCACTTTCAATCTGTGTGAGTCTCTTGTTCTAAGGTGGGTCTCTTGTAGGCAGCATGTATATGGGTTGTGTTTTTTTATCCATTCAGCGACTCTGTGTCTTTTGGTTAGGACAGTTATTCCACTTATGTTAAAAGTTATTACTGAAAGGTATTTCTTTGTAGTCATATCTATTTTTGTGTCTGCGTTCCTTCTTACCTGTTTATTTCTTCTTTTTACAGTATTCCCTTTAGCATTTCTTGCATTGCTGGTTTGGTGGTGATAAACTCCCTTAGCCTCTTTTTGTCTGTGAAGCTCCTGATTTCCCCTTCAATTTTGATTGATAGTCTTGCTGGATAGAGTATTCTTTGATTCAGTCATTTGCTTTGCAACACTTTATATACCCCTCTCCAATCCATTCTAGCCTGATGTGTTTCTGTTGAGAAATCATTTGATAATCTGATGGGGTTCCTTTGTAGCTAACTCTGTTTCTCTCTTGCCGCCTTTAAAATTCTCTCTTTGTCATTGATATTTGCCATTGAAACTATGATGTGTCTTGGTATAGGTCTTTTTGGGTTGATCCTGCTTGGGACTCTCTGTACTTGTGTTTTTTCTCCCCCATATCTGGGAAGTTTTCAGTCATTATTTCTTCAAATAGATTTTCTAATCCTTGCTGCTCTTCCTGTCCTTCTGGCAGCCCTATTATATGTATGTTACTTTGTTTCATGTTGTCCCAAAGCTCCCTTAGGCTTTCCTCCTGTTTTTTATTTTTTTCTCCAATTGCTGTTCAGTTTGAGCTTGTTTCTGTACCTGATCCTCTAACTCATGAATTTGGTCCTCTGCTTCATCTAGTCTGCTGTTGAAACTTTCCATGGTGTTTTTGATTATAGCTATATCAATTTTCATTTCTTCCTGATTCTTGCATAGGTTGTTAATTTTCTCTCCATCCGATGTATAAATGCCATGACTATTACTCTGAATTCTTTTTCGGTCATGGTGCAAGCTTCAGTTTCACCAAGTTCCTTTCTTTGCAACTCCTCATTTTCTTTCTTCTGGGTATTGTGTCATCTCCCCATTCTGACTATAATCAGAAGGTTCAAACTTTGAGTTGCATGGACCTGGGCTATGTGCCGTGGGAACTTCACACCACCTGAGTGTCACTGAAGTGCTCCGACATTAGGGCATGTGGGTGCTGTGGGTTGGTGGGAACGAGACTTGCCCAGTGTCAGTGTTCCCAGTGTTCTGTGTGGTCTTGTGTGCACACCTAGAATCAGAGACCCTGCCTGAACCGCGCTGTTGATGTGTGTTGAAAATAGTACCAGGAGTCCGAATTTCCCTGTGTCTGCACCAAGAATCGAGTATCACAGTCTGTTGCCTCATGAGGTTTCTTGTTGAGGGTCAGGGTCCCCTTGTATGCATACACCACGAATTGGAGTCACATCCTCTTAGTGTGGATGTGCTGTGAGTCAGGGATTCCAGGCGCATAAGGTAGGAAACAGAGTCAAGTCAGTGGTGCTCAGTGCTGCCTCTTACTGGGAGAATTTGGATATTGATCAAAACATATTTGCCAATGTCACCATAGACAAGGGTTTAATCTCCAACATTTACAGGGAACTCATACAACTTAACAAATGGAAGATAAACAATCCAATCAAAAAATGGGCAACAGACCTAAATAGACACTTTTCGAAGGAGGAAAGAAGGAAGGCTAAGAGACATATATAAACACGCTCAAAGTCACTAATTATCAGAGAGATACAAATCAAAACAACAATGAGTTCTTATCTCACACCTGTCATAATGGCAATCATCAACAAACGACAAGTGTTGGCGAGGATGTGGAGAAAAAGGAATTCTTTTGCACTGCTGGTGGGAATGAAGACTGGTGAAGCCACTGTGGAGAACAGTATGGAGTTTTCTCAAAAAACTAAAAGTGGAACTCCCGTTTGACCCAGTGATCCCACTTTTAGGAATATATTCCAAGAAACTAGAAACACGAATCAGAAAGGAGGTATGCAACACTATGATCATTTCAGCACAATTCACCATAGCTAAGATTTAGAAACAGCCTAAGTGCCCATAAGAAGATGATTGGATTAAAAAAACTGTGGTATATCTACACAATGAAATACTATGCTGCAATAAAAAAGAAGGGGTTCTTACCATTTGTAACAGCATGGATGGAACTGGAAAGCATTATGCTAATTGAAATAAGCCAGTCAGAGAAAGCCAAATACCACATGATCTCACTCATTTTTGGAATAAAATGAACAACATAAACTGATGAACGGGGACAGATCCAGAATGCTGGACCTCAAGGTGAAGGTATGGGAGAGAGGGGGAAAGGAGGAGAGATCAACCAAAAAACTTTATGCGTGAATATAAGCCTAACCAATGGACATGAACACCAGGGGGGTGAAGGCATGAGTGGGGAGAGGGTTGGGGGGGTTAATAGAGGGATAAGTACACATATGTAATACCTTAATCAATAAAGAAATGTGGGGGGAAATGAGACAGCAGAAGAAAATTGTAACATTTTTGTCTGAGTTCAATAACTTGAAACACATATTTGGAAATGTATATTTAAAAACACAGATTTTTTATCAGAAATTCATAAACTTGGTAGAGAAATGGACAGAAACCAGAAAGAGAAAATGAGAATTGCTCAAATTTAGAGAAAGAATATAGAAAAAATATATATATATAATGAATAAAGACTAAAATACTCAGTGCTTAAGGAAGAGTAGATTCAAATGTAAATTTAACAAGTTGCCCTGCCTGGTTTGGCTGATTGGATAGAGCATGGACCTGCAGACTGAAGGATCCTGGGTATGATTCCAGTGAAGGGTACATGCTCAGGTTGCAGGCTCAATCCCCAGTAGGGGAAATGCAGGAGGCAGCCAATTAATGATCCTCTCTCATCATTGATATTTCTATCTATGTGTCACCTCTCCCTTCCTCTCTGAAATCAATAAAAATATGTTAAATAAAAGTTATTTAAGGTTAAAACAATTAGATGGGGGAAAGAAGAGTTTTTTTAACAAATGGTATTAGAACTATAGAACATCTACATGAAAAAGAATAAAGTTGGATGCCTACCTTGAACCATATATAAAATTCAAAGCAGATCAAAGGCTTAAATGGAAGAGCTACATTATAACAATGTTTTGTTTTCTTATATTGAGTTATAAGACTTATTAATATATTCTAGATATAAGTTCTTTCTTTATCATTTGCAAGTATTTTCTTCTGGTCAAAGTCTTGTCTTTCTACAATAGTGCCTTGGGAAAAACCAGAGTTTAAATTTTTTATGAAGTCTTATCAATTTTTTATCATTCTTTTTGTGGCCTACTTAAGAAATCTTGGCCTAATCTAGTCACGAAGATTTTCTCCCATGTTTTCTTCTACATTTCTTATAGTTTTACCACTTACATTGCTTTCTCAATAATGATCTATTGCGAGTTAATTTTTATACTAGTATGTGCTGTGAAATTAGCATCCAAGTTCATGTTTTTGCACATAAATATTTGTTTATTCCAGCACCACTTGTTGAAAGACTGTACTTTCTTTTCAAATTACATGAAACTTATTTGCAATTGATTTATCATATATGTGTGGGTCTGCATCAGAACTCTCCATTCTCTTTCATTGACCTGTATTTTTATTTATTAGACCAATGATTTTCTAAACATAGTAAACACAAAAGTTAATCCTAAATGTAAAGGTATTAGTTCTAAAGGTAGCATCTTACTTAATGGGAAAAGACTAGATCTTAGTTTCCACTAAGATCAAGAAGATGGCAAAGACTTTTTTCATTACTGTTCAAAATTTTACTTAAGGGATTAACTAATGTGATTTTAAAAAAGGGAAAAAAAACATGCAAGTCTACATCAGTTTGCAGATTATATGATTGTGCACCTGAAAATCCTAGAGCAGTGGTCGGCAAACTGTGGCTTGCAAGCCACATGCAGCTCGCAAGCTGTGGTTTGCCACTCTGTTGACTAATGAGTTTGCCGACCACTGTCCTAGAAAATCAATAAGAAAACTAACCCAGAGTATAAAGGACTTCAGTAAATTAGTAGAATATAAAGCTAAATATACAGATTTATACAGCCTTCATATACAAAATAATAACCAGACAAATATTTTCTCTTAAAGGACCAGATGGAGATTTTTCTATAAAGGAAATTTTACAGTAAATATTTTGGGCTTTGAAGACTATAAATTCTCTATTGAAATTACTCAGCCATGTCATTGTAGCATGAAGTAGCCACAGCAACACAAAAATAAATGAACACAGCTATGTTCTAATAAAATTTAATTTATAAAAATAGGCATTGGACCAGATTTGGCCCTCAGGCCACTTCGTGATCCCTGGAGATAGTTAGAAAAAGGCAAGAGAAAACATTTAGAATAGCAACATAGAAATAAACTTTTGGTGAAAAAGAAAGAGGAAATGAGGCATTTTGCACATATCAGCTAATTTGTGCAAAATGCAGTACATGAAGAACAAACCAGAGAGTAATGAGACTGGTTGCCTGTAGGAGATAGATGAGGACAGTATAGAAAATACCAAAGGGAGAGGATAATAAAGACATCTCAGAAGTGGGACAGCTCTGATTTTTGGAACCCTGTTTATGGTTCATATAATAAGTAAAAATAAATGAAATCAATAAGAATAGAAACTCCAAAATTGTAATAAAAACAAACGAATGAGTTGTATTAACAAGTGAATACCATGACCACATTGAAGAGATGAAAAATTAATCATTAGAAAAATTTAAACATAGTGTTTGGCTCATATATTCCAAGGTCAATGACAAAGAAATATTGAGCTCTAAAGAAATATTGAGCTCTAGTAGGTAGGATGGGTTAGTAATTCCAGAACTATTTTTATATATTTACGGATGAGCAAATAACTAGCTTATTGTGGATAGTAAAAGAGAGGTTTCTCACTGTTGGCCAAAGGATCTATTATTATAAAAATGTAACATGCTAATTAGACTGGACATCCAAACAGCCTTCTGGACATCAAACAAAGCTGTGGTGGTGGGGGCAGAGGCATAGGCAGTTAGGATCAATCAGGCAGGCAGGCAGAAGAGTTAGGAGAGATCAGACAGGCAGGTGAGTGGTCAGGGGCAATCAGGCAGGCAGGCAAGCAGTTAGGAGCCAGTGATCCTGGATTGTGAGTGGGTGCAGGCGGGACTGAGGGACACCTGAGCCTCTAGTTTACAGATAATAGAGAGGGGAGATAGAATAAACCCAGGGCATGGCTTAAAACTGGAGATATAAAAGCCTGCTCATGTGTTGTTATTTTTTAAAAATATAATTTATTGATTTTAGAGAGGAAGGGAAAGGAAGAGAGAGAGAGAAACATCAATGATGAGAGAATCATTGATTGGCTGCCTACTACTGGGGATTAAGCCTGCAACCCGGGCATGTGCCCTGACCGAGAATCAAACCATGACCACCTGATTCATATGTCAATGCTCAACCACTGAGCCACACTGGCAAGGCCTACTCATATTATTTTTTTAATAAAGAAATATATAATAATGGATATGGGTATGTGTTTGTATCCTGTGTATGCATGCATGCAAGCATGTTTCCTAGTTCTGCTGCGAGAATCTGGAAAGAATGATATGTCACCTAGATCTCAGACCTTGGTTTCTAAAAATCTTTCCCATTAAAAAGAGCTAGGTCTCTTTGGACAAATATCTGATTCCAGTGCTGGATAATATGAATCATTTCAAATATTTTAATTTTCTGAAAAATAATAGAATATTAAAAGAATGATGAAGACATGTCAAAGGAATTCTGGAGCTAGTTTCAGGAGGTTTCCTAATCTGGGATATGAGTATCAAGATAAATAATGATAGTAAAGAAAATATTACCCAACAAAATAAAACAAGGTTACATGAGCCCACACTGACAGGGAGAAAGAGAGTGAGGGAGAGAGGGAGGAAAGAATAGTGAGAAGTAGGGGAAAAGGAAGAGAAAACCCTTTCTTGTAGTAGAGTACCAAATAACAACCATAAAAAGAACTGATGAAGTTTAAAATCACCATTCAGAAAACATCCTATCTAATAAAGAGGGAATATGCTAATAGACCCTCACACCATTGCAAAGATGGTGGCACCCGCAGCCAATAAGGAGGAAATATGCTAATTGACTGCCCCTCCGCTAAAGATAGTGGCACTCAGTCCCACTGGGGCACCCAGGGCTGGCTTGAGGCACATGCAAGCCTCAGATGGTGGCTGCCCAGCCACCCTATGGCCAGCCTGAAGTACAGGCAAGCAGTAAGGGGCTCAGGTAACCAGTGTCAGCAGAGGCTTGTGCTGCCAGCAGTGGCAGCAGCAGAGGTGTGATGGAGCATCGCCCTCTCCTGAGGGCTTCTGGACTGTGAGAGTGGGCAGGCCAGGCTGAGGGACCCCCACTCCAGTGCATGCATTTTTATGCACCAGGCCTTTATATAATTGTTCAGGCAAATGTTGTCGGTGGATGGCAAAACTAGATTGAAAACTTGTGAAATAACAGGTATTTATACAATCTCAAAGTATCTTCCCACAAGAAATTAGTTACAAAAGGAAAAGTGGTACCATTATAGTGGAAACACCTGGCAAACAACTTCTTAACCAAGTGACCAAAGTCAGTGTAGCCAATAATGGGATCAATCAGCATCATGCACCTCTTGATAGAATTCATTGAGAACATAAGATTGCTTCAGTGAGCCACCTGCCAAATACCTGACTCTCATCAGGAAAGGTCAGACAAACTCAAATTGAAGTACATTCTACAAAATTACTGGCCCATGTCTTGAAACACACTTGTACGTCTGAGGAACTGTTTGAGATAAATTTAGGAGACTAAGAAACAAGAAAGTAAAGGTAATATATGACATAGGATTTTCTTTTGCTATAAAAGATATTATTGGACAATTAGCAAAATATGAAATAATATTTGCAGAGTAGGTCATAGTGTTGTAACAATAATATTATTCTGAATTTGAAAATAATGAAGTTATATAAGAGGACATCCTGTTAAGAACTGTACATGGAGTCACTGAAGAAGGAGTCATGATGGCTGCAAGTTATTATCTAAGAACTCAGTAAGAAATCATGTATAAAGTAGAATAAAACAGATATGATACAGTATTTATTTTAGCATTTTTGAAACACGAGTGAAGGGCATGAGGGAGTTTCCATTATTCTTGCAGTGTTTCTGTAAATCTGATAGGTAAAAAAAAACCAAAACAGTTCAAAGAGAAAAAAAGAGTGTGAGCAGAATCCATCCTACATTCTCCTCTGAAGTGGGCAACCTGCCCACTAGAGGGTTAGAAAAAGTCTATTCTTTTAATGCAAATTGAAATATTGTTGAACATATTAGTCTTGACAATGTAATTTTTGAGTCAAGATTGTTTACAACTTAAAGTGGCCATAGGATTTTCTACTGCCCCGAAGTCACCAGAAAAATTATAGATCCCACCAGGATTTTTTCCCCTTCAGCAGAGAAAACTTTCTCTGGTTAAATTTTAAATAGACAGTGGAAGACAAAAGTAAATTTGCATTTATATCACAAAAAAATTAAATCAAATGTTAATACCAAGTACTTGCCATTTCCAAGTTATGTCACTAGAGCCATATCAGAATGGAAACTCTAAATGTGTCTACAAGTTAATGAGCTGCTAAAAAAAAATAGTTATCCACACAATTTATATTTTTATTAATAAATCTATATTCATTATATTGGTTTCAAATGGCAAAATCAAATCCATATTGTGGAAATTTGACACCTTATAATAAAATTGACACCTTATTAAAATTAAGGCCTGCAATCAATGAAGATTGGGTCTTTTAAGGAGTTGTTCATTCAAATATATGTTATTGTGTAGCTTCCTATTTTAAGCTGTGCCTATATTCTCATTTCCATGAGGTTTCAACAAGCAAACAAAAAACAAATACCCCATCTCAAAAAAACTACTAAACTATTCCTTATGTAGAAAAAAGCAATTTCAAAAGTAACATAAGCAAAATTTTATTTTTGCAAGAGTGAGTGGGTAAAGTTTGTATTAAATCAAATCTATTTTGTTCTTATTCTGAGAGATGGTTTTGTTCCATTTCAATGTCCTATCCTATCTAATAAAAGAGTAATATGCAAATTTGACCATACCTTCATCACGCCCACAAGCCATGTCCACAGCCACACCCACTAGCCAATCAGGAACAGATTATGTAAATAAACTCCAACCAAGATGGCTGCCACCACTGAGAGCAGGGGGAAGGCTTGGGTTTCCCTGGCAACAAAGGAAGCCAAGCTTTCTACCTGCCAGGCCTCCAATCCATGTTACAACATTTCAATTATAAAAGATACAGAAAGGGCAACAGCCACTGAGCTGGAGAGAACAGAGGCTTGGATTTCCCTGGCAATGGAAACCTGTCATTTCAGCCTGTTATTGCCGGCCTAGGCTTTCACTCTAGGCTACACCGTTTCAAACAGAAATGTCTGCTGCCACGGAGTGGAGCGAGCAGAAGGCTTGGCTCTGCTTTAGGGTACAAAGTTTTAGTTGTAGACATAAATTAATCCCAGATCCCAGGGCCTCTGCTTGTGTTGCTGGGGGGGGGGAGGGGAGAAGGGGGCATGGCCAGCCTGCAAACCACTACAGTCCTCTCACCCCAAGGGAACCTCCACCCTGATCCGGGACACCCTCCAGGGCAAACCAGCTGGCCCCCACCCACGCACCAGGCCTCTATCCTATCTAATAAAAGAGTAATTTGCAGTTTGACCATCACTCCAACACACAACAGGGCTGCCCCATGTGGTCAAAGATCCTGCCCCCATGTGGACACAAGATGGCCACCACGAGATGACAAGCAGGGGAGAGCCTTTGGGAGGTTTCAGGCTGGCAAGGGAGGGCAGTTGGGGGCCATCAGGTCAGCAGGGGAGGGCAGTTGGGAGGGACCAGGCCTTCAAGGAAGGGCAGTTGGGGGCGATCAAGCCTGCAGGGAAGGGCAGTTAGGGGTGACCAGGCAGGCAGAGGAGGGAAGTTGCGGCCAAACAGGCTGGCAGGGAAACAGTTAGACATCTATTAGGCTGGCAGGGTAGTGGTTAGGAGTGATCAGGCTGGCAGGCAGAAGTGGTTAGGGGCAATCAGGGAGGCAGGCAGGTGAGCAATTTGGAGCCAGCAGTCCTGAGAAGGATGTCCAACTGCCTGTTTAGGCCCGATCCTACCAGGACATCCCTCGAGTGGTCCCAAATTGGAGAGGGTGCAGGCTGGGCTAAGGGACATCCCCCATCCCCGTGCATGATTTTCGTGCACCAAAAATTTTGAATATAATGTCTGTATTGTAGTGCAAGTGGTTCACTTTTAATCAGTTGACAATATTGGTTAATTAAATATGATTCTGAAACTGGGAAGCAAGTTTGAGAAATACAGGTATCCTATCTAATGAAAGAGTAATATGCAAATTAACCATACCTCTGCTATAACCACAAGCCACACCCACCAATCAATCAGGAGTGAGTATGCAAATTAACCCCAACCAAAATGGCTGTGGCCAATGAGAGCAGGAGGGTGGAGTGGGTTTCCCCGGCGATGGAGGAAGCCAAGCTTTCTGCACACCCTGGCCGGCTCCAACTTCCACTCAGTGCTACAGAGTTTCAATTATAGAAGATATGTCCCAACAAAAATTACAGTAGCCACAGAGCTGGAGAGAGCAGTAGGCTAGGGTTGCCCCCGGTGATGGAGGAAGACAAGCTTTCCACCTGCCTTGGCCTCTGCTTAAGGCTACAAAATTTCAATTCTAGAAGATAAATAAATCCCAACAGAAATGGCTGGGGCCACAGAGCAAGAAGGAGACTTGGCTCTGCTGCAGGCTACAAAGTTTCTTTAAAAAAAAATTATTTTTATTTTTTGCAGTATAATTTAGATTTAATAGTAGTAAATATGTTTTCCTATTTTCCCCCTATTGTCCTCCCCTCAGCCTCCCTTACCCCCACAGCACATGTCCCCACCTACGCCCCCCCCCGGGCCCAGTGTCTTGCATTCATTGGTTATGCTCATATGCATGCATACAAGTCCTTTGGTTGATCTCACACAGCACCCGCCCCTCGCCTTCCCCCTGTAGCTTGACAGTATGTTCAGTGCCTCCCTGCCTCTATATCAATCGCTCTCCCCTGTTTCTTCAAAAATATCTTGCATCTGCATACTAGAAATAAATGTATAAGAACAAAAAATGTTTGAGTCTCCGTTTCAATGTCAAATAGTTCTTTATGTGTACATGTCAGCAAAGGTATCCAGATGGTGGACACATGGTGGCAATGCAGGTTCCATCCTCTCTGGTTTGGTCCTGGGCCTTCTGCAGCAATGCACAGCTGCTGACTGCTAGCATGGCAAGGTGTCTTCAGTGTCCCCCATCTCTGGATCGTCCTCATGACTGGAACAGACCCGTCAGTTCCTCACTGTCGCAGGAACCCACATGGTCTCTGAGCAGTTCTCTGAAAACACACAAACACAGTCTCGATCAAAAGTTAACAAAGGGATCCTCTCTGCAAATTAGACTTGGGTTTCTTTTTATTTTTGCCTAAATGATTTTCCTTTGGCTTATTTTGACATCATGTGTGTTTTTCATGAGTGTCCTGCTGTTAGCATTACAAATGGAAGTTACTTTTCTAGAGTAAGAATTTTCTAGATGTATTTTACTTACACGATATTTTTCCTTACATGATATTACCCCACTATTCCCCCCCTTTTTGATTAATGGGGGCTTTTGGAAATTTTATATTGAAGTCTTCGTAATTTTAAATTTTAATTTTTGCACACAAATATGACTGCTTTAGGTTCTTTGCATGTTAGGCATTTTTACAGTGAGATGAACTACTAATAGAAATTTTAGTTAATACTTTAGGAACAGCTTTTTGTCCAGTACACTTAAATTTTCTTGAGTATTCACTTATTTCATTTGGCCAATTTAAATTCATCTGAAAACTTGATTACTATTTTACTGCCAATTTTAATACTCAAGCAAAAATCTTAGTTTACCCTGTAAATATTAGTGGAAAGGATTATTTGCATTCTTGAGTATGCCCTGAGCATTCCTGGTACTAGACTAAATTTATATATAGAGCAGCTGTTGCTGGCTAAGTCTTTGTCTCAAGCTACAAAGTTTCAATTGTAGAAGATAAATAAATTCCAGATGCCAGGGCCTCCACTTGAGTCACTGGGGGGCAGGGCCAGCCTGCAAACTACCACAGGCCCCTCGCCCAGGCCATACCACGCCCCAAGGGAACACCCATCCTGATCTGGGACACCTTTCAGGACAAACCAGCTAGCCCCACCCATGTATCAGGCCTCTATCCTATCTAATAAGAGTAATATGCAGATTGGCCATCACTCCAACACACAAGATGGCTGCCCCCATGTGGTCAAAGATCCTGCCTCCATGTGGACACAAGATGGCCACTACAAGATGGCCAGCCGGGTAGGGCATTTGGGAGGGACCAGGCCTGCAGGGGAGGGCATTTAGGCATGACCAGGCCTGCAAGGGAGGGAAGTTGGCGACCAGGCCTGCAGGGAAGGGCAGTTAGGAGTGAATAGGCATGCAGGGGAGGACATTTAGGGGCAAACAGGCTGGCAGTGGAACAGTTAGGCATCAATCAGGCTCACAGGGGGTAATCAGGCTGGCAGGCAGAAGTGGTTAGGGGCAATTAGGAAGGCCAGCAGGCATGCAGTTGGGAGCCAGCAGTCCTGGATTTTGAGAGGGATGTCCAACTGTCTATTTAGGCCCGATCCTGGTAGGATCTGGCCTAAATAATCAGATGGAAATACCTCGAGGGGTTCCCAGATTGGAGAGGGTGTAGACTGGGCTGAGAGAGACCCCCCACCCCCTGCACGAATTCCGTGTACTGGGCCTCTAGTTTTTAAAAAGGAATTATTTTGGATGTTGTTTATACACATGTAAAAACTCAACAGATCCATGTTTTCTTTAATTACTATATTAGCCATCTGTCCATGTCTTGGATCAAAGCATTCATTTTCATATTAGATAAAAAATCTTCAGTTTACATTCTCATTTTGTTTGATTCTTTTAAACACAGTTGGAACATCTAAAAGACTTAAAAATTGGAACAGAAAATTAGAGCTAGGCCACAGATAATTTTACATATATTGTGTTCTTATATTACTTTGAGGAATGTCATAATTTTAAATAAAATCTGAAAAACATTATAATTAGTAAGAAAATCTGGCATGATAGTTATAATAAAATTCAGTTTAAAATGGAAAAATTAATTCTACAACTATTTTTTTAATTAGGCTTTTCTTTGCAATAGGGTTAAATTCTATCTTTTAAAAATAGTTTTTTTAATTGATTTCAGAATGGAAAGGAGAGAGAAAGAAAGAGAGAAACATCAATTAAGGGAATCATTGATCAGCTGCCTCCGACATACCCCACACTGGGGTTAAAACCCACAACCTGGGCATGTGTCCCAACCAGAAATCAAACCTGAATCTCCTCTTGTTTCACAGGTTGATGTTCAACCACTAAACTACACTGGCCAGGCAAATTCTGTCTTAATAATGAGATAGAATCATGTGATTTAATAGTGCATGTTATATTTGAACAGAAAAAGCAATGTAAGTATTACTATTTAAAAACATACTTGGAAATAATTTCAAAAGGAAAAATAAATTCTTTCTTTTAAGTATTTTTTTTTTAAATCCTCACCTAAGGATGTGTGTGTGTGTGTGTGTGTGTGTGTGTGTGTGTGTGTGTGTTTCATTAATGAAAATGAGGGGAGGGGAGGGGAGGGGAGGGGAGGGGAGGGAAGAGAAGAGAGGAGAGGAGAGGAGAGGAGAGGAGAGGGGAGGGGAGGGGAGGGGAGGGGAGGGGAGGGGAGGGGAGGGGAGGGGAGGGGAGGGGAGGGGAGGGGAGGGGAGGGGAGGGGAGGGGAGGGGGGGGGAGGGGAGGGGAGAGGAGGGGAGGGGAGGGGAGGGGAGGGGAGGGGAGGGGAGAAAGAAATATAGAGCAGTTGCCTCTGAACCATGCCCCTCTGGGATCAAACCTGAAACCTGGGTGTGTACCATGACCCACCGTTTATTGGTGTACATGACGATACTCCAACCACCTGAACCACACTGGCCAGGGCAGAGCTTCTTTTCAAAATGTACTGAAGTAACAGTTTATAATATATAAGTTTCAGGTGTGCAATATTAAAAATCAATATGGGCACATAGTTCATTGTCTTCACCACAAAAGTCTGGTTTCCATCTGTCAACCTACATTTGTATTTTTTTTAATCCATTTTCTCCTCCCTCCATCACTCTGGTAATTTGTTGTCTGTCTATAAGTTGGTTGTGTTTTATTTTAGATTTTTGTTTTGTTTTAACATGAATGAAATCATACGCTACTTGTCTTTTACTGTCTGATTTTTTTTCACTTAGTGTAAGACTGTTCAGGTTTATCAATGTTGTCACAAATAGCAAGACTTCACCTTTTTATTTTATTTACATTTTTATGACCTAGGACATGATCAGCAAACTGCGGCTCATGAGCCACATGTGGCTTTTTGGCCCCTTGAGTGTGGCTCTTTCACAAAATACCATGGCCTGGGTGAGTCTCTTTTGAAGAAGTGGCATTAGAAGAAGTTGAAGTTTAAAAAATTGGGCTCTCAAAAGAAATTTTAATCATTGTGTTGTTGATATTTGGCTCTGTTGGCTAATAAGTTTGCCAACCACTGACCTAGGAATATTGTGTTGTATATACATACCACATTTTATCCATCCATTTATCAGTGAATACTTAGGTTGTTTTCATTTCTTGGTTATATATATATATATGTATATATATATAGTTATCTATATCTATATCTATATCTATATCTATCTATATATATCTATCTATATATATCTATATCTATCTATCTATCTATCTATCTATCTATATATATATATATATATATTGGATATATTGGTTATTTATATATATAAATATATATATGGCTAAATAACCCTTATGACCCATCAACTGAACAACTGGTCGACCTGTTGCTATGATGCGCACCGACAACCAGGGAGCAGACGATCAAAACAGGAGCTGTCCCCTCTTGGTCAATACACTCCCATAGTTAACCTCCCATGGCTGGCCAACCTCCCATGGTTCCTCCCCTACAATGGCTGGTCCCAATTGCCCATCAGGCTGAGGGACCCCACCAGTGCACAGATTTGTGCATCGGGCCTCTAGTTGTAAATAATGCCACTATGTACATAGGAGTCCACATATCCTTTTGAACTAGTGCTTTCATGTTATTCAGATAAATACCCAGAAGTGGAAATACAGGGTCATACGTATGTTAGTGCTGTTCTTAATTTCTTGAAGACTAATCATACTGTTTTCCATAGTAGTTGCAGTCATATACATTTCCACTAGCAGTATTTGGGGGTTTCTTTTAAACCCACACCCTCAACACTTGTCTTTTCCTGACTTATCGATGACCATTGCCATTCTAACAGCTATGAGATGATATCTCATTGTGGTTTTTATTTGCAATTTCCTAATAATTAATTATGTCAGCCACCTGTGTCTGTCAGCCATCTGCCTTTGGAAAAATGTCTATTCAGATCCTCTGCCCATTTTTTTCATTGTGTTAGTTGTCTTTCATTGTTGAGATGTATGAATTATTTATATATTTTGGTATTAACCCCTATTGGATGTATAATTGCAAACACCTTTGTCCAGTCAGTAGGTTGCCTTTCTCTTGTTGGTAGTTACCTTTGCAGATGTAGTCTCATTTGTTTATTTTTTGTTTTGTTCTCTTACTGTTGGAGTCAGATTTACAAAAACATCACTATACCCCAATGTCAAGGAGCAAACCACCCATATTTTTTCTATTTATTCTATAGTTTCAGGTCTTACATTCAAGCCTTTAACTGATTTTGAGTTAATTTTTATGTATCGGATAAGACAGTGGTCTATCATTGGCAAGTGGCAGTCCAGTTTCCCTAACGCCATTTATTGGAGAGACTTTCCTTTCTTCATGGTCTTGACTCGTTAGTTGTAAATTAGTTATACATGTACAGGGAGAGACAAAAGTAGGTTTATAGTTGTGATTATGCAAAACATAGCATTTGTTCTTATATTATTTTTATTAATTATTGTATTACCCTATCTAATAAAAGGGTAATATGCAAATTGACCGTACCTCCAATCAAGCCACACCTACAAGCCATGCCCACCAGCCAATCAGGAGCAAATAACCCAACCAAGATGGCTGCAGCCACTGAGAGCAGGAGGGAGGCTTGGGTTTCCCTGGCAATAAGGGAAGTAGAGCTTTCCTCCTGCCCTTGCAGGCTGAGGCCTCAACTCAATGCTACAAAGTTTCAATTATAGAAGGTATATTCCAACAGAAATGGTGGCCGCCAGATAGCTGGAGAGAGTAGAGGCTAGGGTTGCCAAGCTTGGAGGAAGCCAAGCTTCCATAGCCCTAACACCTAGGCCTTCACTTCAGGCTACAAAGTTTCAATTGTAGAACATAAATTAATCCCACATCCCAGGGCCTCTTCTTGGATTGCTGGGGGGCGTGGCTGGCCTGCAAACCACCACAGGACTCTCGCCCAGGCCACCCCTTGCCCCAAGGGAAACCCAACCCTGATCCAGGACACTCTTCAGGGCATAGCAGCTGGCCCCCACCCATGCACCAGGGCTATATCCTATCTAATAAAAGAGTAATACGCAGATTGACCATCACTCCAACATACAAGATGGCTGCCTCCATGTGGACAAAGATCCTGCCTCCATGTGGACACAATATGGCCACCACAAGATGGCCACCAGGGGAGGGCCCTTAGGAGGGAGCAGGCCTGCAAGAAAGGGCAGTTGTGGACTATCAAGCATGCAGGGGAGGGCAGTTAGGGGTGAACAGACCAGCATAGGAGGAAAGTTGGGGGCAAATAGGTTGGCAGGGGAGCTGTTAGACATCAATTAGGCTGGCAAGGTAGTGGTTAGGGCAGTGATGGGCAACCTTTTGAGCTGGGTGTGTCAAAATTCATAAAAAAACTGAGCATAACTCGGGTGGTGTGTCACTTTAAGAAAAAAAACCATAATTTCATGATATTTATAGTTTAAATAACAAAAATTCATAATTGTAGTATATAACTGTATTTAAGAAACCAAAACTAATTATTTAACTTATCTGCTTAGTGACTTCTTTGTTCATCTGTCAGTCGGTTTCTTTTGTTGATCTTGATGTTATTTAACTTGTATGGGGTGCCGTGAACTAAGATAAGTGAGGGGGAGGGGGAATTCTTTAACTAACCTGCCTATTAGTGACTGTTTGTTGCTGAATTTCATTGGCTAAACCTTCAATTGAAGGTTGGTATTTTGTACATTTCAAGCCCAAGCAAGTGCTATTAACTTCATCTGTCAATCTGTTTCTTTTATTGGTTTTGATATTATTTAACGCTTAGAATAAGGTCTCACAACAGTACATGGAGGGAAAAATTGTGGTGCTAAAGGTGTCTGGTAATGGTTCCAGGCACTCCAAATTTCCTGTTCCTAGTGGCATGCCTCTTGATTCTCCAAGCATCACCTTTTCAGTTTTCAGCCTTTGACCTTAAGTCAACAAACACCTGAGCCCAGACGCTGTCTTAAAATTCTGCAAGTTCCATCTCCAAATCATCAATTTATATCCATTGGAAACCACTTAATTCAAAACTACTGTAGACTACTTAATTATTTTTATGATTTTTTCTAGGCTTCTAAATTGATTAAATCTATCACTGAACTGGTCAAGTAAGGAGTCTAAAACATGCTGGTACTTTATATGCAAGGGTTCCATTTCATTTTGTACACCTGCACTTTCCTTCTCAAAATACTTTGTTACTCGAGGAAAATACTTAAAAGTTTTATAGTTTCTACATCTCGCTTGAAAATTTTAAGTTTACTTTCAAAAGCTTTTATGTATCCAAATATAATGTCAATACTTTTGCCAAAACCTTGTAACTTTAAGTTCACTTCTTTAATATGAACAGAGAGATCTGTAAAAAATATCAGGATGTTGACCCACTTATCATCAAGCTGAGAAAAGTTTCCCAGATCCTTATCCTCAAGAAATACCTTAATTTCTTCAAAGCATGCAACAAAACACTCAAGAATTTTGCCTTGGTTCAGCCATCTTACATTATTATACATCAGCAGTCCATTGTAGGTGGAATCAACCTCCAATAAAAGTGCAGAAAATTCTTGTTTGTGGAGGGGACAAACAGCTATTAAATTAACTATTTTTGTAACAACTGATATTAAGTCATTTAAGTCGGTGAATCCTGCCTTGGCACATAAAACCTCCTGATGGATAATACAATGAAAAGGCACAATCGGATGTCCAATAGCTTCCGTAAACAATTTGACAAATCCGACTTTTTTCCCCACTATGTTTGGTGCCCCATCTGTCATCACTGACACAACTTTAGAGATATCAATGCTTAGGTCACATAATGTTTGTATAACAACCTTACATATTTTTCTTCTTGATGTACTTGTTGGCACTGATACTAACTTAATCAATTCTGCTCTCAGTGTGAGACCATCAGAATATCAACGAATAATGGCCAACTGTGCGTGTGATGTGACATCAGTTTCATCAAGAGAGACTGAAAAATATTTACAATTACTTATGACTCTTCTTTAATTGATGTACATTTGTGTTCAGTCTCATTATTTGGTCTTTTACGATATTTCTGTTGAGTGGTAACTCAGATATTCTCTTACTTATTGCATCTTTATTCTGCATATCATGAAATAGAACTGGTGCACATCTTAGGAGAGTTTCTTTAATAAATTCTCCCTCACTGAGTGCTTTTCCATGCTGAGCTATGGTGTGAGCAATGCTCAAACTTGCAGATGTTACATTTGTAGAACCTTTTATAAATTTAAGGATGGAATTATATTGGCTCTTATAAAGGTGTAGCTGCCTGGAAATGTATTCCTTCCTTTCATCCTCACTTTTTTTCAAGAGCTGTGAATGGTTAGTTTCAAAATGTCTACTTATATTCCACATTCTGCTTACTACCGTTTCAGTACATAGAACGCAAAATGATCTGCCATTTTTTTTCTATAATGCCATACATCTCTGTCCATGTTTCTTGAAAGGGCCAGCTACTGCTACTACCACTTACTTTACTTAACCTTGATTTTTATTTTTTGGGTTCTCCATCAGGGGAGCAGTGACAGAAGGTAGAATTATAGATACTCTGTAAGCCCTGCTGGCAATTAGAAATTAACTAGCCTAACTGACCACATGTAAGTGTCTTTTAGGAAAGGGCAGGGTTAATAAGCAGAAATAGGGGTTAATAAGGATGCACAACAGTAATAGTGATGAAATGGAGTCTGCGCTATGCTGCAAAATGACGTTTCTTATATAAATTAAGATGGCTGCCGTTATTTCTAATGGCGGGAAACATCACCCATAGCGCAGGTCCTCACCTCTCCCAGCCTACCCCTCACTTATCTCAGTAATTATGATTAATTAGAAATCCATGACACTGCAGAACAATAGATTGGATGATGGTTGCTGTGGTTATGTGGTTGCTGGTAATTGCGATCACAGGGTTCCCACAGATGCGTCTCCCATGGCATTCTGCTGGTCCCTGTTCTGCCGGCCGGAAGTGAGGTCAAAGATCCCCTAAGGGCCTAACCAGAAGTCCCAGAACTAGATACTCTGTGCTGGAGTTCTGTTGTTTTGGCCTACAGACCTCTTGCACAGAGTGTCTATACTATACTACAGCAAATGTTTCATCCTCAGCTACTGCATCTGGCCATGCAGTAGCCGAGGATGAAATGTCCTTCTCAGCATGTGGCCCCATACTTCTCTGTATGCTACCACATGTGGCCGAGTGTCATCGAAATGGCTACACGAGTAAGTGCTGACACGTGTGTCATTGGTTCACCATCGTGTTGTTAGGGGGTGATCAGAAGCAGTTAGGGGCAATCAGGGATGCAATCAGGTGAGCAGTTTGGAGCCAGCAGTCCTGAATTGTGAGAAGGATGTCTGACTGCCTGTTTAGGCCCGATCCTACTGGGCAGTGGGACATCCTTCGAGGGATCCCAGATTGGAGAAGATGCAGGCTGGGCTGAGGGGCATCCCCAGCCCCCCATGCACGAATTTCATGCACTGGGCCTCTAGTTTTTTATATAAACTATAAACCTCCTTTTGTCAACCAATGCTTGGCTCTTAATTTTGTTTTATTGATCCGTGTGTCTGTTTTTCTGTCAATACCATATTATTGAGGTTATTATAGCTTTGAAATACAAGTGAAATCAGGGAGTATAACCCCCCCTGGCTTTGATATATTTTTCTCAAAATTGCTTTGGCTGTTCAAGGTCTTTTGTACTTCTATACAAATTTTAGGATTTTTTTTCTATTTTTTTTTAAAAGATGCCATTAAGATTTTGTTGGGAATTGCACTGAATCTGCAGTTGCTTTGGCAATATGGACATTTTTATCAATGTTAATTCTTCCAATCCAGGAGCATGGGATCATTCTCTTTCTTTCTGTCTTTCAACAATATCTTACAGTTTTCAGCGTGCAGGTTTTTCACCTGCTTGATTAAATTTATTTCCAGGTGTAGTTTTTTTGTTTTGTTTTGTTTTTTGGTTATTTTGTTTGAGATTGTGAGAGGGATTGTTTTCTTATTTCTATGATTTTTTTTTTGCTGTTAACGTATAGACACACAATAAACTAATGTATATTGATTTTATACCCCCAAATTTTATTCTATTTGTCTATTATTTTAATAGTTTTTGGTAGAATATTAAGGATAAGAATTCTTGAAGAATAAATGTATAACTTTTTCCAAAATGATTTGTATATTTACCTGATAATAATGAAATTGTTTTTCTAATCAAAACACTCCATTGAATTCATTAATAAAAGAGACCATATATCTAGTGTAGTTTTATTTTATAAATCTCCAAATTTGAAATAGTTACTTATAAAGTTAGTCCCTGAGAGAAATAATAAAGGTCATTGGATAGGGAAAACTTTGTAAGTAGGATTTTGGAAGACAATGCATTCATTTTTTGCTATCTTGAATTTCTCATTTATTTGTGATTGCTGTTTTTCTGCTTGTAAAGCATATAATTCAATTAGATGAGGTGATAACAAATACTTATGAATAAATATATAATGACTGGGCTGAGGCTGTGAACACCTGAATCTTACTAGTGAGTAGCATAATCTACCTAAATAGTGCCAAGAAAAATATATCCTTAGCTGTCAGAATTAAGTATTAAATAATAACATATAAAAATAAGACAAAGGAATATTTTATTTCTAGGTGATGTCTTATTCTTCATCCTCAGAGGCGATCTCTAATGACCTTGACTGGATGATATTGAAAAGCTTTGGTTTAACTTTCATTCCTCCTCCACACCTAAACTAAAATTGCTTCCATATAAAAACTTTTATGCACTATACTCTGATGCTCTCATACCAATCCCCTCACACACTACCTTATTTATTCTTAGTCACTTTTTCTGATTTGATTCCTCCTTCTCTATCCAATTTCTAAATGCTCTAGTTGTTCACATTGTAAAATCAATATATATTAGTTTATTGTGTTTCTATACGTTAACAGCAAAAAAATCATGACCTGATTTAAAAAAAAATTATTGTATTACTAGAGTCCTGGTGCATAAAATTTGTGCACAGGCAGAAGGTGTCCCTCAGCCAGCCTACACCCTCTCCAATCTGAGATCCCTCTCACAATCCAGGACTTCTGGATCTCACCTGCTCATCTGCTTGCCTTTCTGATTGCCCCTAATTGCTTCTGCCTGCCAGCCTGATCATCCCATAACCATTTCCCTGCCAGCCTGGTTGATGCCTAACTACTCTCCTGCCAGTCCAGTTTCCCCTAATTTTACTCCCCTGCAGGTCTGGTCACCCCTAATTGCCCTCCCCTGCAGGCCTGGTCACCCATAACTTCCCTCCACTGCAGGCCTGGTCCCCCAACCTACCTTCCTGTGCAGGCCTGGTCCTCCCTTCCCCCAATTGCTCTCCCTTGCAGGCCTGGGGCCCCTTCAACTTCCCTTCCCTGCAGGCTCATCTCCCCCAACTTTCCTCCTCTGCCAGCCTGGTCACCCCTAACTTCCCTCCCCTGCAGGCTTGATTGCCCTCAACTGCCTTTACTTGCAGGCCTGGTCCCCCCCAAATGCTCTCCCCTCCTGGCCTGATTGCCCACAACTCTCCTTCCTTACAGGCCTGGTCCCTCCCATCTGCCGAACCCTGCTGGCCTGATCACCCACAACCGCCTTCCCTTGCAGGCCTGGACCCTCACAAATGCCTTCCCCTGCTGGCCATCTTGTGGTAGTCATCTTGTGTCCACAGGGGGGCAGGATCTTTGACTACATGGGGCAGTTATCTTGTGTGTTGCAGTAATGGTCAATTTGCATATTACTCTTTTATTAAATACTAGGGTTCCTGTGCATGAAATTCATGCACTGGGGGTGAGTGATCCCTCAACCCAACCTGCCCCCTTACACATACTGGCAGCCCTCAAAAAATATCTTACTGACCCCTTACCCCTGGCAGAAGCTTTAGGCCTTGGGCCCCCAGCCATCACCCTGCAATGGAGCTGATGGTTGCCTCTGCCCCGGCTGCCCTGGCCCCACCCACCCAGCCCTGGCCATAGCCCCAGTGGTGACTGCCCAGCCCAGGGGACACCCCCCACTGGGCAGCCACACACGCCGGCTTTGCCAGCCTCCTATCCACACAGCTCCCGTCTCACGCGGTACCCTGGCCGGCCCCTCCAATCCCACGTGGCCCCCGTCCCACATGGCTCCTGTCCCCCCCCAGCACACCAACTGGCCCCTCCCATCCCGCGCAGCTCCCAACCCATGCAGCTTCCATCCCGCCCAGCATGCAGGAAGGCCCCTCCCATTCCACCCCTCCTGTCCTGCCCAGCTCGCCAGCTGGCCCCTCCCATCCCGTGCAATTCCCATTCTGTGCAACATGCAGGTTGGCCCCTCCCATCCCACTGGCCTCCCATGTGCCTCAGCTCTGTCCCCCGCACCTCTTTGGCTGATAGCGTAGCGAAGGTACAGTCAAATTTACATATTACTCTTTTATTAGAGAAGATTATAGGCCCATCGCATGATTTTCATGCAAGAATAGGCCTTCCTTCTCCTGGCTTCACTCCCTGCCACCTGAAAGCAGGTAAGTCCTCACTCCCAACAGTAGCACCGCTCCTGTAGATCTCTTCACCATCCCCCCACCCCCTCATAGCAGGCGTCTCACCCCTCGTGGCTGCTCCATGCCTGCATATGCAAAGTAACCCACCATCTTTATTGGGTTAATTTGCATATTCACTCCTGATTGGCTGTGAACATACCGGAGGTACAGTCCATTTATATGTTTCTCTATTATTCGGTAATACTAGAGGCCTGGTGCACAAAATTTGTGCATGGGCTGTGGGCTGGGGGGGTGTTCCTCAGCCCAGCCTGCACCCTCTCCAATCTGGGTTTCCTTGAGGGATGTCTGACTGCCCATTTAGGCCAGATCCCAGTAGGATCGGGCCTAAATGAGCAGTCGGACATCCTTCTCACAATCCAGGACTGCTGGCTCCAATCTGCTCACCTGATTGCCTTCCTGATTGCCCCTAACCACTTCTACCTGCCAGCCTGATCACCCCCTAACCACTACCTTGCTAGCCTAATTGATGTCTAACTGTTCCCCTGGCAGCCTGTTTGCCCCCAACTTCCCTCCTCTGCTGGCATGGTCACCCCTAACTGCTCTCCCCTGCAGGCTTGATTGCTCCCAGATGCCCTCCCTTGTAGGCCTGGTCCCTCCCAACTGCCCTCCCCTGCTGTCCTAATCACCCACAACTGCCCTCCCATGCAGGCCTGAAACCTCCCAATGGTCCTCCCCTGCTAGCCATCTTGTGGTGGCCATCTTTTGATGGCCATTTTGTGTCCACATGTGGGCAAAATCTTTGACCACATGCGGGCAGCCCTCTTGTGTGTTGGAGTGATGGTCAATCTGCAAATTACTCTTTCATTAGATAGGATAGAGGCTTAGTGCATGGGTGGGGCTGGCTGGTTTGCCCTGAAGGGTGTCACGGATCAGGCTGGGAGTTCCCTTTTGGTGTGGAGTGACCTGGGCGAGGGGCCTGTGTTGGTTTGCAGGCTGGCCACGCCCTCCAGTGACCTAAGTGGAGGCTCTGGTATCTGGGATTAGTTTATGTTCTATAATTAAAACTTTGTAGCCTCGAGTGGAGTCAAGCTTTCTGCTCATTCCATCACAACAATAATTTCTATTTGGGTTTACTTAAATTGTATAATTGAAACTTTGTAGCCTATAGTGGAGGTCTAGCTGCTAGGGCTGCAGAAGCTTGGCTTCCATCGCCGGGGCAACTCTAGCCTCTGCTCTCTCTAGTTCCCTGGCTGCTGCTATTTTTTTGGGGGGGTTATGTATCTTTTATAATTGAAACTTTGTAGCATTGAGTGGAGGCCTAGGCCCACAAGAGCAGGAGTAAAGCTTGGATCCTTCCATTGCTAGGGAAACCCAAGCCTCCCTCCTGCTCTCAATGGCTGCAGGCAACTTGTTTGGAGTTTATTTGCTCCTGATCGGCTGGTGGGCATGGCTTGTGGGCATGCCTTGAGTATATCAGAGGTACAGTCAATTTGCATATTACTCTTTTATTAGATAGAATGATTTTTTCCTGATATTTTTAAATTGAAATTCAAGCCTTCATTTAAACACCACTTTTTTGCCCACAACCTTTATACTTGTATTTCCCTGGTATCTACCCTCCTAACCTCCTTCTGTGCTGAAGAGACAACTTCAGCCCTGCATTGCCAAAAGGAGCTTGATATTTTGCTTCTCCAGACACTGTCTTCCACCACCTTGGTTTTTCTCTCTCTCTTTACATAACTCAACAATCTAGGTATAAACAAGCACAAACATAGGAGTTCTTATTTATTCCTGTTTAAAAATCTCATAGTTGTAGTCTGGCTGTAAAGGCCTCCAATTCTACCACCAACATATATCTCATATCTAATGATCTCTGCTGACACTGTGCTTATCTAAGCCACCTTCTTCTAAACTGCCACAGTCGCTTCCAAATTCATTCTTGATTTACTGTCTACGAAGGGATGCTAAAATATGTCTGAGCCAGCTCAAGGTCATAAGATCAGGAGCAAGGCAAGGGACTGGTTACTCCATGCAGTGCAACCAGTCCCTGTAGGACACCCTGCCCTTCCCCACAGCAGATGAGGTCTTTGGTAGCCAAACATGGAGGCTTCAGAACCTCAGCTCAACATGTATGTTTTTGGAGGGAAAAAAAAATTCTTCAGTTTCTCTCTCCTTTCACCCTTTGAATTTTGCTATTTGCCAAATCTAATGGAAGTCAGAAGGCCAGAGTTTCTGATTATACTGTTTATAAGATCAGTGTCCCAAGATAGACAAAGGAAGAAAGTGAATAGGGAGTACCAGAAAATATTCAAAACACTCCACCACAGTTTTTTTTTCCCATACAGTAAAGTGATCTTTCAGTAATATCATTTATACCTTGTGAATCAAATATTTAAAACACCTGTTGCAGCTAGAATGAAATTCAACCTTCTCACCATGCCTCCTTCTGCTTATCTTTTTATTTAAACCTCTTCTCTTTCTCTCTCTCTCTCTCCCTCTTTCTCTCCCTCTCTTCTTCCTTCCCTCCCTCCCTCTCTCTCTCTTTCCTTCCCTCCCCCCTCTTTTCTCCTTCCTTCTTTCTTTCTGTTCCAGCTCCACTGATCCAAAACACATGCAGCTCTGTGCTGATTAAACATCTTTGCACTTCCTCTGTCCAGAATTCTTTTCATCTTTTTGCAAGCCACAAAAGAGGAAAAATGTAGTTAATATCTAGTGCAATCAATGGTGATTAACTTCTATAAAGAACAACTAATAGGGCAAGGAGGACAGGGGCAGAGGTATATTATTAATTTGTATACAGTAGTCCTTGAGAAAGTCTCTAGTAAGCTGGTGTTTAAGTAGAGACTGAAGGAAGTTAGAGAGGGAGATACTCAGATACTTGCATTGAATAGCCATCAAGGTACAAAGGTAACCAGTGTCAGACCAGATAGGGCTTCAGAGGCCATTGAAAAGATACTTGCTTTTATTAATGGATAAAGTAATATTTTTGGCAGGTTTTTATCAATGGAGTTATATGGCCTAATTTAAATTTTAAGCAGATTAAAAAACTATGCATATAGATTTTTAAACAATGTAGAGTTATAAATGATATGGAGTTATATATGTATTGTTATATAGGTATTCCAAAGAAATTTATATATACACTTTGAATAATCTAGAAGCATTGTTTATTAAAATACATTTCATTTTCAAAATTGAGCTATTAGCTGTTAAATTGTATATGTAATTTTTGGAATACCGTGTATACATTTAAATTATACTATATATATATATATACACACACACACTAGGGCCACGGTGCATGAAATTCGTGCACTGGGGTGGGTGATCCCTCAGCCCAACCTGCTCCCTCAATGGGGCCAATGCCTGGCTCTGCCCCGGCGACCTCAGCCCCGCCCTGGCTGCCTCGGCCCTGCCTCCCTGGCCCTCCCCTTAGCCCCGACCACTGGTAACCACCCAATGACCATCCGACCTAGGGGCCCCCGTGTTTACCGGATGCCTTGGCCCACCTCCCCCAGCCCTGGCCTTAGTCTTGGTGGCATCCGCCCAGCCCAGGAGGCACCCTGCACTCACAGTCTCGCACGTTCGTGCCTCAGCCCCGCCTCCCGCCTTGCATGTAGGCCCCTCAGCATACCTACCCCACACCTTGTGTGCTTGCCAGCTTCCTTTTTCCTGGCCACCGGTGAACACCAGGCCCTGGGGAGAGGCCCCCACAACCCCCAGGCTCACTGGCCACCTCACACATGCCTCGGCCCCACCCCACCATGGCCTGGGCCACCTTGGCCTTGCCCCCTGCTCCTGATTGGTTTATGGGTGTGGCTTGTGTGTAGCAAAGGTATGGTCAATTTGCATATTACTCTTTTATTAGATAGGATGTATACAAAAATAGATTTACAGTTTTTCTTATGGAAAATAATACAATAATTCATAAATAATATACAGGATTATACTGTTTCATGTACTCACAACTATAAACCTACTTTTGCCCCATTCTGTATAATAAATAAAGGAATATTGTGGATATGATATTGTTAATGGTTTTACTTTTAATATATAGTTAATTATTTTAGGAATTATGTAGATGACACTACAATTTTAGTTATAATGTAAAACTGTTCAAAAGAAACAAACCTGACCTGTGAATGAGTTTAAATTTAGTCCTGTAAATAGAAAGTAATAATTCATAATACACTTTTTACTCAAAATAATCTACAATCACATAAGACTCTTGTTATTAAAATTGCATATGGGACCTTTATTAACATTTAAAATGAAGAATAAATGTTTTCAATCATATCTCTTTACCATTTTATGAACTATTTTTTCTTATAATTAAAACTAACTTGAATTTTTCATTATATAATTTTTTTTTCTTAAAAAGTATTTTTCTTTGGGATAAATTATTTCAGTGTTACATGGTTGGGAGGGGAATGCATTTAGTTGAATTCTAAATTTAACCAGTTTTATATCTAAATCAGCAATCTTATCCTAATATAGTATATTAATATTGAAGTTTCGCAAATGCTCTTTGAATTAGGGGTGTGTGTGTGTGTGTGTGTGTGTGTGTGTGTGTGTGTTCCAACAAAACTTTATTTACAAAGGCAGGTGATAGGCTGGATTTGGCCTATGGGCTGTGGCCTGTTAACTCCTACTGCATAGTATTTCATTGTAGCACAAAGCTTTTAGCAACCTTGTGAAAATATTCAACTACCCTTTGTCCAGTTTTCTTCCTTGTTAGCAGGCTTGTAGATAATTTGGCTTTCTCCTAGACTCGGAAGCTTAGAACTGATTTTTATTCTGGAAAAGACATAGGCTAGCTTTGGGTCAGTCACCAATGATGTTTAACCACCAGATCTCCAGAACACCTTGGTATTTAAATTGGTCTTTTGTCTGCTTTTCTCTCCCCATTTCAGACGTACTGAAAGCAGTGCAGTTTGTCCTGATGGTTAGAAATATCTTTGAATCATTTTTAACATTTTACTGTTTCTTCATTAAATGAGTTAACTGAAATATTTAACATGTTAATTGTGCATTTACATAAGATTTATGATCTTCCCAATTTAAAATTATTCTGTGGCAGTGTAAAGAAATTTACAAACTGAATGATCTAAAGAAGCTATGTAAAATTTATCATGCATAATTTCAAATTTTTTTCTCTCTCTTTTGCTTTCTATAATGAGTGGGAAAATATCGTACCTGTATTACATGTACTGAAAACCTCAAAACGTGACTAATTTGAAAAGAGGGTTTTTGCAGATATAATAGTTGAGACTCTTGTTGTTTTGTTTTTTTTTGTCTTTCAAATTTATTAAGAATTTATCTAAGTTACTTTCACCTTATACTGTTGTGTGTGTGTGTGTGTGTGTGTGTGTGTGTGTGTGTGTGTGTGTGTTTAATTTTGTAATTACAGTTGACATTCTGTAGTAAAGGAACTTGAAATGAAATTATCTTGGATTTAGATTAGGCCCTAAGGCCAAGGAGTGGTTTCCTTATGAGAAGAGAGGAAGGAAAGAAAGACATAGGAAAGTCTTGGGGTGATGGAGGCAGGATAGAGCTCTGGCTATAGTGCCACAAGCCCACAAAGCTGGAAGCCACCGGTGGGAGAGGCAAGGAAAGACCCTGCCTAGAGTCTTCAGATAGAGTTTGGCCCTGCCAGCACCTTGGTTTTGAACTTCTGGCCTCCAACACTGTGAGAAAATACATTTGTTTTTTAAGTATTCTCATTGATGGTAGTTTGTTATGACACTTTCCATTTTGATTCATTTCCCTTCTTTTATGTGTGTTTCACAGGGAAACCTGAGGGGCTTCCTTGTTTGTAAGATAAACTCCATGGGCCTCAAAAGTCGCTTTTCACATTTTAAAATGATTATCAATTTTCTTCACATACAATTTTACCTACTTAAGCTTATAGTTGTGAATCACATGTAATTATGCGTTTTTCTTTTCTTTCTTTTTTTTTTAATACTGAGTCTCCCCTAGTAGTATTAAAAACTGTTTTGCTTACCATCTTTATCAGTACATATACAGTAAACCTTCCTACAAAGATATTTTATTCAACTCTTTCCATATTTGGGAAAATTAAAGTTTTTAGTTACTTGCTCTTTCAAAGTACTGTACATTGACCATTACCTGCCTATTTCCTTAAAGAGATATTTAGAGACATGAAAAATACACATTAAAAATTAAGAACATTTTTTTGAAGTCTCTTGATTCATAATGAAAAACTGTTTGTCCATGTATACCCAAGAGGATTCAACATTAGCATTTTAATTGCCAATTTATTTTATGAAAAAGAAAATTATGTTGCTTCAATATGCATTTAAAATTTATCAGCAAAGTTTAATCATTCAAAACCATTTATTAACCATTTGTATAAGCTATTTTAAAAATGTATCTGCTGTGTCCTCTGCCTATGTATGATTTGAGGTTTGTATTAGTTTGCTAGGGCCGCCCTAAAAAACTCCCACGGATCGGGAGGCTTAAACAGGAAGAATCAAGGCAGAGACTACTGACACACAGTTCTGGAGGCTAGAATCCAGCATCAGACTGTTGGCAGAGTCAGTTCCTTCTGAGAGCGGTGGGAGAAGCAGTTCCGTGTCTAGTGGTTTGCTGGCAATCTGCTGTTCCTTAGCTGCAACTGCATAATCTCATCTGTGCACTGTTTTGCAGGGCACTCTTCTTTCATGCATGTGTCTCTCTGGGTCCTAACTTCCCCCTTTTATAAGGACACTGCTAATATTGGATCAGGGCCCACCATAACTTACATATTTTAACTTAATTACCTCTATAAGGACCTGAAATAAGGTTACGTTATGAAGTTATTAGGGGTGAGAGCTTTAACATATCTTTATTAGGGGACACAATTAAACTCAGGACAGTCTTCATGTTTTCCATTTCTTTATAAATATTAAAGATACTAAATATCTGAAATGTTTTACAAATATATTTTGAGGTCTGTTGCTTGAGTTTTAATTCTCTTTGTGATTCGAAATTATTTTTTCTTTTAGTTCTGATAGCTTGTTTATATTTATTTTATGCAAAGATATTTTGTATTTTGGGGTGATCAGATTCATTTATTTTTTATCAATTGATGTTAATGTTAGAAAATTCTATCTCTAATCTATTTAGAGATTTAAAAATCACTAATTACTGTTTTGTACTTTAAAATAAAATTTTTACATTTAAAATGTACTCATGGCCGAAACCAGTTTGGCTCAGTGGATAGAGCTTTGGCCTGTGGATTGAAGGGTCTCAGGTTCAATTCCGGACAAGAGCATCTACCTTGGTTGCCGGCACATCCCCAGTGGGAGGTGTGCAGGAGGCAGTTGATGATGTTTCTCTCTCATTGATGTTTCTAACTCTATCTCTCTTCCTTCCTCTCTGTAAATAAAAAATCGATAAAATTTAAAAAATAAAATGTACTCATATATTTATATGGAATTTTTAGCTCCTTTTAAAAGATAACTTTCCTGTGCATATTTTAATATATGAAAATATCTAAAATAATATTTTATTCCCCATGTGCTGTGCAAAAACTCATTGTTCTTACATTAAAAATTTTTGCTTTACCCAGTGACAAATACAATAATCTTTTCCTTATCTTACACCCTATTTTTAAGTCCATATTTTAACCAATCTTTTATGGTGTATAATTTGGGAGTCTTGGATGTGTCACCATTTGAATAAGAAATTTAAATTCTTTGGTTTTGTTTTCATTTGTTAAAAAAACAAAAGGCTTTGAACCATATTTTCATTGAGGTATCTCTCAAGATTTTTACGATTCTACCAAGCCAGGGTCATGGAAAATGGAGATGATACAATTGTTTGAGGCCAAATCCAGGAGGGTATGGCATAGTATAAAACATGAGGGCTGAGAGTCACCAGACAGTTTCAGTTGTCTTGGTGTTAGTTTTTAGAAAATAAATATATTTATGTAAGAGTCTCAGTTTCTTCTAATTTAATATATGTAGGATTTTTTAACATTAGCTAGCAGATGAGGAATATTATTGGAAAACAAAGGAACAGAGCTGTTGGCAGCATTTGAATGCTTCAATGATCACTATGAAATGTTTAATGGAAAAATGAAACAAAAATGTATTTTAATATTTTAAGGTTTGACTTTCTGTTTCAACTAACAGAACTGATTATTGGTATTGTTCTTTGCTTTAGGCTGATGTATTTATTAATTATAATCATATTCTCCTGCTTTGTGACATAGTTGGCCTAATTTAAGCAAGAGTAAATGAATTTAGTGGTCAGATCATGATGCCATGTCTGTCAGAAAAGCCATTAACAAGTATGAAATTAAAAATTCATATTGCATAGACTGCTTCCAGTTACTAAAGGGAAAAGAAAGAAATGCAAATAAGATAAGTTATCTAAGTGGATCTTCATTCTATTTTTTGCTTTGTCATCTTTAAAAACAGAATCCCAACCTTTAAGAGCAATGTCTGTTCTGGGAGCAGGATCAGCCTTTGGCTGTATGTAATGCTGCATGCCAGCCCAGTCACTTCTGGTGGTAGAGCCAACCTTCTGCTCCTCCCTCTGTTTTTCTGTCATGAAAGGGATGACTCAGCGCAAAGTCTTTAAAAAGGAGTAAATAGGATAAAATTGAAGAAAATGTGGGGCTTATAACTTGTTAGACTTTTTCTTTCCCATTTTCAGTTCCAATTAGTTCTGAAATCAGATTTCTGAAATTACTATATTTTTCTTATGTACTCATGTGAAGTGGGGTGGGAGTAAAGTCTAGGAAATCAAGGAATATCTGTTTTGTTCCTTTGTTTCCCTCTCTCTATGACCTTTTCCTTAATCAGCATGAGATCCATTATTTTTCATGGCTGTACATTGGGGGTAGATTAGGATTTATTGTAGCAAAACTGAAGAAAGATGTTATTTATATTTAGCTTTAGACACCTGAAATAGGATTTTCAAAACTTCAGTGAGAAAGTCAGCTTGGGTTCCATGCTTTATGAGTATGACTTTATTCTCTGTGAAATCAAGAAGTAGACCTAAAATATAAGAGTTAATGTAAGAGAGGTTATAGTCAGAGAGAAAATAAAATTATGGCCTAACTGGATCAAGGAAATAGAAATTAGGTTCAATGTCTAAATTATCATCTTTGGTGTTAAATTATGAGATAGTAGTCGTTAGAAACATAGATTGCTAATGGTGATTCAAGAAGCACAAGAGAGACCCGAGCTGGGAGGCCCCTGCGCCTCATACAGGAACTTAGTGGCATTGATCAGACTCAGAAGCACTGCTCCTGCTTCCCTGTGGCTGGTGTGTGGTGTGAGAAGGGAACCCCAAAGCACCTTGCCTACCTCCTTGTGGGATATCGGGGGATTTAAAGATGGCTGGTGGAGTAGCACAGGATTGGGGTTGTACAAAGAGAGCAAGTGAGCCAGTGTTAGAGACCAAGAACCCAGGTAATGGGACCAGCGTGTTGCCCTCACAGACCGGATGGGACATTTATATTAGTTCACACCAGGAGTTCTGCAGTGAAGGCAGCCACCACAGGCCTTTGAGACTCCCCCTAGCATTAGCCACAACCAGGGGGTGATTCTGGCTTTTTGGTTCCTAAAACTCACATTATTTTGGAGCTTTACTGAGAGAAAAAAACACAGAAAATTACAAGTAAAAATTAGAAATTAATATGAATATATGAATAATGGAAAAATTACAGAAGAAAATGTCCATTATCACAAGCTTTAAAATGTTCTAGAAAATATTGCAGAAAAAAGAATACAACTAATGTTGATTTATTAGATACCTAACTCATCTCTATAATACATTTCATCTCTACATTATTAGCTGCTTATATTTTAACTGCTTCTTTATATGATGAGTTTGAGGTAGCTCTCTACCGAGAGATGAGAAAATTAACTCTTGTCTTTTCTCTAGCCTGGTTAATAGTAATTGGCTTTTTCAAAAATTATAATTTTTAAAAACAGTATAAGCTTAAAAGATCCTTTGGCCTCACAACTTATAATTAGTAATACCATATAGATCTGGGTAGATTACTATCAAATCTGGACAGCCCTCTGTCAAGCTTCTGTCATATATGGGCTTTAAAAAATCTGAGGGCATTTCAAGTCTCCCTAAATACCAAATGACTCTTTCAATTGACTACATCATTCCTAGAAGCCTTTTAAGACTGTAAGCATGAACGTAACTTACACGGAAATGACAAAAATACATTACTCTAAGTTTATGGACTATATGGATTTTCAGTTAAATGTCCCCAGAGGCTGACTCCAGAATTTCCCATGGCCCTGCCAATGCTACCAAACAAGAGCGGAACTATGACAAATAGGCAGTCAGAGTGAAAATAGGCAGTGATCTTCATTAGTTGGGATTCATATGAATGTATTTTGCAAATTTCATTGAAAATGCATCACCTGTGCATAGATTCCAGAGCCCTAGAAGGGATGTGTGCCAGTGGGAGACCTGGAAGCATCAGGGTGGTTTCCCCAGTTATTCCAGGTCTGGCTTGAAGAGGAGCCCTCATAGTCACAGGGGAAAAGGTAGATATTAGAGAACTGAATGACCTGAATGAGAATATGTACATTTAAAATACTTTCCATTTATTATAATGGAGCAGTGTTATCATATTGGAACAAATTTACCATTCTCTGCTATGTTTTCATCTCCCTCCCCTTCTCTGCTCCTCAAGAGGAGAGGGTTTAGGTGAATATCATATTTGTTCAGTGAAAATGAAGAAGCTGTGTTTCCTTTGTGCTTCTGAATATAATATAAATAAATGCAAGACATCATTACATGTGCTTTTAAATTAATATTGAGTTACTTTTAATGTAGTCATAACATTTATACTATTCACTTTCTTTCTTAAATTTTATCACTGTATTTGTTTTTTTAATTAGATAAAGGCTTTAAATTGCTCCATCAAAATCTATATATATAAAAGCCTAAGCAAACCCCCAACTGTCTGACTGGTAGCTGTGATGTGCAATGACCACCAGGGGGCAGATGCTCAATGCAGAAGCTGCCAAGCTGCAGTGACTTGGCAGCTGTGGTTCTCATGTGATGCACCCAGAACCAGAGAAGAGGAATTCCGATTCTGGGTGCATCACCCAAGAACCACCCTCTCACAATCTGGACCCCTTGGAAGATGTTGGAGAGCTGGTTTCAGCCCAATCCCTATGGGCCAGTCTGAAGGACCCACCAGTGTATGAATCCATGCACCAGGCCTCTAGTTACTTAATATTATTGTAAATTCAATGTTAAGGGCTTGTGGCCGCTAATACATCAAGAATGTTATAGGAATTGACCTATAAGGTCCCAGGTGCAGAAATACTAATAGTTCACTGCCCTTGCAGCTACTCATTTAATGGTCTTTTCACATCTTTTCTGTTCTTTTCTTTTTTTTTGGTTGAGCTTATGATAAGACCTAGGTAAATTCATAATGTAGACCAAGTTGTTTTCCTAACTTATCTTTTTTCCATTCTAAGCTTATTTGTGCCCCTGGACTTGACAGGTACATGAGAATCCAAAATACAAAGATGAGCTAATAAAATCACATTAATTAGTCCTTAAATTTCTTAAATTGGGTTGCTGAGTGAACACATTGCCTTAACTGATAATGGACAGGAGGGTAGAAAAAGAAAATAGTGCAATGAGAATGGAATGCATTAACAAGCATTGAGGACCTCATTGTGCTCTTCTTTATTGAGCATCTACTCTCCCCAGTGACAGAGGAGATGATAGGATTATAAGTATTTATGTTTTGGTTGTCGGGGGATGTATTATCAGGTAAGGGCTTCTAGGGAAGATTTATCTAGCTTGAGATGTAAGTAGAGGAATTAGTTGGGTAATAAGAGAATAGGTGATCCAAGGCCAAGTGAATAGCATGTGTGAAGGTAAGATCATGGCATATTTTCAGTTTTAAAAGCAAACCTAGACTGTGAGGTAGACATTGGATTGGAAGCAAGGATTGGGAAACATCAAGAATATTTTATATGGGAGGGCATCCTGAATGACTGCTGAAAAGACTTAGTGCTTCTACCCCTTAGAGACTTAAATATTTGATTAAGTAATTAAGAATAAAGAAAAGTAACAGTTATATTTTGCCTTTGGTTACCAGAACTCTTCACCTTGAAATTCAACATTTGTACATCTAGGAGGTGAAAATAAAATGATTAGGATACAGTATCCTTTCTAATAAAAGAGTAATATGCAAACTGACTGTCACTTCAAGAAACAATATGGCTGTCCCCATATGTTCAAAGATGGTTGCCTCCATGTGGACACAAGATGGCCACCACAAGATGACCTGCAGGGGAAGGCAGTTATGGAAAGTTAGGGGTGATGAGGCCAGAAGAGGAGGGCAGTTGGGGGGGACCCAAGCTCTGGGGAAGGGAAGTTGAGGGACACTATACCTGCAGGGGAGGGCAGTTGTGGGCAATCAGGCAAGCAGGGAAGGTAGTTAGGGGTGATTGGGATGGCAAAGGAGGACAGCTGGGGGAGACCAGGTAAGCAGAGGAGGGAAGTTGGGGGGGGGGGGCAGGCCTTCAGGGGAGGGCAGTTGGGAGCCAGCTGTCCTGGATTGTGAAAGGGATATCCAACTGCCTGTTTAGGCCCAATCCCAGTGGTATTCCATCTAAACGCATGGTAGGACATTCCTCAAGGGGTTCCAGATTGGAGAGGGTGCAGGCTTAGCTGAGGGACACCCCCTGCCCCATGCATGAATTTCATGCGCTGGGCCTCTAGTGAATGTATATTTTATGAACTTTCATTTTATTAGATTTTGATAATTGATGTAGCCTATGTAACATTTAGGTTAACAATTTGCAGAAAGAATATATATATAAATATTTACCAAAATCCTATTTGGGCTGAGCACTTTCACATATGTTCTCTCATAATCCTTACTAAAAAAAAATACTCTAAATTATTATGGGATTTTCTAGGTTAGAAAAGATGCATAAAGAGCTTGAACATGAGATTAAACAAGGTGAGAGGAGGAGAGGCAGAACTTGAACCTGTATATACTTGTCTAACAAAGAAAAGTAAAAAAAAAAAATTAAATTTTGAATGTAGTTTAATTTAGGCAAATACCATAAATAAAGCAAGTCCCTAAACCTTGACTTTTTTGACAGTTTAAATGCACATGTTTATGAGCTGCAGAGTATCCATAATAATAAATTGCCAGTTTGAAATTTTAAAAAATGTTTGCATTTATACTACAAAACCTCAAATTCAAAACAAATCTTAACTAGGGAAAAGTGCATTATGTATACAAGGCTGAGTCCCAAATTTTCAATTATTTTGATGTGGCATTGCACCCTGTCTTCAGAACAATCAATTAGATTCTTGTCTCCTGATATGAATATCTCAATGCAAATTAAAAGTGAGGGGCATGTAACACAACATCAGAATATAGATCAAATTTATTACCCAGGTTAATTTGTAAGGGGGAAAATTGTAGGCACTCATCATGGTAACAATAACAAATACCTGTGATCACTTTTGGAAACCTATAATTTATAAATTTGGAGATATTTCAGAGATGACTTAAAGTTCTCAGGTAAATAATATAATGTCACTAGAGGCTCAGTGCATGGATTTGTGCACCAGTGGGGTCCCTCACCCTGGCCTGAGAAGTCTCACAATCCAGGACCCCTTCGGGAGGGATGTCGGACTGCTGATCCTGGCCAGAACCGGCAGTCTGACATCCCCTGAGGGATTTAGCAGTGCGCAAAGTAGCAAGTGGTCAGGAAGGAGCCTGAGCCTGGGCCAAGCTCTGTGCCACTTCCACACATCCTGGCCCCACTGTGCCTCCCACCACTTAGTAGCCTCCATAGCTGTGCTCACCAGCCATGAGCCTGGCTTCTGGCTGAGTGGCACTCATGCTGTGGGAGTACACTGACCACCAGGGGGCAGCTCCTACACTGAGCATGTCCTCCCTGGTGGTCAGTGCACATGATAGTGACCAGTAACGGTTGCTTAGGCTTTTATATATATACTAGAGGCCCGGTGCACAAAATTTGTTCAGGGGAAGGGGGATCCCTCAGCCTGGCCTGCACCCTCTCTAATCTGGGACCCCTCGAAGGATCTCCTACTGCTGGTTTACAGGGATCAGGCCTAAACTGGCAGTTGGACATCCCTCTCCCAATCTGGGACTGATGCTTCCTAACCACTCACCTGCCTGACTGCCTGACTGATTTTAACCACTCTGCCTGCCTTCCTGATAGCCTCTAACTGATCCCCTGCTAGCCTGATCACCCCTAACCACCTCTCCCTTGACCCCTGCCACTGTGGCTTTGTCCAGAAGGACTACCAGAAGATGTCCAGTCCACCCAGGATAATTAGCATATTACCTTTTATTAATATACTAGAGGCCCAGTGCACAAAATTTGTGCATGGTGGGGATGGTCCCTCAGCCCAGCCTGCACCCTCTCCAATATGGAACCCCTCGAGAAATGTCCAACTGCCCATTTAAGCCCAATCCTGGTGGGATTAGGTCTAAACAGGCAGTCCGAAATTTATCTCACAATCCAGGACTGCTGGCACCCAACTGCTGGCCTACCTGCCTTCCTGATCGCCTCTAACTGATTCTGCCTGCCAGCTTGATAACCCCCTAAACAACCCCCTGCCAGCCTGATTGATGTCTAACTGCTCCCCTCCCAGCCTGTTTGCCCCCAGCTTCCCTCCACTGACAGCCTGGTCACCCCTAACTGCCCTCCCCTGCTGGCTTGATCATCCCCAACTGCCCTCTCTTGCAGGCCTGGTCCCTCCCAACTGCCCTTCCCTGCTGGCCATCTTGTGGAGGCCATCTTGTGTCCACATGGGGGCAGGATCTTTGACCACATGGGGGCAGCCATCTTGTGTGTTGGAGTGATGGTCAATCTGCATATGACTCTTTTATTAGATAGGATAGAGGCCTGTTGCATGGGTGGGGGCTAGCTGGTTTGCCCTGAGGGTATCCCAGATCAGGGTAAGAGTTCTCTTGGTACATGGGGCAGCCTGGGTGAGGGGCCTGTGATGGTTTGCAGGCTAGCCATCCTCACAGGTGACCCAAGTAGAAGCTCTGGTATCTGGAGTTTATTTATCTTCTACAATTGAAACTCTGTAGCCTGGAGCAGAGCCAAGCCTTCTGCTTGCTCCATGGTGGCAGCCATTTCTGTTGGGATTGAAACTTTGTAGCCTGGAATGTAGGCCTAAGCTGGTGAGGGCTGCAGAAGTTTTGCTTCCTCCATCGCCAGGGGCAACCCTAGCTTCTTAAGCTCAGTGACTGCCACCATTTTTGTTAGGGTTTATGTAACTTCTATAATTGAAACTTTGTAGCACTGAGTGAAGGCCTAGGTCGGCAAGGGCAGGCAGAAAGTTTGGCTTCCTCTATTGCCGGGGAATCCCAGGCCTGCCTTCTGCTCTCAGTGGCCACATCCATCTCAATTAGGATTTATTTGCATATTGGCTCCTGATTGGCTGGTGGGCGTGGTTTATGGGCATGGCTTGTGGGTGTAGTGGAGGTGCAATCAATTTGCATGTTACTCTTTTATTAGATAAGATATACACAAGAGGCCTGGCACATAAAAATTCGTGCACTCAGGAAGTCCCTTGCCTGGCCTGCACCCTCTAGCAGTCTAGGACCCCTTGGGGGATGTCCACCTGCCAGCTTAGGCCTGCTTCCTGGGGAGTGAGCATAAGCCTCAGTCAGACATTATTAGCACTGCCAAGCAGTGGGAGAAGCTCCCGCCAACACTGCTGTGCTCACAGCTTTCAGTCTGGCTTGTGGCTGTGGGAGCTGACCACCAGGGAGCAACTCCTGCGTTGAGTGTCTGCCCTCTGGTGGCCAGTGAGCATCATAGCAACTGGTCATTCTGCTGTTATGGTCAATTTGCATATTATTCTTTTGTTATATAAGATACTTAAATGTTATTAAGGAAGTTTAATTTAGGCAAATACCATATTAAGGAAGTTATTGTAATTTATTTCTGGAATCAGTGAGAAAGTATATATTTCAAATAAGAGAAAGGTAAGATTAATAAAATTCAGTGACTCACTATACATAAAACACCTGATATCATTGCTGGCATACAGTAGTCACAATAGAGTTTGTTTACTTCTAGTTTAACACAGTAAGGGAAAAGAAACACACACAAGAAAATACATCTAAAATGAAAGCAAGTAAAGGATGTATTTAAGAAACTGAGGCTCTAAGTCAGGGTGGGGAACCATTTTTTCTGCCAACGGCCATCTGAATATAACATTATTTGCTAAATCTAATTCACTTAATATAAATTTATGTTACTATGAGAAAAAGCTCCTAGATTTATTGAATTTCAAGTCCAGACCAAATGATTTCACTGGCTGGACATTCCCTACCTCTTCTCTAAGTAGAATTCTATTAATATGAATATTATTACTTGAATTCAGACTGTTTTACCTTCACATTATTTTACTTAATAATTAAAAACTGCTTAAAAATATTAGCCATAAACATTACAACCTAGTTATTTTTTCGTCTCTTATGTTTCTTTCTTTTTTACATACCTTGGATTTGAAGGTGGATAATTTAAATGGCTTTCTTTTAACTTTTCACTATCTGTTTTTAGGTTATTCAAAGTCAAATACTTCAGTGAGGGCAGAGAGGCTTTCCTGCTATATAATTTTGGGGAAGTCACATCTCTGATTATGTTTCTTCACTTGAACAATGGAACTGTTACTACCTCTATGCTGATTAAATATGCAATACAGTATGCTTGTGGCACAAAACAACTGTTCTCTGAAAAGGTTGTTATTGATGCTTTGGATTGGTTTAGAAATAAAGTCTAAGGAATGTTTGAAATTGCATCCTTTTGATAAAAACTCTCTTGACAATATACTGCTGTGAATTATGTTATGGATTATGCTACCTGTATTGAATGGCCATGACCCTGGTGACCTAAGTACAAATGATGGAATCAGGGATTATGGTACCTGATTCAAAGAAGTCCATTGGCATCTGCTCTTGAATAAGACTATTTCCTCTTGAGGCGGCCAGGGTGAAACTCTGCTTAGTAATCTCCATATTGAATGATGATATAATGATCACTCTTAGGGTATATAACTACTGAATAAATAAAGAGAAAGCAGGCTACTTGATCTTACTCTGAATAATTTGGCGTACATCTATAATAATCTATAATAATAAAAGCATAAAATGCTAATTAGACCAGATGTCCTTCCATGATGAAGCTGGGGCTGAAGCCATTGTGGCTGTAAGGGAGGGATCCAGGCAGCTGGCCATGGCTGGAGGGAAGGATCCAGGCATCCAGCCAGGGTTGTGAGGGAGGAATTTAGGCAGCTGCGGCTACAGAGGCCTACTCTTGCATGGATTTCATGTATTAGGCCTCTAGTCTTTTATAAAAATGGAGACCCAAACCCAGAATAACAGCATGGATAAACAGTTACAACATTTTTGAGTACTCTTATAATAATAAATGTCTCATAGCAAAAGCATGTGGGTTGAGCTCTTCCTTATAGGCTTTGCTACATATTAGTACCTGGCTGTGAGGTTTTAAGAAATTGGCCTCAGACTTGGAATGGAGTTAGGAGAAATTCCTAGCAAGAGGTGCTCCCATTCAGCAATACTTTAGGTTTGGAGAGAAAATGAGAAATTAAGATATCAACTCACCATATTATTGTTTCTGGATGACCCAACAAAATCAAGGCTTTGAGCCACATGGTAAAGACACCATATTAAAGTAATTTGGAGGAATTATGATGAGGAAAAATAACTGGATAAACAGACAATTCTGGTGACACTATGTTATCTACATGGAGAAAACAGTATTCAGATATTCTGACTGTAGACCACTAACCAATCTGAGTTCTAGTATTGTGTCAAATCTGCTGAATTGCTCATCTAAATAATAACCTCTCCCTTTCTGCTCTTTAAAGGACATTTTTGGGCCAAAGATTAAAATGTCACATACTTATTTTGTCTGTTTTATCTGTAAGTCATGCCAGACATTGTGACTTGAAGGTAGGTAGTCTGCTTAGCTTATAGGAAAGATTTTTATGCATAATAATAGCAATTTTGGATAAATACCCCTTTCCTTTGATACTATGAACTGCATTAGCCATCTTTTTACCACAAGGGGCAAGACTAAAGCAGAGCCAGCACACTGAGTATGGTCCAAAAGGAACATGAGAAGAGCCCATGTCCTTGGTGATGCTTTTGAGCTCTTGGAATAATAGCATTACTCCAGAATTCTGTTGTATTAATCAAACAAAGCCTGAATGTTGAAGTTCATTAAGTTAGGTCCATTGTTCTTTGTACTGGAAGATGTCCTAACTGGTACAACCATTTGACTCTAGAAAAAAAACAACAAAAAACACTTCCACCTCTAATCCAGTGTTCACACTGCTGTATGCCAGGCAGTGCAATGGTGTGGGGAACAGAGGAATTTAGCATGTAAGGGAATGCTGAATTCATATTACCTTTCCATGATTAAAGTCAAGTTTCTGGCTGATAAAATTAAATTTATTTTTACTGAAGTATAGACTTTAAGAAAAATTAAGTGAAACTTTAGATTGCCTGACACACCAGAGCATTTGTAATCATTTTCCTACCACGTGAACCCTTCCTTTCATCTTTTTTTGTTGTTGTTGTTGCCATTAGGATGATCTTTACAATTAGAGACATATCTAGTAAAAAGAGTTGGAATTTGTCACTGGCTTCAGCCTCAATATGCAAAGCCATACTCAGAAGTGGAAATGTACCTAGGAGGAGTTGTACAAGTTGTCAGAGTACTGAAAGAAGGTAGGAGAGATGAAGTGGCTTTTGATTTTAAAAGAACGTTGGACGGGAGACAAAAGGATGTACTTGGAATATACTTTCTTTCTTTTTTTGGACTCACCAGGAACCCACTTTAAAGCACAGATATGGACAGTGCTCAAGAGTTTTAACTCTTTTGAGTTAAACGATGTGCAATTATACTAGGCCCTGTCTCATAATGACTGCTGTAAATCTTGACATAATTTAGGAAAATGAATTCAATAGTTTGGGGGGAGAGTTCTAACCTAGTAGATCTATCATCTACCTGATTCCCAGAGTCCACATTATGTTTTCTTCACAGCCCTACCTGTCATTAGTGTTCAGAGAATCTGGTAAAGGAAAACTCCAAGAGAGTTCAATGACCTCTTGTCCGTTTCTCCACTGTAGAAGAAGCTATAACCTCAAGAGACTTGTAGATTATGATGAAAATGATCAGAACTGGTAGGCGAAGGTAGGGACTTTCAATAAGAGCAAGAAGAAGGCATGCTATTCCAGCTTTAGGAAATGGTAACAGTAGATATATTTAGTTATACATAGAAAGTATAGGATGAAGTTTCAAAGTATTCCCACAGGTTCTATTTGATCTGTATAGTCAAGGAAACTTCCCAGCCTAGTGAAAGGGGGAGCTTTCATACCAACAAGACATTATACTAACAATGCTGTGCAAAGAGCCTGGGATTCAAATGCTGGGACCCATTATACTTGCTGTGTGACTTGGACCTCAGTCTCTTCAAAAGAAATAAACAATGGGATTAGGAATACTACTCGAAAGGGTTGTTGTGAGAATAAAGATAATGTATATAAAATATTCAAGGACGTTTTCGAGCCCTAGCTGGTGTGGCTCAGTTGTTAGCAAATCAGCATCCTGTGCACCAAAGGGTCATGGGTTCAATACCCAGGCAGGGCACACACCCAGGTTGTGGGTTCAGTCCCCAGTGGAAGGCAACTGATCAATGTTTCTCTCCCCTCTCCCTTCCTCTCTCTCTGGGATCAATGAAAAATATATCATAGGGTGAGGATTTAAAAACATAAAGAGAATTTTGGAAATGTAAATATTATATTTTATTATTAAAGATAAAGATATTTGGTTTCCTTAGTTGTAACAAAACTGGAGACAATTAGAAAACCAGAAAATAAAGAACCTCTAGAAAAGGCTGTTATCATTACTTTTATACATACCTTTGACACTACTCTCTGTTCTCTTAAAGATCTCAAAAAATTATAAAGACATGGTTACTGTTTAGAGCAGGGATGCTATAAAAGTTTCAGACATCAACCCCAGAGGTTCACTGGAGGCTTACAGCAACAAGTGATAAATTACGGTGACTGAGTTTATCTCACAGTAGGTAGGGCAGATAGTTTACATTTTTTCCATTAGTTGTGTTCCAAATTCAAGAATATAGAGTTAGTAATTGAAAAAGCAAAATCAAGTTGATGGCTCCTGAACCCATCAAGTAAATTATGTTGAATGGAGTTAGGATGTTGCTAACCAGGAGAAAGCCATGAGTGCTCCTTTTACCTACTCTGTTTATAAACTGAAGAAACATTTTATTTCCAGAAATATTTTGAAACTTCAGTTGCTACATGAGATTTCCTTGGAATGGTATTTCTATTACCTCTCTTTTACTTCTCGACTTGGGTCTGGGCAAATCATAGTGAGTCCCAGAATATTAACCTGAGTTTAACGCCTTAGCATGTTTATTTTTTTGCACGTGTTTTCAAACATGTCTTTTAGGGAGCATACAATATACCACATATGTTTGACCAGCAAGGATTATATATGAATTAGTCATCAAGAATATGGGCCATCTCTTCGTCATAGGGTATTACACTTCTCTATCAATGTGATGATACTTGGCCCTAGGAAACAAGAAGTTATAAATATTCTAAATTATTTGAAACACACACACACACACACACACACACGAGGTTAAAACTGAAGCCCATATGAATATATATCTTAATGAAGTCCCTATCAGGGTAAGGATATGGGATAAATTGTAATCCTCTCCAAGGTTAAGGACAGCTTTTACATCTTTAAATTTATGAGGTGCATGTAGCTTTGGATTGCCCTCTTAATTTAGAAGCATCTTATATTCCCTCCTAGATAACTTTTGTTGCTTAATAATGTATGTTGGCTGTTCTACTATGTTCTACTCTGCATACTTTATAGAAACCATTAAATAATGTTAAGTGGGCCTACTATGAGTTGATCTTGGTTAGTTCCTATGATACTGCTGATTTGGGGAGGCCTGTAGTTTCTAACAAGAATCTCAAGAGATCAAAGCTCAAGGAGGACTTTTAAATGTGGCCCCTGAAGTTTAGACACAAAATTATATGTCTTGTAGAAGAATACTATCTCCCTTTTGAGAAAGATCATTTGATATTCCATAAGACAAGTGTCTAGAGTACAAAGCCTGATCCTGAAATACAAGTGACCTTGAATTATGAATTGCCTATTGTGACCTGTTATCTATTATATGATCCACCAAACTGTTACAGGCCCCTCTCACAGACATCAGAGAGGTGATGAGTGGAGAGAGAGGGTTGTCCCCTGCTCAGTTCTTGTCTTCTCATATGAATGAATTCAAACAAGTGATTACAGATGATTGCCTTGTGATAAAGCAATCAATTTAAAAATTGAATCAAGTAGATTTATTAAAGAAGCAAGGAAGACAAGTCAACTGAACTACATATGAATTACATATTTGGAAAAGCCAGTCTGGTGGGGATTCAAGGTGTTACTTATCCCTCTGCTTATAGTTTCACCATTCCTCTGCCAAACATCTTTTACTTTATGCCTTCCCCATAATTTATGAGCAGCACCTGGTAAACTGTTGGTTTTAGAGAGTGAAATAAAACTGCCCCCTCCTTTTGTTTTTCTCCAAAAATGGCTGCCTTCTTTGTTTAGTGAGGCAGGGTTTTAACAGTGCCTCTTATTTCCTTCCCCGCTCCTGTCTTAGCAGTTCTAGGGTGCTTTATGCTTTGATTCTCTGGTTGCATTAATATTCCTCCATCTTTCCCTCTTCCCTTCCTGCATTCTCTAGTGAGGAACAGTATTTAGCCATTTGCTCTAAAGTGTTCTTGGTTTGGGGAAGATAATGGCTTGTTATTTAAAAGCTAGCTGCAGGCTCCCCAAATTGTTTGGCCTTGTTTAATTTTCTTGTCATACTTTCCCTACTCCATTTGCTTAGGAATTTTCCTAGCTTCTCACTATCTATAACAAAACCTTAAGTTTGCATATGCTCATATAAAGTCCACCGTTCAATGGAAGTGGTCTTTTAGGATCAAGGGTCTGAGAACGCTAAGTGAACAAATTCTCCCAATATTCATCAACACTGTGTAGGTGATATTGCTGTTTTTTCTTAACCTGTCCCTATGAGTTCATAGAAAGTTCTCTTTGTTCAAATTAATGAGGATAAAGTTCTTAAGATATGCTTATACGGAATCCTGCAACATATGACAGCACTACCCCAAATTGGATTGATACATCATTAGAACACATAAGAATGAGCTTAATAGATAATGGGATGAGAAAATCCTTCCATTCAGCAAAATTTCAAGTGGGATATTTGCAGTTTGTTATGCCTGGAAGTCTAGATTGAGATGCCAGCTTACCTTTATTTGGGGAGAATGGCAGGCACTTGGTTAAATTATCATGAACTTTAAAGGAATACAGATGGAGGATTTGCATCCTAAGGTGTTAGACAAATACTGTGTGGATAAATCTTTTAAGAGAGGCCAGAGCCTCATTATCTCACCAGAAAAAAAGCAGAAACTATATTTGGATCTAGTGGCTTGTTTTCTCCTTACTAAGGGGATTCTGATTGCAACCATTACTGAAGGTCAACTTTACCAAGAACAAGCTTGGAATTTCTAATAGAACACTATACACTGTAGAAAACACCTATCCACTGATATAGCATGCTAATTACCTCATGTCTTGTATATCATAAATATGACAGTTATTTATCCTTACTGGAAAACACTACTTGAAATCTAACTTTGTTTCCTGTGGCCATTTCTCTTCTCTCTATCAAAATGGACTTACTGAATATCTCATGCATTGCCAAGTTCTTTTATCAGTGTTGCTTCTGTCAATGTCACTTCCCAGAAATAAAAGCAATAATCCAAAACCCATGAAAGGAACTATTGTTTTCATACCATGTATAAGTGGTTGGCCTTATATAATAATAATCTGATTTATTAAAACCTCATTCACAGTGTCCCTTCACTCACCATAATTGGAAAATCTGCCTTGTCTTATATTGTGTGACATATGATCTGATACAACAACTAATATAGTATAACTAGTAGCCCTGTGCATGAATTTGTGCGCAAGTAGCTCACTGATGCTTGCCTCAGCTGGCCGCCCGGCCCACTGCTGTTCATAGCTCGCTGCCCCGCCTTCCTGTAGCTCTCCACCTGCAGCCCTATCCCCCTGCTACTGGTCATTATGCTTCATGGTTTAATTACAATTTGCATATTACCTCTTTATTATATAGGATGCTTAGATCTTTATTATGTAAATCTAAGTGCGTAGATCTAGGAATTGAAAAGTAGTAGGAGTGGTGCCTTTTTAAAATCTTACCTCATGTCTCACTTTTTAAAAATTTAATCTTTATTGTTCAGATTATTATAATTGTTCCTCTTTTTTCCCCCCATAGCTCCCCTCCACCTGGTACCCACCCCACCCTCTGCCCTTACCTCCCCCGCTACTGTCCTCATCCATAGGTGTACGATTTTTGTCCAGTCTGTTCCTGCACCTCCCATACCCTCTCCTCCCCCCTAGAATAGTCAGTCCACTCCCATTCTATGCCTCCAATTCTATTATATTCACCAGTTTATTCTGTTCATCAGATTTTTAATTCACTTGAATTTTAGATTCACTTGTCTATAGATATGTATTTGTTGTTCATAATTTTTATCTTTACCTTTTTTTTCTTCTTCCTTTTCTTAAAGAATACCTTTCAGTATTTCATGTAATACTTGTTTGGTGGTGATGAGCCTCTTTAGCTGGTTTTGTGGTGATGAACTCCTTTAGCTTTTTCTTATCTGTGAAGCTCTTTATCTGACCTTCAATTCTGAATGAAAGCTTTGCTGAGTAGAGTAATCTTGGTTGTAGGTTATTGATATTCATCAGTTTGAATAGTTTTTGCCATTCCCATCAAGCCTGCATAGTTTCTGTTGACAAATCAGCTGACAATTGTATGGGTGCTCCCTTGTAGGTAACTAACTTTTTTTTCTCTTGCTTTAAAAAAATTGAAGATAGTGTAAGGAGCCTCTGGGACAACCTCAAGCATACCAACATATGAATTATGGGGGTGCCAGAAACAGAGAGCGAGCAAGATACTGAAAACGTATTTGAACAAATAGTGACCAAAAACTTCTCCCACCCCGTGAAAGAAATTGACTTAAAAGTCCAGGGAGCGCACAGAACCCGAAACAAAAGGAATCCAAAGATGACCACACCAAGGCACATGATAATGAAAATGCCAAGAGCAAAAGACAAAGAGAGAATATTAAAAGCATCAAGAGAAAAACAGCTAGTTACCTACAATGGAGCACCTATATGATTGTCATGTCTCACTTTCAAAATATTCTTCTAGCCTCTGCATTTTGAAGTCCTAGATATGAAAGTAATAATTCCAAAAGAGACACACTTATATTTGTATTTTATGTAAATTATACAAATGGTTCAACTAAATTGTAAACTGTGGTTGATACCTTACAATCTTGGCATCTTATGACCTGGTAAGTAAGAATGGTTAGGAAAAAGGGTTGTTATAGTGTTGGTAGGAATCATAAGTCTGCTACCCCAAAACAGGGCTTGGAAAAATTATAAGTGAACTAGGAATCTTTTGGGATAGCTTTTTAAATTTCCTGCTGAATGTCATTGAGAAAATATACCTTTAGACCTCTTAGAAATCATGGTCCATACTATTCCATGAACCAAGAATCACAGGTCAACTGAGGAGCTAGCTAAAGGCAAAATGAAGAGAACAAAATTTAACACTAAAAATGGCTTTATTGTAATTGTATAAATAAGATATTATCAAAAATGTTACAAGGTATATGAATATCTCTAATGAGAGTAGATCATAATATTATAAATTTGCTTCAAAATGATTGGAAGATATTTTTAGTTACAGAAATGTTTTGGTTGAAACTCAATTGTAAAGGGTTGTATTTTTGGTTGCATGTGAACTAATTATCATTGTAAAATAATTGTCAAAGTATAGAGCTAGAAAGAAAATGCTGGGTCTAACAAGTAAAGTCTTTAATGTAGAAGACAAATGAAATATATCTGAATTACACTGCTCCATTTTTAGGAAAAACTTCAGAACAGAACTCATCTCTTCAAGTAGCTATGATTCTTATCACATTTGTTTTGAATGGATCCAAATCCATTGTTCTAGGCCATAAAAGTGGTTTAGGATTGGAGTGAGAATGGAAGCCAAACAAATTTGCTTCAACATAGTTTCTCTGCATTTCTTGGCTTCAATATCATCCAGGTCCTCTTCACCTAACAATAAGGTGGCTAGAACTTGATTATACCTTCTTCCATGACATGACACTTTTTTTATTTGGCTCTTATCTCCCTTTGATAATATCATCAGTGTCATAGCTACGACACTTTATACTCCAGTATCTGCATCATTAACTCTTTCACCTCTTTCACGTTATTACTCAAATGCCGTCCTATATAATAAAGAGCTAATATGCTAATGGTTATGATACTCTCACACCTTTAACAACCATTTAGCAGGAGGCCTCGTGCATAGTGGGACGGAGCTGCCAAGTTGCTCTGGAGATGGGGCAGAACCCGGAAAGCGCCCAGAGGAGGTGGGACCATCCTGTGGGGGAGAAGGCTGGAGTAAGAGCCTGTAGCACCCCCCCTCACCAGTCCTTCGCAACCCACCACTGGTACTCAGAGCACTCTGCCGCCCACCCGCCCGCCAGGGGAAGGAGTGCAGCTCGTGTGCCACCAGGAAGCAGCACTCAAAACTCTGCAGCAGGTATGAGGCTTCCATGCTCTCCTCCAGCGCCATGATGAGGTGGAGCTGCCGAGTTGCTCTGGAGTTCCTCCAGGTGGAAGTGGAAGGAACACAGAGGAGGAGGCAGAACCAACCCTAGGGGACTTGTGGGACTGAGGGCAGGGCTTGAAGTGGCCAGAGAAGGTAGGAGGGGGCAGGGGCAGGGCCAGGTGTGCTCAAGCTCTGGGTGGAAAAGTTAGGGTGTCAAGGTGGGGCAGCAGGCAGGTGGGGTGGGGTGGCAGACAGGTGGGTAGTTGCACATGCATGTGGGAAGGGCCACGTGATTTCTCCCGCTCGGCCTCTAGTACAAAATAACAGACAAAGGTGTAATGTACCTGTGTATACTAAGAGATAAATGAAATGCTGTGAAAATTAAAAGAACAATCACATCTAATTAAGGAGGATTGGAGGAAATAATAAAAGTTTGTATATAAGAGGTGGAATTTGAGCAGAGAGCTCAAAATTCTATGAAATCCTATATGATAAAGAGGGAATATGCTAATTGACCCTCATGCTGTCACCAAGATGGCAGTGCCCACAGCCAATAAGGAGGGTATAGGCTAATTGACTGTAACACCCTCAAAGATGGCCACATCCACAGCCAAAAGATGGCAGTGCCCAGTCCCCTCAGCCTTACCATGTGCCTGCCTCCAGAGTCCCCCAGTCCTCTCAGTCCTTGAGCCGCCAGGGCAGCCCAAGGCTCAGGTAACCAGGGACAGTCAAGGCTTGCACTGCCAGCAGTGGTAGCATAGAGGTGTGATGGGGCATTGCCTTCCCCTGATAAGCAGGTCACCTCCCATGCCTGAGGGCTCCTAGACTATGGGAGGGGTCAGGCTGGGCTGAGGGACCCCCCTCCAGTGCACCAATTTTCATGCACTGAGCCTCTAGTTATCTTAATAAGAGCTATCTAATCACCCTACTTAACACTGCACCCCATCAATCCTCTGTACTCCTAATCCCACTTATCTGGCTCTATTTTTCCCAACTCTTATTTCTTCCTAACATACTAAATGTTACATAGACATTTTATTTATAGCACATTATCCATCTTCCATCCCAATTAGAATGTAAACTCCATAGGGTAGAAATATTTGTCCTGTTTGTTTTTACTGATTCAAACAGGCCAAAGCAGAGCTGGGCACATAAGTATAAGTATTTGTTTAGTGGGGAAGAAACCCTAATTAATGAAAGCTTAAATTAAAAAAGTATGCCTTTCTGATATTAAAATCCCTGTCAAGAATTCTAGCTCCTAGAATATGGCCACATGATCATGTCTGAACTAATGAAAGGCCAGGAATATTGGCCAGGCCTGGAGCAAATGGCTACCGTGTTTTCCAGAATATAAGACAACTGGAACTGATGATGATAGGAGGAAGATAACAAACAATAGAGAGAAAGTGCCGGGCAAGTCCCTGGGGAGTTAGCCATGCCCATCATAACTGCAAAAACTGTAAAAAATACTGTAAAAAATACTGTAAAAATAACTGTAAAAATATACCTGGTGTATAAGATGACCCCCGACTTTTGAGAAGATTTTCCTGGGTTAAAAAGTCGTCTTATAAGCCAGAAAACACAGTACTTCTGGCGTTGTGGTGGCAATATCCATTCTAACCAAACCAAATATCTGGAATGGTATTACTGTAAAAGAGGGGAGGAATGATGCATCGCCTCTCCACCTGCCCCTCCCCCCCCAAAAAAATGCGGGGTAATCAAGCATCTATGTAATCTGTGAAGGTTAACTATCTCTAAGGAGGCTTTATTTCATATTGGCACTCCATTTGGCTGGTGAAAAACTTATCAACTTAAATTATTTCTCCTGAAAGTAAAAGCGGTAGATAAACAAAGACAATGAAGATCTCTGTCGATAACCTACATATTTCTGAATTCCTCTTTCAGTTATCCATGGAGCTTGTTATGTACCCCAGTCTCAGAAACTGAGTCTGTGATAATATGACCAGAAATGAACAAAAGTATGTACTTCATTGTATTATATATGCCTCTTGATAATAAATACCAAATATTGGTGATAAACTAAGTGTATCTCTTCAAAACTTAAAGGAAGATATACTCAAGGTTTTTTTTCCAGATTATGGTAAATACAATTTCAAATGACTGCTGATTTTTTTTTTGCATTTTTGTGTACACCAAAATCTCCCACAATTTTTGAAAGTTAAGTTCTATAGGTAATGATCTTGCCTTAAGAGATAAATAAATGTACACATCACAATTTTTTATATACTACAAATACTGGGATAAAAAAATCTGAAGTCATCAGTGACTACTGACAATAACCAGGCCCTCTAAACTTTGTCTCATTAATTAAGATGAATCAGTGAGTCAATAAGAAATAGATTCCAGCATCTAAGAAGTAATCCCGAAAGATGAATAGGCCAATTAAAGAGGGGAATTTTAAAACAGTGATATTTCAATGATTATCTCACCATGAGGTAAAGATCATGAGAAAGTGAATGATGCTTATGACTGGAGTACACTCTTGAATCAAGTCAGTGGATAAATGTTGTACTCTTTAGCAGCTGCCTCCCTATTTGTTTTAGTTCTGCTGAATTTTGCTTTATAAAAAGTACGCATCCAGTCTAATGAATGAGCCAAATAGGCTTAAACTTCCTATTTTAAAATATCAAACTTCCAGGAGATAGGCCAAGGAGGACCAGCCCCTGATGTTGGTATCAGAAATGGGATAAAAAGATTAAATCAGGAGCCAGCAAACTTTTTCTGGAAAGGGCAAGAGAGTAAGTATTTTAGGCCATGCAATTTCTGTCACAAGGACTTAACTCTGCATAGTGGGGAACCACCACAAATAAATATAAATGAATGGGTTTGGCTGTTTCAATAAAACTTAACTATGACACTGAAATTTCAATTTCATAGAACTTTCATATTATGGTTATTAAATATTCTTTTTTAAAATTTATTTCCAACCATGTAAAACATTTAACACCATATTTTAGCTCACAGGCCATAAAAAAGTGGGCAGCAGGCTGAATGTGTGCCATAAACCATGGACTGCCAATCCCTGATTAAACCATGGATGATCTCAAGCTGAGAGTGATTGCACATCCTATGTGTTTGGATGATTTTCTAACTGGAAAAGATGGTTAGGAGTTCAGGTAGATACAAGTCTTTGTCCAAAATGAGTCACGGGTTTCCCGTTAATTACGTTAAATCCCTTCCAAAGAAAAACATTGTGCAAGCATGCTGGTAGGTTGAAGGAAACAGGTTCATCCCCTCTATCAACAATACAGTCTTTGTGTGTAATCTGAGTTTCTGAGTGCCTATTTTGATGGTGTTTATGAGGCTCTAGCAGGCCTTTAATTTTGGGGCTTACTCAGAAGACTGAGAAAAATAGGGCCCATTTCTGATGATTAGTATGACCAAGTCATGCAATTCTTTACTTTTAAATAGTAAACATATTATGCATAAAAGCTAGAACAAAATGTAAGCAGTGCCTATCTTTGACTATTTTGGGGTTATGGTTCAAAGTTCCTTTTTCTATCTCTGCTTCCTTGTTTTTGCTTATCTGTTTTTTTTTAATGAAATAAATATATATTGTCTAGTAATTCATAAATAATTAAATTTAAAACATTAATTTATCATAATTGATTTATTCCAAATACATTACTTCTTTGATATTTTAAAAAACAATCAGGTGCTATCCAGAGGGGAAGGGAGGGTGTGGTAGTTAGAAATGGCAAAGTGAAGATAAATGAGGACAAAGGAGACTTGACTTTGGGTGAAGAACGTGTGATACAGTCTGCAGATGTTGTTTTATTGAATTGTACACTTGAAACCTATATGGTTTTATTAGCCAATGTCACCCCAATATATTCAACAAAAAACTTTAAATTCATTATATATTAGAAGTAATATTGGGCACTTATATTCACACTATGATAAGGTCAATATATTTCATTATTATACAATAAAACTAAGAAATTTCATATAATATTGATTGTGAAAAGTATATTTTATTTGTTTTACTTTTGAATTATCACTTGTATTTTCTCTGGAAAAATTAATTTTGAGAACCTGAAGAAATAAAAAAATAAAATAGTTAATAACTATATCTGAAACCTGACTAAAATGAAAATCATCTTTCACACATTTATTTGAAATGATATCTCTTTTTTTGTACGAAAGAGATGCAAGCCAACTGCATGTTATTTAGACTTGCAAATGCCATTTGCACAATAAATTAATTTTTCTCATATCTTAGTGTAAGTATAAATTGATCTGAGCAATGGGAAGGGAAAAAATATCTGCTTGCCAAAATATAGTCAGAGGTATTATATTTTTTCAGGTATTTAATATCCTTTCCTTAAGAGCCAAATGTGCAAATAGATATCTGGGCTCCATTAGAGATAAGAATAAGTAATACACAGCCTGGTTTTGAAGGGATTTTTGAATGTTATGAATCATGATTGATTAATAAGGTAGTTTAAGAGAACTTCACAGTGTTATTGTTTCTGAGCTGTGGAAATTAAAACTATGGGTAATTTTCTTTCTAGAGAAGCAATTGATGACTAACAATTTTTAATTTTTCCATTGCATGGGAGTTTTTGTTTATAATTTTAGTTTGTATAGACAACAAGTATTAATTTTTGGAATACAAGTCTGTATGTAGTGCTTTCTAATATTTATAAACACCTTCCAGAAAAACAGGAGTAATAAATATAGAGATATACTTGACACTATCAGGAAGCTTCATTCTGTTAAATGGCAAACTGGTTCTAGGAGGAGTATTTTAGCTTTCAATTTATTTAGTGTAACTTTTTTATTTAGCTAAATAACATCTTAAAGCACTGGGTGGTTTAACAATTAACTTCAAGTCAGTGAGATAGAATGAGAATAAATCTCTCAATTAAAAATATGTATTTTGAGTGATTATCACTGATAGAATTCTGGATTTTTTAAAAATTTAGTTGTTCTAACATATACACATACAAATTTTATACAAATGTACTTTACATTTGTATCAGGCTTACAATTTCAATTGAGTAGAGTCAACATATCTTTCACCTTCTCCTTTAAAAAAAATTATCTCAGACCGTCAAGGATAACAAAGAACAGAAATATGAATTCTGAATTTAAATGAAACTAAGAGAGTTTCTCTTATTCCAGTATGTAATGCCATAAGGCAGATGGGGTTAAATACAGGACTTACTAGTGTTCCTGCAACTGCTGGGGTCCTTTGGCTAAAAGCAAGGCAATTCACTGCATGGAACCCCAGAAAGCTTCAGGAAGTAAACGTAACATGCAATGCAGAATGTGAGAGTCTGTAAGGAGTTGACTCTAAGGGAATTACTTTCCATCAGGCTTTTAACCTAGGCAAACACAGATAACCATCCTTCTTTAATCCTCCCTCCATATAAGTCTAGATAGAAAGAGGTAAGCACATAAGAGGCCAAAGAACAAAGTTGTACATAGAGAGAATAGGTAAAGGTGTGCGTATGGAATAGTGAGAAACCTCTATATCTTTCCTAAACTAGCCTTAGAACTCCCTGCAATGATACTAGAGGATCCTTCTCTGGAAAATCAACCAAAAGTGGCAGGGTTTATCAATATTTATATGGAAAGCTAGAGAAAAGCCAGCCACTCACCAAGGAAGCCTTCCAGTTCATTAACCCCACCCACAGACAATAAGCTACTGATTAACTTTGGTGTCTCACTCTTCAATAAAACCAACACCATTTAAACAGGCAATTGAGGAAATTCTCCAACTCAAAGATAGCATAAACTGAGACAATTTAAAATAAGTGCTTGGAGAAAATGTAGGTCAAAGAAACTATAATCAATGTCCTTGAGAGGTAAGAAAATATTGCATTGATGAGAAAAAAATGATACAAACATTGAACAATTGAAAAACATTTAAAACTGGTAAATATGATGTCTAAAATAAGGATTTGAGTACAGGGGATGAAAGATAAAATCAAATAAACAAGCAAAAAAAAAAAAGTATAACAAAACAAAACCTAAAAGTAGAACAAAATCAAATAGAAGGTCTGAACAGAAGAGACCCCATGATGGCTCCTGACTGACAGCTCTAGGGTAAAAAGAATCTCCAGGTGCCTCTTGATCAGAGGAAAGAGGAGCTATTTATCTCCCTACGTCCTTTTATTCCTAGATATACTGATATTGAGAACTTTCATTTTCTTCACTCTGGCATGCATGAATCATTTTGGGCAATCTTAATACCTGACAGGAAGTTTTCCTCAAATCTACCATGTTAACTATTTACTCTGGGACATCAATCATAGTTTAGAACTTCCCCGGAATTATTATGTTATCTGTTTAATAGGTACATGTTAATAGGCCTAGCAAATTACAACCATTTCCTACTTCAAAGGTGTCTGCCTTGAATACCAAATGAGACTTTTCCAACTTCCACAATTTTAACATTCCATCCTAATCAGGCAAGTTGCTTATGAAGTACAAGTAAACAACATTTTACAATATTGAAGAGTATTTCTAAACTTAGGGTAATTTTTTAAACAAACATAATACAATAACCAGAGTAATATTTTAACTTATACTAGAATGAAGGTGTTGAGAAAATGTAGTGTTTTTAATTTTATGTATGACGAAAATGATTTTTTGTCATACACACATTGAGTAGTAAAATAATTACAATAAAAATAATGAATACAGTCTTTTTTAGAACTTAATTTTAAAACTTTTCAAGTTATCTTTTTATAATGCTCAGCCTTTTTAATCACTCAGATTTCTTGAGTCTTTCACCCCACATCACCATCTCTGGTACCTACCCCAAAAGACAACTCCTAGGAAGAAATATGTGTTTCACAACTATGTGGAGGAGGAGAGAACAGTTCTAGGGGCTGTATATTCTGGCTCTGTATCACATTGTATTTATCAAAGATGGTCTCACCAAGATATATTGCATTCCATATGGTGATCTACAATGTGACATTGACTATAGCTCTATCAAGAAGTGTACCCTCTTTTTGAACCAGAATGGGGCTTTGAAATTGTTTCAACCAATAGAATATAGTGGAAATAATGCCATATGCCTTCCACAGCTAGTTCCTAGGTCATTAGGCTAAGTGGTTTATTCCTGGTTCTCGCTGTCTCTGTCTCTCTGAAGTCTGTGGGTAGTTAAGAATACTGTTCAGATTCCTGTCCTCCTCAGCCACACTTGAGCTCCTGTGTATACTCTAGATACCTACTGAGGCCTAGTTGTGACCTCCATTCAGCCTTGACCTTAGTGAAAATCTCATATATTTTTCTAAGTGTTCTATGTCCTCTGTTTCATATTGGTCCTTAAAACAAGCATGAGAGATTGCTATGAAAGGTATTATTAATCCAACTTTAAAGAAGATAAATAGAGGTCGAAAGAGATCAATGCATTATTTGAGAGACTGTAGTAGTAGGTGACATTGTGGGAATTTAATCCAGGTCTTCTGACCTTATATTTAGTACTTCCTCATCTGTTGCCAACTTCATACACCCTGATATGTTAAAATATCATATTGTAAAGTAGTAAAGTAACTGCCACTTATCTTTCTTTTTTCACATATGTAATTTATTACATTTGTCATTAACAGAGGTCTACCAATAACACTTGTACAACAACATAAGTAATGAGAGAAAATCCTTAAAAATGTGAAAAGCCTTAGACCCAGAATATGTACTTCTAGGAGTTTATTTGAAGAAAATAATTAGTAGTGTATGAAAATATCATAGCTATAAAATATTTTTGGGGTAAAATATTAATATTTTAACACTAGTTTGATAGTTAAATCATATTTTATTTCTCAATGCAGAAATGAAAAATTATTGACAAATATTTTTGACAGGCATCAATATGTAAAATTTAAAAGGTTATAAAATATGTGCTCTATTATACCAGTCTTTTTATGTGTCAACATCTATATCTACCTTTATAAATTCTAAAATATTAGCAAATGTTTTATGTGATTTGAGCCTTGGGTGTTCTAACTCAGTGCACATTTTTGCTGTCTTTACTACTGATATCAACATTATCATCAAATAAAACCAGAAATAAGTTATAATGGATACATCTAATGCTCAATTTATTAAAAATATGACAGCATTCTAGGCTATCCTATGTCATGTGTCATAGTTGCACCTGAATTTGCAGATTTACTTCAGTTCATTAGAGGTAAATAACCTCCCTGAGTTTAACTGCTGTGACTTTTTCTAAGTAATTTCCTGCTTTATCACCTCAGACCAGACATGTCCCAGGGTCTCAAATAATGGATCAAAATGCATATAGTGAAATTTATATTTAAAGTCTATCTTTTTATTTTAAATGTGGGAGTTTGAGGATGAATTAAAGATTTTAAGAATTCTTACCTTTAACCACACACTCCCATGAATGGCTATAACTGCTCTGTCCAGTGTCTTTTTTCATACTGTACACATAATTTAAGAGGCCCTTTGGCTAAATTTAGCTTAGAAATAATTTTAATTTTATTTTGTGGGGCAACATAAATATTATTCTGAATTTTCCCTTTATTTTTATTTTTATTTATTTATTTATTTATTTATTTTTTATTTTTTTATCTTTATTGTTCAGTTTATTAATTACATTGTTTCCCCTTTTTATTCCCCTATAGCTCCCCTCCACCCTGTACCTATCCCACCCTCCACCCTCACCTCCCCTCCCCACTGTCCTCTCCCATTGTTGCTAGATTTTTGTGTAGTCTCTTGCTGCACCTCCCACAACCCTTTTCTCCCCAAGAATTGTCAGTCCATTCCCTCTCTATGTCCATGTCTCTGTTATATTCACCAGTCTATCCTGTTCAACAGTCTATCAATTCACTTGATTTTTATGTTCATTTGTTGATAGATGTGTATTTGTTGTTCATAATTTTCATCTTTATCTTTTTCTTCTTCCTCTTCTTAAAGAATATCTTTCAGCATTTCATATAATGTTGGTTTGGTGGTGATGAACTCCTTTAGCTTTTTCTTATCTGCGAAGCACTTCATCTGACCTTCAATTCTGAATGATAGCTTTGCTGGATAGAGTAATCTTGGTTGTAGATTCTGGTTGTTCATCACTTTGAATATTTCTTGCCACTCCCGTCAGGCCTGCATCGTTGCTGTTGAGAAATCCGCTGACAATCGTATGGGTTTTCCCTTATAGGTAACCAACTGTTTCTCTCTTGCTGCTTTTATTATTCTCTCTTTGTCTTTTGCTCTTGGCATTTTAATTATGATGTGCCTTGGTGTGGTCCTCTTAGGGTTCCTATATATTGGGGTTCGGTGCACTTCTTGGACTCCTAAGTCAATTTCTTTCACCAGGTGTGGGAAGTTTTCAGTCACTATTTCTTCAAATAGGTTTTCATTGTCTTGGCCTCTCTCTTTTTCTGGCACCCCTATAATTCAGATGTTGGTATGTTTGAGGTTGTCCCAGAGGCCCCTTACACTATCTTCAATTTCTTGGATTCTTTTGGTTTCTTGCTTTTTCAGCTGAGTGGATTTTACCTCTTTGTATTTCAAATCTTTAACTTGGTTCTTGGGGTGCTCCAGAGCACTTTTAGGTCTTTGTATAATATTTTTTGTTTCAGTCAGTGTATGCTTAATTTCTGGTTGGTCCTTTTTCATATCCTTGAGAGTCTCCTTTATATCCTTGAGAGTCTCCTTCATTTCCTTGTAGGACTCATTCATTTCCACGTTGGTCTTGATTATTTCCTTGCAGGTCTCATTTATATCCGTGAGGGCCTTGTTCATTTCCTTGTAGGACTCATTCATTTCCACGTTGGTCTTGATCATTTCCTTTGTGGTCTTGCTTATTTTCTTATAGGCCTCGACCTTTTGTTGGAGCCTCTTGAAAAACCCTATAACCATGGTTTTGAATTCCATGTCCAGTCGTTTTTTTTCCTCCATTTCTTTCACATCTGATTTCTTTCCATGTCTCTGCATGGTGGCTGCTTCCCTGAGTTGGTCAATTAGCTTTGTGTGGTAGACTTCCTACTAGGGACAGTGGGTCAGCCTCCCCAGTTACCTGAGGTGGATATGGGCTGCACAGTCTTGCTGAAGTTCAGCTCAGTTAATCCTTGTTAGCACTTGGAGGGTTGACCTCCAGGCCAATTGTCTGTGAAGCTCAGCTGTGCTCAGGTTGGGTGGGCGGAGTCTCCGGGCCAAGCAGACAGCGTTAGCTCCCCTCTATGCAGCCCCGGGGACTCTGTGCCGGGGGCAATGGCCGCCATCACCTCTGAGAGAGAGCCGCTGCAGAGCTCCACCGGCTGCCGGGGAATTCAGACTTTCCCCAAATGACTTTGCATGCGCAATGTCTCACCCAGGGTCGTAAAACAAAGCAGTCTGACAGTTTTCCGAATGAGAGACAAGTCGCAGAGCGCTCTCTGCGCCGTCACGCAGCTGAGCTGTTCTCGGGTAAGCTGCCTTCTCCACAAGCCGGCAGACCCGGCAGCACCCGAGCTTTGGCGTGCCCTCCCACTGTCCAGTTTTCACCCCGTATGATAGTGGGTTCCCTGGACTTTGCCCAGAGCTGGAGAATCAGTCCAGTGGGACGTCTTTGTCTCCCTGTTCGAGAAAACTGGCCGGTTTTCAGCCGCCCGCCCTCTCTGTGGCGCGCACTCCAAACCTCTCTCTGTGCGAATCTTTCAACGCTGTTCGCTGCTGCTCCTCCGTGTCACAGTGTCTTATTTTCACTTTTATTTGTGGAATTTTCACTCGGCGAGCTTTCTGGTGATTCTGGAAGGTGTTTGTTCTTTCGTTAAGTTGTAGTATTAAAATTGCTGGTTATGACGGCAAGTTAGGTGTTTTACCTTTGCCGCCATCTTAGTTCTCTCCCTTTCTTTTTTAGACTCTTACATCATCTCAGTATAGTTTTCTTATATACATAAATTCCCTTTAAAAATACAGACTCCAGGGTCACAAATATTCCTACTTATCGGTTGGGTATTTATCCCAGTGTTTCTTCCTTTCAGGTAATTTTCCTTTTTATTTATTTTTGATAAATTCATTTTTTTCTTTTTTTGTGATAGTCTCTTATCTTGACTATTTTTCCCTTTTGGAAATTCATTTTAAGGACACAGACATATTTTCTTAGGAATTTCTGAAATCTTTATCTTAATTCAGTCATAGATTTAGAATTTGTATAACGTAATATGAAGCTATTTTTATGTAAAATAAATAGAAACAAGTTATTTTAAGGAGACAAAGATGAAGCTGAAGTAAATGTCATAATTGCCTAATTGCTATAGACAATATTTTCCTAATTGGTTTAGCACATACATTAATAGCTAGAAACAGCAACAGAATGACCCCTAATAAGGAAAACTAATTAGGGACTTTGGATTTCTTGGAGTTGCTCAATGCTTGACCAGTTAGAGGTTTTCAAGAGAAAAAGCATCTTAAAATTTTTGGAAGCTGATTTGGGTGAAGCTGTCAAACTAGGATGTTCTAGAATATCAAAGCTTGCAGCATTGCAAGAGCTTACTCAAAACAAAATCATCTATAGACAGGGAAAAACAAGGAAACACTTTAAAATCTCCATATTAATTCTTGTCATCAGTCTGAACCTAGGAGATTCATGTATTTCACTAAACCCTATTTTATTTTTATTAAGTATAGTAATTATTAAAATGCAATTAATGCAACCAAGTGATGCTGATTTAACTGTGACTTCCAACTCATCAAAACTACCTGTTGATCAAACAAAGCTTAGTTTATAGGGCATAATGCCTTTGACTGGCTTACCAATTTCTCAGAAGAGAGGAAGTCTAAGAGAACACATGTAATGTATTAGGGCCTTAGGCTGGAAAATGTAAAGGCAAGAACTATTCAAGATTTAACAGATTTTATCACATAATAGCTTTGGACTTAAGAGTACAAGGAGGCAAAGGTTTTGAAGTCAGTTTTGATGATGAACTGTTACTCTTCATAAATAAGCATTTTTAGTTGCTCTATAGACTTATCTTCCAAAAGCAAATATTCCCTGGAGCAAGCAGGTAAATTATTTTTGCTTAATCCCTGCATTCTTTAACATAGGGATAGGAAAGCATGCCTTGCCTCAATATAATTGGCTTTGATTTCCACTGTCATTCTTGAGTAGGAGAGTTGGTCTACACCAGTACTTACCAAGCTGGGTTACACATCAGACTCACCTGTGCCATTCTCAATAAAATGCTGGTGGAAAGGCCCCTCTTCTGAAGGTTATGATTCAGCAAGTCTGGATAAGGCTTTTGTATGCTTAAAAATCTCCATACTCAGTTCTATGAATAACCAGAATTGAGAACATCCAGACTGCAGATAACTAAGGCATGGCCTGATGTCTTCTTCACTTTGGGCTGCTGTAACAGGATACCATAGACTGGGTGTCATATGAACGATAGTAATTTATTGCTCACAGTTATGGAGACCAGGAAGTCCAAGATCAAAGTACCAGGTGAGAGTACATGTCTTAGTTAATAAATGGCCATTTTTTGCTGTGCTTGCACATGGCAGAAGACATGGGAGCTCTCTAGGGTCTCTCATTCATGAAGGCTCCACCTTCATGAGCTCCTCACTATGCAGCCTCTATTTGCAAATATCCTCACATTGGACATTAGGATAGGGAGTGGGAAGCACAAACATTGAGTCTATGGCATATAGTATCAGCTAAGTCACTTTTAGACATGTAGACAAAACAAATTTTTCTGGGGTGTGCTACTTATGCAAAGTTGAAGAAAAGATACATTTGCAAGTAATATAACGTTACCACGAGAATATTTCAGTTTCAGTAATATATACAATTTCTGGCATTCCTTTCTCTAAAAATTATTTTCGGTAATGGTGAAGATAATGATAGGCGGTTGCTTTTTACAATTTCTCTTTTCAGTAAGCATTACAGAACTATTATTAATGCAAATATTCCTGCACAACTATCATTTTACTCTTTGATAACATGCACTCCACTCCTAACATTTTATCAATTTCTGAAAAGTTTAGTTTGTATTCTTTTAGAATCTAATTTTATTTCTTATATTTGAGGATTCCCTACATAAAAATAATCAGTGAATATCATAGATTTTCTGAAAAGATGCATATATTGTGGTCAGATGTTCTCTTCATTATTACTATGTATAATATAGGTACTTAAAAAATCTATTATACTTAAATGACTCAGTTTAATGCCTAAAATTCCTCAACAAGTAGTTCTTATTCTTTTCTTTGTAATCCTAATATATAAAAACCCTGGATTCATACATCCAAACGACCAAATGCTCGACCAACAGGAAGTCAGTCCTGCAGTCAGCCCTGAGTTGCCTTGGTGACCCAGCACTGACTGCTGAGGGGGCTGCAATCAGGCCAGGATAGAGGCGGGGAGAGAAAAGCAGGGTCTGATAGCAGCTCCTGTGCTGGACCTGCATGGCAGAAGTTAGTTGTGCAGTCAGTGGACATAGGGTCAGTTAACATCTCTTTGAGAGGAGTTGAGAATATAAAGTACAGTGTAGAGCAATTACTTATTTCACATAAAACTCTTTTCAACTAAGATATTTTCCTTTATTTAAAATGTATCTTTATTGTTGAAAGTATTACAGATGTCCCTTTGTTTTAGGTTCCTCCCCCAACCCCCACCATTGATCTCCTCCACTTGTACCTGCCCCTTCCAGGTCTTAGCCAGACTATTGTCTGTGACCATGGGCTATTCCTATCTAATACATAAAAATCTAGAAAGATTTAGAGAAAATAAAATAAGAGATATGCCAGGTAAATATTGAATAGAAGGGCTGAAGTTGCTGCATGAATACTGGATACAGGCTTGAATCCAAAACACAACTCATGAGATAAAGTTAATCATTGTAACATAACAAAAGGTTCCTTTCATTAAACAGATAATCCTAATATTTATACACATAATAGGACAGTGTGAGGGTTCAGAATGAGCCTCACCAAGATGCAGATTTTTGAGCTAAGGGCAACTTTAACTTCAGGCTCAAGTGAAAATTCTATCCCTCCTTTTAACTACCTAAAAATATAGAATTAGAGGCCTTGCCCATAATAACACATTCTCCTATATAATAAAAGGCTAATATGGAAATCAACCGAACAGTAGAACCACCAGTCAATATAACCCACACTCATCTCCAGGGGGCAGATGCTTAATGCAGGAGCTGTCCCCTGGTGGTCAATGTGCTCCCACAGGGGAAGCACTGCTCAATCAGAAGCCAGGTTCATGGTGGGCTAACACAGCAGTAGTGGTGGGAGCCTCTCCCACCTCTGTGTCAGTGCTGGCCTAAGCCATCAGTCAGGTATCCCCTGAGGGCTCCCAGACTGTTAAAGGGTACAGCCCGGGCCTAAATGGGCAGTTAGACATCCCTCTCACAATCCAACTGCTTGCCTGCCTGCCTTCCTGATTGGCCCTAACTACTTCTGCCTGCCAGCCTGATTACCCCCTAACTGCCCTCCCAGATTGTAAGAGGGTGCAGGCCAAGCTGAGGGACCCCCCCGACTCAAGTGCACACATTTTCATATACTAGGCCTCTAGTGTTCTATAAAGAGCTAGGCTTAACTTACTGTTTATAGAAATTACTAGAGGCCCAGTGCATGAAATTTGTGCATTGGGGGGGGGGTCCCCCTAGTACAGCCTGTATCCTGTCCAATCCAGGACCCCTTGGGGGATGTCTGACTGCTGATTTAGGCCAGATGCTGGCAGTCAGACATCCCTCTCACAATTCAGGACCACTGGCTCCTAACTGCTCACCTGCTTGCCTGCCTGATTGCCCTTAACTGCCCCCCTGCTGGCCTGGTCACCCCTCACTGCCCTCCCTGCATATCTGGTCACCCCACACAGTCTGCTACTCAGTCATCTGGTCATACCTCACTAACCTTCCTGCTAGCCTGATCACCCCACCCAGCCTGTTCTGTTGTCTGTTCAGTTGCAATGGTTACTTAAGGCTATTATTATTATAGATTTTACTATAGGCCCAAAACACAAAATTTGTGCACTGGGGGGGTGTGTCCCTCAGTTCAGTCTTCACCCTCTCCCATCTGGGACCCCTCCAGGGATGTCCGACTGCCCGTTTATTGGGCCTAAATGGGTAGACATTCCTTTCACAATCCAACTGTTTGCCTGCCTGCCTTCCTGATTGGCCCTAACCACTTCTATCTGCCAGCCTGATTACCCCTTAACTTCCCTCCCCTGCAGGCCCGGTCACCCCCAACTTCCCTCCTCTGCCAGCCTGGTCACCCCTAATTGCCCTACCCTACAGGCTTAATCACCCCAACTGCTCTCCCTTGCAGGCCTGGTGTCTCCCAACTGCCCTGTCTTGCTGGCTATCTTGTGGTGGCCATCTTATATCCACATGGGGGCAGTCATCTTGTGTGTTGGAGTGATGATCAATCTGCATATGAGTCTTTTATTAGATAGGATAGAGGCCTAATGCACGGGTAGGGACTAACTGGTTTGCCATGAAGGGTGTTCTGGATCAGGGTAGGGGTTCTCTTGGGGTGTGGGACAGCCTGGGTGAGAGGCCTGTGGTGGTTTGCAGGCCAGCCATGTTCCCCCAGCAACCCCAACAGAGGCCTTGGTATCTGGGATTTATTTTTTTTTTTCTACAATTGAAACTTTGTAGCCTGGAGCAGAGACCTAGACCAGCCAGGGCTGCAGAAGTTGGCTTCCTCCATTGCCAGGGGCAAGCCTAGACTCCTGCCTCTCTCCAGTTCCATGGCTGCCGCCATTTCTGTTGAGATATAATTGAAACTTTGTAGTCTGGTATGGAGGCCTTAGTGGCAAGGGCAAGTGGAAAGCTTGACTTCCTCCATCGCTGGGAAAACCCAAGACTCCCTCTGCTCTCTGGCTGCAGCCATCTTGGTTGGATTTATATGCATATTTGCTCCTGATTGGCTGGTGGGCGTGGCTGGTGGGCATGGCTTGTGGGTGTAGCAGAGGTGTGGTCAATTTGCTTATTACTCTTTTATTAGATAGAATATCTGCTCAGATTTATTAGATAAATCTGATTCAGTTTGTAAAATTATCTACTCTTGGAAGGTATGGCCCTTTCAGATCTATAGAGCACTGAGATTTGATTCTGTGAATGAGAGTTGCTAAGGGCCCATTCAGTTCAAATTAACTAGTAAGCACCTAGTGTCTCTATAGGGAGGGGAGCTTAAGGCAATTTAGAATCTGTCAGTCAGAGAATTTGGTGGTTGGAAAAATACAATCACAGAGTTTTCTTTCAGACCAGAGGCTTCATGTTGTTGCATGATTCTTATCTTTCTGTTTTGTCAAGAGGAGAGGGAAAGAAAAAAGGACATCAGAGGAAACACAGCAGGGATGCTTGTGTTCAACAGGCTAATTGAAAATGCTAAAAAGATTAAGGTGGGGCTGAGCAGCTTTCTCCCTAGAGTGAAGAGTAAAGAAGGAAAGGAAGCTACATTTAGAAAGTAGTAAAGACATTCTGGAGACCTGGAAAAAAGTCAGGCACAGAAAATGTTATGAAGTATGAATGGATTTTAAAAGACAAAAATAGATAAACCAAAGGATTTATATACATACTAGAGGCCCGGAGCACAAAATTCATGCACAAGATGGGGTTAGGGGGTTGTTCCTCAGCCCAATCTGCACCCTCTTCAATCTGGGACCCCTCAAGGGATGTCCAACTGTCCGTTTAGACCAGGTCCCATCAGGCAGTCAGACATCCCTCTCACAATCTAAGACTGCTGGTTCCCAAATGCTCGCCTGCCTGCCTTCCTGATTGCCCCTAACTCCTTCTGCCTGCCAGCCTGATCATGCCCTAACCACTCTCCTGCCAGCCTGATTGATGTCTAACTTCCCCCCTTGCCAGCCTGGTTGCCCCCAACTTCCCTCCTCTGCTGGTCTGGTCACCCCTAACTGCTTTTCCCTGAAGGCTTGATTGCCCCCAACTGCCCTCCCTTGCAGGCCTGGTCCCTCCCAACTGGTCTCCCCTGCTGGCCATCTTATGTTCACATGGGGACAGGATCTTTGACCACATTGAAGTAGCCTTCTTGTGTGTTGGAGTGATGGTCAGTTTGCATATTACTCTTTTATTAGATATGATAAAAGGCTGATGCATGGGTAGGGCCAGCTGGTTTTCCCTAAAGGGTGTTCCAGATCAGGGTGGGGGCTTCTTTGGGGTGTGGGGCAGTCTGGGCAAGGGACCTGTGATGGTTTGCAGGACAACCATGCCTCCCGGCAACCCAAGAGGAGGCTCTGGTATCTGGGATTTATTTATGTTCTACAATTGAAACTTTGTAGCCTAGAGCAGAGCCAAGCCTTCTCCTCCGTGGTTGCAGCCATTTATGATGGGATTTATGTATCTTCTATAATTGAAACTTTGTAACCCTAAGCAGAGGTGTGGGCCTGCCAAGGTGTGCAGAAAGGTTGGCTTCCTCCATTGCCCAGGAAACTCAAGCCTTCCTCCTGCTCTCTCTGTGGCTGCAGCCATCATGGTTAGGGTTAATTTGCATACTCACTCATGATTGGCTAGTGGGCATGTTTTCTGGCTGTAGGGGATTGATGATTAATTTGCAATTACTATTTTATGAGATAGGACTCTCAGATTCTTTTTTTGTGTGTGTGCACATTCATTTCCCTTTGCAAATACCTATGATTGGATTTACTAGGTGGTAGAGTAGGTTTGTGTTTAACTTTATAAGAAACTTCCAAAGGATTTTACAGAGGTAGCAGCATCTTACCATTTTTTTTCTCTCTTACTCAATGCCTGCAGTATAGTTTATTCATTGTATTTTGGAATCAGTTTTCTTATCCATTCTCTTTCCATTCCTATGCCATAATCCTATTTGAAGCCTTATCATGACTTCCAGCAAGGTCATAGCAATAATTTCCTAAATAAATGTATGCATCCTTCGTTCACATGCTGCCAGAGCTATGCTCCTAAAATAAATTTATAATATCATCTCTTTGCACACAAATCTTTGCGAGTTTTCTGTTACTTATGGGAAAGCAAGTTTCTGAGCATGCATTTAAAATCCCTTTTCATCTAACCATACCCCAGTTGTTTTTAAGATCATCCACCACCAGAGGGATGGTCCATTCTTGGCATGCTTGCCATCACTTCTAGTTTTCACCACGAAGAGCAGCTGCTACTCATCACAACACACTTTTCTACATTCTGGAAATATGCTATTGGTGATTAATCTGCTGCTTCTCATTTGCTATAAGCTATTTTCACCAATCTCTTCACCCTGGTGGTACAAATGTTCTGAAAATTTTGCCATTGTATTTCTGCTTCTGCTATTTTCTTATACCAATAATGTTTCTTCCACATATTCCTTATGTACAAAACTCTGAAGCAGCTTTTAATGCAATTTGTTTTTGGCATTTACTGTTTAAAAATAATAACAATTACCACATTTATTGTTTTTATTTGTGTGCCAGGTATATATTAAGTGCTTCATATATGTTTATTATTTCATTGAGTTCTCAAAAGAGTACAAGTTCCCCTCATTGCTTTTTACATGTTCTTTTCTGTTTGGTTCATCATTTTGTTTGTTTAAATATTAAATTCTTCGTTGTTTAAAGTATTACATAAGCCTCCTGTTTCTCCCATCTATCTCTCCCCAGGTGCCCCCAACTCCCAGAATGTGCCCTCACCTCCCCACTTCCAATCTGTGTCCATTGGTTATGCTCATATGCATATATTCAAGACCTTTAGTTGATCTCTTACACCCTCACCCTCTGTCTTCCTTCATAGGTTGGAGAGTCTTTTCAATGCTTCTATGACCCTGGTTCTATTTTTCTTCATCAGTTTATGTTATTCATAATATTCTACAATGAGTGAGATCACATGATATTTATATTTCTCTGACTGGCTTTTTTCACTTAGCATAATGCTCTCCAGTTCATCCGTGATGTTGCAAGTACTAAGAATTCATTCTTTTTTTACAGTTGTGTAGTATTCCATTGTGTAGATGTACCACAGTTTTCTAATCTGACATCTGCTGACAAGCACTTAGGCTAATTCCAAATCTTAGCTATGGTGAATTGAGCTGCTATGAACATAGGGGTGCATATATCCTTTATGATTGGTGTTTCTAGCTTCTTGGGGTATATTTCTAGAAGTGGGATTATTGGGTCAAATGGAAGTTTCTTTTCTTTCCTTTTTTTTTAGGAAACATCATACTGCTTTTCACAGTGGCTGCATATATATACATATAATACAAAAAGACAGTTATTGAAGTAATTGTTTTATATTTATTCATAGACTAGAAGCCCAATGTTTGGTTTTGCGCACTGGAGGCGTCCCTTGGCCTGGCCTGTTCCTTCTCACAATCTGGGCCCCCTTGGGAGATGTCAGAGAGCTGGTTGAGGCCTGATCCCCGCAAGCCAAGCCGAGTGACCCTGCTGGTGCACAAATCTGAGCACCAGGCCTCTAATATGCATATAAAATCTTTGGTTAATCTCTTCCCACCCTCCACCTTCTCACCCTTCTCTCTGAGATTCATCAGTCTGTTCCATGTTTCCATGCGTGTGGTTTCTGCTCCTGCACTGAGTGTCTTTCCCTGGTGGCCATTGTGCATCATAGCTATTGGGCAGTTGGGCAGTCACTTATGCTTTTATATATGTGTAGACTAGAGGCCTGGTGTACAAAATTAATGTGCTGGGCAGGGGTAGCCCTTAGCCCAGACTGCACCCTCTCCAATCTGGGACTCACTGGGATCGGGCCTAAATGGGCAGTCAGATATCTCTCTTACAATCTAGGACTGCTAGCTTCCAAGTGCTTGCCTGCCTGACTGCCTGATTGCCCTTAACTTCTTCTGCCTCCCAGCCTAATCACCCCCTAACCACTCCCTTGCCAGCCTAATCGACACCTACCTGCTCCCCTGCCAGCCTGATTGCCCCTAACTGCTCTCCCTGCTGGGCTGGTAACCCCTAACTTCCCTCCCTTGCCAGCCTAATGACCCCTAACTGTCCTCCCCTGCTAGTCTGGTTGCCTCCAACTGCCCTTCCCTGCAGGCCTGGTCACTCCCTAACTGCCTTCCCCTGTAGGCCTGTGTCCCTCCCAACTGCCTTTCCCTGAAGGCCTGGGTCCCCTCCAACTGCCCTCCTCTGCCAGCCTGGTCTCTCCCAACTGCTCTCCCTTGCAGGCCTGATCACCCCCAACTGCCCCTCCTTGCAGGCCTGGTCCCTTCTAACTGCCCTCCCCTGCTGACCATCTTGTGGTGGCCATCTTGTGTCAACATGAGGGCAGCCATATTTGACCATATGGGGGTGGCTATCATGTGTGTTGGAGTGATGTAAATTTGCATATTACTCTTTCATTAGATAGGATTATAGATTTTTCAAGAGAAGAAGTCAGGCCAAGTTCATTTCTCCTTTTCCTCCATCATCCCTATGCTTTGCAATATACAACTCCCTGAACAAAATATAATTTTCCTCCCTTTTTTTTTTCTTGCTTTCTTTTTTGTTTCTTTTGCTACCCCTGTCATTTTTTCTCTATTCCTAATACTTTTACTAATTGTGGATTTTGGTAGTTTGAACAAAAGTTTCCTGTGGTTTCAGCAGCCTATGGATGTAACCTGAGAAACTCTAAGGTAATGGTCATTTTCCTGGCTCTTATCACTCTCTGATTGAAGTCACTAATTTGTGGGAGTATTAGAGATGACTCATGAGTTTTTAAATAGTCCTCTCATGTTCTCCTTTATTATTCTATGGGAAGCTTTTTTAAGGGCAGCTTTCTATGACAAATGCATCCAGAACACTTTATTTCCTGACCCTACTCAAGCCACACATTCTTGTTTTGCCCGTGTAAGGCTGCATTTCTGTATCCCTCAGTGTGCTGAAGCTAAGTGATATTTTGAGATGTGTGGAGAATACACTCCAATCTACCTGTTATGGCCCACCTTGTCACTTGACACCAAAGTAGCAATTCTTTACTACTGAGCAAGTGTTCTATTAGAGGAACTACTTCACCATCTGCCTATTACTTCTTATCCATTAGGTATTGCTTATAGATTATTTATTTCCTTAGCTATCCTCCATTTTGTCATTTCTAGAAATAGCCCCAATTTTTAGATGGAAGATCCAGGCCTCAGAAAACTTTCAGTGTGTGTTTGTGTGTGTGTGTGTGTGTGTGTGTGTGTGTGTGTGTGTGTGTGTGTGTGTTCAGGGTCTCATACCTCCACACCACAACTGAACACCTGACTCAAGCCCACTTCAATTTAAACTGCCGTGTTATCTTAGCCATACTATTTATTTCACATGTTGAAATGTAACTTCAGTGACTCTAATCAGAATGCACATTTAAATTTCCTTTGGGGCCACTAGGACAGAAGTTCACTATTTCTAGGGGACTTTAACCTCAAAAGGTGAAGTCTATGCTGCCATTTTAACATCAGAATAGAATATTTTATCTAAGAAGGAACAAGCCAAAAAAAAAAAAAAGGTGAAACCCAGAGAAACTGAGTGTTGCTGTTATATGGTAAACACATGATAGAGCTGAGACTAAAGCCTGGCAGTTGCTGTACTTCTCTCAGGCAGAAGTACTTTTTGTCTTAGGCAGTTTGGGTTTGGAATTCTCTCTCTTGCAACATAGGGAGCTAAGTGAATTGGTTTTAGGTATGAGCCCATGGGACTATTTTTCTAATACTGAAGTTATTATAACTAAGAGCCACAAATTAAAAGTGAATATTTTTTTCTTAACTACACAATTATAATTTATTTTGATGAGATCTTTTTAATGTTTACTGTCTTAGAAACTTTTTTTAATCCTCTCCCAAGTATATTTTCCAAGGAAAAACAGAGAGAAATATCTATGTGAGAGGAACACATCAATTCGTTGCTTCCTGCATGTGCCCCACCAGAGCTTGGGCCAAGGAGAAGCCTGCAACTTAGGTACATGCCCTGGAGTAGAATCAAACCATGGACCCTTCAGTCCACAGGAAGACACTCTATCCACTGAGCCAAACTGGCTAGGGGTCTCTTAGCAACTTTTAAATGTACAATGTAGTAGTCACCATGTTGTGCATCTCATCTCCAGGATTTATTTATTTTATAATTGGCAGTTGTACCTTTAAAACATTCACCCCCAACACACCCCTGATCACTTACTTCTGTCTATCACCAGCCTGTACTCTATATCTATGAGCTGGTTGTTGTTTTCTTTAGATTCCACATGTAAGTGAGATCATCCAGTATTTGTCTTTCTCTATCTGACTTTTTCACTTAGCAGTGTTTTCATGTGTCACAATACAGTCTAATTGAATAAAACATAGAAATCAATAAAAAATAACTCCAGAGAAGAATGAAGACTTCTTAATAATTTTCTACCTAGATTAGCTTGAGTACAGATTAAGACAAGTAATAATGAAGCCATCAACACAAGACTTAAATCCAGGACTGTGGAATCCAAAGCACATTCCCGCCACCACTGAGTATATTATATCCCCTTGGTGCCTGATCTGGTATTTGGTGGAGTGAATGCATTTTTTCTTGGTTAGACTCATAAACTAAATTCATATTTGTACGTATTTTTCAAAAAGATTTATTTAAAGTTGTGTGGGAATCCATTGAGCCAATGCTATGTTAGCTGTTTTCTATGATATGATTTATTCAAGAAGCAGCCTGACCCTAGGGAGAGCATTTGAGTCTGTGCTTTGCTGGGAATGCTCTGTTTTGCCAGTTTGTTCTTCCTTCACTGTAAGCTGAGATCCTGATCTCAGGTAAAATTTCATGTATTGAATAACACCAAGTACATTTATGCTGAGACACAAATGCACAATAATAAAATAATATTGAGTATAGGAGAGGCCTCTATGTCTTTCTGTGGGAAGACCATAACTTTTAATAGAGCGTTATTTCCTCACAAATATATTTTCCCTTCTATAAATAATTTAAAAGGTGTTTTCAGTCTGCACTTCTAACAATGACATACTCCACATGCATTTGTATCATTTGTATGCTCTGGTCCAAGTGCCATGTCAGGTGCTCATTTATGAAGGTCACTTCTTTTGCTATTTCAGTCCCTGATAATTTGGTGCAGAATATTAAAATGCCAGTTTACTTGAAATTTTTTTTTATCTGCACACACAATTTAAGTTCCCGGTGAAAGAAAGAAAATCCCTGAAAATGAAAGTGATTCACGTTCTAAGGAAGTCAAAGAGAGAGGGGTCAGTTCAAAGCAGGCATTTTTATTTTGGAGGCTCTGAAATACATTGTCAGAGGGTCTTCCTGTATCAGCTTCACAGATACAAAGTAAGGTAAAAAGTGTGGTTTTCCCAGCAGTTTATACTTGATCTCTCTTCATGGGTTGTAGCAAATTGTAAAAGATTTTGAAGATGAGCATAACTAAATAAAAATTATGTGTCTCCCATCAGAATGACGGGTAATTCTCACCAATCCTAAATGAGAGGTGTGCTTGACTTAGGAAATTCTATTCTCCTTTTCCTCCGTGGTCAGCAAACTGTGGCTTGTGAGCCACATGCAGCTCTTTGGCCCCTTGAGTGTGGCTCTTCCATAAAATACCATGGCCTGGGCGAGTCTATTTTGAAGAAGTGGCATTAGAAGTTTAAGTCTAAAAAATTTAGCTCTCAAAAGAAATTTCAGTCATGGTACTGTTGATACTTGGCTCTGTTGACTGATGAGTTTCTGACCACTGCTCTAGAAGATTAACCATCAGAGTGCAGTCTCCCAGGGGAAGCAGGTCAGAGGGAAAATGCTGATGGGGAATCTCAGGATGGAGTCTCACTCCCACTGAGTTTATCAAGCAATCAGTGTGCTTTGGTTGGTGATATGAAATAGTGTTTGATGGAGGGAAATTTATCAAGGGAAACATTTTCGAATGAATTTCAAAAGGTAAGACCCTTATTTATAATATACAAGAGGCCCAGTGCATGAAATTCATGCACAGGGAGATATGTCTCTCACCCCAGCCTGCACCCTCTCCAATCTGGGGCCCCTCAAGGGATGTCTGACTGACACCCAAAGGATGTCCAACTACCTAGATCAGGCCTAAATGGGCAGTCAGACATCCCTCTCACAATCCAGGACTGCTGGCTCCCAACTGCTTGCCTGCCTACCTTCCTGATTGCCCCTAACTGCTATTGCCTACCAGCCTGATTATCCCCTAACCACTCCCCTGCCAGCCTGTTTGTCCCTAACTGCCCTCCCCTGCAGGCCTAGTCACTCCTAACTACCCTCCCCTGCAGACCTGGTATTCCCCAACTGCCCTGCCCTGCCGGCCTGGTCACCCCAAACTGCCCTACCCTGTAGGCTTGATACCCACAACTGCCCTCTCTTGTAGGCTTGGTCCCTCTTTTCTACCTTGCTGGCCATCTTATGTTCACATGGGGACAGCCATCTTCTGTGTTAAAATGATAGTCAGTTTGCATATTATTATTTTATTAGATATGATTAGATAGAGTAGAGGCCAGGTGCACAGGTGGGGGCCAGCTGGTTTGCCCTGAAGGGTGTCCTGGATCAGGGTGGGTGTTCCCGGGGCATGGGGTGAGGGGCCTGTGATGGTTTGCAGGCTGGCCACACTCCCCTGTGGCCCAAAAAGAGGCCCTGGTATCTAGGATTTATTTATCTTCTACAATGAAAACTTTGTAGCCTTCAGTAGAGCCAAGCCTCCTGCTTGCTCTGTGGTCACAGCCATTTTTTGGGGGGATTTATTTATCTTCTATAATTGAAACTTTGTAGCCTTCAGCAGAGGCCAAGGCAGGCCAGGGCAGGTGGAAAGCTTGGCTTCCTCCATTGCCAGGGAAACCCAAGCCTCCAGCTCTCTCTGTGGCCACAGCCATCTTGGTTGGATTAATTGGCACACTTGCTCCTGATTGGCTGGTGAGTGTTGCTTGTGGGTGTAGTGGAGGCATGGTCAATTTGCATATCACTCTTCTATTAGATAAGATTGCAAAACATGGAGGAGCCAAGGGGTCCCTGGGAGGCAGAGCTGGTGAGGTGTGGGTAGCACATCTGCCTCCTCACTTCCTGCCATCACTCACTTTGTCTGGGAATTCATCTTCCACCAGAAAGTGTGGGACATATGGGTTTCACCTGTTTTGCTGCTGAGAATCACTTCCAGAACCCCATGACCCTTTGGGGATTGACAAAGACTTAAAGATGTGCTAAAGAAGTTCTTACTAGTATTTTAATGGTAGTAATCCATACATATTTTACTCTAGAAAGGTATGTTTTATGTATAGTGATAATAAAAGCTGCAAGTTATGTAGTTACTATGGGTCAGAGTATTCTAGCACAAAAATGAAGTGATTGATTTTTAAACAATGTATATGGACTATAGTATGACTAAGACTGATATGGTCAATATCCATCTCACTCGCTTTATGAGTTTTTCTGACCCGCAGAGCCTAAAAATCAAAGAACTACATATTTCGTAGGGTTTTGGATAACAACTAGATCCTATTAATTAAATGCATTTATATGATATTTACTAACAGCAGGCATAATGAGGCAAAAACTCTGTTTTTGCTGTTGCTTCTGTAAATGAAACAGGTTCTAGGAACAAGGATATTGTTGACATGGTTTCTTTGATACCTGGATTGTTATTGCAAGGATACACACTTTATATCAATAATTCCAGAAGGTAGCCTCCGGATTTTTATTCATCAAGTCATACATATGAAAGCACCGTATTATTTGTACTAAGTTCCTTCTTTAAAAAACCACCAAAAACATTTCAACTGGCTTCTGTTTCTTAAACTTGACTGATACCCTATTTGACAACATAAATGCCTGCAAACAATACAGCTATAGGGAGGGAAATCTGTGATGTTTGTCATACATGATAGGATCTGAAGACAATGATGATCTGCTTATGTTTGGAAAATAAAATATTGTCATTCCATAGACTGCGAATGCTATTTACTTAAACTAGCTTTAGTGATTGTCTGCAGCAACATGTTTATGGAAGGCAGCTCTTGTTGGACCAGGTGGGGGTGAAAGTAGGACAGGTTGTGAATGAGGATCACAGGCACTGTGGAGAGGGAAGACCAATTCTGATAGCACTGGGGCGGAGGGGTATTAAAAGGAAAATCCCTTCAAGAAAATTAGAAAACAAGCCACAGCTTGGGAGAAAATAGTTGCAAAAGACATATCTAAATAAATGACTAATCCAAAATATACAATTATATTTTACAAGAAAATGAACAACAACAACAACAAAAGGCCTGAATAGACACCTCACCCAAAACGATTTGCAGATGACAAATAAACCAACAAAAATATGTTTTATATCACATTAGAGGCCCGGTGCACGAAATTCAGGAACGAGGTGGTGGGTAGGGGTGTCTCTCAGCCCAGCTTGCATCCTCTCCAATCTGGGACCCCTTAAGGGATGTCTGACTGCCAGCTTAGGCCTGATCCCTGTAGGATTGGGCCTAAATGGGCAGTCAGACATCCTTCTCACAATTGAGGACTGCTAGTTCCAAACTGGTCACCTGCCTGCCTCCCTAATTGCCCCTAACCGCTTCTGCCTGCCAGCCTGATCACCCCCTAACCACTCCCCTGCTAGTCTAATTAATGTCCAACTGCTCCCCTGCCAGCCTGTTTGTCCCCAACTTCCCTCCTTTGCCGGCCTGTTCACCCCTAACTGTCCTCCCTTGCAGGCTTGGAACTTCCCAACTGCCTTCCCCTGCTGGCTATCTTATGGTGGCGATCTTGTGTCCACATGGGGGCAGGATCTTTGACCACATTGGGACAGCCATCTTGTGTGCTGGAGTGATGGTCAATCTGCGTATTACTCTTTTATTAGATAGGATAGAATCCTGGTGCATGGGTGGGGAGTGGCTGGTTTGCTCTGAAGGGTGTCCTGGATCAGGGTGGGAGTTCCCTTGTGGTGTGGGGCAGCCTGGATGAGGGGCCTATGGTGGTTTGCAGGCTGGCCACACCCTCCAGCGACCTAAGTGGAGGCCCTGGTATTGGGGATTTATTTATCTTCTACAATTGAAACTTTGTAGCCTAGAGCAGAGCCAAGCCTTCTGCTTGCTCTGTGGAGACAGCCATTTCTATTTGAAACTTCATAGCCTAGAGTGGAGGCCTAGACTAGGGCTGCATAAGTTTGTCTTCCTCAGTCTCCCCAGCAACCCTAGCCTCTTCTCTCTCCAGCTCCATAGCTGCCACCATTTCTGTTGGGATTATGTATCTTCTATAATTGAAACTTTGTAGCATTGAGTGGAGGCCTAGGCCAGCAATGGTAGGCAAAAAGCTAGGCTTCCTCCATTGCCAGGGAAACCCAAGCCTCCCTCCTGCTCTCAGTGGAGGCAGCCATCTTGTTTGTGGTTTATTTGCATAATTTGCTCCTGATTGGCTGGTGGGAGTGACTGTGGTTATGGCTTGATCAAAGGTACAGTAAATTTGCATATTACTCTTTTATTAGATAGGATATCCTCCGACAATGCAAATTAAAACAACCACAAGATACCCCTACAAAATTTGGCCATAATTTAAAACATAACACCAAATACTAGTGAGGATGTGGAGCAATAGGAACTCCGATTTATTCCTGATGGGACTGCAAATGGTATAGCTACTTTGAGAGTTTGGCAGTTTCTTAAAGACTAAAAATACTCTTACCATTTGATTAAGCAGTTATGCTTTTTGGTATTTACCAAATAAATTGAAAACTTAGTGTTTATATAGAAATCTGCACATTGACCTTTATAGTAGCTTTATTCATGATTGTCAAAATTTGGAAGCAACCAAGATGTCTTTCAGTAGGTGAATGAATAAACTATGGCACACCCAAACAATGGAATGTTATTTATTTATAAATATAAAAAAACTATCAAGCTGTCAAAAAAACAGGTAGGAATCCTAAATGAGTATTATCAAGTGAAAGAGGCCAATCTACAAAGGCTACATACTACTGATTCCCACTGTATGACATCTGGAAAAGGAAAACTGTGAAGAGAAATAAAAAAAGTCAGTATTTGTTGAGGGACTAGGAAGAGATGAATAGGTGGAGCACAGAGTGGTAAAACTATGCAGTCCGATACTCTACTGGTAGATTCATATAATTATACATTTGTCAAAACCCATAATTGGAAACAACATCAAGAGTCATCTTTAGCCTTAACCAGTTTGGCTGAGTGGAAAGAGGTTGGCCTGCAGACTGAAAGGACCCAGGTTCAATTCCAGTCAAAGGCAAGTACCTTGGTTGTGGGCACATCCCCAGTAGGAGGTGTGCAGGAGGCAGCTGATCGATGTTTGTAACTCTCTATCCCTCTTTCTTCCTCTTAGTAAAAAATCCATAAAATATATTTTTTTTTAAAAAAGAGTGATCTCTAATATCAAACGTGGCCTTTGGGTGATGGATTATGTCAATGTCAGATCATTGTTTGTAACAAATTAACCACTCAGGCACAGGCTGTTCATTGTGGGGGGATGCTTGCAATTGTGGGAATAGGGGAGTATGAGAACTCTGCACTTGGTGCTGTTTTTTGGTAAACCTAACACTGCTCTAAAAATAAAGTATATTAAACAATAAAACAAATAAATTATAGCCATGATCAGAGGACTAGGAATAGTTTCTGTCACTGGCCTAAAATAATTTCAGAGCTAAAATTTCTGAAAATGAGATACAAAGTCTGAATCTATGGGTTAATAAAATACAAGTTGAATTTAGAGTTGTATTAGATATTTTATGTGGAAGTTGGGATATTGTTTAAGTTGGGATATTGAATAATAGTCTTGGAATATTTTTAAACATGTAAGTAAATCTGATCACTGTGAATTTAAAATCCCTGTTAAATCATCCTTGCTAATAAGAATAGTTTTTGTGTGTGTGTGTGTGTGTGTGTGTGTGTGTGTGTGTATTTTAAGTTGTTTTAGAAAGCGAGTCCTACCTTGCTTAAAGACTATTCAATGACATTAACAACTGTATATTTCATGAGTCAGGAATTTTCCTTAAGTTCATTCCTTATAAGTCATTGTCTCAAACAAGGCCCTGCACCCAAACCCCAGAGGCTATATATAAAGTTTGACCCAAAAAGAATTGCAAGATTTTGTTAATTTGTATCACTAAAAATCCGAGGCATATAAGTGAGAATAGAGTCTAAGGATGCTAAACCTAGGAGAAAATACTATAATTTTAGATTAAGTTGAATTTGTTATTAAAGGAACATGAGCCAGATTTCTTTGAATTTATTGTGCTGGCCCAGGTAGCTAATTGTGGCTTTTGGGTGATAAGGTTATGTCAATGTCAGATTAGTCCTTGTAACAAATTGACCACTCAGGTGAGGATGTTGATAGGCTCTGGGTGCCTGCCAGTTTGGTTGACTGAGAACCGTACTCAGTGGTGACCTACATGAAACGCAGCCCCACTATGGCAAGCACCCAATTAACAAATTGCAAGGCGGCAAGGCCCTAGGGTTATGAAAAAAGCTTGACTTTTTTGCATATGACTATTCCACTTTGAGAAATATCTCCTGGCTTGATACTGTGCCCTGATAGAAGTCAGATGCTTGACCATGAGACACTAAGTGTCCATGTGACTGAATGGGGCCACTATCTGATCCACAAAGTCATAGAGTTAGGTGTCAGCAGCAGTATTCTACCCTTAAGTGGAAACTCAATAAAACATGGTCAAATGCAAGATAAAAAAACAAAACACAAAACAATACCAACAATAACAGATTGGGAAATATTGTAGGAAAAACTCATAATTACAAAAGCAAATAATAATAAAAGGAATAAGAAAAATAACAACAGTCAAATATCTAGAAATAAAGATAAGAAATGAGTGGCTGATATTTTTAAAAATCAAATTTTCTGAAAGAGCAAAAAAAAATACAATAGATGTGTACATAAACAAAATGAAAGAATGGAAAAACTGAAGCATTGTATAAAAAATCAATTTTCCCCAAATTGAACTACAGTTTTTATACAATATTACTATTCAGATAGTAAAAAGATACAGAGTGAGAGATGTAACTGATGTTGTAGAGTGGGAATGTTTGAGCACTCTGAGGCCATGGACTATGCCCCAGATAGTGTAGTCAGTGCTGATACCAGGCCAGGCCTTGAGATATGGTGGCATGGCCCCTTCCCAGCATGTAGGCCTTGCAAGATAGAACACTGGCAGCTTTCTGAAGAACAGGATGACCCTGTGTGTGACATGGTCGTCAATGGCATGACTCTGACACTGCTGGGAAAAACTGTTTGTCTTGGGTTGCTTGTTGTGCAAAAACAGGATGTGGTTAATGTGCTTAAAAGTGGTTCTGCACAAAGGATCGGGGCTGCTCTGCGGTCTCCCTGCGTGGAGGATGGCAGAGTAGTCCCCGGGCTGGCTAAGAAAGGCTCCCTAAATTTTCATTTAGTCTGGGCTCCATTCACTCGCCTCCGCTCCACAACACTGAGTCATAGAAAGATGAAATTAAATGTTCAGAATGGAAAGTTTTGAGACTGTAAGCATTTACATTTCTCTTAAATCTAAATTAAATGGAATTTCCCACAGTAGGAATATAAGATAATTTCTTTTTTTTCTTTTTTTCTCTTTTCCTTTCTTTTTTTGAGGTGAGAGTTTTGGCAAACTAATTATGCAGTTCATCTAGATTAATATATTTGTTCAATAACAAAATGATTTTGAGAAATATATCAATATATTATGAAGTGCTTGTTACTAAATAAATAATTATGGCATATTAACATAAAAATAGGAACATAGTAAGAAATAAATTCAAAATTCAGAAGCATTCAATATAAAAGCAGGAATTTAATATTGGATAATACATGACATTGTAAAGTAGAGTACAAATGGATTATTGAATAATTGGAATTGGAATATTTGAACATACATTAAAGGGAAAATCATCTCTCAGCTAAATACAAAAGAGAAAAATGAACTTAAGGTTAATTAAAAATTTAAAAAGAAAAAAGTAGATCTGTAAATTTGAAAGAAGGAAATGTTGAAAGATATTTTTACAATTTAATGTTGGAAAGTCCCTTTTTAAACATGGCTTTGAGGTGAGTGAGCATTAAAAAAAAGCTGTTTTGGTTTCATATTTCAAAATTATATTATCTATAAGACATTACAAATATAGTTGAACAATCGATGGCAAAGATAAAAAGGTTTTGTTATAAATATAATACAGCCCAACAACAAAATGAACAAATTATTACCTTTAGGATATATTTTTTGTTTATTTTTACAAAGGAGTAAAAATAATAAAAATTAAATATAAATAGCAAATAAACATATGAGAACTGAAAATCATAGCAGTGAAATATAATGTTAGTCTATGGAACTGGTAAAAATTGTATAATAATATAAATTGGCTAAAGCCTTTGGAGTACATTTTTAATATGGAGATAAAATTTAAAATGTGACTAACCATTTCTTGATCTAAGACTTTGCTAACAAAAATGTGTTCACAATTCTTGGGAGTATTCATCATGGCACTGATTGACATAGTAAAAATTTGAAATATACATCAAATGAGAATTAAACAATTTACAATATATCCTTGATATAGATTAACCTGCAGCTGTGAAGTTTACATTTGTGCTATCCTATCTAATAAAAGAGTAATATGCAGATTGACCATCACTCCAACACACAACATAGCTGCCCCCATGTGGTCAAAGATCCTGCTCCCATGTGGACACCACAAGATGGCCAGCAGGGGAGGTACCAGGCCTATAATGGAGGGCAGTTGGGGGCAATCAAGACTGCAGGGTAGGGTAGTTAGGGGTGACCAGACCAGCAGAGGAGAGAAGTTGGGAGTAAACAGGCTGGCAGGGGAGCAGTTAGACATCAATCAGGCTGGCAGGGGAGTGGTTAGGGGGTGATCAGGCTGGCAGACAGAAGCAGTTAAGCACAATCAGAAAGGCAGGCAGGCAAGCAGTTGGGAGCCAGCAGTCCTGGATTGTGAGAAGGATCTCTGACTGCCCGTTTAGGCCTGATCCTACTGGGATAGGGTCTACTCGGGCAATCAGATATCCCTCGAGGGATCACAGATTGGAGAGGGGGCAGGCTGGGCTGAGAGATCCTCTCTCCCCCTGTGCAAGAATTTTGTGCACTGGGCCTCTAGTATGTACATAAGTGGAGAGAAGTGTCCAATACACAATCAGGACAAAAAAAAAAAGGAACAGGACAGTATATGTGAATACATGCATTTATACAGGTAAATCCATATACATGTCTCATAAATATATTTATACTAGAGGCCAGGTGCATAAAAATCATGCACAGGAGGGGGTGCCATCATCCCAGCATGCAACGACACAAGCATTCTGTGCCTGGCCAGGTCAGAGGCCCTTTGCAAGTGTCCCCCTCTGCCCTAGATGCTCCGTGCCTGCCTGCCCAAAGGCCCTTCTTGGCCAGGGTGAAATGCATGCCTCGTCGCCACAAAGACAAAGCAAGCATTCTGCCAGGCCACTCACACTGTCTTCACCCCACCATGGGAGTGGGCACCTCCATCTTTGGGGCAGAGTGACAGTCAACTTGCATATTCCCTCTTTATTAGATAGGCTGGCTAAAATTCTATTATGATACATACAAAATTGGAATTAATTTCTGCTGAGATTAAGGGCACGTATTGCATACTTATTTTTATAAATATTTTAAATTTATAATAAGTATTTAAAATTATTGGGAAAGAAATCTCATTGCTGATGAAGTAATGCAGAATTGTTATAAATATTAGTTAACATATATTGATATTTAATTCTCAAGTACTTGTGTCTCAGATGTTTTACATGCCTAATCTCATTTATTCCTCACAGTATGCTGAGAGTAAATTCCCCAAATTTCAGTTGAGGAATCCAAGTCAAACAAAAGTTTAAATGGGGTGGGAGGAGGAGATATATGCACTACTGTATGTAACACTTTATAATTTTAAAGAAGATTTAAAAAAAACCAACAAAAAAAAAACCAAAAAAAAGTTTCAAAGCTTGCTTAGTCAAACAACTATGAAGTTATGGAAGCCAGGATTCAAAGCCAGGCAGTTTGACCAAGAGTTCTCATTCTGAACATTTGAGAATGATATTAAGAATACTTTGTACGGGGAGTGAATAGTAAAGAAAGTCATATTTTATTATACCCAGGCGGTATCCTGGCACCACCTCAAAGAAAGGTCTCTTTTATTCAGATGATTGCATAAGCTTTGTTAGATAATTTGCAAGAAACTAGGTCCTACCTATCTCGTCATATGATAAGACTGACATGCTTAATTGTAGTGTTAAGCTAGATCCTCCTTCCTATAATTCCCACCCATTCACCTAAATTCTGGTATCTGGAATAGCGATGAATAGAAAATAAATATACTCCCTCTTTCATATGACAATTTTTCATATGATGAATTTTTAAATTATTTTTCTTTTTCATGAATACAATTTAAATTAACACAGTTTCTTTATTTCTCATGTAACATGATGATCCCTTCCAGATATGCCAGATTGTCAAGGCACTAATTAGGAAGAGGAGGCCATGACTTCCCTTTCACCGCAGTCCTTAGGCTGAGCAAAAGCAAGTAGGATAGTGAGCCACCAGAAACAAGCAAAAACAGGCTCTCAGAGTCGTGTGAATGAAAGTGTAGTTGCCAGCACCTCTCCCACACTCATAAATTACACAGTCACAAAGTTTCCTCACTTATAATCTTAAAAGTAACACTTGACAGTCATCGGTGTATGTCAGATTTGCACTGGGTGTTTCCTGAAGTAAAGAGAGACTACTATTGAAGGACTTGATCTAAAACAGATTTTAAAAACTACTTTTTGTGTAGCTCAGTAGTTATGGTATATATTGAAAATTAGAAGCTATGAGGCTAACAAGTATTTTGGTTAAAAATCATTCATGTATTTGGCAAGTATTTACTGATGTTCTTGTATATTCCCTACATTATACTGATATCCCAAGGAGCTGATCGTCCTCTGGGGGAGACAGATGTGTACAATGTGTACAAGAAAAACAAGTGCAATAAAGGGTTGGAATATAGACAAAATATTGTTGGAGCTCTGAGGAAATGACAAATTTAGAATTTATAATACCAACAAGCATTTCAATTAATGAATTCTTTGAGACCTAAGATGGGTGGAGAGAAAATGTTCTCATGCAAGTATTGTGGCAGCTATTCATCACTTCACTGAAGCAAGCTTTCAATAAAATCTTATAAATAGTACTAGAGGCATGGATTCATGCACTGGTGGGGTCCCTTGGCCTGGCCTGTGCCCTCTCCCAGTCCGGCACCCTTTGGGGGATATTGGACTGCTGGTTTCAGCCTGATCCCACAGTGCTAAGATACCTCACCAGTGCACAAATCCATGAACTGCGCCTCTAGTAGAAATATAAGCATAGGAATGATGTATTCTTAGAAGCCAGAATTTTATAAAAATACTAGAGGCCCGATACACAAAATTCATGCAAGAGTAGGCCTTCCTTCCCCTGGCTGCTGGTACCAGCTTCCCTCTGGTACCTGGGACCCGGGCTTTCCCTGTAGCCCCGGATTCATCCGGAAGGTCATCTGGAAGAACATCTGATCTAATTAACATATTATGCTTTTATTATTATAGATTTTGTCCTAATATTAAAGACATTAATATTTCTAAATATAAAAGAATTATTGTGGTTCTGAAAATATCATTGTATCACTTTCTCCTACTATAATGTCTAACTTCATGGAACCATAGTACCCAAGGTGCTCTGCATGTGACATTTAATGCAAACAAATCTACTTAGAATAACCAGAAATAAATAATTCATCAGTGATACTACAGATGTTGTGTCCATCCTTTAAAAGAAATAAACTCCAAAGCTGTCAGACTTGCTTCTAGTTTTTCCAAAGAGCCTAAGGTGGTATTGCCATTGATTTTTTTTTTTTTTTTACTTAGCTGTGGAGAGATATCAATGGCAAGGGAAAAACAGAACAAAACAAACTAATTTCACCTTGACTAGAACAGTGTTAGTTCTGAAATGAATAGATTTTGTAAACATTCCTAAAACCCACAGGCATTTTCTTACTAATATGACACTGCGTGTAGAAAGCTGACTTAGAAATAGAAATGAGAATGCTTCTGTGCAGCCAAGGCTTGAGTGTAAAGTTCCTATTTACTCTTTTTGAAATTCTTACAGTTATCTTCATCTCAGTTGGTTTGTTCTCCTTTTGGTGTTGATTTGTTTTGTTTTTTGTCTCGATGTTAAAATACATAATAAGTTTTTGGCTTTCCTTTTATACTAGAAACTCTAGCATAAAACACTGGCATAGGACACTTATGGGGTAGGTGTTAGCCCCTCCTTATTAATTTCTGGAGATGTTTAGATTCACAAAGGTTATGCCATCTACCCAGCCAGGTTCACAATGCTTTTAAATGATGGATCCATATTTATCTGACTTAAAAACATTATTTAATGTAATTCATTTTTATTCTGTTTGTGGCATTGATAGATCTTATGAATTTACTTAATTTTTGCTTAGTATTTATATAAATATCTCTTTTGTGGGTGTCATCTCTCCCTATATGGCTGACAGGTAGGAGGGGTGTGGGTTGACTCAGAACAGCATAACCTGGACAATTAGATGGTTGGTAGTGTCTATTCAGTCAGTTATTACCGTGATGCCAGTATTTTCCTAGTGCTTCCCCTTCTTTGCTTCTAGATGGAGTGACATGCCTACCTTCTGCCAATGAATATAAGCACATGTGATGTGTGTTCTTCAAGGCTAAGAGGGTTATGAAAGAGGGTATGCTTTCTCCACCCTTTTTAAAACATTTTTTTCTTGGCTTGTTATCAATGAACTTTGAGAGCTGTGATCTGTATGGTAAACCTGGCACAGTCAGAAGAGGTAAGGACACTCATCCCTAAAAGCATTTGAAGTGAAACTAGGCACCAAGTAGGAACACCTGTTTTGAATTTTCCATTCATAAAAATTAAACTTCTGTCATGTTTCAGCCATTATATATCCCAGGTTGTGTTTGTTACAGCAGCTGTTCTCATCCTGATTGGATCTTCAAAATATGTCCATACTCTGAATACTTTGTTATTCTTTTACTGGTTGCTGATTGCTATGCACATTCTGTTCATTCCCTTTCCTAGTGCTTGATATAGGGCTATTATAATAAAGTAACCAACAGACCAGAAGACAGACCACCAAGCACCTGGAAGATGCAGAAATTCACCTTTATTGTAAAAGCAGCGCTGCTGGCTCATGACAATCAGTTCCCAAAAGCTGAGCTCTTTTGTTCTACTAAAGCTAGTCATATATATATATATATATATATATATATATATATATATATACTATATATATAGCCCTAGGTTCTGGGTCTTTGTATGGCTTTTCTAAAAGCTATTTTATGTAGAGTTCTTAGAATAATTGTGAATTCTCAGAGGTCAGTAAGTGTTAGATCATTATTAAATGTTGAGCACAAGGTATATGCAGGAACAGATCAAATAGGGCAGTGAACCTCCAACATTAGGGTTTATGTTAATTACTTGGGACTCATTAAAATTCAGATTTTAATTTGTATATATGCAATAGCATGTGAGATTCTGCATTTCTATCTAGCTTAGAGAATGTAGATGTTTATGGTCCAAGGACTACGTTTTTGTGTAGCGAAGTCTAGATACTTGCTACCCAATGGAACAGTTTTTGTAATTATGGAATGCTCTATATTTGCTCTTTCTAATATGGTACCTCCTAACCAGTTGTGACTATTGCAGCTGAGGATCTTAATTTGTATTTAATGTTGACAGATGTGAATTTAATTGGATATATGAGGCTAGTGGCTACTGTATTCATCATCACAGATCTAGACCAAGAGTTCTTGACTGGATACAAGTTCAAGCAAGGATCATTAGCTAAGAATATATGTTGAAGATTGGGTTATATGATCATCAGCATAATAAAATATCTCTCTAAGTTTGATATTAGCTTGGAGACTACTAAGATAACTGTTTATAGAGGTTCCATTTACACTATTTTTTGGTCAAATAGTGGACCAGGTTAGGGTTGACGGTATTTGTCAAACTGTGCCAGCTGGGAATGCTTTCCGCTCTGTGTAATTGAAAATCCAAATTAAAGAAGTTCCTCTCAACAGGAAACAAGCATTCCAGGCTCAGGCAGGTGCTGATGTTTAGTCCAACTGATAAGCAGTGACCCTGGAGGCACAGTTACTAGTTCCTGCCCATACACTTTTAGCCTCTTAGCTGTTGTCTACAAGATTGTTGTCTCACAGACAACAGGCACTGATGCAGCTTCATCTGTCCATATGGAAATTGTTGAGAGTGTCAATCAACCTGCATTTGTACCCTTTTGTCAGGATATTTATATCTTGTTGTAGAGAAATTGAATTATTTTGTTGAGTACATTGTTGTTCCCCAAATCTCTAAAATGTTGGTAGCAAGTAAGTAGGGGGAATTGGTAATGGTTATATAACCAATTGTGTCTGTCACTCACACCAAATAGTTATTTATATGTGAAGATGAATAAATACATTTTTTAAAATAAGACTTTCATAACATATAATAATTATTCATATGTAATATGAATGGAAAATGGAAATTCATGAATGATAAAACTGTGGAATGAAGGATTGGCAGTGAACACTGAATCCATTGGAATGATAAATATAAATAAAATAATTATGGCTGCACATTGAATGCAAATATTAACATTTTTTGTAAAAAGCCTCAAGATATCAAATGGTAATCACTACTCATAGAGAGGGGAAAACAATTACAGATCCAACCAACGTACATCAGGAGACTAGCAACACTGAAGGGAGGAAAAATGTAACTCACTGCCTATGAAAGTTTTTGAGATAGTTTATGTGGTTAATTATTTTATTAGAACAAAATTAAATGCAAATAGAATGCAAATAGATTCGTATCTTCTAAATTACTACAGAGGCTGAGGAACTCAGAGAAGGTTTCAAGGAAATGAATCAGTGTTTTTAAAAAATAAAATAAGCAAAAATAAAAGAATAATAAATATAAAATCCAGGCAGCACTAAGCCAAAAGCTTGAAATAAAATCACAATACACCAAGCCCATCTGTTATAACAACAAAACAGAAATATAGCCTTTGGGGAAAAGCTCAATTAAACTCAAAGTGAAAACTCTATTACTACACCACATAGAGATTTAAATACGTAGACAGTAAAAGAATAAGCAAAGAATGAAAGCTTATACACAATAAGCAAAGAAGGAAAACCCATGCACAAAATGACTAATACTAATAAATTATATCTTATTAAATACTAGAGGCCCTGTGCATGAAATTTGTGCTTGGGGTATTTGTCCCTCTACAAATCTGGAACCTCTAGAGGGATGTCCAACTGCCTGTTTAAATAAGACCATGCCTACTGTGATCGGGCTTAAACGGGTAGTTGGACATCCCTCTCACAGTCCAGGACTGCTGGCTCTCAATTGCTCGCCTGCCTGCCTTCCTGATTGCCCTAACCACTTCTGCCTGCCAGCCTGATCACCCCTTAACCACTCCCCTGCAAGCCTGATTGATGCCTAACTGCTCCCCTGCCAGCCTGATTGCCCCTAATTGCCCTCCCCTGCAGGCCTGGGTTCCCCCCAGCTGTCATCCCTTCAGGCCCGGTCACCCCCAATTTCCCTCCTCTGCCAGCCTGGTCACTCCTAATTGTCCTCCCCTGCAGGCTTGACCACCCCCAACTACCCTACCTTGCAGGACTGGCCCTTCCCAACTGCCCTCCCATGCTGGCCATCTTGTGTCCACATAGGGATAGTCATCTTTGACCACATGGGGGCAGGGATCTTATATGTTGGAGTAATGGTCAAGTTGCATATTACTCTTTTATTAGATTGGACAGAGGCCTGGTGTACGGTGGGGTCCATTTGGTTTGCCCTGAGGGTGTCCAGATCAGGGTGGGGATTCCTTTGGGGCATAGGGCCTGTGGTGGTTTGCACAACAGCTATGCCCCCCGTTGACCCAAGTGGAGACCCTGGTATCTGAGATTTATTTATCTTTTACAATTGAAACTTTGTAGCCTTGAGTGAAGCCAAGCCTCCTGCTTGCTCCGTGGCCACAGCCATTATTGTTGGGATATATTTATCTTCTATAATTGAAACTTTGTAGCCTTGAGTGGAGGCCAAAAGCAGACCTGGGCTGCAGAAGCTTGGCTTCCTCCATCACTGGGGCAACTCAAGCCTCCTGTTCTCTCCATCTCTGTGGATGCTGCCATTTTTTGTTGGAATTTATTTATCTCCTATAATTGAAATTTTGTAGCCTTGAGTGGAGGCCTGTGCCAGCCAGGGTGTGTAGAAAGCTTTGCTTTTCCCATTGCAGGAGAAACCTAAGACTCCTGCTCACCCAGTGGTCACATCCATCTTGGTTGGGTTAATTTGCATACTCACTCCTGATTGACTGGTGGGCATGGCTTGTGGGTATAGCAGAATGATGGCTAATTTGCATATTACTCTTTTATAAGATAGGATAATAAATTCTATAGATAATAAAATATTTGCTAGAATAAAGCTATTTTATTTTTCTGAGATGACTTTACAAAAATTATAATCTGAAGTTCTATGCAGGCTTGACATAACACTGAAATACAGACTAGAAACTATCAGAAATATTAGACAATTAAAAAATATTAATATAATGTTTTATTAATCTTTTCTTAGTTTTTAATGAACTAAGTAAATATGATGTTAGTAAATAGGGGAGTCCTGAATATTTTAATTGATAACCTAATAGAGATGTATCCTGAATGCAAAGACACATCTTAGGATAGCTGGAAAATGAGTTTAAATTAGTCATAATTGTGGAAAATATAAAAGTAGTAATGGGCCACTTTTCTCATAACCTTAGAAAAATAATGTCATAAGCTTTATTTCTAAGCACATATCTTTTGATTTATATTTTTAAAAAATATATATTTTATTGATTTTTCACAGAGAGGAAGGTTGAGGGATAGAGAGTAAGAAAGATCGATGAGAAAGAAACATCAATCAGTTGCCTCCTGCACACCCCCTCCTGGGGATGTGCCTGCAACTAAGGTCCATGCTCTTGACCAGAATCAAACCTGGACCCTTCAGTCCACATGTCGATGCTCTATCCACTGAGCCAAACCAGTTAGAGATGATTTGTATTTTAACAAGTGAATTTTTTTTAGGTGCTAAGTTTTATCAGAAGCTTTTTAAAGGACTATTGAAATGATAATTTTGACTTTTAAGATGGTGAGCTATATTGATAAAAAAATTAATAATATTTATGGAATGAAACCCATTGCTCCAGCTATGTAAAAATCCAAAAATACATTCAGATGAGCCAGGACAACTTCCATAGTGGGAATGGAGCTAAAAGTTTATAAAACTATTAGTAAATATTTAGCTGTATACATTTAGGATTTAGCCATAATAAATACTTGAGATGATGAAACTATTTTCTCCCCTTCCTCTTATTGAAAGGAGGTATATAAAAAGACTCAGTTTGGCAATATTTCATAAGATGTTATAAAGCAATTCATTATTAATTACCACGTGCTGCAAAACAAAGCATGTGCTCATCGCAAATTTAAGGGAATACCAAGTTGTTCTTTTAGGGAAGATTTATTACTTTAGTGATCATTGTGCTTTGCATTGCACAGCAGAGAGGTAAGCAGCCCAGTACCCAGCAGACCCTCATTGCCACCTGTCTTCCCACGTGGCACAATGACAAAGAGAAATAGCTCTGTCCTGAATAACAGCTGCTATCATCTCATGATAAACATGCCAAAGTGACATTTTCCTGTGTCAATCTGGCTTCATGCATTTTCATTTTTAAGTGGATAAAATCTCTCTTCACAGCTTTTGAACAAAATATTTTTTATTCAATACCTTGGCATCTCTCAATATCATGTAAATGAATCATAACAAAAAACAGATATGGCTAATTAGTAATGCTGAGAAAATGGCCTTCAGTCAAAATGCTTATGTGAATGAAATGGAAATCTTTGCATGCTTTTGTTGTTAATGTTAAACATATGCCGGATAAGATATCTGATATATGTCAACTGTGCAATCATTAGCGACTCCTCTTCACCAACACAAGCCACAAAGTGCACCAGGCTGTTACTATCCTGACAGGGTGCTTAGTGTGATTTTAAACCTAGAACATTCTATAAAGCACTTGCCATTCAAATCACTATGTAGTCTGTATCCAGAAGTCAACATATAATGAAACAAAGAAACCAAGCCTCCAAGTCCAAGCTTCCATTTCCTTGCTGGCAAGGCCTCTTGATTTGAACCCAGATAAACATTTCCCCAGACGATGGTCCTATCACCACATCTGTTGATTTCTTAATTATCCATGGGAAAAGCCACATTACCCGTGGTGCAATATTATCTTTCTGTAATTCAGGTTAATAATTATCATCAATACATGGATGCAAATCAGGTAATTTGTTTGTTGTTATGTACAGGCAAGTACAGCTCTTGAAACTAGTATTCTGCAAGGTGTATTTTATGGACAAGCACCGTTATTAATATACGTATTCACAGTAGTCTAATGTGAAAGAACTAAGACTACTTATGTTTTAAAATAGTCCTTATTTTTGTAAGTGATTTCGAGTTTTTTACAAAGTAGGAGAGTTTACATCATGAACTAGTGCCCAGGCCTGCCACTGGAGGAGAGGCAGCAAAACAAAGTTAGGATTCAAATCTATAAAGATTAGCTCCTAAACATATCCTGTTCCTTTCCTCATTACATAACTAAATGTCCTATCTGATATTTTTTCTTGAAGATTATTGAAAAGTGGAAAAAAAATGTAATGGCCATTCACCCAAACACATATGCTGGATTAACTTTAGTGAATCTTTTACAGTGCAGAGAATTTCTAAAAATGCTAAATAGCAATCGGAAAAATATTTCAGCATTACAAACCAATTACCTTGGTTTTGTGCATATTTCAAGTAAAGTCTAATGGAAAAAATAATGAGGAAGAGAGCTGACTCAAATACTCATAGTCCAAAAGCCAATTACCATTGCTGTGGTATTCCTCACTGCTTAATACAACAGAACAGTCTTATTTTTTTCTGAGAGAAGTGATGTTTTATGAAATGAAAAAGATTCTTATCAGTTAAATCAATTGAGTTCCAAATTGCAAGTTTTTATAATATATCTTCAATAACACAGGGAAATGGAAGCAAAATATCTCCATAGGAAAATTACAGTAAACTTCAACAACTCAAAATAATTGCTTCTCTCAAAAGCTGGTACAATGCCAGGTAGTAAATTATTTTAAAACCAGACTTCATTTTTCCATGTATTTTATTTAAACTAATCATTTAGATTGCTAATTATGTATTTCCACTGAGCCTGTTTCTTGAAGCATCTAAGGAAGGATTATTAACCAAAAGCTTCCAATTTATAGATTTAGAAAGATGTCCTTAAAACAAGTAAAATTAATATGAATGGAAGAACATATTCCATATTTTAATAATGAAAAGGAGGAATCTCTTTAATTTTTCCTTGACTATAAATACTTCTCTTACTATAGAAATTCTACCAACTTGGAAATAGGAATAACACCAGTCCATTAACTATCTCTATGTTAATAAAATGCAGCATCTTTCATATTCATTGTGTCAAACAGTGACACACTGTGCTGCACAAAAACACTTGGGTTTAAGGCAAGTCAACTCTAATTAATGGGAGTATAATTTATATCCAAGATGTGGGCTTGAAACTGGCTGTGCCACTTACTAGCTCTATGACATAACATGAGGCAGCATCTCTCTATGCTTCAGTTTTCTTATTTTTAAAATGAATATATAAAAATAGCTAACTCTCCTGAGTGTTAGGAGGAGGATACCTTTGGTTAATGCTTGTGAAATAACCTCTGTAAACATGAAATCCTAAGGACTATGCATAATGTAAACTGTATTCCTATGGGAAAATATCAAGTAAAATGGCTAGTAACAGTATATGAGAGACTGTTTTCCCAAACTCTTGCCAACTCAAGTACAAAACCCAAACTTTTCTATTTGCCTCTCATTGATTTTGAGAGAGGCTGGGTGACTTGGCAGATGTTTAATTTATAGAGAAAGCCATACTAGAAAAGTGAGACAAGAATGAAATAACACTTCTCTTAATGACAAAAACAAAACAAAACACCTGTAATCTACAAAATATTCTGCAGCCTCTGAATTTATAAGCATTTTCATCTGATAGGTGGAAAACAATATATTTTGTTTGAATTTATGCTTCATTGATTTTGAGTGAGGCTGGGTGGCTTGACAGAAGTTTAAAACGTCTTTCTGCTATGAACTACCTGCTCTTGACCTTTGGAGCATTGTTGTCTTATACACATTAATTTATAAGAACTCTTCAAGGACTTTCATTGACAGTTAATGTGTCAAATACTTTGGCCAATTATATTTTCTCTCTTCACTTTGTGTGTATTATTTTTGTCCGGAAGATATTTTAAGTTTATGAGGTCAAGTTGTATTTTCTTTATGGCATCGAGCTTTCACTATCACTTAGCAGTGGTTTCTCCTATTCTTACAAAATATTCTCTCTTGTATTTTTCTCTAGTGACTTCCATTTTCATTTCTATTATTTTACACAGTTTCACTTTTAAAACTGGTATCATTTAACTGAGACTGCTTTGACAGCCAAGATGAGATAAGCTCACCACAGCCTATTTCTCCCACTAATTGTTAGTGAAAAAATATGAAGAAATACAGAAGGATGGTACTGGCATGAAGGCAAACATATAGAGCAATGGAAGAGAATAGAGAGCCCAGAATTAAATCCATTCTTATATGGTCAAATGTTATTCAAAAAGGGAACCAAGATTATACAATGGGAAAAGATTATCTCTTCAGAAAATGGTGTTTTGGCCCTAACCAGTTTGGCTCAGTGGATAAGTGTCGGCTTGTGGACTGGAAGGTCCCAGGTTCGATTTCCGTCAAGAGCATGTACCTTGGTTGTGGGCACATTTCCTGTGGGATGTGTGCAGGAGGCAGCTGATCGATGTTTCTCTCTCATCAGTATTTCTAACTCTCTATCCCTTCCCCTTCCTCTCTGTAAAAAATCAATAAAATATATTTTTAATAAATGGTGTTGTGAAACTGGATACCTGCATGTAAGAAATAAATTTTGAACCTTGTTACAAACTCAAAAAACTCACACCACAAAGTGGCCTTGGCTCAGTGTCTCAGATGGGTGGAGCATTGTTCAGTACAGCAAAAGTTTGTGGCTTCAATCCCATATAAGGACATGCACAGGAAGCAACCACTTCATGTATCTCTAACATTGATGTTACTCTCTCTTTTTTTCTCTCTCTCTCCCTTCCTCTCTTTCTAAAATCAATATACATATCCTATGGTTTTAAAAGAAACCACACAACACAAAATGCTTTCAAGACTTAAATGTGAGACATGAAATTGTAAAATTCCTAGAAAAAAACATAAAAGTTTCATGACATTGATCTTAGCAATGATTTTATGAATATGACTTTAAAAGCACAGGTAACAAGCCCTAGCCAGTTTGGCTTCGTATATAGAGTGCCGACTACAGACTGAAGGGTCCCGGGTTTGATACTAATCAAGGGCACATGCTTGGTTTGCAGGTTCTATTCCTAGCCTGATTGGGGCACATGTGGGAGGCTATCAATCTATGTGTCTTTCTCACAGGGATCTTTCTCTCTTTCCTCTCTTCTTCCCCTGTTTCCATTATCTCTGAAAATCAATGGAGAAAACATTCTTAGGTGAGGATCAACAACAACAAAAAAATAAAAGAAGAAGAAAGAATATGTACTATATCAGTGATTTTCAACCATTTGTTGCAAGAAGCACATCTGAATTTTTAAAACATGCAATACCTGACTGTTTAGTCAGGAGCACTGACCTCTTTTTCCTTACATTGTCAAGTAAAAAAATGACAACAGCCAACACAGCAATAACTGTCTGGTGTGAATTAATAAAAATTATACCTATTTTTTGGTTAGAGGAATAAAAATTATAGTTTTGGGTATGCTGCAGAATTTTAGCAATTAGTTTTTGTGTGCCATAAGATGAAAAAGATTGAAAATTGACACATTATCCTATCTAATAAAAGAGAAACATGCAAATTGACCATACCTTCACTATGCTACCAGCTAATAGGAGTGAGTATGCAAATTAACCCATCCAAGATGGTGAGGCACATAGCAGCCAGGTGGTGCTGCCTGGCGCATGGGAGGCACAAAACCACAGGGTGGTCATCATCCAGCAGCCCCAAGTCCCATCATAGTGGCCCTGGGACAGTGGGGTTGGATTGCAGCCACAAAGCAGTAGGGAGGCCGGCCCCCCACCACTGTCCCAAGCTCCGCCATGGTGGAGCTTGGGGTAGCAGAGGTCCGGATGATCACAGCCATGAACCTGTAGGGAGGCTGGCACCCAGGTGCCAGATCAAAGACACGAATCAGCAGGAAGGCTGGCATCCAGCAGCCCCAAGGCTCACCATGGCCGCACTAGGGCTGAGGGGGCCAGATCAGAGACACAAACCAGCAGGGAGGTCACCACCAAGCAATTCCAAGCCCTACCATGGCAAACCTGGGGCTGGGGTGGTAGGAGGTGGATTGGAGACACAAACCCACAGCCTGGCACCCAGCAGCCCCAAGGCCTGAGGCGGAGGAACTTGGGTTGCTGAGGGGCATGGGTTGGGGCAACAGAGACACAAACCTGCAAGAAACCTGTGGAAAGGGAGATAAACTATCATAACTTTATCTCCCTTTCCACAAAATGAGAAAACTGCCCCCTGGATTACTTAGTGCTGGGGCCAACAACTTTCTACAAACACAGGGTAATGTTATGATCACTCCCAGGAAGGTCTGGTCAGAATACCATCTCCAAGGAATAATGCTTCTGTGGCAAATATTCTAAGAGAGGAAACAAGCTTTTGTTGGGTTTATTCTGAAGGTCAGGGAACATGCCACCCCAACGTATGCTGTGTTGTTACATTGATGATCTTGAGCTGCACATGCTTGAAAAACAGCAAATGCACACAGAGGATTTCACGAAAGTCTCCTGATCTCCCTAAAATCAGATCCCCCTAAAGGAGATTAAATGTCATAGGTCCCCTTGGTGGTAGAAGTGTCATCTTGCAGAGAAGACTGACTCCTGTCACAGGACAGGAGAGTAGAAGTTGACATAACACCCAAACTTTGTTGCAAACTATTTCCCCCGCCCCATTTATCTTTCCTAAATATCATTTACTCTCCTCTAAGAGGCCTGTATCTCCCGTCCCCTTTTCCTAGGAAGAGAGTATTTAAATATGCATTCTAAGCCACCTTTGGGAGTTACTCATTTTTCTCTGGGATCTCCCACATATACACAAGGTATACATGTTAATGAACTTTTGTTTTTCTCTCAGTGACCTGTCTTTTATCACAAAGGCCTCCACTAAGAACTCAGAAAGGTTAGAGGAAAACTGTTTTTCCTTCTCCATAATTCTATCTCGGGAAATCATGTGCCCAGCTGAACAATGAGGTTGGCTCAAGCACCAAGCAGTCCCAGCTGACGGGAGAGAAGCTTCTAGAGAGAAATCAATGATATTGGCATCAAAGTGGGACGGAGGGCACTCACATGGTTGCTGGTGGGAGTTTAAAGTAGTTCAACATTTTTAGAGGAGGATTTGGCAAATTCAATAGAAATGTTCAAGGTATATCCAAGAGTCTTCTAGGAATCAGATCTGCTGAGATAAAGCGCAAAAGCCCTGGTCAGAACCCAGGATGCTACTTTGGGCTCCCTTTCCACAATAGGAAAACCTGGGAACAAACCGCATTTTTAGGACAATTTTATCTATACAATTTTATCTATACTAATAAAAGGATAATATGCTAATTAGACTGAACATCTTCTGGATGACCTTCTGGATGCCCTTCCTGACAAAGCCAGGTTGGCAGGGCCAAGGCAGAGGAAGTTAGAGGCAATCAGGAAGGCAGGGGAGAGCAGTTAGGGGGACCAGTCCAGCAGGGGAGAGCAATTAGGGCAAACAGATTGATAGGGAAGAGCAGGTAGGGGAATCAGGCTGGCAGGCAGGCAAGTGGTTAGGAGTCAGAGGCCTCATATTCAGGCCAAGCTGAGGCGACCCCCTTCCCATGCATGAATTTCGTGCATCAGGGCTCTAGTATAAATATAATACAATTAAGTTCAGATTAAAAAATGAATTTATTCTGCCATATGTGACAATATGGCTGAAGCTTGAAGACATTATGCTACATGAAATGAGCTGGTCATAGAAAGACAAATACTACATGTTTTCATTTATATGAGGTTTCTAAAATAGTCATATTTCATAGAATCAAAGAATGGAATGATGGTTGCCAGAAGCTAGGAGGAAAGAGAGTTTGAGAAGTTACTAATCAAAAGGTACCAGGTTTCAGTTAAGCAAGATAAATAGTAAGTGAATGGAAAAAGAGAAGAAGAGCTTATTTGTTTGAGCACCCAAGGACCCAGTTGCTGCTGGCCTAGAAATGGTGGTTGGCTTCACTAGCCTTTTTAAGCATGATATAAAAAATAGGAGACTCATGTAGCTCTCTCAGTTATTGGAATTAATTGTCAAATTGAAAAAGTTTAAGAGTGTGGAGAAAGCCATACTAGAAAAGTGAGACAAGAATGAAATAACACTTCTTTTAATGTCAAAGGCAAAACACTAAACCTATGAAGAACAAAATACTCTGCAGCTTCTGAATTTTTCAACAAACTGTAGTATAATCATACAATGAGATACAACTCAGTAACAAAAATAATGGATTATTTATAAATGTAAGAACATGGGCCCATATCTAATACATTACATTTAATCAAAGAGCCCAGACTCACAAAACTACATATCAAGTGATTCTATTTAGATGCCATTCTGGGGAAGGCAAAACCATGAAGAACAGATGAGTGGTTCGCAGGGGCCAGCAGTGGGGAGAGTGACTGACTACAAGAGGCAGCCCAGGGCATTTTGCTGGGTGACAGGACTCGGACTCTTGTTGACTGTAGTGGTGGTTGACATGATTCTCTGCATGTATCAGAACCTATTGAAATGTATACCACAAAAATAATTTTTCCTGTATGTCCATCAGGGGGAAAAGATTAAAAAGCAAAAACACATCAGTGAGTAAATTTTTTGAATTTTTTTTTGGTAAGGTTAGTAAGGTAGTTCTTCCAGTTTATTTTTTTATATCTTTGGCTTTTGAATTTTTTCAACATCTTTATATAAGACATTTAGTGTTTTCCATTTATTGATCAAGATGTGGATTTTAGCTTATAATATGAGCATTGAGCTTTTTGTTCTGTACTTTGTATTTTATTCCTCTTTTAATTCTAATAGTTCCTAAGCATTTTAAATAATTTTCAGAGTTAAATTTCCTCATGTATTTTTAAAAGCTTTTAGTATTTATAAGAAGTTTTTGTTTCCAATATAAAATATAGCATATTTTTAGTTTAAAATTTATCCTTTATTATGCTAATACATGAAGTTTCCAATTACCTTTACTCCTGTCACTACATAGGTACATGTATCACTATTATTCGGTAAGTAGAATTCTGGAGACCTGAGCATCATTGCTTATATAATTCCAACCCCAACTTAGTCCCATTTTATAACAAAAATACCAAATGCAGATGTAGAAAACCATGAGAAGAAATAATAATAAGTATGTCTGAATCAGACAATATGTATTTTCCAAGCATGGATTTAGAGAGAAGTTAATTATCCTACAAAGTGAAGCTTTAAGCAAGGTATTTATTTATTTATTTATTTGTTCACTCATTCATTCATTCATTTAGCTTTTGCACTAAATATCCTTCAAGCATTCTTAGGGCTTAAGGTAAGTAAATTACTATGCAGGATAAAATAAAAGGATATGAAATTATGTATGTGTTTATTATGAATATATATTTTATGGTACTTTTTAAATTAGTATATTAAGAGCAGGTGGGATAAAGTCATAGCAACATGAGTGCTAAGGCATCATTTCACTTTCAGGAAATTTAATATCAATGAGATGTTCTTTTAAGTATATATTTAACTGATTAGAAAAACGGTTTCTCTACTTCCATTGCTTTCACAGTGGTCAATATATCCATTGTGCATTTTGATTGAGGAGTACTGTGTTATAGTAAATGGATTAATGGGGCCAGATTAGTTATGAATCTGCAGGATAAGGGCAGAACTGCCATGTGAAATCCCCCAGGCAGGCTTCCTTCCTAACTTAGAAGCAGAGGTCTAAGAATAAAATCTGCCAAGCATAAGCTAATTATGCGCTTGTATAAGATGGCTAGGAATGAGAAGACAGACTTTAGAAATAGAGGATCTGAAGCTAAAGGAAGACTGTTACCTTACCAATACAGGGGCTGTATTTATGCTTGCAGGCAGTGTGGGGAGGAATAAGGCATCAGTGGATACAGGTCCTATTGATGCTTGTGGGAGTGGAGGAGTATAAAAGGCCACTCCGATGAGAAAAAAAGGTCAAAGCCAAGCTTCTTCTTCTTTTTTTTTTTTTTTAACTAGATCCTATGTAGGAATTACAGCACATCTTATGATTACTAAGTCTTTTACTGACTTTCACATAACATTTTGTTTTATGAGCTCCCCATAGTCCAGGAGCTGACAGGTGGGAACATGGAGTCTGCCCAGGGAATACTCATGTGCAAGCTCCCCTAGATTTGGGGTCTTAGTCACTTCATTTTTCTCCCATACTTATCTCGCTCACCTTCATCTCCTCTGCCAGCCATTATCTTGCTTGTATATATCTTCTAGAAGCCCAATGCACGGATTCATGCACTGGCGAGGTCCCTCAGCCTGGCCTGCAGGGATCAGGTCGAAACTGGCTCTCCAACATCCCCTGAGGGGTTCTGGATTGTAAGAGGGTGTTTTTCGGGTGATGCATCCTGGAATCGGGCTCCATCCTCTCTGGTTCCAGGTGCGTCACCCAAAAACCATAGCTGCCAAGTCGCCGCAGCTTGGCAGCTCCTGCATTGATCATCTGCCCCCTGGTGGTCATTGCACATCATAACTACCAGTTGGTCAGTCACTTAGGCTTTTATATACCTAGATAAGTCTGTTTCTGTTCAGTTTTGCTTTTTTATTTGTTTTGTTTTGTTTTAGATTCTTCATTTAAATGAAATCATTATATATTTTTCTTTCTTTGTCTGACTTGTTTCTCGTAGGATAATACCCTCTAGCTTGAAAATAGGAAGATTTCATTTTTTTATTACATTGTGTGTATGTGTGTGAGTATATGTGTGTGTGTGTGTGTGTGTGTGTGTGTGTGTGTGTGTGTGTGTATTTATATATTATAAGAGGCCCGGTGCACAAAATTCATGCATGGGGGTATGTGTTCCTCAGCCTAGCCTGAACTCTCTCCAATCCAGAACCCCTCTCACAATCCAGGACTGCTGGCTCCCAACTGTTGCCTTCCTGCCTTCCTGATTGCCCCTAACCGCTTCTGCTTGCCAGCCTGATCACCCCCTAACCACTCCCATGCCAGCCTGATTGCCCCTAACTGTCCTCCCCTGAAGCTCCAGTCACCCCTAACTACCCTCCCCTGCAGGCCTGGGTCACCCCTAACTTCCCTCCCCTGAAGGCTTGATCACCCTCAATTGCCCTCCCTTGTAGACCTGGTCCCTCCCAACTGCCCTCCCTTGCAGGCCTGGTCCTTCCCAACTGCCCTCCCGTCCTGGCCATCTTGTGGTGGCCTTCTTCTGTCCACATAGGGGCAGCCATCTTGTGTGTTGGAGTGATAGTCAATTTACATATTACTCTTTTAGTAGATAAGATATATATATATATATATATATATATATATATATATATATATTATTCACTCGTGTATCTATGGACACCTTTTCTTTATTCCCTTGTGTATCTATGGACACCTAGGTTGCTTTCATATGTTGCCTATTGTAAATAATACTATAATGAATATAGGTGTGTATATATCTTTTTAAATTAATAGTTTTCATTTTCTTTATATAAACTCCCAGAAGTGGTATTACTGAGACAATCAGGAGCTCTATTTTTTACTTTTTGTTGTCCATAGGGGCTGCATTAATTCATAATCCCACCAATAATACACAAGCATTTGCTTTCCTCCACATCCTCACCAGTACTTGTGGTTTCTTGATTTTGTGATGAAAGCCATTCTGACAGATATGAGGTAATATCTCATTATGGTTTTTATTTGCATTTCCCTGATATGTTGAACATCTTATGTCTTTTGGCCATCTATAAATCCTCTTTTGGATAAATGTCAATTCAGCCCTCTGCCATTTTTTTAATGGGCTTGTTTATTTTTGGTTGTTAAGTTATATGATTTTCTTATATATTTCGAATATTTACTCCTTATCAAATGTATCATTGGCAAATATTTTCTTTCTTTTTATAGGTAGTATATTCTGTTGATGGTTTCTTTTACTGTGCAAAAGCTTTTTAGTTTGATGTAATCCCATTTGTTAATTTTTTTCTTTTGTCATCCTTCCTCAAGGTGACATATCCAAAACGATTGGTAAGACTGATGTCTGTTTAGGCTGTGTGTGCCAAGTAGTTTTGGCAGATTGATTTCAGCTAGGCAGAAACTATGGTCCTGGGATGCTGGCTAGCTGTGTGCCCCAGTGACTTTAGACTGGGAGGCCAAGTGTGTTTGGTGATGACCTATTGATCTTGCTTGCTCCCTTTGTTAGAGCCAAAAGATTCTGGTTAGTGTGGCTGAAAACAAGTTGCACTGATCTTACAAGAAGGCCAAAACACCCAAATAAAAGTCCTGCCATTCTACAGAAATGGAGGGAATGTGAAAAGTGGCATTTGCTAGTATCTTCAGTCTGGGAAATTCCTGCAGCTCTCTGAGGGCTCCTGTGTTTTCTCAGCCTTCTCTATTCAGTCTCTTCCTGTCTTTGGCTGTTAAGATGTTGTTCATTCAAGCCTCAGTTGTCTCTCAGGAGTAATTGCTCTCTAATACATGTTAATGACAGTTGGCTCATGGGAGAGGCAAGTTCAGGATCCTCCTATGCCGCCATCTTGGGCCTCCCAATGCTGAACATTTTTTAATGATCCCTCCATATTTAAATTACCCACAAAACTTTATGTTAATTTGCTTGTGTATTGAAAATATTTTTTTAATAATATGGGTTGTGACATGTGATATTTAAAGCAGGAATAGATAGTAACACACACACACACACACACACATATATATATATATATAATATATATTCAGTATATAATGATTACATACTATACTATATATTTATTTTGTTACATAATATAACATTATATATTATATTCTACATCCTATGCTTTCTATTTTTATATATCATAGCTGACATTCATATAATTAAACGTCTTAATATATATAATTATACTACACACACACACACACACACACACACATATACTAGAGGCAAGGTGCACAAAATTCGTGCATGGGGGGCAGGGGATGTTCCTTAGCCCAGCCTGCACCTTCTCCAATCTGGGACCCCTCCAGGGATGTCCAACTGCCGTTTTGGCCTGATCCCAGTAGGATCGGGCCCAAATGGGCAGAAGGATGGGGCCTAAAAGGGCACTTGGACATCCTTCTCACAATCCAGGATGGCTAGCTCTAAACTGCTCACCTGCCAGCCTCCCTGATTGCCCCTAACCACTTCTGCCTACCAGCCTGATCACCTGCTAACCACTACCCTGCCAGCCTAATTGATGTCTAACTGCTCCCCTGCCAGCTTGTTTGTCCCCAACTTCCCTCCTCTGCTAGCCTGGTCACCCCTAACTGCCCTTCCCTGCAGGCTTGATTGCCCCCAACTGCCCTCTTTTGCAGGCCTGGTCCCTCCCAACTGCCCTCTCCTGCTGGTCTGATTGCCCACAGCTGCCCTTTCTTGCAGATCCTGGAACCACCCAGTGGCCCTCCCCTGCTGGCCATCTTGTGGTGGTCACCTTTGACCACATGGGGGCAGCGCTCTTTTGTGTTATAGTGATGGTCAATCTGCAAATTACTTTTTTATTAGATAGGACAGAGGCCTGGTACATGGGTGGGGGCCAGCTGGTTTGCCCTGAAGGGAGTCCCAGATCAGGGTGGGGGTTCCCTTGGGGTGAAGGGCAGCCTGGGTGAGGGGCATGTGGAGGTTTGCAGGCCAGCCACATCCCCCAGCAACCCAAGTGGAGGCCCTGGTATCTGGGATTAATATATGTCTACAATTGAAACTTTGTAACCTGGAGCAGAGCCAAGCCTTCTGCTCGCTCCATGGTGACAACCATTTCTGTTTGAAACTTTGTAGCCTAGAGTGGAGGTCTAGGCCAGCAATGGCAGGCTGAAAGCTTGGCTTCCTCTGTTGCCAGAGAAAGCCAAGCCTCTGATCTCTCTAGCTCAGTGGCTGCCGCCATTTCTGTGTCTTTTATAACTGAAACTTTGTAACATTGAGTGGAGGCTTAGGCGGGGAATGGCAGGTGGAAATCTTGGCTTCCTCTGTTGCCAGGGAAACCCAAGCCTTCCTCCTGCTCTCAGTGGCGGCAGCCATCTTGGTTGGGGTTTATTTGCATAATATGCTCCTGATTGGCTGATGGGCGTGGCTGTGGGCATGGCTTGTGGGTGTGGCGAAAGTATGGTCAAATTTGCATATTACTCTTTTATTAGATAGTGTGTGTGTGTGTGTGTGTGTGTGTGTGTGTGTGTGTTATACTATTGGGATTGAATTGTGTCCTCCAAAAAGTATGTTGATGTTCTAACACCTGGTACCTATGAATGTAATTAATTAAAAATAAGAGCCCTACCTGCATAGCTCACTGATTGACCTATGAATCAGAAGATTAGGGTTCAATTTCTGGTCAGGGCATATGCCCAGATTGCAGGCTGAATCCCCAGTGAAGGATGTGTAGAAGGCAGCCAATCAATAATTCTCTTTCATTTTTACCTCTCCCTCTCCCTTTCTCTCTGAAATCAATCAAAAAATATATATTTTTAAAAGATGTAAATTAAGACAGGGTCAGATAGGAGTAGGTTGGACCCTTGATCTAATATGACAGGTGTCGTTATAGAAGAGATACACAGACAGACACATACAGAAAGAAGAATGCCATATGAAGACAAAATTAGACACACAGGAGGAACATTATATATGGATGGAGGTGGCAAAGATTTGCGGTATTGCATTTATAATCAAGAAATGCCAAGGATTCCCAACAATACCAGAAGCTGAGAAAAAGGACAACACATAATTGCTCCTAGGGTCTTTAAAGAGGGCATGGCCTTGCCAACATCTTCATTTCAAACTATATTCTCCAGAACAGAGAGAATATATATATATATATTGTTTTATGACGCACAATTTGTGGTACTTGGTATTTGCAGCTCTGGGAAACTAATACCTATACACACATTTATTATAGGCTCATGTATAGTGTAAACATTTAAATATATATATATTTCCCCCACTAGAAGCATGGTGCACACAATTCTTGCACTGGAGGTGGGTGATCCCTCAGCTCAACCTGCCCCCTCACACATACTGGGAGCCCTCAGGAGATGTCCTATGGACCACTCACCCCTAGCCTGCCCAAGGCCTAAAGCCTCTGGCTGAGGCTTTAGGACTTGGGCACCCAGCCACTGCCCTGCAATGGGGCTTATGCTGGCTCTGCCACAGCCCAGGCCCCTGGCCCAGGGCCTTCACCCCAGCCAGTGTACACCCAGTCCCAGGGGCTGCATGTGCACTGGCCATCTCAGCCCTGCCCTCCTGGCCCTGGCCCCCTCGGCTCTGCCCACATCAGCCCTGGCCACCTTGGCCCTGACGCCCCTCCTGGCCCGAGCCACACTCTTGCTGGTTCGTCCCCAGCTCCTGATTGGCTGGTGGAAGTGGCTTGATCGAAGGTATGGTCAATTTGCATATTGATTTCTTATTAGACAGGATATATACACATATTCATATATAAATATGTAGGTTTATGTCTATAAACCTGAATACACATCTAAATTATAGTAAAATTATGAACTTATTTGAACATTTATAAATTTATAATATATGTATATAAATATATACACTAAAATATTAATCTTCTATGTAATAAAAGTGTAATATATACATTGACTGCACCTCTGCTACACCCACAAGCATACCCACAAGCCACACCCATCCACCAATCAGGAGCAAATATGCAAATAAACTCCAACCAAGAAGGCTGCAGCCACTGAGAGCAGGAGGAAGGCTTGGGTTCCCCCAGCAATGGAGGAAGCCAAGCTTTCTGCCTGCCCTTGCCGACCTAGGCCTCCACTCAATGCTACAAAGTTTCAATTATAGAAGATACATAATCCCAACAGAAATGGCAGCAGCCACGGAGCTGGAGAGAGCTGCCTGGGCAAGGGAGGAAGCCAAGCTTCTGTAGCCTAGGCCTCCACTTAAGGCTACAAAGTTTCAATTATTGATGGTAAATAAACCCGAACAGAAATGGCTGCCACCACGGAGTGAGCAGAAGGCTTGGCTCCGCTCTAGGCTACAAAGTTTCAATTGTAGAACATAAATAAATCCCAGATACCAGGGCCTCCTCTTGGGTTGCTGGGGATCATGGCCAACCTGCAGACTACCATGGGCCCCTCACCCAGGTTGCCCCATTTCCCAAGGGAACCCCCATATTGATCCAGGACACACTTCAGGGATAACCAGCTGGCCCCCACCCATGCACCGGGCCTCTATCCTATCTAATAAAAGAGTAATATGCAGATTGACTATCACTCCAACACACAAGAGGACTGCCCCCATGTGGTCAAAGATCCTGCCCCCATGTGGAAACAAGATGGCCACCACAAGTTGGCCAGCAGGGGAGGGCAATTGGGAAGGACTAGGCCTACAAGGGAGGGCAATTGGGGGCAATCAAGCCTGCAGGAGAGGACAGTTAGGGATGACCAGGCCTGCAAGGGAAGGTAGTTAAGGTCAAACAGGTTGGCAGGGGAGCATTTGGACATCAATCATGCTGGCAGGGGAGTGGTTAAGGGTAATCAGGCTGGCAGGCAGAAGTGATTAGGGGCATTCAGGAAGGCAGGCAATCAAGCAGTTGGGAACTAGCCATTCTGGATTGTGAGAAGGATGTCTGATTGCACGTTTAGCCCTGATCCCACCGAGCCTAAATGGGCAGTTGGATATTCCTCGAGGGGTCCCAGATTGGAGAGGGAGCAGGCTGGGTTGAGGGACACCACACCACGTGCACGAATTTTGTGCACTGGGCCTCTAGTTTTTATTATAATATGCTTATACATTTCACAGACACTATTAAGTGTTTTTGTTTACATTGTCTTATTGTTGTATTGTCACTCTGGCCTATTTGAAGTATTTTCTCTTGAAATGTTTATGATATTTTATTCATCCAGAAATATTAGGTTTTTTAATTGATGATTCTGATATTATCACACATTCACTAAAGTTTTGTTCTGATCGATACTGTGGTCTTTAGTCATATAACACATAATATTATGTCACATAAGCTTGTTTTAATTATTGTGGCCAAATACACCTATTCAAGTGTCTTCCAGGCATGGAGTCATAATAATTTCTAAACTGTTTTAATTAAAACCCACCTGATCTTATATGTTGGATTGATAATTCATAATTATTTCTGAATTATCTTTGACACATAGGCACTTATTTTCTAATCCATAACTACTTTTAAATGACTACCAGTCATTTTTATAATGATGATATTCTTTCTAAATTTGCATACCTATATTATTGTAAATGGTACAGGCCTGGCTGCCCAGATAACTAGAAATGGCTATCAGGTATTGGAGATGACAGGTATCCAACTTCAAAACATTAAAACTCAAAAACTATGGCATAAACCAAGTCAGTTTCCAAGACATGTTAAGATCTCTAGCTGACAGTACTTGGAATTAGAAAGGATCTTTGTTAAAAAGACCTGCTATGATGGGGACATTTGAAAAGAAACTTTAACCTGAGTACAGGGCATTAGCATTTCATGATAATTTTAGGCTATCCAAAGCAAGACATTTGACCAATTTTTATGTTGTGAGTACTCCCTGCCATATTACCAGATTATATAAATATAAAAATTGATATTCTATTTTGTAATAATCTGCTCTTAAATATTCTAATTGAGCATGTTAAATTACTTTGTTTTTAAGAGGACCTTAAAACTGAATTGGTTTGTGAGCACTTAGGGGAAAATAAAGCCAAATGTCTTGTGTTGGAGGAAACTACTGAGTGTCATTGAAAAAGTGACCTCACTTAACACATTGTTCCATTTGGCTGAAGCAGGCTCTACTGAAAGGTAATTTTAGTTTACTTTTTTGGTCAGGATAAAACCCAAATGTCACATCATTTATATTAGCCCCTTACTTGTTTAAAAAAACAACAACAAAACTTGTTGAAATGTCTTTATTCTTTGTTTCTGAGTGGGGATTAATGTTTAGAATTTCAAGATATAATAATAATCATGCCATATTAATAGCATATAACACCATACTATTAATAAAATATAAGGCTAGATGACATAAAAATATTTGATATCCTTAACCCTTTAGTGATAAGTTGTTGGATAATAGAATTATCTGTTCCTGTTTTTCCATCATACTTTATTCCCACTTCATTTGTTCTTTCTAATATGCTAGGACCTGAGGAATTAGAAAGTTAAGGTTGATGAAGTTTTTTTTAAAAAAAATAAGAGTTATTAGGATTTGAATGCTGATCTAAGGGACTATCCTATTAATAGGGTATGAACTATTGGATGTGAATATCCTATTAATTATGAAATACACATGTATTTAAGACATCTGTTGTCTGCTCAGAGGAATTTCAGGGTCATTCAGGTTCCCCAGATAGCTTTTGTGTTTTTAGTTCAGCCAGAGCACTTGTATTCGATAGCAACTGTTCTTCAGCATTTTGTTCCTCTTAAAGCCATTTTTACACATGTAAGTAACCAGCTTTGTGGTTACAGCTGTACTTAGTTTTCTTCCTTTTTTGTACTATTCTTTGACTACCATGCATAATTTTGTTCTAGTACTCGCAATGATTCTGCAAAATAAAACTTTCCCTCCGTTTATAAAGAAGAAAACTGAGATTCAGAAATATTAAGTCATTTTCCCAACAGAATAAAAAAAAAAAACCTGGAAGAGGCTGTGTTGAGAATCATGCCCTGCTCAGTCCAACCCTAAGTTCATTTCTCATCTTCACTCAGCCCCACACTCTGATCAGCTCCTTTGGATAAAAAGGCTATGCTGGAGCCTTCTATCAGACTCTGCTAACAAGGCAGCATCTCTAGGGAAGTCTTCAGGGAGATGTTTTGAGAGATGGGTCTCGATTATTCTCTCTAGGAGAAGGAAGAGAGGATAGAGTGTCCTAGATACTGGCCAAGCTATGCAGTCTGGACATGAACATTCCTGCTGGGGACAACCCAGAGAACTCAGATTAAGAGCAGGAGACAAGTTGGCCAGATAGCAAGGACCAAATACTACAGACACAAAGTACAAATACTAGCTGCTGTGGCATAAAGCAAGAATCTGGTTGGTGGCTCAGAGTAAAAAAGATGAAACCAATAAAGAAGTTGAACTAGGGTAGAGCTGGTCTAGAGTAGTGGAACTGGGGTTCAAGGCTAATATCAGGAAAGTCCTGTGCTACTGTGCCATAAGATTCTTGAAGGAGATCATGTCTCATTTTTCTTGGATCCTACAGCAACTAGAACTGTGTCTTGTATGTTAATTCCAGTGCTTTTAAGGGATACCATTGAGTTGTGTTGGACTACAAGCAAGCAGCAAGTATTCCTGGCTTAAAGCATCAGGGACAGAGTAGAGGAAATAGCCAGTGCCTGGATAAGAACTGGAATGCTAAGCAGATGTGCAGTGGAAGAACAGCATGAGGCTAAGACATTTTATTTGTATTCTGTAATGTTCAGAGGAGGCAAGGGCTCTGATCAGAGTGACACTGACATTAACTTGTCATACCAACACTTGGTGGCATTGACCAACCATTTGAAATCTTCCTCATTCTATCATAGCTGGTTTCTAGAGTAGTATAGATATTTTTGCTTTTTTTTTTATTTGTTCTTAATGGGAAAGATAGCATTTGATGAAGAGAGGCATGGCAAAACCTCCCCTGTGCTTACAGTAGAAAGAACCAGTGGTTGGGTTTTTCCTCACATCAGTGTTGGTGCTCCAGGCTATGATTTTTATTTCTGCTAAGACTGTCACAGTCATTTTTCTTTTCTCAGCTTCATCCTGGACCCACAGGCCTTTTATGACACATGCAAGTCTCAGATGGAGTAAGAAATAAATGCTTCCACATGGAGGAATTCATTCTGTTACGGTTCTATTACCCTACTTTTTTCTAAAGTGATTGACTGAGATTTGGGATTATTAACAAACTTTTGAGAGCTAACAAGAGATCATGTGGCCTAAGGCATGTTTCTCTGGTTTTATTTGGTCAAATTTTGTCTGGCTGGCTGGAATTTGGCTTTTACTCAGAATCAAACAGCTCTTTACCATTAAAGAATTTCTCACATCCCTCTAATAAAGCTGAATGGGTCAGGAATAGGTCTTGTAGCAGCATGCTTTTGCAAGTTGTACAAGGCACAGGACCTTGTTTTTGATAACACAATTCAATAGTTCATAATGGTCAAAACAATTCTCTAGGTTAAGTGTAATTTACATGCACACATCCTTGTCAAGTATGAGTTTGAAAACAAAATGACACCGTTTTTCAAATCTTGAGGCACTCAACATTGCATTTTAAGTAATGATGTTTTATAAGGAGGAAGCTAGGTGCTTCCTATTGTACTAAATGAGTAACCAGTATGTTCCCTTGACACTAATTTTACTCCCTAAGATGCAGTGATGATATAAATGACATCATTATTTTATCTTAATTAGTTTTTATAGGCTATAAAATTGATATTTTCTTAATTTTTAAAATATTTTTCTAAAAATATAATTACTGTTTTCTATATACTATCTGTTCTATATTATAAAATACTAAGAATCTCCTGTAAGCAAAGTAAGATAATCATTCTCTTAGCTATTGTGTTATTAGAAGACTTTGTCTAAATTTACAGTGGCTAATCTCTTCACTTTCTTTTATCCAGTACCCCTACCCCCACCAAGCTCCCCTCTGACAGTTGTCAGTCTTTTCTATGTATCCATGCCATTGCTTCTATTTTGTCAGTTTATTTTTTCATTAGTGAGAGCATATGATATTTGTCTTTCTTTAACTGTTTATCCCCAAAACATATATGCATAACCCATAAATACAGGCAACAGTAAAGTGATGGCCAGTGGGAAGTTGGGGACTGGGTGCAAGTGGGAAAAGAGGGGAATGGGGACATCTATAGTAGTGTCAATAATAAAAATGAAGTTAAAAAATAAAAATAAGTAAATACATTTATAAAGGGGAATGCTATTTCCCCCAAAGGTCATCCCCTGTTCTTCTGTTTAAAAAGACAACCTGTAAAGGTTTTGCTGTACGATTCTGTTTTTCATACCAAGGAATAGTTATAATTCTTCCTTTCCAGGAAGTAGAAAATGGAGGACAAAGGAAAAAGTGGTGGGTGCTGACATGCTTTATCTGTGATTTCTTCTGTATTCGGTCTCTCTAGCTGCCTGACAAATCTCCACACACTTAGCAGCATATAACAATATCAATGTGTTATTTCACCATTTTCATGAGGTATCAATCAACCATTTCATCTGGTTCTCTGCTCAGTGTTTTCCAAGATGACTTAAAGGTGTCCCTGGTTTTATCTTCCTATTGGAGGCCTGACTAGGGAACAATGTCCTCCCAAATTTCCTCAGATTGTGCTAGAATCCATTTTCAGTGACTGTATAACTGAGGTCCTGTTGTTTTGCTTGCTGGTTGTCAGCAATTCTTCTCAGCACCCACAGGCCTACCTCAGACCCTTGCCATGTGGCTCTCTCCACGCCATGAAAGTTTCCTTCTTCAAGACAAACAGGGCAGCATCAAATTAGGTCCAGCCTAGCCAGGATAATCTTACTTTTATTAACTTAAAGTCAACTGCTTTGGTGCTTTAATTATAAACACATCTCTTCACCTTTGACATATAGTGTGACTAAGTCATGGGAGTCATCCTATTTATAGTCATGTTCTCACTTAAAGAAAGGAGATAATACACAGCATGGACCTTAAGGGACAAGAATCAGGGTCACCATCTCAGAATTCTGCCTGCCACAGCTTCTTTTTTAACTCTTTACTCAGAAAATTCTACTAATTGACATTCTTGAAGTAGGTAAAAATTTCCCTTAGATATCAGGTCTGCTATTTTAAAGTTGAAGTAAACTGTGAGATAAAGGACAAATGAGAAAAAACTCTGAGAAAAAAATATTGATCATTCTGCTTCTGGTTGTATGTACCCTAAATAACCCATTCCCACCTCCTTGGCCAACTTCTCCTAAAAATGATATTTACAATGCTGAATACAATATTTTACAAATATATCTAACCCATCAATGAAGTAAAAGCTTAGTAAGAAATACTCAAAGGCCTAAATCTAAATGAAAACAGACACCCAGATGAAAAGTTGAGCACTGATACGGTTGTTTGAATACCGATTTGAACCCAGGGGCTGTGGGAAAGGAGACAATACCCAAGGCTCCTACCATGGAAGATCTATTAAGAGCTCTTCACAGAAATCTGGGATCTCCCTGTACCAGGGCTATTCCCTCCTGGTTAGAGGAAACTAGAATTAGTTCCTGTGAGACCATAAAAAATTGTTTCATACTCTATCACTGAGTGAAAGAGGCACAAAAAATTAGAATATTTATTAGAAGGTGGTCATGCAGGTTTGTAGTTCAAATTCTCCTTAGCTTGGCTTATTGAAAATTTCTCTAAGTAAAAATGTAAAGAAACTCCAGAAACTTGTTCCTCATAGAAACAAGTACATACCATCTTCTCTCCAAAATAACTCACCTTCACATAGTTCTCAAAGTGTTTTACATAATGAGGTTCATGAAAGTAAGACTTCACCATAGCAAATCACACACTCACACGCACACACACGTGCACATGCATGCATGCACATACGTATGCACATTCCTACACCAGGAAATAAGGTATCTTGAAGTATAAGCAGAAAAAATACAAAATAAAATTGGAGGCTCTGATCATCACTGTAAAAGTGTAATTGAAGAAACAGATACAGATACAGTTTAGAAGGAAAGAAACATGATTCTCAGTATTTTAGATGGCATGAGTTTTCTATATAAAATAACCTAGGGAATTCATACATAACTTTTAGCACTTATAGGAGGATATAACAATTCCGCTAAATATACTATCCTATCTAATAAAAGAGAAACATGCAAACTGACCATCACTCCACTACACCCACCAGCCAATTAGAGCAAGTATGCAAATAACCCAAATAAGAAGGCAGTGGCCATGGAGCTGGAGGCTTGGGTTGCCCCCAATGATGGAGGAAGCCAAGGTTCCTGCCCACCCTGGCCTGCCTTGGCCTCTGCTCAAGGAGGGTCTGGGAGCATGGGTTGTCTGAGGCAACTCAGGCTACCAGCCAGCCCTGGCCTCTGCTCATGGCTACAAAGTTTCAATTATGGCAGATAAATAAATCCCAGATAACAGGGCCTCTGCTTGCGTCACCGGGGGTGTGGCCAGCCTGCAAACCACCACAGGCCCCTTGCTCAGGCTGCCCCATGCACTAAGGGAACTCTCACCTTGATCTGGGACACCCTTCAAGGCAAACCAGCTGGCCCCCACCCATGCACCAGGACTCTATCCTATCTAGTAAGAGAGTAATATGCAAATTGACTATCACTCCAACACACAAGATAGCTATTCCCATGTGGGCAAAGATGACTACCCCTATGTGGACACAAGATGGCTGCCACAAGATGGCCAGCAGGGGAGAGCAGTTGGGAGGGACCAGGCCTGTAAGGAAGGGCAGTTGGTGGTAGTCAAGCTGCAGAGGAGGACAATTAGGGGTGACCAGGCTGGCAGAGGAGAGCAGTTGGGGGTACCAGGCCTGCAGGAGAGGGAAGTTGGGGGTGACCAGGCCTGTAGGAGAGGGGAGTTAGGGGGGACTAGGCCTATAGGGGAGAGCAGTTCAGGGGGACCAGGACAGCAAGAGAGGGCAGTTAGGGGTGATCAAGCCTGCAAGGAAGGGCAGTTAGGGGCAATTGGGCCAGCAAGGGAGCAGTTAAGCATCAATCAGGCTGGTAGGGGAGTGTTTAGGGGGTGATCAGGCTGGCAGGGAAAAGTGTTTGTGAGAGGGAGTCCGACTGCCCATATGGGCAGTTGGACATCCCTCGAGTGGTCTCATATTGTTGAGGGTGCAGGCTGGACTGAGGAACACAAACACCCATGCATAAATTTTGTGCACCAGGCCTGTAGTCTATATACATCTATCTATATACATAAAAGGTTAAGTGACCTACCAACCATCCCACTGGCTGATAGGTATGACATGCACTGATCACTAGGGGCAGATACTCAATGCAGGAGCTTGCAAGCAAGAGCAATTTTGTAGAGTACCCTCTTGCACTCTGGGACCCCTCGGGGGATGTCAGAGAGCTTGTTCCTGCCTGATCCCCTCAGGCCAGGTGGAGGGAACCCACCTGCCAGCAAGATCCTACTCACTCCACAGATGCCCTTCAAGCCCTGGTGCACCCCAGGAGCAGCTGGCCAGGGAGGGACCACAGGAGGTTGTCTCTAGGGCATGTACAGCCCATTTTGCCTATTCCTGCCCCACCCACCACCTTCTAATTAATTTCCTTTCAATGTGCACAAATCCGTGCACCAGGCCACTAGTCATTTTATAAATGTCAACTGAATTTCTCTACAACAAACCGATAAAAATATCATAAAATATATTATTTACATTACCACAGAAATAGAAAATGGGAATGAATTTAAAAACATTTAAAAAACTTCATTAAAGAAAAACATTACAAGAGATGTTCAGGAAGGCCTAAATGATAGAGAGATATAATAAGTTCATACATTCAAATTGATACTGAAATATCTCAGTTCTCCCTGCAGATTCAACGCAATTGCAATCAAAACTCTAAATCTTAGAATTCATTTAGTACTACAGTAATTTCAACTGTAGAGAATGTCTGCAGAGGTACCAAAATTATAAATTAAATAGATGGGAGAGTATGAAAACACTGCCCTGCATATGTAGAATCATAACATATGGAAAACTATGCTGTAGAGCCGTGATGGAAATATTTATATCAGATATGAACATAAATTAATCTCCATCTATTTGTCGATAATTCCTAATGGTTTAAAACCTCAATGTGAAAGGCAAAACCGTAAGATCTTTAGGAGGCATAGAGGAAAATAATAAGCTCAGTATAGGAAAAATATGCAATACATAATGATATAAACCATAAGTGAAATGATTAATACATTAAAATAATTAAAACTTTGCTCATTAAGAAACCAGAAATAGATAAGTCATCCAATATACTGAAGGGAGATAGTTACAATGCAGATACAGATGATTATTATCCAGAATAAAAAAAGAATTATAAGTCAGTTTTAAAAATATATGCAATAAAAGCAAGAAAAATATATAGATGTATACTTAATAGAAGAATCAACTGTGGTTGACAAATATATAAGATTATTAAACTCATTGACAAACTGGGAAACTACAAATTAAAAAGCCCATCTCCAAGATTGCCAAAATTAAAAACCATGGCAAAATCATGTGTTGCCACTTGTACTTGGCTCCTTGAAGTGTAAATTAGAAAACAATTAAGAATTATATTATAAAAATTTTGCTTATGCCATGTAACATAGAATTTATATTCCTAGATACACATTCAGAGCAGTACTTCCCAACATTATTTAAATTATGAGACATAAATAATGAAAAATATATATAGTATAAACTAAGGTAAATTTTAAGGATTGTGAGAGAGCATACATAATGAGGCTTAGATGTTTAAAACATCATTGGATTCTATGTATTATATAATTAGCGTTTAAAAAATAAAATAAAAAGTGTTTAGGAATAAATTTGATATTAAATTTGTCTACAACTTCCATATAATGTGTTTTAAAATATTTATGGAAATGCTAAATTTGCATAAATGGAACTTTGCCTTATACTGTGTTGTTATGTGTGGTTCTTGATTAAAGCCCTTTCATAATGAATTCCTTACTTTCTCAAAAATTAGCACCAACAACAAATTTCTTCACTCAAATATGTAATAAAAGTTTAAAATTAATTTCTCAAAACCAGTATACATGTACAATAGTTGAAACTATTTTGAGTAAAAAACGTATTTTTGTAACAATGGTATGTGAATCATATTTTCAATTCAATTGGTCTTTTTCATATCAGTTGTAATGGCTAATGATATGTATTCACTTGACTGGGAGTAAGATGCACAACTATTCGGTCAAACATTATTTGGGTATGTTTGTGGGGATGTGTTTGAATGAGATTGGTAGACTGAGTAAAGCAGATTGTCTTCCCTAATGTGGGGTGGACCCCACCAATTAGTTGAAAACCTGAAAAACAAAAAGGCTGACCCTTCCCAAGTAAGAGAATTCCATCAGCCTGACCACTCTCAGCTGGGAAGTCAGGCTTTTCGGGCTCTTAGGACTTAAACTAAAACATCTTCTCTTTTTGGGTCGTAAGTGTGCCTGCTTAGGACTGGAACTTACACCATTATTCTCCTGGTTCTCAGAACATCAGACTTGAACCAAAACTGCACTATTGACTGTCCTGGGTCTCCTGTTTGCTGATTGCAGATCTTGGAACTTCTCAGTCTCCATGACTGGAAGAGTTAATGCCATATATTTTTTTTTCTATAAAATTCTTACTAATATATCAACTATCTATAATAATAAAAGCATAATATGCTTATTAGATTGGACAACCAAACATCCGTCTGGATATCCTCCCAGACCAAGTCAAGGCAGCTGTGGGGTGGCAGCGGGGTGATGGGGATGCCTTCCCCTGATTGGCCTCAGAGGGAGCAGGCTTAAGCCCTCAGTGGGACATCCCCTGAGAGCTTCCGAACTGTGAGATGATGCAGGCTGGGCTGAGGGATCCCCCCAACCCCCATTGAGTGCAATAATTTTTGTGTACCAGGCCTATAGTTTTAAAATAATTCAGAACCCCAAATTTTCAAAAACCAAATTGAATAAGAATTTTTGTTAGTAAAAAGGCATGTCAGTGCCCTAGCTAGTCTGTCTCACTGGATAGAACATCGGCCTGTGGAAAAAAAAAAAAAAGGTCCTAGATTTGATTCTGGTCAAGGTCACGTACTTTGATTGCAGGCTCCTCCCTGGCCCAGGCCTGGTTAGGGCTTGTGCAGGAGGCAACTAACTGATGTATTTCTCTTACATTTATGTTTCTCTCTGTCTTTACCTCTGTCTTCTCCTTTCCTCTCTAAAACCCAATGGAAAAATAGCTTCAGGTGAGTATTAACAAAGTCATGTAAGATAGAAATAAAAATCTAACTGATATATTTGAAAACAGGATTCAAGGATACCATTTAGAGTCCCATCAACCACCATTCTTAACCAATCTCAAGTAAGTTTTAGAGGGACCCGTATCTATGATGGACAACTGTGTAGTCAGATTTTACAGTAGATATCCAGGTGATTGAGACCTTTGTGGTGAGTCACAGAGCATCTGAGGACAATTGTGTGCTCACAACTGGAGGAGAACATAGAATGCCCTATCAGACCCATTTGGCCCTGACCATGCTCTAAGAAGAATGTGATGAGAAAATTAGTGTTTCTAGTAACCCTGCCCAGGGGTACCAGTCAAACAAGGAATCCCTGGGTAACCCCAGGATGGAAGGGAGCAGCATTTTATAGCTTAATTTTTAATTTAGGGTGATGATGCTTCTTGAAAAGCTCTATCATAGAGAAACTCACATGTGCTCCAGGCATAGGTACAATTTTTTATTCCTCATTAAAACACTATTTGTAAAAGCAAGAGATACAGGAAACAAACAAAATGTTCAGCATATTTTTAAAAAACTCAGATAACGGAGTAGGCTACCTTATTGAAAAATGAAAATTACAACCACAGGCAACATATAGATGAAGAACATAATGCAGAGCAAAGAAGCAACTTGCAAACTAACAATATAGATATTTATTTGTACTTTTATAATGCAGTACACGTATTGCATTTTATCCAGTACAAATAATAACTAGGAATAAGTTAAATAAATGTAAGTAAAGTGTAAGAAATAAAGAAAATAACATGTTTTATGATGTTATTCCTTCTGAGGGAGAATGGAAAGAGATGGAATTAGTAAGTGATACAATAATAAAAACTAGTGATGAGGAGGAGCTGACGCTGACTCTGCCTGCTCAGCCCGGAGACTCCACCCATCCAACCTGAAAACAGTTTACATTCACAGCCAATTGGACTGGAGGTCAAACTATCCTAAGGCTAACAACAATAAGCTGGGCTTAACTTCAACAATACTGCACAACCCATAAAGGATTGCAGTAAGAGTATTCACCTCAGGTAACTGGGGAGGCTGAGCCACTGTCCCTTAGAGGACATCTACCACACACAGTTAATGGGCCAACTCAGGAAAGCAGCCACAATGCAGAGAAATGGAAAGAAATCAGGTGTGAAAAAATGGAGGAAAAAAGACGACTAGACATAGAGTTCAAAACCACAGTAATAAGGTTTTTCCAGATGCTCCTAGAAAAGGCCGATGAACTTAATGAGACCTACAAGGAATGAACAAGACCTGCGAAGAAATGAACAACACCTATGAGGATATGAAAAAGGACCAACTAGAAATTAAGCATACACTGACTGAAATAAAAAATACTACACAAAGACCTAAAAGCAGTCTAGAGGACCGCAAGAACCACGTCAAATATTTGAAATACAAAGAAGCCAAATCCACTCAGCCAGAAAAGCAAGAAGCAAAAAAAATTCAAATAATTGAAGATAGTGTAAGGGGCCTCTGGGACAACCTCAAGCATACAAACATCAGAATTATTGGAGTGCCAGAAAAAGAGAGAGAGCAAGGTAATGAAAACCTACTTGAAGAAATAGTGACCGAAAAATTCCCCTACCTGGTGAAAAATTGACTTAAAAACCCAAGAAGTGCACAGAATCCCAAAATATAGGAATCTAAAGAGGACCACACCAAGACACATCATAATTAAAATGCCAAGAGCAAAGGATAAAGAGAGAATATTAAAAACAGCAAGAGAAAAACAGTTAGTTACCTATAAGGGAGCACCCATACGATTGTCAGTGGATTTCTCAACAGAAACTATGCAGACCAGATGGGAGTGGCAAGAAATATTCAAAGTGATGAACAGCAAGAATCTACAACCAAGATTACTCTATTGAGCAAAGCTATCATTCAGAATTGAAGATCAGATAAAGTGCTTCGCAGATAAGAAAAAGCTAAAGGAGTTCATCACCACCAAACCAGTATATATGAAATGCTGAAAGATATTCTTTAAGAAGAGGAAGAAGAAAAAGGTAAAAATATAAATTATGAACAACAAATACACATCTATCAACAAATGAATCTAAAAATCAAGTGAATTAATAATCTGATGAACAGGATAAACTGGTTAATAGAACACAATCATGGACATAGAAAGGGAATGGACTGACAATTCTTGGGGAGAAAAGGGGTATGGGAAGTACAGCAAGAGACTAGACAAAAATCATGCAACTATGGGAGAGGACAGTGCTGGGGGGAGGTGAGTGTGGAGGGTGGGATGGGTACTGGGTGGAGGGGAGCTATAGGGAGAAACAAGGGGAACAATGTAATAATAAACTGAACAATAAAGATTGGAAAAAAAAACTAGTGATGATTTTATTTTATTAAAACAGGTGGTAGATATCCAAGTCATCATAGGAGGAGCTGAAGATTCTTTATATCTTCAAATATTTTGTATTACTATTAACTTATTCAGGTTTCTATAAAAACAAAATGAAGATGAAATATATTTTGATTGTTAAATCAAACAGATACTCAGTGTGAAAGTGAATGGAATTTTAGGCAAAAAATAAGCAGGTTTAGGGAGATTTAGGAATAAAGAAGGTCCATGGGGGAGGAAGGCATAGATTAGTGCTAGGAGTTCCACAAGGCATACATTCACAGGAAGAAAAAAGAGAGAGAGAGAGAGGTGTCACAGGATAAGGGGAGAGGAAGACATCCACTCACAGTGAGAAATGAAATGCCACAGGGCATGATAGAAAAAGGAAACAAACTTTCACAGAGGATAGAGAAATTCTGACAAATAGGAGAAAGAGGAAAACAGATTTTCACAGGAGATAGAAAAAATGTTAAAAGAGAAAGGGGAGAGGGAAACGGAGGGGGGGGCACCATGTGGGGTTTGGGCTTTGAAACTGATGTTCTGCAAAAGAGTGACCAATTGGAAAACCGTATGAAGAGACAAAGAATTGCAGCCTTTATAAACCTTAGCAAAAATGAGCTTAGTGGGTTATCCCCTTGGGACCTCCTCCCTACATGGGAGTCTATATTTGCTTCCAATAAATTTCCACCCTTCTCTTCTACCACCTTCTGTCAGTGGCTTCATTCTTCGAATCCATCTGGGCAATGACCTTGGAAAGACATCACTCACCCTTGCATCTTGCTCAGGAAAACAACCCAAAGCAAAAGCAGTTATACAACTAAATCCATTCATTATAGTTAAAGTCTTAAAAAAATAAATCCTAAAATGCCCTTAAGAAAATACCTGTATGTACTTGAATAGGCAACATGAGATTATCCCCAAGAATGGTACAGGACTGACAAAATGACCTGGAACAGGGAAGAAACATCTTTGAAAAATTAGCAATTAAGATATTGTTTGTGAAGGCAGAAAGGAGTTCTAGAACATAATATTCTTAAAGTTGAATGAACCTCAATGAAATAGCATAAATGAGTGCAAGTTGTTAATATCAGTCTGTCAGAGCCATGCTTTGTCTTCTCTTGTACTCACCTGAATAGAGGGGACTAATAGGTTCTTACTGCAAACTGGATAAATGGTCTCTCTAAGTATGAAATGTCCTGCTATTCTCAATAAGTTATTATCTCCATCTCTTACAAGGAAACAGCAATTTTCTTTTTTTTTCTACTGTGACTTCCTTACCAGTGTATCATAATGCCTGGAATGTCTACTTTGACATTTCTCATTAAAGCTGGGATTTCCACATTGGAGTAAATGTATCCCCTAGATATAAAAGCAGTAGGTCACAGAGCACTCAAGTCCACAAGATTAACATTTATTTATTTATTTATTAGAGGCCTGGTGCACAAAATTTGTGCAAGGGGGAGGGTGGAGGTTGTCCCTCAGCCCAGCCTGCGCCCTCTCTGATCTGGAACCCCTCTAGGGATACCCAATGGCCCTCTCACAATCCAGGATTGCTGGCTCCCAACTGCTCATCTGCCTGCCTCCCTGATTGCCCTTAACGGCTTCTGCCTGCCAGCCTTATCACCCCCTAACCACTATCCTGCCAGCCTAATTGGTGTCTAACTGCTCCTCTACTAGCCTTTTTGCCCCCAACTTCTCTTCTCTGCTGGCTTGGTCACACCTAACTTCCCTCCCCTGTATATTTGATCACCCCCAACTGCCCTCCCTTGCAGGCCTGGTCCCTCCTAACTGCCCTCTCCTGCTAGTCATCTTGTGGTGGCCATCTTGTGTCCACATGGGGGCAGGATCTTTGACCACATGGGGACAACCATCTTGTGTGTTGGAGTGATGGTCAATCTGCATATTACTCTTTTATTAGATAGGATTGAGGCCTGGTGCATGGGTAGAGGCCAGCTGGTTTGCCCTGAAGGGTGTCCTGGATCTGGGTTGGTTTCCCTTGGGGTGTGGGGTGGCCTGAGAGAGGGGCCTGTGGTGGTTTGCAGTCTGGCCATGCCCCCCAGTGACCCAAGAGGAGGCCCTGGTATCTGGGAATTATTTATCTTCTACAATTGAAACTTTGTAGCCTAGAGTGAAGGCCTAGGCTGGCCAGGGCTGCAGAAGCTTGGCTTCTTCCATCACCGGGCCAACCTTAGCCTCTGCTCTCTCCAGGTCTGTTGGCTGCTGCCATTTCTGTTGAGTTTTATGTATCTTCTATTATTGAAACTTTGTAGCATTGAGTGGATGCCTAGGCTAGCAAGGGCAGGCGGAAAGTTTTCTTCCATCACCGGAGAAACTCAAGCCTCCCTTCTGTTCTCTGTGGCCACAGCCATCTTGGTTGGGGTTTATTTGCATATTTGCTCCTAATTGGCTTGTGGACGTGGCCTGTGGGCATGGCTTGTGGGTGTAGCAGAGGTATGGGCAATTTGGATATTATTCTTTTATTAGATAGGATTCCTTAATTTTATAATGGTCTATTATAGGCTTATGACTAGGCCAGAAGAGGTGAGCAGGACTCCAACATTAGCCTCAAGAGAGCTTATATTTCAAAGGAGTGAGAAAGAAAAAAAAACAAGAAATACTATATAGGAGAAATCTCTTATCTGCACTGTGGGCACAGCAGATTATGAAGGGGTTCTACTCTTAAAGTTCTGGAAATCTCCATAGGAATTACTATGTAGCCTGCAGATGAGAAGCCAAAGAAGCTACAAGGAAATTGCAGACATCTGGAATTCTCACTAGAAAAAAGTACAGCTCACAGTTGGGCTCTCAGTCCTGTACTGTATGTGGAGGTCCAGTTTCATATCACTGGTGTGATGTGGGCATCCCCAGGCCAAGAAATTAGCACGAGAATGTCTAGAATTAATTAATCCAAAGGGACCTTAGCCTAAAAGGCTCAGTGTTTCCACAGCACAGAGCATGTGAGGTTCCCATGGAAAAACAAGATGAACTAGCACAGATCACAAAATATTACAGCACATAAAGATTTATAAAGGGAAGCTATACGATCTAACAAACAGGAGAATTCAAACAACATAATAAGGGATATTTGTAACTTCAGTGAGTATTTAAAATGCTCAAAGAATTAAAAGGAGAAAAAAGTAAAAAGTAAGAATATAAGACTATGGGAAAAGAAGTCAGATTTTATGAGAGTTATATTGACATGAGTTGGTTATGAAGAGTTGGACTTGTTAAGAAGAAAATAATAATGCTAGTAGGAAAATAGTTACATAAGAAGTTGACTTTCTTCACTATAAAGTTCCTAGGCAAGAATTTTGCTAAAATGTTAAATGAAATTCAGAGAATCATTCAGGCTGCCAAAGGAATCAATTGATCACACCCCTCAGCAAGATAATGCATTTACTAATATTTTTACCAATATCAGCTTTAAAAGTCATATGATATTGCCCCTTTGGGGGTTTTAGTAAGTGCATCCTTCTTTATGGGGTCATGTATGATGAAGTAATGAGCTACCATTGGAGTGCACATATTGGTAGGAGTGGTTCTTGTAATATGTGACAGCAATTTAAATCTTCAGAATGCTATACTTCATTCATATGCAGTGTCAGCTCTTTGAAACTCATTGTACTTCTCTAAACTGTTAATAATCATTGCTACCTATTGGAGTATGGTTTAACGGTTAGGAAATGGGATAGGTACTTTTCATGCATCACTTCAATCTGATTCTCTTACAATGTAGTGGGCAGGTATCATTTTCATTTTACAGATAAGGAAACAGACAATGAGAAGCTAAGTAACTTCCTAGAGAAGTGGAAATAGAGGGAGCCACATTCTAATCTTTGAGTCTCATGCCTTGCCCCCCCCCCCAATAAAGTACATTGACCCACACTACTTCATTTTAATGAGATTGTTTCCATTGTCTGATAAGACATTTAAAGACTTTTGTTTTGATTTTTTTCTAGCTGAAAGTAACAATTTTTTTATATTGTAACAGCATATATATGGCATGAAACTGAACACAAGTATGCAACTATATAAAAGTAACCCACGAGGCTTCTAAAAAATGTTGAGTTTTGGGAGGGCAGCTATTTATTATGTCCTTAGGCATCTGGGAATGGCATTTCTTCTCCTCTGCCCTTGGGTGTCTTCTGGGGAAAGTCCGAGGATTACCATTTGAATATTTCTCCTAAGTCCTGTGCATGTAACTGTGTAGGTATCACAGGCCATGTTTGCTAATGCAGTGGCACAGGTGAGTTTTCTCTTTATGTTGCTACGCACCATCTCCTCTGAATAAACATGAGAAGGGTCAAATTGTGTCCTCCAATAAAATACTTTGAAGTCCTCATCCCATCCCCTCTGAAAGAATGGAATGTGGGTATCATGGGTTGAATTGTGTTCCACAATAAAATATATTAATGTCCTAACCCAAAATAACTGTGAATATGACCTGATTTGAAAACAGAGTCTTTGTGCATGTAATCAAGTTAAGATGAAGTTAATGGGGTGGCCTGTAATCCAATGTAACTAGCATCCTTTTATAAATAGGAAAAGAGACAGAGATGGTGACACAGAAGCCAAATAGCAGATATTGGAGTTACGTTGCTATACATCAAGGAACACCTGGAACTTCCAGAAGCTAGAAGAGAAAAGGTAGGATTCTCCCCTAACATCTTCATAGGGGACATGGCCTTGCCTACACCTCAGTTTTGAACTTCCAGCTTCAAGATCTGTGAGAGAATACATTTCTGTTGTTTTAAGCCATCCATTTTGCAGTACATTTTAATAGCAGCCCTATGAACTAATGCGGTAGAATGAATAATATATTTTGATGGGTTCTAGAAAGAATTATAAGTCATTGGTACTTATGGATTCTTGCAAGTTATAACAGATCTAGAACTGAGGAATTCCCATATGGGGATGTGGAGAATAACTGCAAAAATTTTCTCTACCTCTCTATCTTCATCAGCAGTACTTGTTGAAAAGAGGTGTTACATTTTGTTTTTCTTTAAACAGTGGGTCTATTGTGCCAAAAGAGAGAAGTGGAAGCTCTTTCATTCTCACTGTATAAATCAAGCTTGTCTACTTATCTTGCAATTAACTTCTAAGCTTAGAGGATTTTTTAGATTCCCCTTTATTATTTAAAATTTAGTATTCCCAGTTGAAATAGATTAATTAAACTGTTCTTCCTGTAGATATATTTGTGAGATCAAATTATTATTTAGTGCAAGAGGAAAATTATGCTTGAGATTTATTGACCAGTTTATAAGAAGCTTCTTAGCATCATGACATTGGATCCTTCTTCCATTTTCATGTTGTCTGTAATGAAACAAGTTTGCTTCCAAAGAAATCTAGGCAACATGTTAGAAAGGCAAATTTCTGGTCTTGAGCACTCTGGTTCTTTCCCAAGGCCTCTTGAGCCCTTTCCCCCTCGCTTCAGAGATCTAGGCCTTCTCCATCACTCAGGTCACTCAAGGGATGTGTGGTTATGTGGATAAAGTTCATGGTAGTGTGCTGAGTGAAAAGTTTTAGACACTGCCAATTATTTCCAAGTCAGGTTTTCATGGTATTCCAAAGAAAATGTTATTTTGGCAAATTAAATGACAGACTCAAAAGTAAAGGCTTTTTATCCAAGCAGGAAGAGAGCTCTTTAATGGCTTACGATTGTTCCAGAAAGAGACAGAGTCAGCCATTATTTCATATCATATAGAAACCACTCCTTCACCTCAGGCTTCTTGAAGATACATGTGTGCCTGGCTCCTTCTGACCAAAAAATATATATATTTTTTTACTGAGTTGTATTTGATTATAACCACAAAGCTTTAAGAAGGTTTAATTATTTCCTCAGTTTCCTTTATCTTGTGATTAACACAATCACTAATATAGAGTAGATGTTGAACACTGGGAGTTGTTTGTCATTAGCCACTCTGTGCCTCCTTTTGCTAAATTAAGAGAATTCTGATGATACAGACCCAGCCTAAACATGATATTACTAAGCCATTCTTGCAGTTAATCATGGGTGTGTTACATAACTCTGGTCAATGAGATGTAAGAAGACATATATTGTGGATTGCTGGGAAGTTTTACTGTCTGATGATAGGCATCATCCTTTGATCTCTATCATTGCCTTCTCCTTCCTGAAGGCTAAGTAGTCATTTTGGAAGCCCCAACTTAAGAGCTATATGCTAAGGGTAGGGGTGAGAGCCTGGGTCTCTGATAATACCTCAGAGGAAGCCAGAATTCTTGTTGCTTCAAACACACACACACACACACACACACGCATGTGTGTGCACAGGTGCACATGTACACACATGCTTGCTTAAATCTTTAGAGTTGTTTTTATGCTTTATGAAACAAAATATAATTCTGTTATATAACTAAACATTCAGTCAATGCAAATGGGATACATGATTCCCAGACTCTACACACTCAGGCAATACAAGGCAAAATTTAATATTTGCTTAATCAAAAAAATTTAAGTAACTCTTGACAAAATAAACACATGTATTCCAATGTACAACAAAAGTTAACTTTTAACATTTTCTGTTTTAATTTTATTCAGTAGAAAATATATCACTTAACTATGAGCACTGTGAAATTTCCAATATATAATTTGTACAACATTTTAAAATTGAGGTTATATTTGATGCTATGAGGAGGCATTAAATTATGATCCAATCAGGATTTGAAGTGCTGTGTGATTCTCTTAGAATATTTGATTAAAAAACAGATGCAGGTATAATCAATAATCATGCATATTCAATTGTTTTTTTTATTTTTGCTCATTTATTTAATTGAGCTTTCAGACATTAACATACTTTTTAAATTCTGTTACACTATGGAACTAGTTATTTCTCCATATAGTCTTATTTTTAATGACCATAGCAATGTTCTTTTAAGAAGATTATGTTTATGAAATAATCCATCTCTGTACTATAGCAAAGGAGTAGTAGCAAAACTGAAAAGTTCTATTTGTTCTCTGCCTCTAGAGTTAGTCATGCTATTCAAGGAGCAAAAAGTATAAATAAAATGTTTTGCTATTTAAAAAGAGGAAGCTTCTTAGGCTACAGAAATCTCAAGCACATATAAAGCTAATGTTGGTGAAAGGGCTAATGTTCATTTTTGAACCAATTACTGGCTATTTGACATTTACATATAATGGAATATAATGAATGAAGGGCCTCTATTCTTTGCTCCTACTATACATGCAGTCTATTTGGAAGAACTGTTCCTTCAAATTCTATTAAGACAGCTTTGTTGGGAGAGGCCAATTACGGGCACTTGCCCTCTGGTCTCTGGCTTGTATATATATTAAAACTGGGTCACTTGTAGTTTTTCATTTGTATTTTCTACCTAGAGCTCAAAAAAAGCTCTATTTCCTCTCTGATATGAAGTTGTGACTGTATTGAGACTTGTGGTAATAGGAATAGCCAACCTGAAAAAATTACCACAGAGAAAAGCACATTGGAAAGAATAAATATGACCCTTCTCTTTTCAGGATTTGATTATACCAGTGAAATCAATATTCACATTTTTCTATGACTTTATTTTCTTAAAATGTTTGATTAAATTAATATATTTTTCTCTGTTCTTGTAATAAAATCCTAATAATCAGAGTAGTATGGTTCATAATTAATTTAACAAAACATTTATATTTAATACTTACTATATCAGTGATAAAAGATGGAATATAGCTTTTCTAGACAAGCTTTATTCAAAGAAAATAACACATTAAAATAACTGTTGTATACCATCTTAAAGTGCCTTGAGATGCAAGAAGAAGGGGTAATTTTTAGCAAAAGAGATTTCAAAGAAGTTTGGATATTGGAACTCAGACTTAAAGAATTTGGAGGATGAGTAGAAAAGGACAGAAGATCATCATGGGCAGGTGAATGCAGATACTTGAGCACAGCAATGGGGGTATAAATGTACTTGTAGTTTGGGAGAAGGGTGACTGTCATGACAGAGCTGGAGCATAAGGAGTCTCTGCTTAAAGAGTGACTGGAAATAAAGCTTTACATGTAGATTAGGGTTGGATTACCAGGACTGGATGCTCTGCACTATGGGAATGAAGCCATTGAAAGGTTTAGTTTTAACAATGGGAAGGCCCTTCTATATTTGAAAGAAAAAATTGGTAACATGATAATTTGAAATAATTATCAGATTTATGGGTGGATTATAAAAGAGAGAAGTTGGAGAGAAAGATCTCTATTAGCAATATCTTATAATAGTGGCTGATAATAAAGATGAAGGGAGTCATAATGGATGGTAGTCATAGAAATGTGAATATTGATTTATTTAGTTTGTTCTAAATGTAAAATTAACACTAGAGTATTTGCTTACTATTGGAGTTAGAAAGAGAGGAGCATAGAATCATTTTTACTTCTGGCTTGGTCAAAAGCTATTAAAGTATTTATATGATCTGATCTGATTAATTCCTTATGATATGGAACAAAGAGCAAGTAAAGGGGAAAGGATGATGGATTCAATACTAAACATTAAATTGGCACCTTAATAGAGCCTCCAGAAGAAGATATCCAATTGGCAATTGGAAATGGGGGACGAGTTTAGAAGAGAGATTAGAGCTAGAGATAATAGGCTGGGCATTTATTAAAATACAAGTGATTATGGAATGGAAAGTACTATGGTTGTCCAATGATAATGTATAATATGAGAAGCCTGAAGGGCTCTAGAGAATGGTAAACTCTAGAAAAAAGTCAGTGAACAGGATTCAAAAAGAGTAGCTGCTTTTCCAAGAAGGGTGATGATTTGAATTCATATATCTGACGCCTTTGCTTTGCCAGCTCTTTACTGGGCATCTCCACAAATAAAATGACCCTATTAAATGAGTCTGGATGAAGTCATTTTGCTACCAAAACTTGAGCTATTCAGAAGTAAAAAGGGAAAGGCTTTTATTATTTTCAGAGAAAACAGAGCCTGGGGTGAAGACCAAGAATTTACACTTCCTGCCTGACATCTGCTGGGTGAGGTGGGGGGTTCACTTTCTCACCTGGAAAGTCAAGTCCTGGAGGAGCTGCCTAGTCCTCTTGGTACTAGTGGCCCAGGAAAGGGTCTCCTCTAGTGGGCTGCCCAAATATTCCATGTGGTCTGAAGAAAAAAACTGCTTCCCAATAATATTGGAAAAAGGTTAAAACTATGGTAAAAGATGAAATCTAAGCAGTCTTCATCACAGGCTACAGTACTGTCAACTGACTTGCTCCATTGCCTCACTGGGAAAGGGCTGTGGTATCTCACAGTTACTGCTGTTTGCCAGTGCCTAGTAAATCCCTATCCCTTAACAGAGAAGATTTGGAGGGAACCTAAACTCATGAAAAGGAATAGAAAAAAACACAGCAAAAATAGAAAAAGACTAAGGTGAATAATAAGAACAAGTTGTGCATATTAAGGCAAAATGAGAAAGACAGAAAAGAAGCTTAAGCAAAAATTAAATGCAACTTCTCAAGAAGATGTACTCAGAGTTATAAAAAGGGCTTTCTGAAGCCAAAGATGCTGGATGTTTGAGTTGCAAAATTTAATACAGGGATAGAAAAGGAGGCTGATTGCTTCAGTCATCAGAGAGAATGATTGAAGGTCAAGACAACAAAAAAAGTGGAAATCACAAGAGAAAATTTATAGAGTAGGGACAAAAACTCAAATTCCAATAAGATCTTGGCAGATAATGTAATTCTGTGATTGGGTTAGTAATAAAACAATAAGGAATGGTATAGACCGATGGTCAGCAAACTGTGGCTCACAAGCCACATGCGGCTCTTTCACCCCTTAAGTGTGGCTCTTCCACAAAATTCCATAGCCTGGGCAAGTCTACTTTGAAGAAGTGGCATTAGAAGAAGTTTAAGTTTAAAAAAATTAGCTCTCAAAAGAAATTTTAATCATTGTACTGTTGATATTTGGCTCGGTTGACTAATGAGTTTGATGACCACTGGTGTAGACAATGGCTTACATGGAGATATCTGTTTTAGAGATATTCAAATTTTAGTCTTCAAATACTCAACAAGCCTAAAAAATAAAGTTGTCTACTAATAGTAATCTGTAGAGTATATATCACACATTATCCCTGTATTAAATTTTGCAATTCAAACATCCAGCATCTTTGGCTTCAGAAAGCCCTTTTTATAACTCTGAGTATATTTTCTTGAGAAGTTGCATTTAATTTTTGCTTAAGCTTCTGATCTAAAATAAATACTTTAGTTAACTAAAATTCACACATCTATATTCACACATTACTATATTTCCTTTATAGAAATAATACACACTCGTTCATAATTTCTAAAAATGTTTTTATATATTTGCCCATGATTAAAACCTTGTTATATACCTAAAAATATACATTTATAAGCTATATTCTTTAACCAAATATAACAAATTATAATTAACAAACAAAAAACACTAAAAAAAAGAGCAGGTTAGAAAATACCCAACTAAGTTGAAGTATATGAAATTGCTGGTATTTTACCATTTTGACCTATAGAAAAGGTAATTCATATGGGTCAACTTAATAAAATATTTCATCAAAAAGATAATAAAAGCAGAAATTATAAATTATGTAGAAATTGACAAAAATGGGAACATTTCATATGAAGTGAGTGTTCCAATCAGAATAACATTTTATCTTTTATGATAAGGAAGAATATAATTTAATTAAGTGTTCAATGTAAGAGACCAGAAAAAATACCAGGCTTTCTGGTCCAGTATTTTATTAAATAATCATGTTAAGTAACCTACCTTCTAGTCTCCCAGAAATGTTAAAATTTAGTAAATAAACAAATAGATTATAAAACTCACAAGAAGAAGGCAATAGGATAGGAAACTGTCAGCAGATGAGAAATTTCAAAACAATCCTTGGAGAAAGAAAGTAGATGGAGAGATGGTGACTGATGCAGAAGAACAGAAGAATCTCCAGTTGGGGATTTGAGGGGAAGGAACTACCTGTTCCAGAGAATGGAGCAGAGACCTCACAGTCAGACTGTTAGCCCTGTGGAGACAAGCATAATAAGAAAGAGGCCTGCCGAGTGACTTGAAGATGCCATATCCTAAATGGCTTACAATCAGGCACTTCCCCCTTTTAAGTTATCGAGGAATTTCAAGTCAAACAAGCTATGAAAAGTAAAAAAAAGTCAGCTAAGTATGCCAGGCAGACTTTTAACCTCATTTTTAGACATAAATGAACAATTGAAAGTCAACATAAAATTAATGCAATCCTATAACATTTAGCAGAAATGCTTACTGGACTTTCAGGGGGGAAAATAATGAACATTACCTGATAATATAATTAATAGGTACTGGCAATTCACAAAAAATACCCGAATTGCCAAATCGCACACAAATGCTCAACCACACAAGTAATTGGAGAAATTAAAAGTATAAGAATGAAATGGCATTTTTTATTCAGCATATTAGAAAATGTTTTAAATACTTTATAAGGTCTGGTGAAGATGTGACGAATAGGAGGAATTCATGGAGCTAGTATGAGAAAATGGGCTGTGTGTCTTTGTTAAGCTAGCTGGCAATACCTAATACAAACAGATATGCAAATAATTCAGCTGCCCCATTTTTGGAAACAATCCTTTACAAAAATATAAGTATTTTTGCAGCATTGTTTGTTGGGAAGAAAGGTTGATAATCCATGTACTGACCAAAATCCACATGTATTGGTGTATTGGTGATTGGGACAGTGGAGACAAGTCATGTTATGATCCCATTATTGAAAGACAATGAAAAAATATGTGTGCATCTCTATGTCTTCTTCTTTTTATCTTAACATAAAGAATGATTTCGAAGTTTCCAGACCACATTGCTAATATTGATTGCTTTGAAAAATAAGATTTATTCTGAGATGAGGAGAGATAGCAAGTCTTTCTTGGTGCCATTTTACAGCTCTCAGTAGCCTATTTGTTACAGCAAGAACATTTTTTCTAGCAGTTTGAATCAAAGATACAATAAAATCTTGAAAATGAAAAAAAGGAATGAATAAATATTAAAGAGTAGATATTAAAGACAATGGGGAAGACTTGCAAAGAAGGAGAGAAAACAACATAATGCCAAAGGAGAAGAAATTGGAAAGAAAAAAAGCTAATGTTATACCTCAGTGGGCACCAGCAGAAAGTGGAAGCATGCATGACTTCAGGGAGCCTGATATTAAAGTGAGGGTTAGAATGCACATGTATGAACAGAAAAGTATACAGTACAGTGGGTGAGGCATTGGCATCACAATCAAATAGCTTTTGCTATAATTTGGGACCACATTGCTTACTAACTTGCACAGGGCATTTTACTTACTCCCAGGCGTTACTTTTTTAATGTTTTGTTGATTTTATTTATATATTTATCAAATACTGAAAACTCCACAAATCATTTATGCACACTAATTGAACACGGCCATATAAACATCACCCAGTATACTTTAAACGTAGGCAACATTAGAGGTCAATGATATCTCAATCTATACTAATAAAAGAGTAATATGCTAATTAGATCGAATCAACCAGACATCTTCCGGACAGCTGACTTCAGACAAGGTGATGGGGGCTGAGGCAGAGATGGTTAGGGGCAATCAGGCAGTCATGCAGGCAAGCTGTTAGGAGCCAGAGGTCCTGGATTTCAAAAGAGATGTCTGACTACTGGTTTAGGCCCGATTCTGCAGGGATCCTGGATTGGAGAGGGCACAGGCTGGGCTGAGGGACTTTCCCACCCTCGGGTGCATGATTTTCATGCACCAGGCCTCTATTAAATAAATAAATAAATAAAAATCACCCATATCAGGGATGGATCATGACCTACAACTCCAAACCCACTGTATATAGCCTTTTCCTAGTCACTATCTTCCTCCTGCTTTCTGTTGCTAAATCTTAGGTTTGCTTGGGTTTGAACTTTATATAAATGGAATCATACTGTATTATTTTATTTGTATTTTATTTTGTTTAATGTTATGATTAAAAGATTTATAGAGCCCTGACCTGTGTGGCTCAGTTGGCTGGAGCATCATCACATACATAGAAAGGTCTTAGGTTTGATTCCTGGTCAGTGCACATGCCTAGATAGTAGGTTCAGTCCCCAGTTGGGTCGCATAAGAAAGGCCTCTCTTTATAAAATCAATAAGCATGCCCCTTGGGTGAAGATTAAAAATAAACAATCCTATCTAATAAAAGAGTAATATGCAAATTGACCATACCTTTCCTATATCCACAAACCATGCCCACCTGTCAATGAGGAGCAGTATGCAAATTAACACCCAACCAAGATTGTTGGGCAGGCCAGGGCTGGGGCAGAGCCAGCCAGCGATCAGGCCTGATATCAGGGCCTGGGCTGGAGTGGAGCCAGGAGCCAGCAATTAGGCCCTGATGGCAGAGCAATCACTGTGTGCTCAAGGCCAGGGCTGAGGCAGAAACAGGAGCCCAGCGATCAGGCCCCCATTGCAGGGCAATCGATGGGTGCCCAAGGTTGGAGCTGGGGCAAAGCCAGGAGCCAGCAATCAGGCTCAAAAGCAGGGCCAGGGCTGAGGCGGAGCCAGGATCCAGCATGGGGCTAATCGCAGGGTGATCACTAGGTGCCCAAGGCCAGGGCTTGGGCGGAGCCAGGAGCCAGGCATTGGGCCCAATTACAGGGCGATGGCTGGGTGCCCAAGGCTGGGCCTAGGGCGGAGCCAGGAGCCAGCCATCAGGCCCTATTGCAGGGTGATCAGTTGCTGGGTGCCCAAGGCCTAAAGCCTCGGCCTGAGGCTTTAGGCCTTGGGCCAGCCGAGGGTGAGCAGTCAGTAGGATATCCCCTGAGGGCTCCCAGTATGTAAGAGGCAGCAGGTTGGGCTAAGGGACCACCCACCCCCAGTGCACAAATTTCGTGCACCGCTTCCCTAGTTAATTAATAAAAATAAAAGATTCATAGATGTTTTTATGTATGGAAACATTAGGTTTATTCTCACTTTTATGTGATACTATTGATTATACCACAATTCACTTATTCACATCATTATTTATAGACATTTGAGTATTGATAGTTTGGAGCTATTATGATCATTGTTAATATGAACACTATTAAAATACTTTTTAGTATAAATAGTTATGCATCACTGCTTGCTATATACCCCAGAATGGAATTACTATGTCAGAGACTATGCATATATTCAGTTTACATGATACTGTCAGTTTTCTGCCTGGTTTCTGGTGGTTGCAGACATGTAGTATCAAATCCTTAGTTAAGAGAAAAGAGTACACTTTTAATCCAATTTTTCCTGAACATTTCCCCTGGCAGGGCCATTGAGCATCTATAATTGAAGTTACCACTCCCACTCTCCTAATCAGGAGCCTCAGCACACCCCTGCATTTTACATTCTATACTTTAATATTCACTTGCTTATGATAGAGGTACTTAGAAGACTCTGGCTTTCTCTTTGCTAAATCCTACCCTTTAGTTCAGTGGTCGGCAAACTTATTAGTCAACAGAGGTAAATATCAACAGTACAATGATTGAAATTTCTTTTGAGAGCCAGATTTTTCAAACTTAAACTTCTTCTAACGCTACTTCTTCAAAATAGACTCACCCAGGCTGTGGTATTTTGTGGAAGAGCCACATTCAAGGGGCCAAAGAGCTGCATGTGCCTTGCGAGCCGACATTTGCTGACCACTACTTTAGTTCATCTTATAGTTTAGTTTTCATGAAAGTAGTTTAGCTTATAAAACAATTTGACAGGACCAATATTCATTCTTTTATCACATCCAACAGATTGTGATAATTGAATGGATTAAGCCAAAGTTGATCCTTAGAGGCAACATTAGTCCAATTTCCATTGCAGAAACTTTGTGATCACACAGAATTGCAAGTTAGGCTTAGTAATTAGTAAGTTTTCTAGAGACGTGACACTTTTTTAGCATGTCAACCTATTTAAAAATTTTAAAAATTACTACTTAACCTATACAACAGTTTGAATTATTCATCAAATATAGTGAAGGAAACCAAGGTAAATAAGGCTTATGTGTACTTTCTTCAAATACTATAACCTCCAGAAGAAAAAACATATAACCACACTTATAATAAAAGGTAGAAAAAATTAGGCACCTAAAGGGAAGTTTCCATAAAGTACCACATTAAGGTAATAATTATTTCTGAACATTGCACTGTGAAAGATTTCACTGAAGGGGAGTGTTTGAGAAGAAAAACAAAAGAAAAATGTGACAATAGTAAGTATTTTAATATAAATATAATAAAGAAATATAATAATAAGAAAAATATTTTTGAAGATGAGAACATCATCTAGCAGGAACAAAGGTACTCCAGTGCATAGGAGCCACATAAGTAAACCCAGGCAGGCTGAAAACTTGGTCCATGCATGAGGCACAGCAAGGAGTCATTTGGATGGTGAATGAATTTGGAAAAGTATGATAGCATGTAGTACAGCATATTAGGAGCCAAATTTGTATTTTATAATCAAAGGATGGATTGTGTGTGGAAAAGACTAGTGACAGGGTGACCAAATAGGAGAATATTTGATTTGTAAGACAAGAGACTTTGAACTAGGACTTTAGCAGTAACAAAAATGAAAAATAAAAAACATGGAGGTCAAACTCAATGAATCTTAGAAACTAACAGCATGTAAAGGATAGGCCAAAAAAAAAAAAAAAAAGGATTTGAAGATGCCTGAGAATGCAAGAGTTGGAAATGAAGTATTAGCAGGAACACTTAAGGAGAGGCTATTGCAAAAGAGAGTAAAGAATTGAAGAGATTAATTAATTAATTAATTTGATTGACTTCAGAGAGTAAGGATGGGAGAGGGGGGGAGAGAGAGAGAGACATCTATGTGAGAGAGATACATTGATCAGCTGCCTCCTGGACCCTCTATGGCAGGGTTTGGAAACTGCAACCTGGGCATGTGCCCTGAACAGGAACCTTTTGGTGCATGGAATAATACTATCAACTGATCCACACTACCTAGGTCAAGAGCTGCTCTTTGACCTGCTGGTTTGGTGCATCAGGTATCCATCTAGAGCAGTGATTTTCAACCTTTTCCATCTCATTACACAAATAAACTAATTATTAAAATTTTGGAGAAAGATCCTGGAGAACCAAGATGGCGGCATAGGTAAAACACCTATCTTGCCGTCATACTCAGCAATTTTAATACTTCAACTTAACGAAAGAACAAACACCTTCGAGAATCACCAGAAAGCTGGCCGAGTGAAAATTCCACAAATAAAAGTGAAGATAAGACACTGTGACTTGGAGGAGCGGCTGAGGACAGCATTGAATATTCGAGCGGAGAGAGGTTTGGAGTGCGCACACCGCGGATAGGGTGGGCGGCTGAAATCCGGCCAGTTTTCTCGAATGGGGAGACAAAGACGTCCCACTGGACTGATTCTCCAGCTCTGGGCGAAGTCCAGGGAACCCACTATCATACGGGGTGAAAACTAGACAGTGGGAGGGCATGCCGAAGCTCGGGTGCTGCAGGGCTCTCCCGGCTTGTGGAGAAGGCAGCTTGCGCGGGAACAGCTCAGCTGTGTGACCATGTAGAGAGCGCTCTGCGACTTGTCTCTCATTCGGAAAACCATCAGACTGCTTTGTTTTACGACCCTGGGTGAGACATTGGGTGTGCAGAGTCATTTGGGGAGAGTCTGAATTCCCCGGCAGCCGGTGGAGCTCGGCAGCGGCTCTCTCTCAGAGGTGCTGGCGGCCATTGCCCCTGGTGCAGGGTCCCTGGGGCCGCACAGGGCGGAGCTAACGCTGTCTGCTTGGCCCGGAGACTCTGCCCATCCAACCTGAGCACAGCTGAGCTTCACAGACAATTGGCCTGGAGGTCAACCCCTCCAAGTGCTAACAACGATTAACCTGAGCATAACTTCAGCAAGACTGTGCAACCCATATCCACTTCAGGTAACCGGGGAGGCTGAGCCACTGTCCCTAGTAGGAAGTCTACCACAGAAAGCTAATTGACCAACTCAGGGAAGCAGCCACCATGCAGAGACATGGAAAGAAATCAGATGTGAAAGAAATGGAGGGAAAAAAACGACTGGACATGGAATTCAAAACCATGGTTATAGGGTTTTTCAAGAGGCTCCAACAAAAGGTCGAGGCCTATAAGGAAATAAGCAAGACCACAAAGGAAATGAATGAGTCCTACAAGGAAATGAACGAGACCCTCAAGGATATGAACGAGACCTGCAAGGAAATGATCAAGACCAACGTGGAAATGAATGAGCCCTACAAGGAAATGAGGGAGACCCTCAGGGATATAAAGGAGACTCTCAAGGATATGAAAAAGGACCAACCAGAAATTAAGCATACACTGACTGAAATAAAAAATATTATACAAAGACCTAAAAGTGCTCTGGAGCACCCCAAGAACCAAGTTAAAGATGTGAAATACAAAGAGGTAAAATCCACTCAGCTGAAAAAGCAAGAAACCAAAAGAATCCAAAAAATTGAAGATAGTGTAAGGGGCCTCTGGGAAAACCTCAAACATACCAACATCCGAATTATAGGGGTGCCAGAAAAAGAGAGAGAGCAAGACAATGAAAACCTATTTGAAGAAATAGTGACTGAAAACTTCCCGCACCTGGTGAAAGAAATTGGCTTTGGAGCCCAAGAAGCGCACCGAACCCCAATATATAGGAACCCTAAGAGGACCACACCAAGGCACATCATAATTAAAATGCCAAGAGCAAAAGACAAAGAGAGAATACTAAAAGCAGCAAGAGAAAAAAAGATGGTTACCTATAAGGGAGCACCCATATGATTGTCAGCGGATTTCTCAACAGAAATGATACAGGCCAGATGGGAGTGGCAAGGAATATTCAAGGTGATGAACAGCAAGAATCTACAACCAAGATTACTCTATCCAGCAAGCTATCATGCAGAATTGGAGGTCAGATAAAGTGCTTCACAGATAAGAAAAAGCTAATGGAGTTCATCACCACCAAACCAATATTATATGAAATGCTGAAAGATATTCTTTAAGAAGAGGAAGAAGAAAAATATAAAAGTGTAAATTAGGAACAACAAATACACATCTATCAACAAATGAATCTAAAAATCAAGTGAATTAATAAGCTGATGAACAGGATAAACTGGTGAATGTAACAGAATCCTGGACATAGAGAGGGAATGGACTGACAACTCTTGGGGAGAAAGGGGGTGTGGGAAGTGCAGCAAGAGACTGGACAAAAATCATGCAACTATGGGAGAGGACAGTAGAGGGGGTGAGGACGGAGGGTGGGATGGGTACCAGGTGGAGGGGAACTATAGGGTGAAAAAAAAGGGAACAATGTAATTAATAAACTGAACAATAAAGATAAAAAAAAGAAAATGAAATTCTGTAGCACACCAAATATATATATTTACTAGGGGCCTAGTGCACAAAATTTGTGCACTGGGGGTGGGTGGTCCCTCAACCCAGCTTGCCCCCTATCACATACTGGGAGAGCCTCAGGGGATGTCCAGTTAATGGCTTACCCCCAGCCTGCCCAAGGCCTAAAGCCTCTAATGAGGCTTTAGGGCTTGGGAAACCAGCCATTGCCCTGCTCAGCTTCCTGCGACTACCCTGGGGGCTGGGCACTTGCCGCCACTTCTGCTCACAGCACCCGGGGGCTGGGCGCTCGCCGCTACCTTTGTTTCATCTCCACCCCTGGGGCCTGGTGCTTGCGCCACTTGGCCCTGCCCCTGCTCCTGATTGGCTGGTAGCATAGCCAATCAAGAACAAAGGTATGGTCAAATTTGCATGTTTCTCTTTTATTATATAGGATATGGTTGATCTGACATAAAAAGAGGTATAACTTTGACTCATTAACACTGGGCAGCTATTGCTATGTTGGCTGTTGTCATTTAAAAAAAATTAATAATCTAAGGTAAGAGAGGTCAGTACCCCAGACTAAATGGTTAGGTGTTGCATGTTTTAAAAATTCTTGTGGCATACCAGTTGAAAATCACTGATCTATAGATACTCAGGGAGTAGTAAGTTTTCAAGTCCTGAAAGCACAAGTTATAACTGAAGACATGCTTTAAAGTGTTCTGTTGGCAGCAAGAGCTGCATTATTAAGGGTGAAAGCAGCTACATCGATGAAGCAATGGAGGAAGAGAAGCCAAAGAATTGGTCATTTAAAATAGAATAAGATTAGTACAGGATCATGTTGCCAGGAAGAGAGTTTCAGGACTAAGTATCTCATTAACAATATAAAAATCTGAAAGAGTTGTTGAGGAAGAGTACAACTGAGAATATAGCCATTGATTTTATAAGTAATGATTATCTGATTTCCTTCTGTAAGATAAGTGAGAAGCCTGGACTGCAGGGCAGTGTGTAGAGCTAGAATGAACAATTCAAAACAAATTTGGGCTGACCAAATTTCATCCATCCTGATGAAGTGATGGGAGAATTTGGATATAAAGTAAGAGTGAACTGAGCCCAGTGACCCCAGATGAATACAGGAGGATTCAAATAGAGTTGAAAGATTAGCCTGGAAGCTTGAGTCAGTTTTAAGGTGACTTTGCAGTTATAAATTCAGGCAAGGAAAGAGTCCATAGTTCTGATCTGCATGGAGGTGAATAATCTTATTTGGATTGTCTGTAGTTACATGGATGGCCAGAATATTGTCTCAACAGAAGGCTTTTTGAATACATGTTTATACACCTGAAAAAAATCACAAAATCTGTCACATGTAGGAATTGAGACAATCTAATGTACTTGGAGAACTATTGGCCTGACAGAAGACTGGAAGACTGAGTAATCTTCTGGGGGGGGAAGTCATGCCAAGTAAAAGAGAAGCCACTATCTCAAATAGATCCTATCAAACTTTAGTGGTAAGAAGAAATAGTGATTCAAGTCATGAAATTATAATTATAACAGCTATTTCACACAAACCTCTTAAAATAGCCAAACTCAAGTCATATTTCTGTGCAAAAAGTTAAAACTTAAGGTTATCAAGACTGCATTATAAAATTTCCAAAAGTCCCCATTAATAAATTTAAAAAAGGAGGTTGGTAGGGTAATATCATGTAAGGAAAAAATCTTGGAAGTAAAGTACACCCAGGAAATTTTTACTTCAGAAAATTAATTTTTATTTGTAATACTAACAGCATGGTATCAAAATAAGCTAAAGGAAAATCGTCTGGGCAAAAATAAAAATGACCTCAAGTCATATTTATAGAAAAGATACCTTTAACTTTTGGTCGAGAATAGGTTTGTATATTTTCAGAAAACAACTCCAAGACCATGTGGATTCCTGCAACAGAGAGGAGTTGACAGGTCTGCTCCAACCATGAAGACAAGAGGAGAGACAGTCCAGAGGTGGAAGATGCTGCTGATGCCTTGCCATGGTACCAGGCAGCCAGCAGCTGTGCGTCACTGCAGGTTACCCAGGACCAAACAACAGGTTACCCAGGACCAATGCAACCAATGTTGCATTGATAACATTTATTCCACCATCCAGATATCATTGCTGACATGTGCACATAAGGAACAGTTTGACATTGAAGCTGGGTCTCAGAACTGTTGGTCATTGAAATTGGGTCTCAAACATTTCTAGTGCTCGTATGTTGATTTACGGTCTGCAGAGGCAAGATTTCTTTTTTTAAAGAAAGAAAACAGGGAAAATAAAAATAGATACAGAGGAAAGGAAGCATAGAAGAGACTGTCGGACTACAGAGGGAAGCCAGGGGAGATTGGCGGGGTCGGGGAAGGGGGGGCTGCAAGAGATCAACCAAAGGACTTGTATGCAGGCATAAAAGCATAACCATGGGACGCAAGTCACTGGGTGAGGTGGGGGGGGGCAGAACAGGGCATGTGCTGGGGAGTTGAGAAGGCCAGGGGGAGATCAAGGGGGGCGGGGAGGGAAACATGTGTACTACTATTTGTAATACTTTAAACAATAAAAAAGAAAAATAAAGAAGATACAAATATTCAAGCTCAATAAGTATGTTAATTGCATGTTCCCAATGTGCAGGGAGGAATTTCTCTCACCTCCTAGATATATCACAGTGTCAGTATGACCATTCTAGTACATCAGTTATTGGCCTTTGCAGGTGTCACTGGACAGCAGCCAAGACTGTGGATCTTTTGGGGCCTGTGGTAGTAACCACAGCTTCTATAGCAGAGCAACAGGAGCTCATGGAAGTGGGCCCATTATTTACAACTAGAGCCTGGAGCATGAAAATTCATGCACAGGAGGGGCGTCCCTCAGCCAGGCCTGACTCCTCTCACAGTCTGAGAGCCCTCAGAGCCAGGAGGCAACCCGATGACCAGGGGAAGGTGACACCCTATCACACCTCTGCTGCTGCCACTGCTAGCAGTGCAAGCCTCGGCCAGCCCTGGTTATGTGAGCCTCAGGTGGCCCTTGGCCATCTGAGGCTTGCCTGCACTTTGGCTTCTACTGGGCAGCCATCATTTGAGGCTTGCCTGAACCTCGGGTATCAGCTGGGAAGCCGCCATTCAAGTCTTGGCTGTGCCTCAGACATTGGCTGGGAAGCTGCCATCTGAGGCTTGCCTGTGCCTCAGGCCAGCCCTGGGAGGCTGGAGGGCTGAAGGGACTGGGGGACTCTGGCCTTGCCGCATGTCTGCTGCCCCTGGTGGGGTGAGGGGACTGGGAACCGCCATCTTGTGGCTGTGGGCACTTCCATCTTTGAGGGTGAGGCAATAAATTAGCATATTCCCTCCTTATTGGCTGTGGGCACCACCATCTTTGAGGGCAGGGCAGTCAATTAGCATATTCCCTCTATACTAAATAGCATGTGTGAAATATCTACTAAAAACTGCCCTTTCCTAGCTCCAAAAAAATTCTAATGTGCATGTGTGGACATTGACACACATGTGCCCCAATTTGTTTAATGGGCAACTCATATGAGTTGCTTCATGTAAAAGAAGCATGTGTTGGTGAAATTTGTTATTTCCATTAGTGTATCCTGGTTCGCCCCACAAGCTAGTTCTGCCCAGAGAAATTAGGGTTACATGTGTGATTAAATCAACTTTCCTAGATTTTGCGCTATTCTTGCTTCATAATGGAACTGGGTTATAAATAATGAAAACTTTCTTTTAAAATTAGTCGGCTATCACTGCAGCTGCTATAAGAATTCATTGGCAGACAATGTTAATTGGGTAATATTGAAAATGAGTTTTAAGGTCAAATATGTTTGAGAAATTCTGGATTAAATAAAGTGAAGCATATTAGTTTCTTAAAGGCTTTCTTAGAGGCTTTCAGATACTAATGACTGACTAACTCCAAAAGATGGTACATTTTGATACATTATGAAGAGTTCTAAAACTTTGACAATGAATTCTTTCTTTACAGAGCTTTTCGTGGAACTAATTTTCTAATAGAAATATTCCTCTAATTAGATGTGAATTACTTTGTAGGAAAGACTACCTTTTATTCTCTAATTCAATCCCCCAAATATCTTTATTCAGAATAGAAAGAAATAGAAAATTTCTGAAAGATGGTAAAACAAAACAAAGACAAAGTTGAAGAATGTTAAGGGATTAAAAAATTTTTATAAATAGATACCATGCATATAGTAGGCATACAAAAATGTTGATTATATTAAATTTATCTTATAGTAACATTATTCAAATATTATTTATAGAAAGCTTATTAGTTAAAACATTAATATTATTTCTACTGTTTCCTCCTGAGAAAGGAGAATTAAACAAGATTGTAAAATCAAGACTGATCTTGGATGAAAATGAATTGTTAGTTTAGCAGAGCGTAGTAATTGCAGCAAAAGAAATAATGTACCTTTGAGAGCCAATAAGTCTATCTCCAGGAATTTATTCTAGAAAGCAATTTATTAAAAGCAAAAGGAATAAAGAACTGCATGAAGTCATCTGTTAAAGAAATATCTATAATAATAAAAGTGTAATATGCAAATAGAATGGCCTAACAGCAGAAGACCAACTGGATGAGCTTCCAGATGAAGCCAGGGCTGCAAGGGCAGAGGCACCTGCTGTGGTTGCAAGGGCTAAGCCCCTTGCACAAATTTTGTGCATCGGGCCTCTAGTTTAAAATAAAATCAGAAACAATTTTAATCCAAACTGACATGAATTTGGATTGTAGCTCTTTCACTTTCTACCTATGTGATCTTACAAAGGTTATATAACTTCTCATAGTCTCAGTTTTATAATTCATAAGATATCCTATCTAATAAAAGAGTAATATGCAAATTGACCATACCTCCACTATACCCACAAGCCATGCCCACAAGCCATGCCCACAACCTAATCAAGAGCAATATGCAAATAAACCCAACCCAAATGGCTGTGACCACTGAGAGCATGAGAGAGTCTTAGGTTTCCCGACAATGGAGGAAGCCAATCTTTCCCCTTGCCCTTGCCGGCCTTGGCCAGGGCAGAGCCCAGTGATTAGAATGAGCTGGGGGTCCCCTGCCCAGGGCTTGAGCCTCAGGCAGAGGCTTGAGGCCTTAGCCGGGGGTTGAGCAGGGTGATCGCCTGTGCTGGGGGTCCACTGCCCAGGGCCCGAGCCTTGGAGCCTTGGCCAGAGGCCTGAGGCCCTGGCAGGGGTGGAACTGGAGATCAGAGGAGATAAGTGGGAACTGTAGAGGAAACCCTTTTTCTGATTGCTTATTGGCTAAGCAACCTGTATGTCACTGGTAATATTCTTAGTAACTTGGGTATAAGAATCCAAAAAAAAAAAAAAAGTAATCTAGGGTTTTTCCACCACACTCCTGGGGGGAAAAAAAAAAACAAAAAAAAAAAACGTCGTGCTGGAGAGCTAAGAAATGTCATATCCTACTCTAGGTGGTTTGGATCAGTGGATAATGCCTAAGTTTGCCAACTGCAGGGCCTGGGTTAGATTCTGATCAAGGGTCTGTACCTAGGTTGCAGGCTCCTCCCTGGCTAGGGCTCAGGACAGGGCTCATGAAGGAGGCAACCAATCAAAGTGTTCCCCTCACTTTGATGTTTCTCTCTGTCTTTCCCTTTCTCTTTCACACTCTAAAAATCAATGGAAACATATCATCAGGTGAGGATAAAAAAAAAAACTGTTATATCCTATGAAAGACACATCTTGAAAATGCCTAAAGAAAGTTGTCATTTTTTCATGGTGAAGGGACCAGAGTCCAGGTTGATGAAAATACCCTGGTGGCTGAAGTGACTATTAGTGGCTCTAGCAGTGGGGTGATGGGGCTGGTGCCTTTCCCTAATCAGCCTGTTCGCCTCCCACAAAGGGAGGGCAGACTGCAGCTTAGGCCCACTCCCCATGGGGAACAGGCCTAAGCTGTCAGTAGGACATCCCCTGAGGGCTCCCAGTATGTGAGAGGGGTCAGGCTGGACCAAGGGGACCCCCCCGCCACTGCACAAATTTCATGCAGTGGGCCCATAGTATATAATAATAATACTGATCTCATAAGGATTTTGCAAGAATTAAAGGTAATGTATCTAAAGCATCTTGCTAAGGATTTCACAAAATAATAAATAAAAGCAAAACTAATAGGGAATGACTTAATCATGTATGACACAAGAAAATAGAATATTTTTCAGTTATTATGAAGACTATTGATAAAAATGTGGGGTTTAGTGCTAGGTGGAATTTATAAACTTTATAACAAGTTCATAATATATCATATGTAAAATAATAAGTTTGATACAAATATAAGTATGATACTTATATATAATCTGTAGTGTTCTTTATTGAACTTGTACAAAATTTTTGAAAAGCTATATAGAGTTAATATAATCTTACTTGCAGACAGTTTGTGCCAATTGTCATGACAATTAAGATACCAGTGATTCACTCCTAACAGGTTTGGCTCAGTGGCTAGAGCATTGGCCTACGGACTGAAGGATCCCAGGTTTGATTCCGGTCAAGGTTTTGGGCACATCCCCAGTAAGGGGTGTGCAGGAGGCAGCTGATCAATGTTTCTCTCTCATTGATGCTTCTAACTCTCTATCTCTCTCCCTTCCTCTCTGTGAAAAATCAATAAAATATATATTTTTAAAAAGATACCAGTGAGTCATGAACCAATAGGAGAATAAGCAGTGTTTATTCTGTGCCTTGCATAAGTTTCACACATGAACTCTTGTCAGAGTTGGGCAAAGCCTTCAGTAAGGTAGTTTATGATTTACATGATTTTTTCACATACTGTGCTTTTAAATTCCCATGCTGACCCTGTGATTACAAAAGTAAGTGACCTGTGACCTAAGGCTCACAGAGGCATTGTTTTTGCCAAAGATTCTATGGACAACATGGTCAAGATAAGACTAGAAATCACCTCAAGTCTTCTGCCTGTCTTTTAGGATATTGGAAATGCTATGCTTCTGAAATTATTCACTAAACCTTTCTACTTGTCTGAGAGATGGCATGTTCCAAGCAATACATATTGCATTCAAGCTCAAATAAGTAAATGCGCCCTGGCCAGTGTGACTCAGTGGTTGAGCACTGATCCACGAACCAGGAAGTTAGGCTTGGATTCCTGGTCAATGCACATGCCTCAGTTACAGGCTCAGCTCCCAGTAGGGGGAAAGCAGGAGGCATCCAATCAATGATTCTCTCTCAGAATTGATGCTTCAATCCCTCTTATTTCTCCCTTCCTTTCTGAAATCAACAAAAATAAATTAATAAAAATAAATGCTATTAGCTTTTGCTTTTTTTTTATCTTTACCCAAGACATGATATGTTTAAAGAAAGAAAGGGAGAAAAAGAGAGAAAGAGAGAGACATCAATCTGAAAGAGAAACAGCAATTGGCTGCCCTCTGCATGTATGCATGTGTGCATGTGCCCTGACCAGGGATTGAACTACAACCCAGGTATGTGCTCTGGCTAGAAACTGAATGGGAAAGCCCTTGGATGACCTTCAACCAACTGAGCCACTGCACCTGGGCAGCCTATGCTTTTTAATAAGTAAAAGATTAATTCCCAGTTTTGTTCAGCTCATCATTTGTGTTTTTTAAATATATTTTATTGATTTCAGAGAGGAAAGGAGAGGGAAAGAGAGGTGGAAACATCAGTGATGAGAGAGAATCATTGATTGGCTGCCTCCTGCATGTCCCCCACGAGGGACCAAGCCCACAACCCAGACATGTGTCCTTGACTGGAATCAAACCCAGGACCCTTCAGTCCTCAGGCTGACACTCTATCCACTAAGCCAAATCAGCTAGGGCTAGCTCATCATTTCTTACAATGTGAGCTGTAGGAAAGCAGTCCCCAGAAATACCGTGAAAACTGAACCTTGGTAAAAAAAAAAATGCTGCATGTTACAACATGAGCAAAATTATCTTAAAAGTTCTGAGAAGTCTTATTATAATAGGACTTCCTGCTAGTTTTTCCTAGCTTTATGATTCTCCAAAAAACCTTAGCAACAATTTTTTCTTAAGAAGACATATTATGTCATGGAATGATCATTCTTTACATTTTACTTGCAAACTGCTGGTTTAGCCAAGCATTTCCATATGTTACCTAGAAGTTACCCAGTAATCTGAGCAAGAAATAATTTAACTGCTGATTGTTCAGAACAGTCCAGAGAGGGAAGTTCCTGACTTTGTTGAAGAGGGTGTCTTTAGAGACCAAAGGTCTCCTTAACACAGTGTTAATATTCAGCATTCTCTGCTTCTCCATGGTGTGCGTTGACCTTACTTAACGCACTTCTAGAGCCCTGACAATAGAAGTCTCTTTGAGGCCTAGTCAGTTCTGAGTTCCCCAACATTGCCTATTCCATCAAAAGATGCAAACTTTTTGGGGCACATGCAGGAGATAACCAAACTATTTTTCTCTCACCTCATCTCTCTCTCTCTCTCTCTCTCTCTCTCTCTCTCTCTCTCTCTCTCTCTCTCTCTCTCTCTTCCCCCTCCCCTCTCTCTCTTCCCCTCCTCTCTCCCTCCCTTCCCCCTCCCTCCTTCCCTTCTCCTTCCTCTCTTAAAAAATCAATTAAAAAAACAATATTCTTTCTCTTTTACTCCAGACCATGTTTCTTTATTTCAGACCCTCACTCTTCTTACTGTACTTTAATGGGCTCATTGTAGATAACTTTTGGAGCATTTATTCAACACACAAATATGCCATTTCTCTAAAAACTGCTTCAAAACTTGTAAATCTTGGCTGTTGCATACATATGGAGACTGTTCTTACATTCCTGACCAGTTAGACAAGGACAGACACCCAACTAATGCTGAGCCAGAAAGAGTTAACCTATGAGAAATTCAATTAGAACTGAGCTAGTGACTTGATCTCAGACATGGAGGCTGATGTGCATATGGTAGCAAGCTTTTTAAAAAAAATGTGGACAGCTGGTTTGCCTAGAGAGAAAGGAGAAGCATTTCAAAGAAGCAGAGCAGAGTCCATATAGCCCAAGAGAGTAAGGAGAGAGAACTTTTAAAAGAGTTTTTTTTTTTTTCTGATAGCTTTTCTCTATGGAGTCCCTCACTCTGATACTGGTTATTCATGTTCTTCTTAGATGGAGGGATATTTCAATTAGTTTATAATAAAATAGCTTATGGAAATTTGAAGTATTTTTATAACCTGCATCCATAATATCCTAAATTAAGAGAGAGCTTTAGTGGATAAATGTGTCACTCCCTTCCTTTTCTTAATAGCAAAGTTCTCTTAAGAACACACTGCTTCATCTCCGATGATTGATATCTATGGGTGGAAATCCAAGCACAGTGGCAGACTGGCGGGAGAACTGGTTGAGACCTTTGAGATTTCATCATGTAGGCAGCTGCCTTTTCCATGCCATGTGCACCTGGCTCAGGGTCACAGTTATGTGGAATCAGAAACAGGAACTCCCCTGGCCGCAGAGGCCCATGTAGGGTGAACATTCCCAAATAGACTCTTCCAGGACTCAAAGTACATATGTGAGCCTATGTGACTTCTCATTTTTTCCATTTCCTCCCGTGTCCTTCTGCACAACTTGGAGAGCTCCTGCAAATTGTGACCTCATTCCAAAAGGCTGAAAGATTTTTCCTTTTAAGTTCCTGTGCTGAAGGGTATTGTAAAATCTGGTAAGCATTACAATGACTCTTGAGCCAAAGGTTGGGCAAGAGATGCCATAGGCACCTCAACAGACTCAGGATTCCAGGGAACAGTGGGTCAAACAGGTTTGGGGAGGCAGCAGGAGAGTAATCTGAATGCATAAATAAAGCACTTATTCCTCAGAGCCTCCAGTCACTTTTCATCAGTATTTACATACAGATGGATGTCATTAGCTGGTACCTACTAACATCAAAACCCTGGTTGTGCAGGACTCATCTTGGTCTTTACTGAGTTTTTGAATTCCAAAACTTAAGGCCCTGAGTACATGTATGTACTGCCTCATAAAATCTCTACATGATACGATGCATTATTTAGCTTCCTGTGTATAGACTTATTCTCCCCCAAATCAAATTATGTATGGGGTGTAGAGAATAAAATATATATCATTAAGTTTCTACTTAGAGATATAATCAGTTTGGTCACCGGTCTCAATATTATTAAAATAATGTAATGCATTCATAATTTAACTCATGCAAATTTTAAGTATTCTCTTAAAAATCACTGTCCTTCATCCCCCTTCCCACAACCACCCCCTCCCACCCACATATTTTCCCTAGCTCTTCAGTTCCTCCTGTTTGGAGCACTCCTTGCCATTTGGTAAGGACAGATTAAGAAAGAAGTGATTACAAAGGAATGGTTATACCACCTCTTCCCCTCCCCTCATCTAGAAATTTGAGAAGAATTTTGAGAACCCTTAATTTTATCTTTGTTTCTATTTTGGAGTTAAATACTGTATTAGGTACTTTGCTGATGTTAATCGGGAACTCTACTTTAGATTTCTTATTGGATCCTTCTTAGTACCAAGCAGTAAGTTAGATCATGAATACATGAATAAGCTCTTGAACCTATTAGTATTAAGTACAAGCATGACTTGGGTATATGGGTTTGGCTCCAGTCATCTTCAACTACCATTTTTGTGGTAGAGGGTCTTATCTTCAATTTGTAAAACACACAACATCTCTGAAGTTTCATAACACAAAATATGCCTGTATAAAATTGTATTTTTGTTGACAGGCAAACATAGGGATGGGGAACTGAGGGGAGTCAAAGTAATGTTATATCTTTAGACAAATGATACCTTTTCTTTCAGAACCATCAGATCTCTGCCCTGTTTTCTCTCTCAGCCATGCACTTATTCTTAGTTAGATGCCAGAGAGAAAAAAAATAATTCAATATTCATTGCAAAGGAAAGGAGTTTGCACTAATTAGCTTGATAGCCCAATGCATGTAAACAGGTCAAAATGATTGAGCAAACTCCAAACATCAACAGTCACACCACAGTACTGGGAAGAAATGCACACTGCACAGAAATGTTTCAGGAAGGAATGGCACCTGATAATTTAATTCAGAACTGCCTTTCCTGGGCAGTTCACTTATGAAGCAAATTTAAGGCAGAACTGGGTATGTTAGAGAGAGAAATAGAAGTAGGAAAAGTATAAGGAAAGGAGAAAATGGGGCATTCATTAAATACCAGGGCTCTTCAAGGTCGTCTTAACAAAATTTTGTCTCCCAACATGTCAAAATGTGAGAGAAGTCAAACTTTCAAAGAGTTCTGAAATAGTAAGTTCTTCTTCAACAGAACACGATGAATGTTGACGGAGAAAGTAGCAGACAAGGATGCTTTAAATGAATAATGAATTTGCAGCATGTGCGATGGAATGCTTTGTTATTTTTAAGATATTTTAGAATAAAGGGCTACTTATCAAAGTTTGTTTTTGATGGTCCATCAATTCCATTGCATGACAGTAGAGGAAAGTTATTCAGTAATCCTAAATTCAATTATTTTTTCCTTTGAATTTGCTTTGACCTATTTTGGAATTCTTTGGATATTTTCATCAAACTCCTGACTGTTTTTATGTTGTAGTAAAAGGAAGCTCTAAGCACTTAATCCTCCTGGATAGGAAAACTAAATGAATGAAGAAGGAAAGACAGTAATGATTTCAACAGGGAAACAATGAAGGAGGAATATGCTTCACAGGATGTTAATTTTATGTGATGAGCAAGCATTATGTGTGGAGTTTGAGAGCAGTGTTGTAGAATATAATACAAAGAACTACATAGATCAGGTTATCATGGCAATAGGAGAGTTATAGAAACTTAACTAAATTAATAGGTACTAGGATTAGTGGTAAACATAGGTCAGAGGCCAGAAGCTGGCTATCTAGAGATGTTCTGGCTATCCAGAATTGAATCCTCAGAGGAGTTTGAAATTCTTTGGTATATGAACACCTCTAGACAGGTGAGTGTGTCCCAGTCCACCCCAGCCTCATCAGCTCTTTCTACAGTGCCAGACAAAGTGCCTTCACTCTGAATACATTTGAGTTTATGATTCCTGATCTAGTCCAAGGCTCCTTTCTTTTAATTGTAGTAATCAAGGCCTAAAGACAACAAGCATTTTTCCAAATTACACAAATGGAAACCAGAGGTAGAACACCAATAAACTTTGTCTGTGTTCAGCTGAGTATGTGTACAGGTTTAGAATACTTTTTCAATTTCAGTCATTATGAAAAATAAATATTTTCTTCAATTCAATTAGATTCCAAACCTGTCTTGAATTACAGCTTATTAGTGAAATATTTACATGTCACTGTAAATATATATAATAACATACTCATTTGAGTATAAGTATGCATATAATATATAACATGCATTGTGATTTTACCTTTCTAAAATCTAAAAGTAAAAATTTTGAGGGAGATATAGAACCGAGGCTTTAAGTAAAGGACTTTACACAAGTAGAGAGAGGGGGGAAGTTCTCAATAAAAATACCAAACAGTGGGGATCCATAACCTCTGTTAGATCAGGTCTTTTTAAGAAGTCCCCATGCTAACTCATAATAGCTCACATCTGGTCCACAGAAATCTTTCAAGTATCCTTAAATTGGACTAACTGGAATTGCAGACTGGTCCCTATGTAGTCACCTTATTTAACAACCTGGTAGAGAGTTTAGCTCTTTTGTCATTGTTTTTATCCAGGTGCATGCCAGATATAAGCAAATGGTGCTTCCCACATCTATATGGTCTATGCCAAGTGGTCTGTATTTTCTTGAATCTATTCCCTCTTCCACTATTTGAGGGTAGGAAAAGGACCCTGCCCTTTCCCCAAAGGAGAAAATGTATGTGCCTAGAACAATGACAGCTCTCTCCAAAGAATTCTTCCACTTTCCTACAATTCCAAGTCTATTGTGCTCTCAAGACAGATAGTTCTCCAAGAATCAAAAATAATTATTTTAACATAATTCTCAGCAAAGTCTTGCTTTGAACGTGTAGTTGTCGACACCTATTGTCTTGTGACACAATCACATATGAGACACAGACATGTCATTTTAGTATCTAATTACATGGACATTTTTCTTCTCTTTCTTCCTCCCACACACAGCACACTCATGTACACAGCACACATAGAAAAAACTCTTAGTCTTTTATATACTTCAAATTACAAGTTATTATTTTTATTTGAAATAATGAAAAATATACACTATATTATTATTTTAATAATGAAAAATATACACTATACAATAAGAGTAAATAGGAACTAAAGTTTATTGGTGTTTCTAAAATAACCACTGTATTTCAAGTTGTTTTTGTTAGCTTGCTGGACAATTAGTTTATTGATTCACTCATTGACTCAAAAAATAGTGGTGTCTTTGTAAGCCACTTAGGGACATGAAAACTAATAAGACATTGTTTCTGTTCTCACTGGTGTCATAATGTTATACAAGTGCCTATAATTACACTAACAAGCAATTCATACTATGAGAGCAACATGAATAATGCAGTGAGGGAGTACAGAGGAAGGAGACAGCGGGGCTGGGGTGGGGCTAGAGGAGCTGGGGAATAGGAGAGAGAATACTTAAGGAGTGATATTTGATTGAGGCTGTTCCAAACACAGAAGTTTAAGCTGGAGAAAGAGAAGTCACTTCGAGTACGTTATGAGCAGATGGGCAGTCATGAATGTGGTATGTCCTAAGGGAATTGGTACCCACTACACATGCGTTGCATGCTCCTCTGTACCAAGCCCAAACCAGGTACATAAGTTATTTTTCTTTAGTCCTCAATTTTCCACTCAGAAAATTGAGTGTGTGATTAATTCAAATTAAAATTTTCAAAACTTTATAATTTCAGTATCTTCTATATATCACACCTTCTACTCATTTGGAGTTAACTTTTATTGGCTTAAAAAGTTAATTAAGTATATGGTTTGAATACAAGGATATAATAACCTGGCGGGACTTTAAACCTGTTTTGTAGAATATGAAACTTAAATTTGGAAAGTTTTTTCATCACCATTAGATTATTTTCAGAAAAATAAAAATTGAAAAATCTTAGTACATTATGACATTAGGGGGCATACACAAAAGTAATTATTAGATACCAAGATCTCCCACAGACAGCAGGTAGAAGTCATAAACTATAACCAAGCATTTATGACACATGGTAATTATACTTTCATTTCTTCTGAGAAGTATGTTTAAAGGAAGAAGCAAAGATAAATAAAACTTGGGCTCTGGAGGCTATGTGGCTAATAAGAGGGATTCATATTTCTAGGAGAACCTTGTGGGGCTGAACCAGAGTTCCAGTACTTCTGAAGTAGGTTGGAAAGGCAGATATGATGTGTCACTGATAAATCACCTCTGGCAAATAGGTTCTTGGACTGGAAATAGCAAATGTCTGAAATAGAAAAATTGTAGTAGCAGGTAGATGAGCAAATCATCCCTAAAAACACTTATTTCTCTTTCTCTTGGTCAATGGAAACAGCCCTTGCATTCATGCAGCCCCTGAGGTTTAAGAAAGGTGCACCACCAGGACTACACAAGTATGTGGTTGATTTCATATCAAGGGGCCAGGATCTTAGTGGAGACTCCTGCCAGTGATTGACAGCTTTTCAGAAGCAGTTGAGATCTGAGATACTCAGTTCTTTGATAGCGCCTCTGAGAAAGAAACAGAAAAGGGAATAGAATATAGAATAGATTAATTTTATCATTCTGTGTGTGTGTGTGTGTGTGTGTGTGTGGTAGCTACTTTGTGCTGGGCCATCATGTAGCACTCATTGCCATCATGAGCCCAGTGAGCAATATATTTCCATTTCTGATTAGAGATTCAGAAGTGAGAGAAATTGTGACAGTGAATACCAAATTATTAATCTTCTTTTATAACTATCACTTTTGAGTGACATCTGCATTTCCCAGAAGACATAAGGGAAGTGCTATATGTCATTTGCTCAAAACACTTTTAAATTAAAAACTCAATATAACTGTTACCCTTCCTATGAAAACTTTGGTATTAAAATTGGTTATTGAGATTTTTATGAAGGGACAATGGAAATTTTTCTTAAGTAGACAAATGAATATAATTTTCCTCTCTAATTTCTCAAGAAGTAGAATTTTAAGGCTTTCATAAAAGTCTTTGGAGACATTCTTTATAACTAAGAAGTAAAAGGAAAAGCTGATGCCATTAAGAAGGTGATTATTTTTATCAGCAATTATATAAATTCTACCCTTCTAAGGAGGATCAACATATTCATTCCAGATTGCTCTCTGAGGAAATCAAATAAGATGCTCCCCACAGAGATAAAGAAAGATGTCAGACTCCATGGAAGTTCTCTAGTACTAAAAAAATACACATTCACATTTTTCTCCCAATGGTATATTGCATTTAATATGTTGTGACATTTTGAGTTGAGAAGCAGGATAGTTTTCTTTCTTCTTGATTTTTATTTTTTTGTGTGTGTGTTGTTGTTGTTTCTAGATAACAACAAGTCTTCTTAAGGGAAACAAAGAAAATATAATTCATCATTCACAGAAAGAACACTAATTATGAAAAATTAATGAAGATTTTTATAAAAGAAATTTGAATTTCCTAGAGAAAAGTGATAAGAGCACTACCTTTCCCAATTCTGGCTGTTAGGGCATGAGAGAAGCGAGAAGAAGAGAGACTCATTTCACTTCCTGTGGTGGTGTCATTGCTGGGACCATCATAGTTATTTGCCATCAGAAATACCAGTTATAAAAGGTAGGCCTGGCTGGAACATGATTCCACTTAAAAAAAAACTTATGCTAAATTATAGATACAAATATCAGATAAATCTTCCTGAGTTGCTAGTTAGGAGCATAGGATTGAAAATAACTCTAACCCAGACATTTTACAAATGTAGAATTCCTTCCATCACATCCCTATCAGTCAGTAATATGGAATCAATAGATAGATATTCAACGTAGTATTTGACACTTCTTTTGGTGGGGGTTGTGGGGTTAGTGTTGAATGACAGAATGCTTTTCCTTATATTAAACTAAAGTGTTGTTTCATATTATGTGTTTCCTTTCATTTTGGTTTTGAAAGGACGGGTCACTCTTCCTGAGAATACTTAAAAATAGGACTCATGTAACCCTCAAATATTTTCTTTTTCAGGCTAACTTGTCATGTTTGTTTAAATTTTCCTGGTAATGTATGGCTGTTAGAGCCGCCTCAGCTTCCTGGTTGTTCTCTTCTCTTCAGTTCTTCTTCTTTAGTTCATCAGTGTCTCCTCTAAATCATTTCATTTTCCTTAATTTCAAAAGAATATCAGTTTTGTCATAAGATCCTCCTGTATGTACACATATGCATACACATATTTGTATATTTTATAGTTGCTTTAAATAGATACAATGTTAAATAGATACATAGTTAAAATACACACCTCTTTAAGAGAAGTAGATAATATGGATGCTTAATTGGCAAAACAAAGAATAAGCAAAAAGCAAACATAAAAATATGTGAGGAGAGGAAGAACTTTCGCTTCTAAATTTGATTTTTTTCACCAACCAATGGTAACATCTTGGCCAACTCATCTAAAATCGCCATGACTAAGTTTTTCTAGGTGCAAAGTAAAAGGTTGGATGGTATATTCTTATATCAATGTCATAAGTTTCTGGGGTAGGTTAATTACTCTAAGGGGTATTATTTTAGAAATGTATTTAGGCCAGGTTATAATGCACTAACCTAAAGTGGAGTAGAAATAAAAAACTATTCCAAGTTTGATAAAACTTTAAGCCCTGAGCAGTGTGGCTCAGTGGGTGGGTGTTGTTCCTATGCACCAAAGGGTTACTGTTTTGTTACCCTGTCAGGGAACATGCCTGACTTGCAGGTTCAATCCCCAGTAGAAGAAATGCAGGAGGCAGCCTATCAATGTTACATTGTCACATAGATGTTTCTCTCTCCTCCTTCCTCTCTCTCTAAAAATTAATAAAAATCCTTGTAAAACTTCAACATGTTTTTAATTGAAATTATTTAAATGTAATTTGTATTAATAAATTCATCCAACCACTTAAAAGTCAAGTATAAATGTTTGGGTTTCCAATTTTGTTTACAAGAATTAGAATGCATCCTTTAAAAATCAACACAGCTTTGTCAGTAAAATGCTGTTAATATTTAGAATATCTGACCACCAGAGATCAAAGAATGAGTTAAAACACAAGATGAGCTCATTTGACATGAAAACTAATGACCACTGAGTAAGTTTAAAGTGTAATGCCACTAAATATAAAAAGCTCTGATATTAAACAAAAAGCAAATCAATAGACAATAATAATAAAAATCAATAGGAGATAGCATTGCAATTTATTAAGTAGATGACTTAACACATCCTCAGAAACAACAGAATAAAAGTGCTGAATTAAAAACAATCAATCCAAAATCCCTCTGTATCTCATAGTGCCCAAATCATCCATGACTGTGGCATTGTTATTCTATCATAAATTAATAGGTAGTGTCAAAACCTGTGTAATTGAAAATGGGTGGGAATGCCAAATGAGGATAGCAGCTTTGGATGCCAAAAACATTTGTATCATTAATCAATGTTGTTGGTTATCGGAGGAAAAAGGTTGACACTGTGTTCAAGATAATTGCTTCAATTGTTAATATCAACCTAATTAGAAATAAACAAGAGCAAAGGAGGGCAATCACAAGATACAGAATGACTGGGATGCTGAGTGAAGAATGGTAAAAAACCATGAATACAAATCATTGCATAGTCTATTTTAAAAACATGATTAGCTAAAATATGCAAATTACAAAGAAGTAACAGCAAGCAATGAAGTCCAGAAACAATCTGGATAGCAGGATCAAAAAAAGATTAATGTTCCCTGCTGAGCATACACTCATTTTAGGAAGCAGCTTGCAATCAGAATGAACTTGGACTTTACAGTCCCTGGCTGTGAGTCTTGACATCTCCACCTACTATCTGGGTGAAATTGGAAAAATTACCTCACCTCCATAAGGCACACTTTCTTCAGTTTTATATTGGACATAGTGGTAGCAGCTATTTATAGGGTGGTTCAAATGAGATTACATATGTCAAAGTAGTTTGTAATCTGTAATATGATACTCAGTTAATGGTTTATTACTATTTCTTTGAAAGTATTTTACATGATTCTTTCAAACATTATCTTTGCCCAACCTAGGGGAAGTGTTAGTGAAATGTATGGTCAGGTAGCCAAGACTGTAATCCTTCCAAACGGGATTGCAATTCCTACTTAGGTCGTTAGCCTCTCTGCAGTATGCACATCAACTGTCAACTGTTTGCCTTCCTTATGCCCGGGGGTGAGGGGTGCCTCAGATAATTTAAAATCACTTTTTAATAATTTGATCATTATTGGACTTCTATGTTGATATAATAGAAAAATTAAGTAGCTATTTCCCCCACAATGTGGAGACAAAATTTCTAGGTCAGTTAATGAAGTGTGTTTAATTTATTATCCCTGTGCACAAGGACTAATGTAGCAGAAAGGGAATTAGATGTCTTTGGAGTATTCTTTGTTTATACCTCACCATTAATTCCGATGGTTTGGGATGAACACATTTAGATCCATTTTTCCCATTACCTTTTATCCCTTTTATGCCCTCTTCCACCTCCACCCATCACCTTCTATCACCGCAACCACCACACTAGTCCATGTCCATGAGTTCTCTCTCACTTTTTTCATTTCTGTTCAATCTTTCCACCCCTAACCTCCTCATACCCAAAGCTGTATGATAGACAGATTTTCAAAAGCATATTTTTATAGTTTATTTTCTTTCTAAATATAAATTTTGAAATGTCCAGATAAACTCTGTAGTGTTTAAAAATCTTACTTGTATCTCTCCGTTTTCTTTTAAAACATATTCTTTACAAAATAATAATTTGCTGATTCTGGTAGTGACTTACAAGTTCATTCTGTAGGAATACTTTCTTTGATATTCTTTCATATAGAATTTTTTTATTAATTGACTCTTTTTACTATTCTAAGAATGACAATAACAGTCTACTCATGCAAATTACTGTTGTGAATTATTCCATGTAATATGTTTCTATATTAAATTCTACTAGTTAATTTAGTCAATTATATTAATAGAAATAAATGATAAAGTACTACCAATAAAATGATCCAAGAGATAATACTGAGAACACTAAATAGCATAAAAAAAGATATATCTAGTCTGGCCAGTATGGCTCAGTAGTTGAGTGTCAACCTATGAACCAGGAAGTCATGGTTTGATTCTGTGTCAGGGTACATGCCCAGGTTGCAGGCTTGATCCCCAGTGAGGGGCATGCAGGAGGCAGCCAATCAATGTTTCTCTCTTATCATTAATATATCTACATTGAGCAACCAGATTATTATAATCTCTGAATGAATAATAATTCTGCAATATATTAGAGGCCCAGCCCATAAATTCATTCATGGGTGAGGTCTGGCCAGTCAGGCCAGGGGAGGGGACATGGGTGGTTGGCTGGCCTACCCACTGGTCGAACTCCTCGTCAAGGGGACAATTTGCATATTAGCCTTTTTATCATATAGGATATACACTGAGTGTCCAGATTATTATGCATTCAGAGATCGTAATAATCTGGCCACTCAGTGTATCTCTCTCTCTCTCCCTTCCTCTCTGAAATAAATTTTAAAAAATATTTTTAAATGTGTGTGTATATATATATGTGTATATATATATATATATATATATATATATATATTAATCATTGCATTGTTTCCCATTAATTGTTTAGAAACCATCTAGTAGAAAAAAAAGAAATTGCAGTTTAAAAAACAAATGGTATGTTGTGTAAATGGAAAATTTTCTCACAAATAAAATATCACTGTACTCCTAATTTTTCAGATTGAATTATTTATTCATGTAATCAATAAATATGTGTAAATGCCTGTATGTGGAATTAAATTTGAAATTTGGGGAAAACACTTCTGCCTTTAGGTGACTAATCTACTAGTTACAGAGGCATGACATAGATAGATGAAAATACCTATAAAATCGAGTATATCCATAATAATGTAATATCTTTGCACAGTGCTTAATATTTCTCAAAGCAGTTTTGTCAATATAATTATTTTATTTGACCATTGTGGACAGTAATTATCAGTGGATAACTTTTCAATACCATAAAAGAAATGTTATGATTCAGAAGAGAATTTATTGTCAAGTAAGTGATATTGGTAAACTGTGCTCTGAGTTAAAGGAAGGAACAAAAATTATGATACCTATCAAGGAATGAAGAATTAAGTTGAGCCAGCTGGTTTGTGGGAAAACAAATTCATGTGTACTAGTAGATAGTGACATGGAGGTGATAATGATTGCCTTAAAACATACAATATAAAATATCTAGCAGGTAATAATATGCATTCATAAGTTATAAAGATGAGCAAAGGGGAAAGAACATGAGTACACAACTCATAAAGAAGAAACTCAAATAGTTCCCAGGGTTGAGGGAGAGATTTAGGAGACTGATGAAAATCTATACTAATAAAGGGGTAATATGCTGATTAGATCAGATAGACCGGATGTCCTCCAGATATCCTTCTAGACAAAGCCACCGGTGGCAGGGGGGTGAAGTAGAGGTGGTTAGGGTTAATTAGGCAGGCAGAGCAGTTAGAGGCAATCGGGCCAGCAGGGGAGAGCAGTTAGGGGTGATCAGGCCAGCAGGGGAGCAGTTAAGGACATCAGACAGACAGGCAGGGGCAGTTAGGGGTGACCAGGTAGGCAGGCAGAGAGGTTAGAGGTGATCAGGCAGATAGGCAGGTGAGCAGTTAGGAGCTAGTGGTGTCAGATTATGAGAAGAATGTCCAACTACCAGATGGGGCCTAAACTGGCAGTCAAACATCCCCCAAGAGGTCCAGGATTGGAGAGGGTTCAGGCTGGGCTAAGGGAACCCCCACCCCATGCATGAATTTTGTGCACTGGGCTTCTAGTATAGCCATAAAATAGGAAATAAGTTAACGTTAGGTATGTAGATTTTAAAAGTCATCCACATAAGAGGGACATTTATATAAATCACCACAAAACAGTCTGTATTGATGACAGTTGAAATAATAAGTTACAGAAGACATTTCAACAGTAGCTATTGCACTGATAAATTATAATGTCCATTATAAATAGCCCAATAATAATGTAGCAATGGTAATTAGGCCAATATATTATTAAGCTGGGTAATTGAGTGAAAGCTGGGGAAAAGGAGTCCATTGCAAGAGTAATAGAGTAGAAATGCAATAATTTATTTTAAAATTGCACCTATGGAAGAATCCATAAAACTTAAAGGGCAATACCATTTTGCCACCAAATTTTGAAGTTAAAACCATGTCAATATTGGATGAGAGTCAGCCTATTGAGGCTTGCTATACTATGAAGAAGCCTGAAGGTAAATATTGCTCAAAATAGTTAAAAAATTAGAACTTTGGAGGACAACCCCTGGACAAGACCATTAAAGCATCTTCACATTATTCTGTACCCAAAGGTAGCTGCTATGAATAAATAAACTCTTCCTTAAACCCTAACTTAGCAGGAAGATGCATGGTTGGTTGGAGAATATCTATAAAAAAATCTTATTTATTAATATATCTGTGCTACATTTAAATTCCAAATCTTTTATAAAATTAGCTTCTTTTTAAAACAAATTGATTTGCCATAACCAGTTTGGCTCAATGGATGGATCATTGGCCAGTGGACTGAAGGGTCCCAGGTTCAGTTCCGGTCAGGGGCATGTGCCTTGATTGTGGGCACATCCCCAGTGGGGCAGGGGGATGCAGGAGACAGCTGATCAATAATTCTATCTCATTGATGTTTCTGACTCTCTATCCCTCTCCCTTCCTCTCTGTAAAAATCAATAAAATATATATTTTTTTAAATAAATAAAACAAATTGATTTATTTTAGAGACAGAGAAACATCCATTTGTTGTTCCACTTGTTTATGCATTCATTCATTGCTTCTTGTATGTCCTCTAAGTGAGGACTGAACCTACAACATTGGTGTGTCGAGACTGTGTTCTAACCAACTGAGCTACCAGGCCTAGACAAGCCAGTCCTTTTTTTATTATTATTTAAAAACTTGTTGGAGCTATAAAATGGCATCAATTCTTCAGGAAAGGGGAGATATAAAGGAAAGTCAAAATTTAAGTGTATGAAAAAAATGGGAGAAGAAATGGAAGTGAAAGAAACAAGGAAAAAATTGAATCAGCAGTAAAGAGAAGAACTGTAGCCAAAACAAACAAACAAACAAAAACCCAAAACAAAACAAAACAAGAGCTGCAAAAAGATTTTGCAAACAGCAAACACATGAGCGCAAAATGGCCAAACAGAAAGAGACACAACCAAGGTACATGCCCTTGACCGGAATCTAACCTGGGACCCTTCAGTCCCCGGACCAATACTCTATCCAGTGAGCCAAACCAGCTAGGGCTACTTTTTCTGTTTTAATATATTTCCAATTCTAAAACTGTTGGGATATATGAATGTGTCAATTCTTGTTATGATTCTTTGTTTTCAGAATTAGCTTTGTCTCATAAAATCGGGCAAGACAAATTCTCAATTATTTATAAAAATTAGCTCTGAGGAAAGGTACATTGAAGGGTATTCAGTAGAGTGTCATTGCTCCTAAAAAAATTGATGAAGCTCATTTCCAGGACTGCATCACCCTGTAAAAATAACAACTGTTCAAAATAAGAATATTGGCATGACACTTTGCTCTGATTATCAGTCTAAAAACTGAATTCAGAGTAGGAGAGGGAGCCTACTGTTAAAAATCTCTAATTACTTTAAATACTACATTGACAAAGGCCATTGATAATTGCGTTTAGAATTCATGCTTAAATCCCTCCAAAAATATTTTACTCACTACATTTGTGTTGTAGGAATTGTAATGTTTCAACAGTTTTGTATTTTTCCTTTATTTTTTTAAATGTGTTCATAGAATGCTGTATGAAAAAAAGCACATAAAACCTACATATAAACATTGTATGCTAAAATTATATAATTTTTCACTGAGAAATCTAGGTTCTGTATGAACCTTCTTCCTGTGGCAGGTTTGTTGTTGGTGTTGTTTTACTAGCTTTGCAGACCACATCAGGGCTGAAGAGCATGTCTATTGAGTAAATTTATTTTTTTTTATTGAAAAACCAAACCTACTTTAAAAGACAAAGGAAAGAACTTGCATTTCAGTTGTTTTTCCATTTTAGAGGACTATTCACAATTTTAATTACACCTTTATTGTAATTGCTAATCATGATTTTCAGAGAGGAGCCTATGTATGGATTTAGGACAATCAGTACGCATCATTCACTATTTTTTGAGAAAAGCACAGAATTTTCTCAACAATCTCTTTTTTTCCAGGTAGAAAATAGTCTGCTACAATGAAGTGAAAATTTTTTCTCTATATTAATCCTCCTGAGTTCATTAAAATCTGTCCTGTGTAAACTTTTTTTTAATGTTTTTTTAAAATATATTTTATTGACTTTTTACAGAGCAGAAGGGAGAGGGATAGAAAGTCAGAAACATCGATGAGAGAGAAACATCGATCAGCTGCCTCCTGCACGCCCCTTACTGGGGATGTGCCCGCAGCCAAGGTAACATGCCCTTGACCAGAATCGAACCTGAGACCTTTCAGTCCACAGGCCACAATGCTCTATCCACTGAGCCAAACCGGTCTCGGCTGTACTGTGTAAACTTAATGTGATGGGTAAAACATGTACTTTTGACAGATGAGTCATTTTTGCTATTAAAAACATTTTAGACTTTATTAGAAAATAGCATCAAGTTTGTTAAGGAAAGGGTGTATTTGTAAAAGCTAAGTATTATCAGAAGAAGAATGCAAAATAAAAATGTCCAGTTCCCCACCAAGTCTGTAGTATTGAGATATAAAATAACAAGACTCTAAAGTCCTTTGAAAATCTAATCATTTGGTAGAATCCCTTGGGGAAACTCATATTTATACTTTTTTTCATTTCTTTGGCTCAATTTCTTTTGAACTGGAAAAGTTGCTAGGCATACTTTTGTTTTTGCGAGAATTAAGTGAATTATAATTCATGAGGGGCCCAGTGCATGAATTAGTGAGCACTTTAAAAGAAACTGTAGGCCGCAAGGCTGCGGTGGGCACAGGAGAGAGTCTAGGCCATCCTCCCTGCTTCCGCTGGGCCCCTCCTGCTCTGGCCCCCAGTTCCCTGTCTGCTGGCAGCCCCACTCCTGCTGGAGCCTCTCCCACACACTGATGGCTCTGGCTCCACTCCCATTCCCTGACAGCGATTGGGGCTGGCGCTGGCAGCAGGCACAAGCAGGGCGGGCGCTATCAGTTGGAGCGAATGGTGGCTGCTGCCCCAGTCACTGCTCAGGAGTAGGGGGAGGTGGAGAAGTCCTCAAGGGCAATCAAGGCCAGCAGCCTCCACTCACACCCAATGACAGTGCTGAGCGATTGGGACTGGCACCAGGTACCAGAAACAGGTATGAGCAGCAGCTCCAACTACAAGAGCAAGCAAAGCTGGCACTAGCAAGGACTGTGAGTGGGGCCTGCACCAACAGCAGGTGCAAGTGCCCAGTGGGACTATGGAATGTGGGAGCAAAAAGTTTTCAGTAACCACCAGAGGATTACCCCTATGACAGCGATCAGCACTCCACCTTGGTCTAGCACTGCTGCTCATCTGCTCCACCATCCCGCCATGGCCGATGCCTGCCATGTTCCGTGCATGCCCCCTGCTGGTCAGTGCACATCATAGCAATCAGTTGTTTGGTTGTTCGGTTGTTCCACCATTTGGTCTGTTTGCTTATTAGGGTCTTATACATATATAGACAAGGTGTTGAGAATAGTGCCTGACCCCATAGTTAGCTTTGTTTTGGTGTTTATTATTGTCTGTATAACATTTTTCAGAGAATGGACTTTATTTTACACTAGAGGCCCAGTGCACGAATTCATGCACGGTTGGGCTCCAGCCAGCCTGCCCCAATTGGGGCTGATTGGGCTAGGCTGGCTGGAAGAAGAAGTCATGGCCAGCCGGGAAAGGGGCTGCAGGCAGTTGGCTGACCAGCCCTGCCCCAAGGTTGAACTCCCCGTCTAGGGGACAATTTGCATATTAATCTTTTATTAAATAGATTATAACTGTGTTCCTAAATCTAGAACTGTATTTCATACTGAACTGCATGAATTGGACCCAGAGAAATTCATGCTTCCCTTGTATTGCTTCATTCACAGGAGTTATATTGTTGGGTCAAAAACTCAAAATGGTAATCACTTAACTAAAGACTCTTTCACTAACTGAATTGTCCAGGAAATTGTTCAAGACACTCAGCAGGCCCAAGAGTCAGTTCTCTTGCCTGTAAAGTGAGTTGGTTGGATTAGATAATCTCAATGTCTCAGCTCTACACTTATTTTGAGATGTAAATAGCATTTTCAGAGAGATATTTTTAATGAGAACTGAGGACATAGTAGAAATTTTTCTTATAAAGAGGCCTCAGACTGCAAGGACATGTACTTATCTACCATCCCAATTTTCCTGTGAGCTTAACATGTCCTTTAGAGCGTTAGTTCACATTTAGGCCTTGAGGTACAGAGACCTCACTCTTTGATGTCAGAAAACCCAGGCTGCTGCACGAGGAGGTGGCTAACTTTGTGTGGCAGGAGTTCACTGTTACTTCTGTGTGTGTTTAGGTCTCTATGGCCTTTTGATTCATCTTTAGTGACTCTGAATTTCCTGTGAACATTAAAGGGCTTTGGAAAAATATTGGTGTCATACCCAAGGTGGCCTTAAGGATATCAACAAGCTGATGGGTTCCAAGAAGTACAGTCACCCCTTAAATTCTTGGCACTCTTCTGATTTCAGGTAAAGAAGATTCCATTTTCTATTATGATCCAGCATAATGCATCTGTCTGAGAGCTTCAGTGAGGTTGTGAAAAAGGCAACAACTGAGAATTTTGAGGAGATAAAAAGGAAAATAAATGTGTTAGATCCCCTTAAATTTCTTTATATTCATTTGAAAACTCCTAAGCAAAAAAAAAAAAAGGTAGATGTATAAATTAAATTCTCTGTATCTACATAATTGTACATGAATTCTTTTCTACCCCAAATTTGTTTCTAGTAATAAATTGCATAAAGAAAGGTAATGTGTTAGCTCAGAGAAGGGGTCAGAAAACTCTAGCCTGTGGGTCTGGTAGAGACTGTGGCATAAAGCGTCACTGAAACGCAATCATGATTGTCTGTGGCTGTGTTTGCATTCAAAGGCAGCATTGGTGATTGTGATAGATACTGTGAAGCCCAGGAACCCGAAAACTATTACTCCGGATCATTTTATAGAACAAGTTCACTGATTTCTGAGGCTTTTGTTTTTTGACATGAGGCTGAGGACTTAGTGTTACATCCAGAATTAGACACAGAATCCCAGGGAACCTTATCTCTTATAAGGCTGTTGAAATGTTTGCTAGCATTATTTTTAACCACTGGAAAAAGAAACCATAACTTTATTTTAATTCTAATTTGTAAAAAACATGCAACCAAATCCTTTTCAGAACAAATAGTACATCACTTGAAATATGAAAGATTTAGGGGAAATCGTACCCTGAAAAACAGGGTATGATAACACAGTATTTTAAAGTATTATTTGACTACTTTGTATAATATTTCTTTTTACTCCATATTTATTTCCCTCCCCTCATTCTACTGGAGCAAATAGATAATCAAATGTATCATATTTATTCTTCAACCTTCTAAACAAGTTTCAATCCTCCTTTGTTTTCTATCTTAAAGGCATCATTTTCACCCCAATAAAGGGAGAAACCTCAGCTTCAGTCCTGTTCACTCTCCTCCACCCTTATCTTCTCCCACTTTACAGTATAATTCTCTTTCAATTCTGTCTGTTGGTTTCCCTCAAATCGAATTGGCTTTCTTCGCCCTTTCACTGTCTTTGCTCTCGTTAGCTTTAAGCAATTATTGCAATATGTTAACTTAAATAGTGCCTCTATTCCAGGTTAAGCACATGCTAAATTATCTTCTCCTAAGCTGCCAAGTTCTTCTTTCCAAAGCTTAGATCTAATCATTTCAGTCTATTTCATTGGTGAGAGAATAAACGTCATGCTCTTTAGTGTGATATTTCAGGACTTAAATAATTGGATCTGTGGCTGAAATGTTCTTTCCTTCCTCTTCAGCTTGTTAATGTATTTAAAGACATAGCTCAGGCATCAGGTTTCACAGGGAATTTTCTCTAGCCCCACGTCCTCCTCCAGACCTAGGTTAGGTTCCTAGTTTCCATGACATGATCACGCGGGTGATGCTGCCGCTGAGGTGGGAACACTCACAGCTCCTGTGTGAAGCAACAGCAGGAGACAGGCACTCTCAGAAACAGAAGGCTTTTCATCTCATGCAGAGTCCAGTGGCAGTCCTGGCAGCCAACAGGAGCGATGCACACAGAGTGTGGAACAAGTCCCCTGGGCTCCACAGCTCTTCAGAGAAAAAGGCAGGGGGGACCCACCTGAGGTTGCTCAGAGGACATTCCAGAGACCCGAATTTGAGTTTTGATGCTAATATGGTATCATTTGTACCTGCATGTTGGAAGGCCCTGAGGACATTTAGATTGCATTTATGTATCACACTTCATGTCTGATAACTGCTTAACGAAATTTAAATTCTCTATCTGTCCCAAACTGCCTTTCCAGCTTACCTCCCAGCAATCCTTTCTTTTCTCCCTCTACTCCTGCCATTCATGAAAAGCCCACTTGGGTTACTTTTCATATGCACACACATTCAATGCTCCGAGCTGATGTTCCTATTTTACCTCCCCCTGGAATACTTGATGTCAGTTTTTAACCTCTGTAAAAATCTTAGCTCTTCTACCAGGCTTAACGAGCTCAGATGCCATCTGCTCTTTTCTTTGTCCAAGGAAATGGCCTCCCAAGATGCATCGATTATCCCTTAATCTTTCCCTCTATCATATTAATGATCATGTGGTAGTTGAAATCTTCCTAGCTCACTTCCTGCTGTATGATGATATGTTACTTGTCTTTTATTACCCCAGTACCTGGTAAGTACTTGATATATAGTAGAAGCTCACTAAATATATTTTCATGTTATTGAACTGAACTCTGGCACAAAATGTGAGTTTTAAATAGCTCTCAACGTGCTTTTATGGGTAATGTTACTTTGCCCAACCATTTAAAGTTCCTTTGAAAGAAAACAAACTGGGAGGAAGAGATTGTAAATTCACTCTAGGTTTTAAAAATATTCTTCTCAATTACTTATCACAGCTTTTCTGTATATTATTATTTAGATTAGAGGCTGGGTGCACAAAAATTTGTGCACTCATGTGGGGGGAGGGGGTGTCCCTCAGTCCAGCCTGTGCCCTCTTCGCAGACCAGGAGCCCCTTGGGAGATGTCTGACTGATGGCTTAGGCCCGCTCCAATCGGACATCCTTAGAGACTCTCTGCCACTGTGCTCCCCAGCTGTGAGCCTGGCCTTCAGGCTGAGCGGCACTCCCCCTGTGGGAGTACAATGACCACCAGGGGGCAGCCCTTGCTTTGAGCATCTTCCCTCTGGTGATCAGTGCGTCCCATAGCAACCAGTGGTTCTACTATTTGGTTGATTTGCATATTAAGGTTTTATTATATAAGATTAGAGATCAAGTGCAAGAAATTCGAGCATGGGGGGTGTCCCTCAGCCCAGCCTGAATCCTCTCCAATCTGGGACAACTAGAGGGATGTCTAGCTGCCCGTTTAGGCCCAATCACAGTAGGATCAGGCCTAAATGGGCAGCTGGACATCCTTCTCACAATCCAGGACTGCTGGCTCCCAACTGCTCACCTGCCTGCCTCCCTGATTGCCCCTAACTGCTTCTGCCTGCCAGCCTGATCACCCCTTAACCACTCTCCTGCCAGCCTGTTTGATGTCTAACTGCTCCCCTGCCAGCCTGTTGCCCCCAACTGCCCTTTCCTGCAAGCGGGGTTCCCTTCCACTGCTCTCCCCTGCAAGCCTGGATCCTCCCCAACTGTCATTCCCTGCAGGCCCGGTCACCCCCAACTTCCTGCCTTTGCCAGTCTCATCACCCCTAACTGCCCTCCCCTGCAGACTTGATCAACCCCAACTGCCTTGCAGGCCAGGTCCCTCCCAACTGCCCTCCCCTGCTGGCCAACTTGTGGGTGGTGACCATCTTATGTCCACCTGGGGGCAATATCTTTGACCGAATGGGGGCAGCCCTTTTGTGTGTTGAAGTGATGGTAAATCTGGAAATTACTCTTTTATTAGATAGGGTAGAGGTCTGGTACATGGGTGGGGACTGGGTGATTTGCCCTGAAGGGTGTCCCAGATCAGGGTGGGGGTTTCCTTGGGGTGTGGAACAGCCTGGATGAGGGGCCTGTGGTGGTTTTCAGACCAGCCACACACCTCAGCAACCCAAATAGAGGCCCTGATATCTGAGATTTATTTATCTTCTACAGTTGAAACTTTGTAGCCTGAATCAGAGCCAAACCTTCTGCTTGCTCCATGGTGGCAACTATTTCTGTTGGGTTTTATTTACCTTCTATAATTGAAACTTTGTAGCCTAGAGCGAGGGCCTAAGCTGGCCAGGACAGGCAGAAAGCTTGGCTTCCTCCATTGCTGGGGAAACCCAAGCCTCCCTCCTGCTTTCAGTGGCCACAGCCATCTTGGTTGGGTTTATTTGCATATTCAGTCCTGATTGGCTGGTGGGCGTGGTTTTATGGGTGTAGCAGAGGTATGGTCAATTTACATATTAGTCTTTTATTAGATAGGACTAGAGGCCCAGTGAATGAAATTTATGCATGTGGGGAGGGGGCAGGGGACGTCCCACAGCCCAGCCTGCACCCTCTTCAATCTGGGACCCTTCAAGGGATGTCAGACTGGCCACTGAAGCCTGATCCCCATAGGATCAGGCCTAAATGGTCAGTCAGACATCCTTCTCACAATCCAGGACTACTGGCTCCAAACTGCTCGCCTGTTTGCCTCCTTGATTGTTTTTGTTTGCCATCCTGATCACCCCCTAACCACTATCCGGCCAGCCTAATTGATGTCTAACTGCTCCCCTGCCAGCCTGTTTGCTCTCAACTTCCCCACTTTGCTGGCCTGGTCACCCCTAACTGCCCTCCCCTGTAGGCTTGATTGCCCCAACTTCCCTCCTGTGCAGGCCTGGAACCTCCCAATGGTCCTCCCCTGCTGGCCATCTTTTAGTGGCCATCTTGTGTCCACATGGGGGCAGGATCTTTGACCACATGGGAGTAGGATCTTTGACCACATGGGGACAGCCTTCTTGTGTGTTGGAGTGATGGTCAATCTGCAAATTACTCTTTTATTAGTTAGAATAGAGGCCTGGTGCATGGGTGGGGGCCAGCTGGTTTGCCCTGAAGATTGTCCTGGACAGATTGGGGGTTCCCTTGGGGTATGGGGCAGCCTTGGTGAGGGGCCTGTGGTGGTTTGCAGGCTGGCCACATCCTCCAGCGACCCAAGAGGAGGCCCTGGGATTTGGGATTAGTTCATGTTCTACAATTAAAACTTTGTAGCCTGGAGCACAGCCAAGCCTTCTGCTAGCTCCTTGGTGACAGCCATTTCTGTTTGTGTTTATTTAAATTATATAATTGAAACTTTGTAGCCTAGAGTGGAGGCCTAGGTGCTAGGGCTACAAAAGTTGGCTTCCTCCATTGCCTGGGCAACTGTAGCCTCTGCTCTCTCCAGCTCTATGGCTGCCGCCATTTCTGTTGGGATTATGTATATGCTATAATTGAAACTTTGTAACATTGAGTAGAGGCCTAGGCCAGCAAGGGCAGGTGGCAAGCGTGGCTTCCTCCATTGCCCGGGAAATCCAGGCTTCCATCCTGCTCTCAGTGGCCACAGCCATCTTAGTTGGGGTTTATTTGCATAATTTGCTCCTAATTCACTGATGGGTGTGGCTTGATTGGAGGTACAGTCAATTTGTATATTCCTCTTTTATTAGATAGAATTAGTCTCTACAGTTTTCAGTTTGTTCATTGTTTCATTAGCTTTGACTTATTACTGAAAGTTGATTCAAAGCTATTAAAACACTTTTCAGTTTTACAACCTAGTAAGTTATCCTCCTTTCAGAAATAGTTATTACAAGTTCTAATATTTATTACAAGTACATGCTGTATATGGTTTGTTTTATTTTTTATAAGCTGTTTTCTTACAGTGGGAAATGATCTTTCTGATACTTAGTTAATTTTATATCCCTTATATCTCACTGAGCATGAGCTTACAACCCTCTCTCTAGGGACTGACTACTTAGAATTTTACCTGCTATCTAAAGCCACCTTATTCTTCTAATGATTTATTGCTTGTGTGGTATGTCTCTATGTAAAGGGTGAGATGAGCAGCCACAAATGATTACCAAATGAAATGCAATGCAGATTTACAAGATTAGTTCTGAATTCTCTCGCTTTCTTATAATTCCAATGCTGATCTTTGACATTTATTCAATTACCTTTTCAAATCTGAGTATTTGTACACTCAGTTCCCAGGGAATAAATTCACATGAGTTTGTCAGAAATGACTCTTTTTGAAGCTTCTGTTAACAGCATTTAGAAGCAACTGGACCCATAGCCAGCTAGAATATGATAAGTCATTTTACTCCTGTTGACATGGAAGATTGGCTTTGGCTTTAAGGCTTTTAGCTGCCATTATCATGGTTAAAATACATGTGGATTGAGTTGAGTTTTTTAATTGGGGAATTCCTCCATTTATATTACCATTCGTTCATTTAGCACATCTATAATATAGAATGATATAAATGCCAAATATAAATATTATGGGATTAAGATTTTTAAAAATACTATCAGTTTAGGTAGTTGGTAAAGGGAAAGTTTTATTTAAGAACTAAATCTTAATCAATTTCATTTATTCAAAAATGAAATAATTGAACACTTGTGCCACCTATTTTTCTAATCCATACACAGTTACACATGAGTAAAGCATGCCTATGCCTTTACATGTTGCTTTAATGTATTTTAAGCCACAACATTGATTTATTCATTATTTTATTTAAGCTGCATGAATATTAAGATATTTTTGTCCCTCTATATAAACTCTATTTTCCATTGTCAAAGAAACAATGCTTCCTTTACATGGGTTTCCAAATAGTTGTTTAGAAATTTTAGTATTTTAGATTTAATTGTATAGGCTTCTAGGTAGGAAATTTGTCTTCACTGCTGACCAAGGCTGAGTAACCATTCTCAGAGTTAATGGGTGTTTTTATCCAATATAAATACTGAGATGGAGAATACTATTTTAATAGGAATATCAGAATTATAAATAATTTATTGGAAAGTTAATGAAGGCAATTCCATAAAAACAGCCATTTAATTTTGTAAACTTCAGCTGTATATGAGATGTATGACTTTTAAAAGAGAACTTTGGAGAAGGCATATTAGTTTGACATGAAAACAAAGCAAACTAAAATGCAGAATACTTATTTTTCCAGTCCTATTCTAGAGGTTATAAAATGAGTCCAGATAGCTTTGTAGAACTAAGAGGGTTCAGTGACAAAACATTGTGTGAAGTCTGATGAGAAGATGAAACCTAGACAGGTTAACTAGAATAAATAAGAATGAATGATATGATTATATGTTATCTAATAAAAGAGTAATATGCAAATTTGACCATACCTTCACTACACCCACAAGCCTTGCCCACAGTCATGCCCACCAGCCAATCAGGAGCAGATTATGCAAATAAACCCCAACCAAGATGGCTACCCCCACTGAGAGCAGGGGGAAGGCTTGGATTTCCCTAGCAACACAGGAAGCCAGCTTTCCACCTGCTGTTGCTGGCCTAGGCCTCCACTCAATGCTACAAAGTTTCAATTAAAAAAGATACAGAAATGGCGGCAGTCACTGAGCTGGAGAGAACAGAGGCTTGGATTTCCCTGGCAACAAAGGAAGCCAAGTTATTGGCCTGCCATTGCTGGCCTAGACCTCCACTCTAGGCTATAAAGTTTCAAACAGAAATGGCTGCTGCCACGGAGTGAGCACAAGGTTTGGCTCTGCTCCAGGCTACAAAGTTTCAATTATAGACATAAATTAATCCCAGATCCCAGAGCCTCTGCTTGGGTTGCTGGGGGGTTGGGGGGGGGCACGCATGGCTGGCCTGCAAACTTCCACAGGCCCCTTGCCTAGGCCACCCCTTGCCCCAAAGTAATTCCTACCCTGATCTGGGACACTCTTCAAGGCAAACCAGCTGGTCCCCACCCATGCACCAGGCCTCTATCTTATCTAATAAAAGAGTAATTTGCAGATTGACCATCACTCCAACACACAAGAAGGCTGTCCCCATGTGGTCAAAGATCCTTCCCCCATTTGGACACAAGATGGCCACCACAAGATGCCTAGCAGGGGAGGGCCGTTGGGAGGTTCCAGGCCCTGCAAGTGAGGGCAGTTGTGGGCTATCAGGCCAGCAGGGGAGGGTAGTTGGGAGGGACCAGGCCTGCAAGGGAGGGCAGTTGGGGGTGACCAGGCCAGCAGAAGAGGGAAGTTGGGAGCAAACAGGCTGGCACGGGAGCAGTTAGACATCAATTAGGCTGGCAGGGTAGTGGTTAGGGGGTGATCAGACTGACAGGCAGAAGCAGTTAGGGGCAAACAGGGAGGCAGGCAGGTGAGAAGTTTGGAGCCAGCAGCCCTGGATTGTGAGAAGGATGTCCGACTGCCCATTTAGGCCCAATCATACCAGGTAGGATCCTCCTGGTAGGTTGGGCCTAAGCAGGCAGTTGGACATCCCTCGAGGGCTCTCAGATTGGTGAGGGTGCAGGCTGTGCTACAGGATATACCCCACCCCCCGTGCACAAATTTTGTGCACTGGGCCTCTAGTATATATGTGTGTGTGTGTGTGTGTGTGTGTGTGCATTTGCTATATATATATATATATATATATATATATATATATATATATATATATGCATGCTTATAGTGCTTATGTTATGTATAATGCTATAATGAGAACGGAAGAGGAAAGAAAATTAGGAAATAGATAATTTGTGGGAAAAAAACCTAAAGTTCACAAGAGAGCCTGGAGTGTTTGACAATCAGAAAGGAGGACTTGGACCTGAGGTGAGAAATTATATTAGTGTGAAATATGTAGAAATACCAAGTTCAATGGTAAGGCAACTACCTTTTTCTTATAGTTCTCTTTCTCATATTTCTTAAAAATCAAAGATAGATTCTAAATAAGGATGGCTAGATGATTGTGAAAATGAGTTAGAAGAGGAGAAGTGTACAAAGTAAAATGAATGAGGAAGAAATATAAGCAAAACACTAAGTTAGTCCAGCATTTCATAATCTAGGCATGAGGTAAGATGTTGGCTGTAGTAATGGCAATGTTGGAAGGAAGAAGAAAAAGTCATGGGGAACAATTGAGAATTTAGTGGAAATCTGAAAAAAGCTATTTCAAAAATTGCTCTGACATTTCAAGCTTGGGTATTGGAATGAAAGTAAAATTATTGACAGGAGTGAAAAATAAATTTGGAGAGAAGATAATAAACTTGGTTTTTAAATGTATTTCATTTGAGGTGATGGTGAACTATCCAAGTAGTGATACCATGGAGAAAATGTGTGTAATAACAATTACAAATTTGCAAATGAGAGGAGCTTTCCTCCCTTCCTTTTTCTCAGAGCATTTTCCTCAGAAAACTTGTAAGCATCTTCTTATCTGTTCACATGTATACATTTGAGGACAAGCTATGCCTTTTATCAGTTTTCTGATCCAAGAACTTCCTTCTCTGGAATCTGTAACTTTTGAAATGCAAACATCCCAGGAGACAGCACGCTTGCCTCCCAGTTTACATTGGGAGACTTACTTGGAGCTAGGTGCTTCCTGCCTTGCTCCATATTGTAAAAATACCTTCTGTCACAAAGGTGTGTGAGTCTTTTTTTTTTCTGGATAAAGTTAATTAGCTGACATAGATGGTGTCCCCAATTGCCAAGTAAAATTTGAATTAATTTTGTGTGACCACTGACACTTCAAGTCTTCTTACTTGAGGACTAGTTATTGTGATTTTGTTTTTAAAAATAACAAAAATACATGTATATAATGGGTTGTACCTACTCAGTCATATAAAAGGGTAAAATATATTTCCATCTTTGCAACCTTTTAGCAGATTGCCTATAATGTGTTTCACATTCTGGTTTAATCTTTATTCAGTTGGAAAATTGTTTCTTTCTCTTCTACCTTTGTGGAGAGAGTTTCTGTGTTGGGAGATATTTTTGAACTTCTATTTCTTCAATGCATGATATTGTAGACAAAGGATTGGATGTTTAAAAGTCATCATCATAGAGACAATTAAAAATGACAACAAGAACAGATACAATGATACTAAGAAAAGGTCAAATGAGGACAGTTTGGGGTGGTGGTGTCAGGGTTTAATTTTCAGATAGTACCAGGATTGCAGGGTTGGAAGAAGTGGCATGAACATTGGGACCAGAAACCTTATTCTGTGAAATAGTAGTAAAGCCATTCTCATGCTACCATAGTAGATAAGGAAGGAGGGAAACATTTTATAAAATGAATATTTAGTGTACCAAGTCTCCCAAAACAAGGACTCTTGTCGGTGTCTCCAACCACTCCTTGCCTCTCAATATTCAATTCCTATGGTTACTATACAGTGAGAATCTCTCTGTTTGCTCTTGTTCATTTTAATCAACATACTTCTTAAGGCTAAGCTTGGCTTTTCTTCCTCAAGGAGGCCTGCCCTCCTAACTAGTGTTCCCCCAAGTGGTCCTGTAATACCCTATGCATCTTTTCTTTAAAATCTATAATAAAAGCATAATATGCTAATTAGATCGGACATTTTTCCAGACAAAGCCACGTTGGCCTGGGCCGAGCCGCTTGCATGAATTTTCTGCATTGGGCTTCTAGTATTTTTATAATGACCTATTTTTGTGAATGAATTTATTAATATTATATTCTCCTTGGCATGATGGATGGAAGAGACTAATGATGCTTATGTGTGCATTTTCAGTAACACAGGAACTAACATATTAAATTGCTTTTGCAATTATTTAATTAAACATGTAAGTGTCAAAAAGGCTCAAGAGAATGAGGATTGCTTTACAGAATGATTTAGTCTAAATCTCTACTGTTCAGTATGTTATTGACTGGTCACAAGTAATCTAAAATGTGACTAGTCCAAATTGAGATGTACTATGTCTAATACATACCAAATTACTATGTCCAAAAATTGTAAAATGTCCCCCAAATCATTTTTGTACTGACTACATATTGGCCACTAGAATATAATGTGATATTTTGAAGATATGGGGTTAAATAAAATAGAGTATTAAAATTTCTATTTTTCACTTTTGAAATGTACGTACTAGAAATTATAAAATTATATATGTGGTTCTCATATTTCTATTGAACAACACTAATCTAAATGAAAGAACTGCCAATAATACATCCAAATATTAAATCACTAAAATCAATAAGCTTAAGATCCAGTAAAGTCTAAGGTGTTTTCTGGTTTATATAATTCTATAGATAGTGGTTCCTGGATCAAAATCCTGGCTTTCATCAGATTTTTTAGGATGATAAGTCTAGGAAAAACAACTTCTCCCATTTGCACCTGAGTCTATGGCTATGTGGTTTGCAACCTCAGCACTTCACTAAATCTATCCTCTCCCAAATGGCCTCAATATGGTCATATCCAACTACTTCCTTTCACTTGCACCCAAATTTCAGAGAAATTGACATATTTGAACACTCACTCTATGAGAAATCATTTCTTTCTTTGTTGTCCACAAAACCATTTTTACCAAGTTCCTCTTTCACTGTATCTGTGGAATTCTCAGACAATACTGTCTGCTCTAGCCTTGCCGCCTTTTAACTTGGAAATTCCCTGGGGATTTTTTTTCTTATATTCACAATATATCCTTTAGAAGTGATCTCCTCTCCTCCTATGGACTAGTTAGAAGTATTCAACTGCAAAAGAGAGAAACATACCCAAAAGAATCTACAGGGTTTTGATTTAAATAGGGATTTAATTTTCCCATGCTGCAAGAATAAATCAGATGGGTAGGACTGGTGTTTAGAGATTCGAGATGTAAAGGAAAATTTCTGAGTTCTCTAATGTCGGGCATTATGGCTAGTTCAGTTAGGCTCTCCTTTACATAGTCCAGACTAGAAAACAAACAAGAAAAAGTGGAAAAAGGGGCAGAGTCTTAATCATGAGAGCAAAAAGCTCTCCCACAAGTCCCCATTAAATTTTGCCTTTTGTCTCATTGGTTGTAAATTTTGTTACTGGTCAGAGGTATTTGTGAGGGATTCTAGGAAAATGACATTGGAAAAAAGGTGTGAAAATTGGTATTGAGTGAATCAACATACTTAAGGATATACTTATCCTTAAGGCTAATAGAATTTCACTGCTATGTAAAATATTACTTGAGTCTTTATGTGTACAAACTTAGTATTTTGGGTCTACAGGGTGGGACACAAATTAATTATTTAGTAATTACTGTATTATTTTCCATACAAAAATCTACAAACCTACCTTTGCTGCACCTGTATTTCAGAGTTGGCACAGGGTCTCCATATTGTAGCAAGACAGTAATGAGGACACTGAAAACTTTGCACTATTTGGGATACGAAGCAGAAACAGCTAATAGACCCCAAACATTCAAAATCAGACACCAATTGGCATCTTTTTCTCATTCATTCTTTCGAGTCAATGTAATTGTACTCCATCTTCTCCATGAATTGTTGTGTTCATGGTGACAATCATCTTGTTGTCATGTGACTTTGAGCAGTCAAGCATGTCACAGGTAAACTAATGGTTGATGTGCAATGATAGAATCATAGTGATGGATACGGAAAAAAGCCATTGGATGTTTGAATCCAGGAAGGCATCCCTTCTAAGAAAATAAAACTTTATTAGGGGCCAAGTCAAGAATATTCTGTTTAGGACATGTTGCCTGTCCAGTGCTATGGGTAATATTCACCTCTAGTGCTCTCACCTCCTTCAGAGTGAAGTGGGTGGCAGTACTTACACTCGGTGTGGTGCTATAAGGTGCCAACCTGTATGACTACAGCAGGTGCAGTGGGCAGTGGGAAGAATTTAACCAGCATGGCTACATCCTCTATTGGAAAGTAGTTTCAAGACAAAGCACTGAAGAGGATCAGACTTCCTGAAGAGAGGGAGAGCAAGCCTATGTATCCTGTTATGCTGGGGAACAACTAAAAGATTCTGGACTCTGAACCTCTGAAAACTCAAACATGTTGCAGAGAGTAGTATTGGGTTTGTTTTCCCTACTATGAATCCCAGTCCAGGGGATTTATTCTTTTTTTCTTGTTCTAATGGGATATGGTACAGCATGCATTTTTATTAATGGTATTTCTTGAAAAAGCAATATATGCAACAATTTACAAACTATTATAGACATCTGTAAATTCTATAGTATGTATACTCTAAACACTTGGAATATTAACCAACAGATTATTTTTGAATGTATACACTATTAAATTTTTTGAAGATATTTTATTTAACTGAATAAGTGTCTTTATCAGGTAATAGCTTTGAACGTATATATAAAATCCTGTATAATAAAAGCCTAATATGCAAATCAAACAAATGGCAGAACTACCAGTGGAACAACCTGGTCACTATAATGCACACTGACCACAAGAGGGCAGATGCACAATGCAGGAGCTGTCCCCAGCCTACACACTCCAGGCCAGTCAAGATAGGTGCCTGTGGGAGCCCATGGATTGCCCTGCTGGTTGCCCTGCAGAGGGAGGTGATCAGCAGCAGTAGCAAGGGGCTGGGCTACCTGGCAAGCAGGCTGGCACTGCCCCTCAATCACCCCACCAGTCTCCTTCAAGGAGGGTGTCAGCAAGGTCCCCAATTGCCCTGCTTGTCACCCCACAGATCAGCCCTGATCAGTGGCCAGGCCTAGGGACCCTACCCATGCATGAATTTCTTGCACCGGGCCTTTAGTATATATTCTAGACTCAGGGAGCATTCAAGGTCTATGGCAAGTAAGGGAGTTATCTTCCTTTTTGTTTAAATATGTTCTCAAAATGCTTGGTCATCCCAGTTCTTGGATTCCCTGATAGAATTTCCTGTGGAGGATGATTATTTTAGTAATGCAGAGTCTTGGCATTTGCTCTGGGTTTCCCCTTAGTGAGTAACAGGAGACTTTTTCAAAGACAAAGCAGCTTTTCTAAGCTGTCTTCTTAAGACTCTGATTCTGGCAGTTGTGGGCAGGGCAGGAATTTCCTTTCCACAACTCAGAATTATTGAGACAGTTGTCAAGCAGGATCTACCTGCCTATGTTCTCATGCTTAGGGCGTCCTCCTTACCTCATTGTTCCACCCTCTTTAAAAAATCACCTGGGAAAGCAAGAGTATGACTAAGGCCATATTCTGTGCCACTAGAGATTTTGCTAGAAGCCCAGGAAGAATTATTATAAACAAAATCCCCCCTCAACATATCTGACTGATATCTGACGTATCTTCTGTTATTCAGAAGTTCTGAGCTGAAATGCTAATAAAGTCCCAGCTTGTCCAATGCAGTGCCATCACGTGGAAGGTCCTGTTACCTCAGAGAAATAATTTTGGAATAATTCAATAGTGTTAAAAGTGGGCAGTACAGGCACAGAATAAAAATATTCTTTCTTTCTTTTAACCAGTGCTTTCTAGAAGGGGAAGGGCATGCCCTACATGTCTTTGGAAGTAGGAGCTGATGAACCCTCCATGAGGAGTTAAGTGGGATTAAAGATTTCTAAATGTCCATACAATTTGGAGTCAATAAGGACATATGCTGCCCGAGCTGGTTTGGCTCAGTGGATAGAGCATTGGCCTTCGGACTGAAGGGTCCCAGGTTCAATTCCAGTCAAGGGAATGTACCTTGGTTGCAGGCACATCCCAGTAGAGAGTATTTCAGGAGGCAACTGATCAATGTTTCCCTTTCATCAATGTTTCTAACTCTTTATCCCTCTTCTTTTCTCTCTATAAAAAATCAATTAAATATGTTTTTTAAATGGAATATATGCTATCCAACACTTCTGAAGTTTTATTCTCTTAGAGAACTTAATATAGTTTTAAAAGATGGGTTTCTGGTCAATTGATGTTTGGGAAACTTTGGGTGTCATATTTCTTTCTCAAACACATGGTGCATATTACTAGTCTATTATATCTCTGGCTGGGCCCGTGTTTTAACCAAATACTTTACAAATGTTTCCAATCCAAAAACTGACTTTTCTCTTTCAATGCTTATTTTCAAGGCTTTTAGAAGAAAGGTTTTGTTTGGTTTTGCTTTGTTTTCTGCAAAATTCTGGTTAACTTGGTAAGGATACCAAAGAAAAATGAAGGGTTTACAGTGACGTAGTTGTCTTAATAATGTATTTTTAAACAATATGCTAAATTCCAGTAGTTAAAAACATAAGACATAATCTTAAAATGTGGGTCTTTTTAATTGAATTTATTGTGGGTGACATTGGCTGTTAAAATTATGTAGGTTTCAGGGGTATAATTCTATAATACATCATCTGTACATTGTATTGTGTGTTCACCACCTCAAGTTTAAAATGTATGTGTTTTTAAATTAAGTTAGCATGACATCCTTCTGCAATGACACCCATAGATTGCTTAACTTCTAAACTATGCTACATAATTCAAAATACTTTACTGTTAAGCCCATAACTTTCTGAACTGGTGAGTGGCTTATTGAAATGCTTGCTCAGAGGGAGACTGTTGTTACCTGCCCAGAATCATTGCACCTGGCAGAAGGGAGGGGCATCATCTCACACCCTATTCATGCAAATACTACTCATGAATGACTGTGGCAGCCATTTCTGTCACACAGCAGAAATATTGGCGAACTTCATTTTATGAATGTTCTGCTCACGTAGATGTCCTGAATCAGCTGCTTTCTTAAAAACAACCTTCTGTCTAGACCATATTGAGATAGGATAGAAAGAAGCTAATTGGGAAAAGAATGCTGCAAATAATTAGAGATGATGCTGACTTACTCTTTTCCTCTCATGCTAACAGTCACACATTTCTTTTGTTTAACTTGTATGTTTATATGGCCAGTAGAACACATTTATTTAACTGAAAGGGTTTTCTGTTAGTATTTTTTATTCTTTAAAGACTTTCACCGGCTTATAGAAAATGAACATATTAGACATACATATGTAATGATAAAAGGGGGGCTTTGACAATTGTTTTTCTTAAACTAGTGGGATACCAGAAGATGCATTCCGAATGGAAATTACATAAGTAAATAATTTAGTCAATGAATACTTCATGATGAGTTCTATATATAAGGCATTTGGTAACATGCTGTAGAGAGTGTAACTGTGATAATGAGCTATGCTCTCTACCATCAAAGAGATAGTGTTCTAACAAAGGAATGCACAAATAATGGAGATCATACATGAGATTTTCAAAGAAATAGAAGACAGAAATTTCCAGCCACAGAAAAGGCATCATTCAAGTCAAGTTTATATTTTATCAATTCTGATTATGAAAATATTTTTATTAGATAAAATTTGAGAAAAATACAGATATTTTCTAAAGTCACTGAAAATTATTTTATAATGTAGAGATAATTGTTGACCTTTCTACAACATGTAATTTTCAGATATACCTATATGTATTTCCAACATTAAAAACACATAAAATACAGAGATTGTAATGTTCTTAATTTATTTAAAATTATAATCTAAGCATTTTTCTTTGCCATTAACTTTCTGTAAACTATCCTTTTTAAATCTCTAGTAATAGGACATAACTAGATTCTCTATTTCCAAATGCATATCCCTAATCTAGTTATAAGAAAGCATCAAAGACACCTGAACTGAGGGAAATTCTACAATATAACTGGCCAATATATTTCAAAATGTCAAGTTCATGAAGAACAAAGAAATACTTAGGTACTGTTCTTAAATGGAGGAGACTAAGGACTCATGGCACTAACTTCAACATGGGATTCTGAATTAGATCCTAGAGCAGAAAAAGAGCACTAGCAGAACAATTGGTGAAATTCCAGTATGCTCTGTAGATTTTTTAATATTATATAAATGTTCCTCATTTAGATAATAGTACTATAAGTAGATAATATGTTACCATTGGGGAAGAGGAATGAAGAATATATATAGAAACTCCATGCAATATTCTTGTAGCTTTTTAAAATAAGTCTGAAATTATTTCACAGCACAAAGCAAAAGAAAAAAGACAAAAAAGTGAATAAAGCATGAAAATTTAAAGCAAAAAATATGATTTTATGGTACCATAATACTTCATTATGAGGATATGTTTTAATTCAACCAATTCTTATTATTGACATTTATGTTGTCATTTCTTTTTGCTATTATAAATAATAATGTAATGACCTTTCTATACATAAGACTTTGCTGAAATGAAAGATATTTTATTATTGAAAGATAAATTCATACATGGCAAAGAAATGGTCTGAGGAAATGTGTGAAGAAGCAGTCACCCAGCATGACTCAGGTACTCTATGAAATCATGTCTCATGGAAAAGCAGAGTCTTCTGGGAGAGAAGTTCTAGATTGGGCCACACTTGTGAGATGGTATTACTCTGTAGTGGGCCTTAAGGTCACAGACACTGTACTTCGGTTGATAGTTTATGTATTGGAAATTTGCTCAAGATATTTCTCTTTTCCACTTGACTCCTTCTAATATCTAACTTAATATTTGTGATTATTTTCAAAAGGATGGCAGGACTGTTTAGGAATAAAAAAATGTTTATGGGAATAGCAACATCATAAAAGGAACTTAGACTCTGAAAACAAGACCATTTCCTAAGTTTATGCAAAAAAATATTCATTCATTTCCATTTAAATGGTGAATATTTGAAAATTTGACCTTTATCAGGCTGAGAATCAGTTGACTGTAAGGGCCAGAAATAGACCTATAATCATTTGCCTTTGACATGTCCTGGAAATTGTTCATTTTTCACAATAATTGAATATAGATAGATGAAACAGTAATAGGGTAATGCCCTTTACATAGATGAGATACATTTAATAATAGTACTTATCTTTAACTAACACCTTACATATTATAAATCATATATTCAAAATGTAATCTGAACTTCAAGAGAGACATGAGCTCAGAGATAGCTATTTTGAAGCCTATTACTCCAAAAGCTTAACCTTTAGTTAAAATTCTATGAACCTAGTTTCAAGTCATTGAAACAACTTATCTCTGTTATATAAATATTATATAAGTACATTACATCTTCCATTGAATTATTCTTGATTTAATTTCTTAATAGTGCAACTGGGTTTCCTATTCAATATTAACTTCTGAAAAATAATACATGAAATTTCTTTAGTCTGTTAGTATAGCTTAACACTTTAACAGTAGGAGATATGGATATTTAAATTTAATCAATAGTCGCACAGTACACAATATTTACATTTAACTGAGCTATTTCCTTTCTATGTACAGGGTACTTGAAAATCTGTTTCCCATCCCTTTCTTCAGGGAAACAAATTTAAATGTATTATTATCTTATTTAATAAAAGAGTAATATGTAAATTAAGCATCACTCTGCAACAAAATGGCGGCCCCCATAGCAGACGCTGGTAGCAGTGCCTTAGCAATGGGAGTCCAGCATTTGCTTCTTGGCTATGGAGGGAGGGGAGAGGCCTCTGGTCAGAGGACTGGGCGTGGGATGCTGAGCTCCAGTAACCAGCAGCAGCACGAGCTCAGTGTCTGTGCCCTGGTCAGCCACACAGAGGGAGGGGACAGGCCTGTGGGGCTGTGAGCGCAGCGTCCGTGCCCTGGCCAGCTGCACAGCTGGGGGTGTCCAGCAGGCATGCTAAAGACATCAAATCACTGCTGCTGAGGCCCCCACACCCCCCACACACACACACTCGCAAGTAGTATGGTCCAATAGGGTGACTCCTGAGGTGTGGCTCCCATGACACCTGATGGTGTACCATGCCAGGTGGGGAAGCCAGACCGGAAAGTCCAAACCCCTAGTACCAGAGCTGCAGAGCATTGTGGGCTGGGGCCCTGAGGAGGACCCAGGACAAGTATCTTCCCAGAGTCTGTGCAGAAGGAGGGGGTGAACCTCTGGCTATAGGCTGGGTTTAGGGATGCTGGTACCTTTGCAGGCCAGGCTGAAGGACATATACCCCCCAGGGTGCCCCCATGCACGAATTTTGTGTACTGGGCCTCTAGTCTTTATATAAATAGATGAGTGCCAAATAAGTTGGTTTTGAAGGCCTCTAAGCAAAACTGCTGCCACCTCAAATGTCCTAATTGTCAATAAAAGATGGCCTTTATAGGCTTATTGGCATGTAATAAGCTGTGGTCTAAGAAGAATTATGCCAGATGTCAGTGCTGAAGCCCACAAGTCAAAGATCTCCACAGTGTGTATTCTCCTTTCATGCAACACATATTAATGAAAGCAACTTTGTTGACATAGAGGGGGTGTGGGCATTGCCTTCTACTAGTATTTTGACAGCGATTAGTTATGTTGAACCAACTCCAAAAGAGTCTGGAGGTTTGCGTTAGAAATAAATGATAAAAGTTTATTCAACTTTGTAAACTGGTAGCCCACTTAGGTAAAAACTAAGAAGTGTTTCAAAGAAGAAAAAAAGTTAAAAGTTCGATAGTAAAAAAGTAAATTTGTAAGGATTATCAGTCATTCAACAATAACCAAAAAACAATCCAATTAAAAAAATGGGCAGTTGACCTGAACAGTCACTTCTCCAAAGAAGACATATCTGGCCAATAGAAATACGAAAAGATGCTGAACATCACCAGTCATCAGAGAAATTCAAATTAAAACCACAATGATATATCATCTCACACCTCTTCAAAAGGCTATCTTCAATGAATCAACAAATAACCAATATTGGAGAGGATGTGGAGAAAAGAACCCTTATGCACTATTGGTGGGAATGCAGATTGGTGCAGCCACCATAGAAAACAGTGTGAGGGTACTTCAAAAATTTTTAAAAATGTCTTATGACCCAGCAATTCTATTTAATGGTATACATCCAAAGAAACCCAAAATACTAATTTAAAGGAATGTATGTACCCCTATGTCCATTGCAGCATTATTTATAACTAGAGGTCTAGTGCATGAAAATTCATGCGCTGGAGGAGGGTCCCTATCACAGCCCAGGAGCCCTCAGGAGTGGAGGCACCCAGTGATCAGTGGAAGGCGACCCCCCCATCATACCTGGTTACTTGAGCCTCGGGCAGCCCTGGGCAGCTAGGCAGCCACCATCCAAGGCTTGCCTGTGCCTTGGGCCAGCCCTGGGCAGCTGGGGGGCTGAGGAGACTGGGGGACTCTGGAGGCAGGCATCCCAGCAGGGCTGAGGAGACTGGGCGCCGCCATCTTGTGGCTGTGTGCCCCACCATCTTTGAGGGCATGGCAGTCAATTAGTATATTCCCTCCTTATTGGCTGTAGTTGCCATGTTTGTGAGGGTGTGACTATCAATTAGCATATTCCTTCTTTATTAGATAGGATAGCTAAGATGTGGAAGTAACCCAAGTACACATCAATGAATAAGTGGATAGTAAAGTAGTGGTACATATATATAATGGAATATTACTTGGCCATAAAAAAGAATACAATCTTACCATTTGTGACAACTTGGATGGACTTAAAGGGAAGGAACTAGAACTTGACTTAGATAGTGATAAAGAAGTATTGTGCCAAATTGAGTGGCAGTAATATTTGAGAGAGGTTTAAAACCACATCATCCCTCTCTAGACATTCAAGTACAATAAAGAGATAAAATCTGATCAATAAGATATCATGAGGTACTTGGGGAAACACATGGCACAGTCTGCCAATGACAAATGGCACAGCTAAATGAAAAAGACACTAGTCTCAGTTAGATCAAAGTTATTTTATTCCAGGTTTTCACATCAACTACTAATGTGAGTTTGGGCTAGCAAATTTCCCCTCTGTCTCTCAGCATCCTAATTGGTAACACAGAAAAGGGTCACGGACATGACTAATTAATCTTACTTTCATTAACAAGATTTTTGACCCTAAATATCACATATTGGTGGCAATGCAAGCCCATGGTAAACAGAAAATGAGAACAACCTACTAATATTCTTGCTTTTTAAATACAAGCAGACAGAATTGAGTGTTTAAATAAAGAACTCAATTCCATTGCCTCTCAAAATGTATCCTTCAGCATCATCTCCTGAAGCTTTTTGGAATATGGACTCTTGGGCCCTATCCCAGACCTACTGAAACAGAACCTGCAGTCTAATAAGATCCCTGGGTGATTTGTATGCAGAATAATGTTAGAAAATACACTGCCCTAACTCATAGCTAGTATGTATTAGTAAACTTCATAAATCTCACCTCTCCTTATCATCATTCTTGATTTCAGTGCCTGGCACATTGCAGGGTGGCTGTGACAGGTGGTAGGAAGAGAACAGGATTCACTGATGCTGCTGAGACTGGTCCTTTCCATTTCTGATATTTCCTTCCAGGTTGAGATGGGATTTTTCAGGCTTCTCTTCCCTTTCATGATGCCTTTCCAGGAATGGCAGAATGTCATTTGTTTAATTTTGAGGGAATATCTAGGAATGCTTTGTGTAGTTTCTAACTCATCCCTTTTGGGAATTAGCTGGCCATAGAGATCCTGCATTCTTCACCGTCCCCGATGCGCACACCTTTCTTCCTGGAGAAGGTTTGCTGTGGTCTACTTTGTCTATACTTCTGGCTGGCTACTTGAGCTTGCCTAAATCTGGGCTAAGTTTAAGAGGCCTCTCGTGCTTTAGTCCTTATCAGTAACTAAGGTGGATATTCTTTGTCTTGCTTTATGTTTTTCTCAGAAATGGACATAGGAAAGTGATGACATTTTAGACATCCTCCACAATCCACCAGTTAGTTATTTTTTTAAAATATAATTTATTGATTTCTGAAAGGAAGGGAGGTAGAAATGTCAATGATGAGAGAGAATCATTTATAGGCTGCCACCTTCATGGTCCCCACCTGGGATCAAGCCCACAATCAGGCCATGTGCTCTTGACTGTGCTCTCGAATCCGGGACCCTTAAGTCCACAGGCTGACACTCCATCCACTGAGCCAAATCAGCAAGGGCCAGCAGTTAGTTAAGAATGGACCTGAATCTGGTTCAGGTGTTCACTAATCATTAAACCTCTTTATTTGCTGAAAGTCAATACTCTCTTCTGGAAAGTGGGATGGTCGGATGAAAGCATTGGTTTCCAGACCTGAGTAAGCCTTAGAATTATCCATGGGATGGAGAAGATGGTTTCTGAACCCAAATATGTAGCAATGGGGCCCCCAAACCTGCAAGTATGAAAGAGATTCAGGTGACACACAAAATTGAAGATCAATTTTGGGGATCTCATTGTACTTGCTACTCAAAATGTGATCTGTCTTCTAGCAGCAAAGGCACTGCTTGGGAGCATGCTAGAAATGTAGACACTTTGGCCCTGCTCCAGAAGCACTGAATGAGGATCGGCATGTTAACGAGGTTGCCAGATATTTTTATTTGCACATTAAGGACTGATAAGCCTTGCCCTGGACTGTATTATCTCAACTGTCCTTCCCACACTGAAACTGTTGGGATTCTATTTCTTTTTCATTGCTTTATCGCTGGTTCCTGGCATATAGCAAGGTGCTCAATAAATATTTATTGACCAAATTAATCCATTTGCTGTTCTGTTCAGTGAAATGTAACAGCAGCTTAAATACTTGGTCATGATCCCATGGGTTTATCCTTAAATAAACACAGCAAACAGAGGCACCAATCTATCTCTCTGGCCACTGATAGTTAGAACAAGTATGGAACCAAAATCTGGCTAATATATGCTTCCTACCCTTGCCTGAATTCTGATCATAGTTTGATGAGAAAAATCTTCTAGAAAGTTATGTTGCTCACCTTATCATTTGTGTTCCTTCCTATTGTCTTACCAGATTTATACTCCTTGATTTCTTTGGGGTATTTAACAGTGGAAGCTTGCTTGACACTCATATAGCAGATTTCTTAACTCTGTTTTTGATCACTTTTTCTTAAACTTTTTTAACAGTCTCCTCTTCTCCTTAATCTAATTTTTTAATAAAAACTATCCATCTTTTATGACATAGCTCAAGTATCACTTTTAGAATGAAGTTCTGAAGTGTCTGTTTTTAAGATTTTTATCTATCCACTTTACATCTGTTGGAGAGAAAAGGTCAAAATGAAAAACACGATACATTCAATCACTGTGAATTTTATGAATCCAGCACAATTTTACAGACATAGCAAATGGTGCATAGATAAATATGTTCATAATTGGGGCCACTTTTGTTACATGGGGGGAATAATTGCTGACTAGGGGTGACCCCAGGTGGTGAATTACCCCACTGGTCCTCTAAAGAAACTCCATTTTCCTGAAACCTGCTCCTGCTGCAGATATTAATTTAGGAGGTCTGAGACTGTGAACCTAGAATTTATATTAAAAAACAGATATTTGTTCTAAAGCATGGCCATGGTTGGTATCTACTGAAATATCCAGTTTTGTAGATAAGAATGTTCTTTTGGAACATTCCAAAGTCTAACCATTATTAAGAAGGCTTTCTATCTCATCCTGCTAGCCAAACTTTGGATGACCAAATATGAAATCTGATATTTTGTAAACAAACAAAGAAAAAAATTTAGACACAAATATAAAGCTGACAAAGATTATAGTAGCACAGTCCAACAACTCCTTAATACAAGTTTGAGTTGGCCTTTCTCTGACCAGGAATGAAATCAAAAGGTAGCCTGGTTTTGATGTGAGTTAAACATGTTTCTATTATTTATGAAGATAATTATCACATGGTTATAGTCTCTAAGAGATATCATGAATAAAAATAGAATTTCCTTTCACGTAAAAAGGAGGAGAAAATGCCTTGAAACTTACTGCCAAATTGTCACTTGGATTATTAGTTATTTCCAAAGTAATATCAAGCCATTCCTTTATTGAATTCAGGCTCAGAATGTCATAAAATGTTACTCGCAGGACATAGCGGGGACTTAATTCTGCTGCCTCCACAGTGCCCAGTGAATTTATGGAGCTTGGGCAGGTGTTCTAATTCATTTCAACAGGTGTTCTCAAACTTCCTTTTGAAAACTTGTTTTCAAGTTGGATTTCTTTGTCATGTCAGTTTGTAAACAATAGCATACTATTCTTAATAGCTGAATAAGAGACAGTGGACACAAATGCTTGACATGCTTAGAGTGGTGACTTTTGCTATGGGACCGGTTGTGCCTGTTGACTGGCTCTGGAACCGCCTGGCTCTGGATAAGTGCTTGTTGACTTTCTTCCCAGGTTTGCTCAGCACATCACCATTGAGCTTCATTATAAGAAACTGTGCCTCACTGTGTCCTTCTGTTCATGCAACCTACATTGGTTTTGCTGCCACACTTAGTTCAATAATCTGTTGGTCAACCCAATGTCACCCTTGGGAGAAGAAAACTTTGAGCATGTGTCTGACTTACAATGAGCCTTTAGCTTAGTTGACTTGAGTGTGATAAAAAAATAAATAAAGGACCAACTTTCCATGAGCCAGTCAGCATTGCATAGAGCAAGGGCTCTCAGACCTGCAGCATAAGCTATAGCTTTGAGTTTGTTAGAAATGCAAATGTAAGACCAGATGCACTGAATTAGAAACTCTGAGGTTACGGATCAGGGATCAGCAAGCAGTCCATGGTTTACCAAGCCCTCCAGGTGATTCTGAGGAACACTCAACTATGAGAACCTCTGACTCAGAAAAACATTTATTCAGTAATTATTTGGTCTTTATCAATAAATATTTATTCATTTCTACCATGAACCAGGCACTGCCAGGGACCTCAAGGTGCTGGAGGCAAAAAGGAAAAAAAAAACAACCTTTAATAGGGTTGCTCTAGGGCCCAAAGTTACAGCATTGATTCCAACTCCAGAGAGTTGGGTCAGAGAGAGTGGGAGCAATTGACAATGTGCTTGGCTCAACATTTATCCACTATAATTTTGGGCCAAAAATTATTATTTCCCAAGAAGGAAGACAAAACACTTTTCTGATTTACAGTGGGGGAAAGTAAAATCCAAGCACTCCCATATAGGACTATACTGCACAGAGTTCTGACAACAAGAAGTAAGAGTGAACATTTTGTATTTACACGATGGAATGCTATGCAGCAGTAAAAAAAAAAAAAAAGGCTCTCTTACCCTGTGAGACAGCGTGGAGGGACCTGGAGAGTATTATACTAAGCAAAATAAGCCAGTCAGAGAAAGACAAGTATCGCATGGTCTTACTCATATGTGCAATCTAATGAACAAAATTAACTGATGAACAAAATAGATATGCAGAAGCATGGAACAGACTGTGGAATCTCAGAGGGAAGGCTGAGGAGAGTGGGTGGATGGGAAGAGATCAACCAGAAAAACTTGTAAGCATATATGCATAACCCATGGACTAAGACAACAAAGTGGTGAAGCCCTGGGTATTGGGGGCTGGAGGGCTAGAAAGGGTCAATGAGGAAAAAGTGGGACATATATAATATTTCAACAATAAAGACTAAATAAAATTTAAGAGGCCCACCTTTCATTTTATAACAGTATTATTTGATATATGTGAATATATGTATACACAATATAGACACACATTCTACTGATAAATACAAAATACAAAAATAATCAGAGACATTATGCTTTGAGCCACACATTTAGGTGATGACAAATTAGGATCTAGAACAGAGGCATGAGTCCTAAGAGATTAGTGCCTCTCTATCCTAACACCCCAACTCATGGACATCCATGGACATGGAAATACGTCATGCCCTTGAAATTGAGATATTAATGGCTCAAGCAACTTTTTATTGGTTTTATAAATGAAATTCTAAGATAGCATCTTATTGGATTTTTTTCCTGCTCAAAAGTTTTAAAACCACACTATCATATTGCCTTGATTAGGAGAAAATCATACCAGCCGTGGTTGGAAATTAGAGCTATAAAAATGATAAATGCACATTTATAAGTGCCAGTCTGTACATAAAGGCAGATATTTAAAATGGGACTTGAAAAGCATAGGTATGATTCTGCCACATCTTTTCAGTGTACTCCATCCTCTCAGCATTTTTAATGCACTGAAATGCTTTGAAGGCCTGGTCTCTCTCTTCTCATCCTCCCTTAAAAGTGCTGTTCTCCTCCCTGGCAGTATGGCTGCAGACAGTGGAAAAGTTGAGGCTGAAGGCCTGCAAGAGATATGGAGGTCAACTACTTCACTTTCTGTGCACAGACATTCAGTTGCAGAAAACAGGTGCTCTGCAAAAATTCTAGCTCCTCCTTTTGGCTCATCCCGAAGCATTGAAAATGGATGAACATGCTCCACGTGTCTGAATATGTAGGCCAGCTTTTAGGAATGAATTAGCTGTGGTTGCTTCAAGTACTGTTCACAGGGCTCTTGAAACAAATTGCAATTGCTTTTAAAAATAGCTTATTATGTTTTCCTCCGAGTGCCAAACCTTTGAACATTTAAATGATTACATTGGCCCTAAGTAAATCCCCAGACTTCAGAAAGCTCCTTATAATTTTTTTTCCATTTTTCTAAATCTGCATGAAACTTTTACTGTGATTTCCATTTACTGAGATTTCAATTTATAGTAAATGCATTTTTGTTGTAGGTTTTGTTGCTGTGGCACAGTGTTCTGAGTCAGGAATAATAGAACGCTAAATTTAGTGAACACTAGAAAGGTATAAATTCTCTACAAGCAATCTCATTTAAACAATCAGAATGCTGCTACAATAGCAAAACTCATATTTCCTAATTTATAGATGTGCAAACCAAGATTATGAAAGTTTTGGTAACTCTCCCAGTGTGAAACATTTAATAAGCACCCAAGCTCTGTTAAATCACCTCTGCTTGGTACAAATTCTGTGTAGCTAAAAATTGGTATAGTATCAATTCCAGATGTTGTTGAGTGATACAAATAAAAGATCAATATTTTAGGGAATAATGAGAGTGAGTGACAATTTTTCTATAATTCATTGTTATAATGTAATCAGTATGTATCAGCAGGTATACAACAAATAAATGGAATGAACAAGGACTTATCCCACAGGTTGCTTTTAGTCTAGTTCTGTGCTTTCCAAAAACAATAACACTAATAAGTCACCTGTGTCATTTTAAATGTAAGTTTAATTAAAATTTAATAAAATTTGAAACTCCATTCCTCAGTCCGACTAGCCACATTTGGTAGTGTTGCATGGCTAAGGGATACTGTATTAGACAGACCAGATATAGAATGTTTCTATGATAACAGAAAATTCTATTAGTGCTGCTCTAGTTGAACTCTGTAATTAACTACATCTGTAAAAGTATGGTAAGTGGAAATGTTTTCTGATTTGACACAGTTGAGGAGATAGGCAGTCACTCTATGGTACTTTGAAACTGTATCTTGTTATTAATTAAACCTTCAAAGCCAATAGTGTAGTAAATAAAACATTGCTAACTGTGCTGTGCTGCAAAGATGTAGTTGCACACTAGGTTTCAATAGTACGCACTATGCAATACAAGTTTTCCTATTTAAATTGTAGTGAAACACAAAAGCAATCCCTGCTGTATATTGCAATGTGGGTTAAAAAATGCAGTTATCTTTGTAGAAGTTCATTAATAATGGTTCATCTTGAAGTATTCTAAATTAACGACATTGTGAAACTAACCTTAAACAGCCACACAAGGGATAAATAGAACTATGAAATACTAACCGCCATAGGTCCTTATTTAAGGAACCAAAGGGCATAAATTCAAATAAAGTATATTATCTCTGCTATTGCTTCTAGTGCTATGCTGTCTTTAACTTTCTTCTCTAAATTTGACCTTCTACTGATTGCTTTTGATGCATAATGCCCCCATTGGATCAGAGGTTGATTTTTAAGGCATGTTTTGTAACTTGGACTTAATTTATATCTTTCTTTTTCCCGAGTACTATATTAAATGGGAAATATTTTTCTTTTCTAATGAAAAGTCATTTAGGTTTTATGGGTATTTCTGCTACCATTGAACCATGAAATAGTAGTTGGATGAAATGAGAATGAAAGGTTACAGCTAGGGAATGCTTAATGGAATCAAAGATACCATGTTCATCTTTCTATAATTTTTTAAAAATATATGTTTAATTGATTTAAGAGAGAAAGGGAGAGGGAGAGATAGCCACATCAATGATGAGAGAGAATCATTGATGTACTATCTCCTGAATGCCCTATTATTACAGATTAAGCCCAAAACCTGGATATGTGCCTTGACTGGGAATCAAATTATGACTTCCTGGCTCATAGGCCGACCCTCAACCACCGACCCACGCTGGCCAGGCTTTCTTTCTTTAAATTGTTAACAAGCTACTAAGAAGAGAAGTCTCAACTCTGCATTTGAATGTGTTATGTGCAAAATAAGTTCTCCTAAATGTGCTTGTAATTCCAGTTTCTGTTCGAATGGGACTGCCTGGAAACATGGACCATACTTTGACTATTTCCTCCTGTTCAAGTTAACAATTTATCTCAACCCCACTCCACAAGGCAGTTAGGGTTACTCATCAACTAGGTGAGTGCTCGGCAAACAGGCTGAATTCGGCTTTAGCACCTAATGGTAAGATCAGAACTGGGGTCACAGAACTAGGGGTTCGCCAGCCAAGCAGGCTGCTGCTTTACATTTGATCAGCATGGTGGGAATTTGTTATTACCACTGAGTTAGTTGTAGAAATCTGTTGTCAATCACCGTGAGTACCTTGAACAAGGAATGGACTCCTCAGTTTGATACTCTTCCTGCATTTCCAATATTTTTACCCCCACCCACTTTATGATTCCCTTCAGCCGGAGAGTCATCATCTCCTCTATTCCCTCGTCTTTCATCCTCCCAGGAATATAAAGCAAGCTGGCATTTTCAGACCTAAAGCAAGTTGTACACATGATCGAGAATAGGAGGGTAAATGCAACGTGCAGGAGTAATGAAGTGAAACAGCAACATGTGCTCTCTATCTGTGAGAAACCTTGAATAGTATATAGTACAACCCTCTATAGGGGGTTTTTCCAGTAGAAAAATTGGAAAATTTCCAGTTCTGTATATCTAATAAAGTTAATAACTATTTTACAGGAAAAAGTAATGTGACTAAGAAAAGAGCACAGTTTCTCTTAGTTTTATACACAGTCTGTATTACCTTGTTCAATGAGTTCTGCAGTGCTTATGCCTTAATATATAAAGAGGTAGTATGCAAATTAGGCTAGCACACCATAATGGGAAGACCAGACAGGAGGAGGTGTGCGCGCAGATGAGGCCTGGAGTGGAGGTGGAGTCAGAGACAGTCTTCCCAAGCCGGTGCAGCAGCTCTGGAGGCACGGACACAGGCGTGGGAGGGGGGCGGGGGGAGAAGGGCTTGGGGTTGGCTAAGCCATTGAGCCAGCTCAGGCAGCTCCAGAGCAGACACAGGCAGGGGGACAGAGGGAATCTGGGACGGAATTCAGGTGCGGGTCCTGGCTGCCCGTAGTGGCATTCTGGCCTGACTCCTGCAGCAGCCCATGGGGTCCCTCCTCAATGCAATTTCAGTCAAGCACTGGGCCTCTAGTTTTATAAGTAACTTACTTAATAACCATTTTATTAGCTGAAATATTTTAAAGCTTTTAACTGTTGTTATTTCTTTTACATTGAGATCAAATCACTTAATAATACACAGTCATGTTCTCCACATTCATTTTTTTAGATACAGAACAAAATACTGTCCATATTAAGGAAATTTCAGATTGAGCTTATAATTCTAAGAATAGGTAAAGAATATTCACTAATACCTAAGAATCTCAGATTCATTATTAGAACATGTTTATGTCCTAATCTAAGTTTATAGTTTTGTTTGTTTGGTAGCTATTGTGTTAACCTAAAGTTAGTTGTAATTTCAACATAGTGACCAAAGAGGTAAAGAAATTGCTGTGCGGATCCCACATGGCAGCATTTAAACTTGATCATTTCTCCATAAAGTGCATTCTGTTGTGTGTGACCTAATAACTTCATCACAGGTGTCCCCAGGGGGTTAGCTCAGAGGTTCCATGCAGGCTCTTCTCAGAGGCATAGTTTACCTGTACCAGCACACATAGCTGCAGAACATCCAAACACTAGATAGCACTACTACTGATTCATAGCTGGGCAGTCTTGGGTTACTCAGATACTTCTCAGAAATCCTGAAAAATATACTATTACCCACTGTGCCATTTTTTAAAAATTATAAAACATAATTGTAACTATGTAATTGGTTTTTGGTATCAAGTATTAATAAAAAATATCTCTCCATTTATAGTACCATTTCCAGAACAACCATATTTTTCAGTTTTCCCTCATTATTTTATTATAACCATTTATCTCCTCCATATGCACTTTTATGACTTACATGATCTATTCGCATCTTCCATGTTTTCCTTTGCTTATATGTGCATCTGTCTGTGTCTCTCTGCTATGCTTCCCAGAGTTCTTTCATGTAAACACATTAACAGCACTGTTAGAACTGTTTTAAGTTAATAGAATTGAGCTGTCTTCTGTCACTTCATGAGTTCATGCATTTTCCTGAGCTCTTTCTTTATTACAACTCTGCCTACTCCTCTTACCGTAATTCCACATCCAATATTTAATTAAACCAGGCCCAACTTGTTGCGAAACAATCATTACTTTCTTCTTTCTATTCTTGAATGGTCCAATCAGCAGAAGCCTTTGAAAGAGATTCCCAACTGACTAGGGCAAGCCTGGGCAGTTTGATGACCTTATTGAGAGCACAATGGGATAACTGTTAATAAGCCTTACTGCTGGGTAATCAAAAGCTGTCAGTCAGCTTGGCTTTTGTACACACTATTGAAATCTACTTCTCTTAAATTCTATAAACATTAACCAATATGAATTACCTTCTTAAAAAACTAATACTGTCTCCAAGAGGACAGGCTGAGGAATAACATCACACTTTCTGGGGCCTCAACACATCCAGGAAACACAGCAAAATACACAGAGTAGTAGAGGGGTGTTGGCTCTTGAAATTGCACTGATGATGATTCATAGCACTTTGAGTACAAAGGTTAATTTATAGCAAACAGACATGGACACAGTGGTAGCTAAAGAAATACATTGGTTTGTGCTTTTTCATTAAAACTGGCTCTTTACTTCTGCAACAGGTTGAATGGAGAAGAAAGATGTACAGACAAATATCAATGAATTAATAAAGTAAAATAAGTTTTAAAAGGTTGCTGGCTTCTGATTCTCTCTCTCTCTCTCTCTCTCTCTCTCTCTCTCTCTCTCTCTCTCTCTCTCTCTCTCTCTCTCTCTCCCCCTCCCGCCCCTCTGTCCCATGCTTGTGAGAAGAATAACCTCAAATGTTCAATTTATTGGGCAATGTATTTTTAGATCTCAGGGGGAAATCCATATTTGTTTTGGCTGGCACACAAGAACTAATTAGCCTTAAACAATTTGCTAAGAGCATAAATAGATCTCTTCTTTTCTTGAAACTGAGACTTCATAAGATCCAGGCTTTCCTAAAAATCTTCAAACAAATTTATAGCAGTTTTAGACTCCAAGATCTTGGTGCTGAATGCTTTCTTTTATCCTGTTGGCAAAGATCTAAGCTAAGATTTGTATTTGGTTTATGCCATGGAACTCAATAATAATAATGATGGCTGACATTTATCGATAGCTTCCTTTGTGCTAAACATATATTTTTAGTATTTTATGTAAGTTATCTCACTTAGTCTTTACCAAAACCCAGTCTTTATTATCTTTTTTTACAGTTAACTAAATTGAGACTAAGATCGTTAAGTAAGTAGTGTAATAAATACTATCGTATCAGTGTTTTATATTCCTATTAAATTGAATAAAGCACCATTAGAATGGAAAGTTCTAGCTCTGACTGATTTGTAGAGACTAAAGAAAATACATCCTTTTTTTTTTGAAGAAGTCCAATTCTCTGGAGAGACAACTTTTACTTAAAAAGACACTCTGACTTCGCAGCATGCATAAGGCCAATCTAATCCTCTGATATTTAGACACATTGCTTCCATTTTTTAATAACTATATATTACAATTAAAAATTAAGACACTTTCCATCATGCCCAGTATTCACAAAAACACATACATAGTTATGAAAATGTTTTCATTATACAATACTTTTAATATATATAGTAAAATCTGATATTTCTTGTCTATTCTATTTTTAAGTTCTGATAGAGACCAATAAATTGATTCTGCACTTTGAGAAATAAACTGGTTTGTACAGCAAAAAGTAAAATAGCATCAAGATTCAAATAGGTGTAAAGGGTTACATTACGCTTCATCACACACTGCTTGATATCATCTCCTACATGTGACTAATGTGGGGTAGAGAATAAAAATATTCTCTATCATGGTTTTTTTACTATACCTCTGAATTGGCTGTTAATTTGCTTGTGGAAATATTAAAATATTGTCCTGTATTTCTTTTGGTAATGGACAGCACTAAACTATGAAAGCCTGACTATTGGTAAATAAAGCATAGATTCAAAAGACAGGGATTCCCAGGTGGGTAGCTCAGTGCATTAGAGCATCCACCCCCATGTGCCAATGTCATGGGTTTGATTCCCAGTCAAACCCATGAATGCATAAATAAGGAGAACAACAAATCAATCTCTCTCTCTCTCTCTCTCTCTCTCTCTCTCTCTCTCTCTCCCTCTCCCCTCCCCCCCTTTTTCTCTCAAATCAATACAATTTTTTAAAAATTAAATTAAAATTAAAATACAGAAAGAATCCAAACTTAAGAATGGCAAGAAAAAGAGGAAAATCAAAAGAAAACCAAGACTGGGTTAAGGAAAAGAGCATCAAGAATTAGGTGGGAGTTTCAAATTTGGGCCTGCAGAGGTTCTCACAGCTCAAACAGTTGGGGAGAAGGAGGAAGGCAGGGCTGGCCTAGGGAGGGGTGGTGGGGGAGCAGTGAGTGGAAGGTGAATGAAACATACTCAGAGGTGTGTAGCTGTATGGTATTGATGCTGATGACTGTTCAGATGCAGAATCCAATGGATCACTTCTGAGAGATCCCAGTGGAAGAAGATGCCACATAATGACAAAGTTCAATGTTAGGCAGAAAACAAGATTGTAGATGTGATGTAGTGATTGCCAACTATGGCATACATAGGAACTACCTGGGTGAATCTATTTAAATTCAAGTTCCTGAGTGTCATCCCCATAATTTTTGATTATATGGGGGATTCCTTACATTGTAGCGAGGACATAGTCTCAGCTTGAGAAATGTGTCTTTAGTGTTCAGAGCAAGATCTAAATAGAGGTAGAGAAATGATGACAGTGGACACATGATAAGGACTTGGAAGATTCTGTAAGTTTTTGAAAAGACTAAATTTTAGTGGAATCTCTTTTCCTCAAGGCTTACTAGGCAGGAGGCATGGCAAGGCTTGAATTGCAAACTCGGTCCTACAGAATGATGCCTCTAAGGCCAAAAACACCTTGCTTGCTATGCAGGTAGAACTGGCTCAGAAACGTGGAATACCTTGCTAGGTCAGCAATTTTCAACTGCTGTGCTACAAGAAGTTTTAAAACATGCAATACCGACTACTTATTCAGGGGCACTGACCTCTTTTTTCTTAGATTGTCAAATAATAAAAATGAAAACAGCCAATATAACAATAACTGTCTGGTATAAATGAATCAAAATTATATATCTATTTTTGTCAGGTCAGCAAAAAATATAAAAATTTTGGTGTGCTGCAGAATTTTAGTAATTTGTATGTGCCATAAGATGAAAAAAAGTTGCAAATTGCAGTGCTAGGTGATAGACATTGGTGATTATATGGGACTTGACCATATCTTATCTAATAAAAGAGTAATATGCAAATTTGATGGTACCTTTGCTACGCTACCAGCCAATCAGGAGTGTGGGGCAGGGCTGAGTGGGGTGTGTGGGGTGAGGCTGAGTGTGGCACGCAGGAGCAGGGGGATGGGGCCAAGCAGGGCTGCAGGCACTGGGGTCCCAGATTGCAGCCCAGCCCCAGCCCCAGAAGGCAATCCGCACCTCCCTCCCCCGTGGCCCACAGCAAAGGCTGGCCATGTGGGCACTTAGCTGAGGGCGCCAGGGATCCCTGATCACAGCACAGCCCCAGAGGACAAATCCATGGTGGCAGGGCTAAGGCAGGGGCCATTAGGGGTGATAAGGCCAGGAGGGGAAGGCAGTTGGGGGTGGTAGGGGGCAGTTGGGACAATCAGGCCAGAAAGGAGAGAAGTTAGGGGTGATCAAGCAGTCAGGCAGGTGAGCGGTTAAGAACAGATTGCGAGGGGATTGTCCAAGTGCCAGTTTAGGCCCGATCCCACAGGGATCTCAGATTGGAGAGGATGCAGACCGGACTGAGAGACAACTCCCCCCGCCCCCACATGCACGAATTTCATGCACCGGGCCACTAGTTTAAACATAAGTCTTATGAAAACAATAAGGATGACTTACTGGGGCATAAGATGAAATTGAGAGAAAACTCCAGATTATACCTAAGGTAAAAGTAACACAAAACCAGTTCTCTCTGAGACCAGAAAAAGGAGGCCATCAGACAGAGCAGGGTTCTCTAAGATAGCATAAGTATCTGAATAACTATTACTCATTTTGTCTTTTCTTATCTCCATATGTTTTCTCTCTTTAAATCCTTTCAACATTATCATCAATCACCATACCATCAACAAATACACCCTGAATGCTTTGCTGTTTTCTATTATCTGATGGGGCGTGGTAGGTTAGCAAATGTCTCAGGTTGCACTTAACTACAGTGCCCTTATAGGATTATTAGTAGCCCTGCCCATGAATCCATGTGTCAGTAGCTCACCAATAGCTCTCCGCCTGCTGCCCCACCCTTCTTAGCTTCCTCCATCCCCCTCCTCATAGCTTGCTGCCCTAACCCCTCCTTTAGCTCTCTGCCACCAGCTTGTAGCTTGATGCCCCACCCTCCTGCTGATCCGTGATCCAGTCGTTACACTTCACAGTGTAATGACCATTTGCATATTACATCTTTATTATATAGGATTACTGGTGGATAGCATGGGCTTTGAAGTTAAACTTGAGTTTACATTCTCAGTCATCCGTTTTCAACTACTTGACCTTGGACATATTACTTGACTTGGGCAGGACCTAATTTTTACAAATGGAAAATAGAAATAATAGTAAAAAATATTCAGGTAATATAGTAAGAATTAAATGAGACAGAACATGTATTCTATACTTTTACCTTCATATAAAAAGAGTTTAACAAGGATAGCTATTATTATTATTATAGACTAGAGGCCCGGTGCACGAAATTTGTGCACAGAGTTGGGGAGGGGGGTTGTCCTTCAGCCCAGCCTGTCCCCTCTCTAATCTGGGACCCCTTGAGGAATGCCCAACTGTCCTACTGGGATCGGGCTTAAATGGGCAGTCGGACATTCTTCTCACAATCCAGGACTGCTGGCTTCCAACTGCTCACCTGCCTGCCTCCCTGATTGCCCCTAACTGCTTCTGCCTGCCAGCCTGATCACCCCCCAACCACTTCCCTGCCAGCCTGATTGATGTCTAACTGCTCCTCTGCCAGCCTATTTGCCCCCAACTTCCCTCCTCTGCTGGCCTGGTCACCCCTAACTGCCCTCCCTTGCAGGCCTGGTCCTTCCCAAATGCACTCCCCTGCTGGCCATCTTGTGGTGGCTATCTTGAGTCCACATGGGGGCAGAATCTTTGACCACATGTAGGCAGCCATCTTGTGTGTTGGAGTGATGGTTAAACTGCTTATTACACTTTTACTAGATAAGATAGAGGCCTGGTGCATGGGTGGGGGTCAGCTGGTTTGCCCTGAAGGGTGTCCTAGGTCAGGGTTGGTGTTTCCTTGGGGCGTGGGACAGCCTGGGCAAGAGGCCTGTGGTGGTCTGCAGGTCAGTCACATCCCCTAGTGACCCAAGTGGAGGCCCTGGTATCTGGGATTTATTTTATGTTCTAGAATTGAAACTTTGTAGCCTGGAGTGGAGCCAAGCCTGCTCATTCCGTGGCTGCCACCATTTCTGTTGGGATATAACTTCTATAATTGTAACTTTGTAGCATTGAGTGGAGGCCTAGGCTGGCAACAGCAGGCGGAAAGCTTGGCTTCTTCCATTGCCAGGGAAACCCAAACCTTCCTCCTGCTCTCAGTGGCCACAGCCATCTTGGTTGGGGTTTATTTGCTACTGATTGCCTCGTGGGCATGGCTTGATCAGAGATATGGTCAATTTGCATATTACTATTTTCTTAGATAAGGTAACCTGTGAGTATATATTTATGAGTAACCTGAGACTAAAGTAGAAAGCATATACAATTTATGCAGTTTCTGTTCTGAGTCTGGTGCTGTATTAGGCACTTGACATATGTAATATCTAATTCTCATAATAACATGGCAAGGCAAAAGTATGAATGCCATCTTTTAGATGAAGAAATGGAGGCTTAAGAGGTTAGTAACTGAAAGCCATAGAGCTAGTAATAAGCTACACTGAAACACTTCACAACATCTACTCAAGGTTTTGGCTTTTTTTTTCTTTTTCTTTTTACTAAGTCACGTTGTCACCTCACCATCCCCAATAAATGCCTTCTTTCTCTTATTACTGTTCTGAGATACCAGCAGAGAAAAATCTCTAGTATTTCAGTCCCTAAAATGAGATAAGATCTGAAGTGAGAAAGTGTCTTTTCTTTTCCTAGCTCCCCCAAAGGATAATCCAGAATATCAAAACATAAATGTTATAAGAATGGGAAAGGTTCGGTTAAACTCAGTAAATCAGTGGCCAGCACACTCATTAGTCCACTGACCCAAATATCAATAGTACAACAATTGAAATTTCTTTTGAGAGCCAACTTTTCTAAACTTAAACTTCTTGTAACACCACTTCTTCAAAATAGACTCGCCCAGGCCATGGTATTTTGTGGAAGAGCCACACTCAAGGGGCCAAAGAGCTGCATGTGGCTCATGAGCTGCAGTTTGCTAACCACTGCATTAGATGATTGAGAATTTAAATTTCTTTTCAAAAACAAAAAAGTTAATACTATGTTACTGAAGCATGAATATGTGCAGAACAATGATTTAATTAGAAAAGATATAGGTATCTGGCCGAATTTCTGAGAGGTCATAATCTAAATTGCCACACTTAACTCTACCTGCGTTTTCTTGGCATTACTGCATAAAAGCAAAACAAACAAGCAACAACAAAAACATTTTATCTGTTTTTTTTTGTTGGGAAGGAAGGGTCAGAATTGCAAATTCAATTTTGGGAAACTTTTTCCCACCTTACCTGGGATAGTTGAACTTCATATAAACACCATACACTTTCTAAGTGTGAATTTGCAAATCCACTATCTGGGTCATTTGAACATAATACGGGAGCTAGTATTTCAACTCCTCTTTTCAAGTTCTTCTCTACATGGCTGAACACGTGATCTGGGTGTGGTTTTGATTATTATTCCTAGAGTTGGAAGCCAAGCTGGAGAGAGGTGTAGCATTGCCTCTTGGTTTTCTTGCCTGCTTCTAAAGGAATGCAGGAGAGATGCCAATTTCATTGAGCTTTAGCTCAAAGATTCTTGCAAAACAGCACAGTAAAAATGTCTGCCTTTTAAAAAAAAAAGAGCATCATTTGTAGATAATGCCTTCATGTTAATGTCAGTCGCTTCATAAATTTAGGAAAACTAAACTTATTTCTTCTGAAGTGTGATGGAAATTTTAAATTGGAAATTTTTAAAAGACAACATTTTTAGGTCATGCAGCCATTTATTCTAAGCAGTTTGCAAGGAAAAAACACTACCGATTGTTGAATGCCCTTATCTTCTAAGTCTCTTTGTATTGAATTTAAGTTGTTATATATTTTACATCACAGGAATCTCTGCACTTTGAATTCTGGGAATGAATAAATCTTATATGTGGATGACAAAGGATCCTATTTTTTACTTCTTTTATGAGTAAATTAAACTATAGCAGGTTATCCACAATACAATTTTGTTTTCTCCCCTCTACTCTCAGTTTAAAATTGAACTTGACCCCCTAATAAAAAGCAGCAACTACATGAAACTTCTTTAAAAAGCTTTTTCACATCTCTGGAATCAAAGCTCTGCTTTTCACTAGCTGAGTAGGTTGATTATGGCTGGCATTAAATCAATGTATTGAAGGCTAAAGTTCTTTTTCCATAACACAAACCCAGCATGCATAGCTGTGGCTAAGCCTGCATTACTCTCCCCGACAGAGGTGTCTCAACCCGAATTCATAGGGGACCTTATTCAGTAATTTCTGAGTTTCTACCTTCATATAATCTGTAGACATTCTTCCCTGATTGTCACAAAGGTATGTTTATCAATGTCCATACAAACAAACAAAATTAGCTGCAGTGTTTGCCCAGGGAACTGCCAGCAGAACACTTGCTAAACTCTAGCTCTTCTGATTCCCACTGACTTAAGCCAGAACATGTATTGAAACCCTCCTTAAGCCATAAGATTTGCTGGCTATCTTACTACCAGCCCATTAACCCATCCCAATCTCCTATTCATAATGAAGGAGAGAATTATGTGACCCTCAGTAAATAATACCTCTTTGTAAAAGTGTCTAAACAAGTATTTACATGAGAGTTTCTTGACCCAGAGGTGTTTTACCATGTAGGCTCATTCCTTTCAAAGCAAGTAATTACTTTCCAAAATGAGCATTATCAGGAAGATCGGCAAAAACGTGTTCAGAGTTTTTATCTCACATTCAGCAAGACTCCTAATTGCATCAAGTCATTTTTCTGTACCAGAATGTTTTCTCCAATTCTTGAGGAGCTTACCTCTTTGTTCAGTTGCTGCCAGATAATTACAGATGTAATTAAAGCCACGTTCCAAAGACACATATGAGAAAACTAAGAAATCCTTGGTTCAATACTTCAAGCTGCTCAGGTAATAAATTGTGCTATAGTTTGCTGCCTTTTCATTAGGTAGCATTTCTAAAGTGACAGAAGAAGGTGTCACATTTTATATAATTGCACGGATGGAAAAAGCAGATCTGAGTAGAGATTTTAGAGTTAGAGATATATAGGTTGGGGTAAATGTAGGTTTACAGTTGTGAGTACGCAAAACAGAGTTTGTTCTTGTATTGTTATTTGTTAATTGTTGTGTTATGTTCCATATGAACAACTTTAACCCTACTTTTTGCCCCGCCCTGTATGTTAGAGATCTTTGGTTTGGCCTTGGGGCTCAATTTATTAGTTATATGACCTTGAATTGTAATATAACTTCTCTGTCAAGTGTAATTTTTAATAAAATTTATCTACCTCATAGAATTATTATGGATGAAACTGTGATTTAATGTTTTTAAAACATTTAGAAACAGCAAAGTTCAATGATTACCAAAAGGGTTAAATCCCTCATTTCAACATGTGAAAAATGAAGCACAGAAACGTTGGTGGCAGGATATCTGAGAGGGTTTTTTTAATCCTCATTAAAGATATCTATAATTGATTGCTTTTAGAGAGAGAAAAAGAGAGAAAGAGAGACATGGAAGTGAGAGAAAAACATCAATTTATTGCCTCTTGTATGTGCCCAGACCAGGGATTGTACCAGCAACCTAGGTATATATGTGTACTGATCAGAATCAAACCCACAACCTTGGGTGCATGGGATGATACTCCAATCAAATGAGCAAATGAGCCACCCAGCCAGGGCTAATATCTGAGACTCTTAATGAAATTATTGTGAGATGAATATATATATATATATATATATATATATATATATATATATTAATCTAAACTCTGAAAAGCTTTTAGGTTTTTCATTCAACAAATAATTCACTGAATATATTATTATATCATCAGCAAGAAAGAAAATATAATCCTAGGGCTGTCCCCTGAAGAAATGACCAACACTGAATGACAAACCTATGGAACTAGGGTTTGGGTTCTAAGAATCTATAGCTGCTCTTTGAATGATATTACCTGAGAGTGGTGATTTTCATTCATCTGGAAATGACTACCCAACAATTCCTTGGGATAGGAGAGTGTACGAGTGTACAAATCCCAGGAGGTTCCCTCTAACACAAGATTTATTAGGAAGCTAGCCATTGCAACAGACTTACTCAAGGAGAGTGGGTGATGGTAGCTCAGGCAGCTTGGAAGATTGCAGGTAATGTTTTTAATGTTTGTTGGGTATCTATAAGCAAATCTTTCTACCAAAGTATGATCCAGCACTAAGTAAATGTGTGCCACTTAAAAAGTAATTGAGCTTTTTATATTCCCAATTCTTCAGCTGAAAAGTGAGCACAATAGTTCTCCTACCTGCCTTCTAGGGTTTCCTGAGAGTTAAATGATATAATGATTTTGAAAGTGCAATAGACACTATATTGTGCTATAAATTTAAGGAGAGTTTTCATACTAATGTGCCTCTGTCATTAGGAAATTCTACTCTCTTATTTAATTTTTTTATTAACAAGAGCAAAATATCTCTGTTGGGTTATTTTCTTTTAATGTCCTCTCCAAACATTTTAAAAAGTTTCCCTATTTTTCTTAAAATAACTTTCAATCTGTATGAAAAACTTTCACACTACCCAAATTAGAGGCCTCCAGAATGAAAGATTAGGATGTCAATATTTCTATTGATTTCATCTACTAACAGGACGGATTTGAACTTTTCATGATATGATCTAGTCTATAAATCATTTTAATAGACTATATTAAAAGTTACTTAGCAAAATACTAGTGACAAAGTGTGGTGATCTATGTTTCTGCATGAAAATGTCAAAGGAAGTGAAAAATATTAGATAAGTTTACAATAAGGAACATAATTCAAGCTATATGTATTTGATAAAATTCTAGTATTCTCCATTGCTATTTGGGGAAAATGACTTAAAAGACAAATTAATAGCCTGCTTGAGCCCAAAGGCTAACCACAAATCTCTATCAGATAGGGACATGTATGTAACACAGCAGGGGGAAAGGGGCATTTTTTATTTCAAAAATAGGAATTGTCAAAGAAAATAAACTCTGAGTAGGTATGTATCTTGTACATACAAAGGTATTGTATTTTTATAACTGGGTATGTTAATTATAGATTCCGTGTACAATGTATGTTTTCTAATAAAATTTTTAACTTTTCTCTGATATTTTTAATATAGTATTCTCATTTCTCCCTACCTCTATTTGATAATGAAATAAAAGAAAATTCCTATATGTCAGGGAAGTTTCATGAAGCTCTAGATATAACACTAGAAAGATATAGCAAAGCAGAAAGAAAGATGGTTTCCAGAAAAGGACAAATATATTAGTTCAAGGGACTAAAAGAAATCTTTAGTCTCAGAAAATGAAGGGTGAAAATATGTGTTAGTTTAACCTTACAAAATTCTCAAGGGCATGGAAATCTGCCTGAAGACTTGTCTGGTACTTGGCATACCACAACTAATACATGGTTACTCTCCAAAAGCCTTTAAGAGGAAAGAGTAAGACAATCAAAAAGTTGGTAGGCCCTGGCAGGGTAGCTCAGTTGGTTAGAACATTGACCCATTTTATCCCTGATCAAGGCAATACGAGAATGAACCAATGAATGCATACAATCGTGGAACAAGTTAATATTTCTCTTTCCCCCTCTCTCTCTTTCCCATACTCTGTCTCTAAAATCAGTTTTAAAAATTGGATTATTGCGGACAGAGAAACTTCACTATACCCTTTTGGTTGCACATACTGACAACATGAATAGGCTTATGAAATTAAACTATGTAATTGAGAGAGCCATACTACACTATTAATCAGAGCTAAGATGTTTTCAGTTGAAAAGAAAGCAGTAACCTTCTCATCTTTCTTGGAATGAATGTCCATGAGAAGGAAGGGAAGAACATGTGAAAAGGAAAGAATGAAGATTACAATGTACTTATTGGGTTCTAGTCATTCTGCTTGGCACTTTTGCAAGAGTCACTTCATTTATTACTCACTGTATCTCTGTTGCAGATGAAAAATGTGAAAATGGATACCTTATCCAAGTCAATATAGGCATGAAGAAACAGATCCAGGATCTTCTACAGATACCAGTGTTCCTATTTTTCTACTAAGCCACAGTGTTTACTCATCAAAGAATTACTGAGTATCTACTATGTGCCACACACTGGGAGCACCTGTGAACAGGGCAACAATCTCCCTTCCGTTATTTACATTTAGATAGACCATTCTAGATGTCTAATTTTTCCAGGACTATTTATTGAAATGGTTGTCTTTCTTACAAAGAATTACTTTTTCACTTTTGCAAAAACCAGTTTGGCGTATTTGTGTGGATATATTTCTGGGTTTTTCCATTTTGTCCCATTCACCTATATGTGAGTCTTTCTGCTAATACCACATAGACTTGGCTACTATATTTGTACAGGTATAACTTATACAACTTGTATAGGTATTGTATTTGTTTAACTGGGTATGTTAATTATAGATTGTGTATACAAAGTATGCTTTCTAACCACAATAGAATCAAAGAATCAATAACAGAAAGGTAACATAAAAATCTCAAAACATTTGGAAATTATACAGTAGACTTTTAAATAAGTCCGAGGTTAAAGAAAATTCTCAAGGGAGTTAGTTTTTAAATTCCCTTTGTTGGTAGGGTGCGTGATTGAGTACACCTGGCAAAATAGTCTGCATTTCTTTACAATTTGAAGAAATTCCCTTCTATTTCTATTTTTCTGAGAGGTTTTTATCATGAATGGGTGTCTAATGTTTTCAATGTTTGGTTGGCATTGATTGAAATAACCTTGTGATCTTTCTTCTTTGATTTGTTAAATAATAAACCAGCATTACAATGGTATCAGGATAGCAACCAGCTAAAAAGAAAAGAAAGTGTTTTTCTCTTATATAGAACTAGAGGCCTGGTGCACGAAATTCGTGCATGGGGGTGGAGGATGTCCCTTAGCCCAGCCTGCACCCTCTCTAATCTGGGACCCCTCAAGGGATGTCCAACTGCCCGTTTAGGCCTGATCCCAGTAGGATCAGACCTAATGGGCAGTCAGACATCCTTCTCATAATCCAGGACTGCTGGTTCAAAACTGGTCATCTGCCTGCCTCTCTGATTGCCCCTAACCTCTTCTGCCTGCCATCCTGATCACCTGCTAACCACTAACCTGCCAGCCTAATTGATGTCAAACTGCTCCCCTGCCAACCTGTTTGCCCCCAACTTCCCTCCTCTGCAGGCTTGATCACCCCCAACTGACCTCTCTTGCAGGCCTGGTCCATCCTAACTGCCCTCCCCTGATGGCCTGATGGCCCACAACTACCCTCCCTTGCAGTCCTGGAACCTCCCAACAGCCCTCCCTTGCTGGCCATCTTGTGGTGGCCATCTTGTGTCCACATGGGGGCAGGATCTTTGACCTCATGGGGGAAGCCATCTTGTGTGTTGGAGTGATGGTCAACCTGCAAATTACTCTTTTATTAGATAGGATAGAGGCCTGGTGCATCGTTGGAAGTCAGCTGGTTTGCCCTGAAGAGTGTCCCAGATCAGGGTGGGGGTTCTCTTGGGGTGAGGGACTTCCTGGGGGAGGGGCCTGTGGATGTTTGCAGACTGGCCATGCTCCCAATGACCCAAGCGGAGACCCTGGGATCTGGGATTAATTTATGTTCTATAATTGAAACTTTGTAGCCTGGAGTGGAACCAAACCTTCTGCTCTCTCTATGGCAGCAGCCATTTATGTTTGAAACTTTGTAGCCTAGAGCAGAGGCCTAGACCAGCAGTGGCAGGCAGAAAGCTTGGCTTCCTACATTGCCAGGGAAACCCAAGCCTCTGTTCTCTCCAGCTCAGTGGCTGCCGCCATTTCTGTATCTTTTATAACTGAAACTTTGTAGCATTGAGTGGAAGCCTAGGCTGTCAACTGCAGGCGGAAAGCTTGGTTTCCTCTGTTGCCAGGGAAACCCAAGCCTTCCCCTGCTCTCAGTGGGGGCAGCCATCTTGGTTGGGGATTATTTGCATAATCTGCTCCTGATTGGCTGATGGGCGTGGCTGTGAGCATGACTTGTGGGTGTGGTGAAGGTACAGTCAAATTTGCATATTACTCTTTTATTAGATAGGATTGTCCACCTCCAACAGGTTTCCACCCCACCTGCCTTCACCACCCTACTGTCTATGTCTATAGGTAAAATCTTTGGTTTATCTCTTCCACTCTCCTCCCATTTTCTGAGATTCAAGAGTCTGTTCCATGCTTCCATGCCCCTGATTCTATTTTATTCACCAGTTTATTTTGCACATTAGATTTCTTGCTTTTTTATTTTAAACCATTTGATAATTTGTATTCTTATTAATTTTAAGACTATTGACATTTCAAATATATAACAACGTTTTTATGATAAAGAGTTCACCAATAGGATCATCAGAAATATTTTACCTCATGCAAAATATCTCCACTTGATTTATTTTCTTAAATTAGTATTTTACAAACAAAAATAAGTTTCAGAATATTTTTATCAAATGAGATCTTAACTGTAAGTAGAATATGCTCTAAAGAAAACAAAAAAAGCTTGCCAGATTAATTGGAGAGGACAAGGTTCTAACTCATAAATTGCTCCCCTTCACTGTTCCCTTAAGACCTTAAAGCCGAGAAGAGGAACTTTGAAGCAACACAATTCAAAATCTCTGCTTTAATTAAAGAGATGCTTTAATTAATGCTTCTAAACTGGCAGTGCCTATACAAATAATGCCTTATGTCATCATTGCTTTCTGAGAAAGGAAGCTAATAGTCCCTAATTTGGTCATTGAATTATTATCTTTTTTTATTGATTTTTTACAGAAAGGAAAGGAGATGGATAGAAAGCCAGAAACATCGATGAGAGAGAAACATTGATCAGCTGCCTCTTGCACGTCCCCTACTGGGGATGTGCCTGCAGCCAAGGTACATGCCCTTGACTAGATTCAAACCCAGACCCTTCAGTTCGCAGTCTGATGCTCAATCCACTGAGCCAAACTGGTCTCGGCTTTGATCATTGAATTAAAGTGGAATGATTTAAGCTCAAGTATATTTGCTTCTCTGCCCATAGCTTGTCCTATGAACTTAACTTTTCTGTTTCTCTTTATATGTAACCCATGTATACTGATAAAAGAGTAATATGCTAATTAGATTGGGAGACCTTCCAGGTGACCTTCTGGACGTTCTTATGGATAAAGCCATGGTAGGAGGGCTGAGGTAGAGGCTGTTAGAGGCCAAGAGGGGGGAGCAGTTGTGGGTGATCAGGCCAGGATCGGATGGCAGTTTCGGGTGATCAGGCTGGTAGGGGGCAGGGCAGTTGAGGGTAAGCAGACAGCAGGGGGGCCATTTGGGCACAACCAGGCCATCAGAGGGGGATAGTTGGAGGTGATAAGGACAGTGGGTGCAGTTTGGAGTGAGCAGGCCATCAGGGAGGCTGCTGTGGGTGAGCACACTGGCACAGGGGGCAGTTGAGGGTGATCAGGATGGCAGGGGGAGCATCCAGGGGCAAGCAGGCTGGTGGCAGGGGGCAATTGGGGGTGAGCAAGCCAGCATGCAGAGTGTTTAGATGCAATCAGGTAGGCAGGTAGGTGAGCGGTTAGGAGCTAGCAGTCCTGGATTGCAAGAGGGATGTGTAACTGCCAGTTTAGGCCCAATACCTGTAAACTGGCATTAGAACATACTTCTAGGGGTCCCAGATTGAAGAGGGTGCAGGATGGGCTGAGGGGTACCCCCTGCCCCATGCACAAATTTCATGCACTGGGCCACTAGTCCTATCTAATAACAGAGTAATATGCAAATTTATCATACCTCTGCTACACCCACCAGCTACACCCACCAGCCAATCAAGACTGATTATGCAAATAAACCCAACCAAGATTGCTGCAGCCACAGAGAGCAAGAGAGAAGTTTGAATTTTCCTGGTAATAGAGGAAACCAAGCTTTCCGCCTGCCCTTGCAGGCTCAGGCCTCCAGTCAATGCTACTAAGTTTCAATTATAGAAGATACTAGGGGCCTGGTACACAAAATTTGTGCATTGGAAGTGGGTGGTCCTTCAAACCAATCTGCCCCCTCTCACATACTGGGAGCCCTCAGGGGATATCCTAAGCCCTCTGGTGAGGCTTTAGGCCTTGGGCACCCAACCAGCTCAGCCCCAGCTACCTGTGACCACCCAGCCCCAGGGGCTGGGCTCTCGCTACCACTTATGCTCACAGCGCCCGGGGGCTGGGCACTCACCACCACTACTGCTCACAGTGCCCTAGGGCTGGGTGCTCCCTGCCACTGCCACCACCGCTGCTGCTGCCTCCACTTCCCCTCACAGCACCCGAGGGCTGGGCACTCGCCGCCACCACCATCATTTCATCTCCTTCCCAGGGGCCCTGGCGCTCATGCCACTTGGCCCTGCCCCGCTCCTGATCAGCTGGTAGCATAGCCAATCAGGAGCAAAGGTACGGTCAAATTTACATGTTTCTCTTTTTTATATAGGATATCCAAACAGAAATAGCTGCTGCCACAGAGTGAGCAGAAGGCTTGGCTCTGCTCAAGGCTACAAATTTTCAATTGTGGAAGATAAAAAAATCCCAGATACCAGAGCCTGGCCTTGGGTCACTGGGGGACATGGCCGGCCTACAAACCACCACGGACCCCTCACCCAGACCACTCTATACCCCAAGAGAACCCCCACTCTGATTCAGGACACCCTTCAGGGCAAACCAGCCAGCCCCTTCCTGTGCAACTGGCCTCTATCCTATCTAATAAAGGAGTAATATGCAAATTGACCATCATTCCAGCACACGAGATGGCTGCCCCCATGTGGTCAAAGATCCTACCCCCATGTGGACACAAGATGGCCACCACAAGATGGCCAGCAGGGGAGGGCAGTTGGGAGGGACAAGGCCTGCAAGGGAGGGCAATTAGAGGTGATCAAGCCTGCAGGGAAGGGCATTTAGGGATGACCAGGCTGGCAGCGGCAGGAAGTTGGGGGTGACTGGGCTTGCAGGAAAAGGCAGCTGGGGGTGACCCAGGCCCATGGGGTGGGCAGTTAGGGGCAAACAGGTTCGCAGGGGCGCAATTAGACATCAATCAGACTGGCAGGAGAGTGGTCAAGGGGTGATCAGGCTAGCAGGCAGAAGTAGTTAGGAGCAATCAGAAAGATAGGCAGACGAGCAGTTGGGAGTCAGCAGTCCTGGATTGTGAGAGGGATCTCTGCCTCTTTAGGATCGGGCCTAAACAGGCAGTCGGACATCCCTTGAAGCGTCCCAGATTGGAGAGGGTGCAGACTGGGCTGAGGGACATCTCCCACAGCACCTGTGCATGAATTTTTTGCACCGGGCCTCTAGTAATCTATAAAAGAAGTTGATATCAGAAAGGACACTTAACTGTGAAGCAGAAAACACTTTTTAAGTCAATCGATCTCTATCAAATTGCCTTGAACAAAATCTTCTTTATTTCAATTTCTCTACATATTGATTTATATGATGAATTATCACAGGGGTTAGTTGATTTATGTCATGTGTATGTAGAGAGAGGAAGAGAGAACATAAATCTACTAATAGTTTAATCATGTATCATTCAGTTATAATACCAAAATAAATGTATAAGTTAAAAACATTAGAAAATGAAAGAAATTGAAATTCACAACATTGATGTAACATACAATTACATCATTTTTCTGATAATATATAACTGGTCACAAAGTAAATATGACACTGACTACTACCATGCAAGTTCTTCCACATTTCATTCACCTACACTTCCATGCTTGAGGGTCAGTGCTCATCTCTGTGATTCTCCATTTGGACTGTGATGAAACCTTCACTTGCACAGTGTACCTCAGTGCCATTTGGTTGTCATTGAGTGGAATACATGATTTGTACTTTTTAAATTTGTCTAGGCTAAGCTAGCACAAAAATAATCCAGAATATTTTTTTACTAATATAAAATTCTTCTAGAAAACATCTGTATTTAAATTTTTTTCACATTCAAGTTTGGAAAATATTGAAAAAAGTTGACATGGTGCTATGATCTATACCAGTAATAACAAAAGCATAATATCCTAACTAGACCAGACGTCCTTCCAGATGAAGCCGAGTCTGCAAGTTTAAGGCAAGCCACTGGCAAAACCCTTGCATGAATTTCATGCATTAGGCCTCCAGTATTCCTATAAGATCTAAAATGCTATGATTACTGTTTTAGGGCACTGTATTCTGAGCTAGGATATCAATATTCCAGCCCCCAACACACTACTCCTACACCCCCATCTTTCTGAGGGAGAAATAGTCATTATTAGCTCTTGAGAAAGATTATCTTGTTCCTCTATTTCTTCATTTGTAAAATGGGAATAATAATCTATTTACAGGTTGATATGAAGATGAAAGGAACTAATGCATGTAAAAGTGTACTATCTTCTATACTAATAATAGAGGAATATGCAAATTGGCTAGGATGCCATTAGGTAAGGATGGGGGCGAGGCTGAAGTGGAGAGCTCTCAGCACACCTACCTGTGCCTGAGGTCCAAGGGCGGTGAGAAGAAGGGAGAGCAGATAAGCAATTAGGGTGATCAGGCCAGGAGGATAGAGCAGTTAGGGGGATCAGTTTGGCAGTCATGTGAGTGATTAGGATCCAGTGGTTCCAGATTGTGAGAGGAATTCCAAATTGGAGAGGGTGCAGGCTGGGCTGAGGGACCCCGCGCCCCACCCCGGGGCATGAATTTCATGCACTAGACCTCTAGTAAACTATAAGACACAACAAAATACTTGCTATTGTCATTATTTTGAAGTATACTTTTTCACTAATAAAAAGAAAGTTTACTGTAAAACAGTATGCTGTGTTACATCTCCAGCAGCCTTCACAAATCCTGATTGTAAATTTTTCTTGTGCTTGATTTAGTCCCATGTTATTTCATTCATCATGTTCCCTAAATGTACAAAATCCACTGAATAGTTGTCACTAAGAGGCCACATCAAGTGATTGACCTAGAAATGAAATTTAAAGTGATTAAGGACTACAATGGTTATTGCTCCCCAGTCAGGCATGTACCATTTCATCGTAGGTACAATCTTGAAAGGGAACAAGCGGTGGAAGCTGTGCAAAGGATCTGATTCATTGAAGGCAACAAGACAAACAAAAATTTGAGACAGGCCTATGTCATTAGAAACTTCTAATGATATGCAGTGAAGACCAAATGCAGGAGCTGTACCTCTCTGCATGAGAATCACAGCCATGGGAAAAAAATTTGCTTGCCAAGATGAAAGAAAAGGCTGAACCCACCTATGATTTTGAATTCAGTGTGAGCTCTGGGTGCTTTAAATGACTCAGGAATTGTTATTCATTCCATAATGTGAAGGTGAGTCCATGAGTGTTGATGTGAAGGCAGCTGAAGAATTTCTGGAAACTCTAGATAAGCTAATTGCGGAGGAAAATTACCTGCCAGAGCAAATAGTCAATGTGGATGAAACCTGCCCATTCTGGAAACAGATGGCAGAAAGGACCTCCATACATAAGGAGACTAAGTCAATGCCAGATTCCAAGACTTTTAAAGACAGGATACCAGTCTTGCTTGGGGGCACTGTTGCTGGCTAACAATTGAAACCCTTGTGATCTGGGGCAGTGAGAGGCCCTGGGCGTTCAAGCATCAAGCATATCAGTAAGCTCACACTGCCAGTGTCTTACAGAAGTAGCAAGTCATTGGTGACCCATCTCCTCTTCCAGTATGCCCTCCTATGCCAACAAAACAGAGAATACTGTTTGGAGAATAGCACACCCTTCAATATTCTGTTTATTGTTCATAATGCTTCCAGATGTCCTCTTTTATTGATGATCTTTATCCCAATATCAACCACCTCTTCCACCCAATCAATAGATCCAGGAGTTAAGATAGCTTTGAAGGCCTACCACCTGAGGAGGCCTCTGCTAGTCTATGGCTGCAACTGAGGAAGACACTGATGACATTCTGGAGGGAGAATAGATGCTGGAGCACCAGCAATATGTGCTGTGGAAGTCATCTTACCTTTATATGTCTTCTAATTCCTAGGTTCACTACAGTTTTTAAAAGTTGACAGCTAGTTTCATCTATTGAACATTCCGATCTATTTATCTGCTGTAAATGAAATCAGGAGAAGGATGTATGCTGATGCTCCAGCACATTGTTGAAAGGAAGCTAGGCATCCCTGTCTGTGTCAGGAGGCATGGCGCTGTTGTGGGAACTGAAGCCAGGGAAGGTGAAACTCAGAGATAGCGGGAAGCTCCATGCTGCAGACATTATTCTTTGAGACATTATTCTTTGAGGGGACTCTGCCTTCTGTGTTTTAGAGTAAGCATGTTTCCTAATTGAACAGCTCAAATTAAGGAGAAGGCTGAGTCAGAGCAGACTTCGAGGCTTAATCCTAAATGACAAGAAGAATGATAGCAGCTCTGACAGCAGAGAAGATTGGAGGACATTAAATGGAAGATGAAGCATTCTGCTTTGGATGCATTTGAGGCAGGATAGGAAGAAGCTAGGGAGATTCCTTGACAAGTTGAATAAGGGAAACTGAGAGAGTATAATTAAACAAGGCCAAACAATCTGAGCAATTACAGACAGCTAATGAATCACAAGGTTTTATCTTCCCTAAGCAAAGACACTTAGGAGGAAATGGATTTCACATTCCTGACCCTCCTAGGACAGAATGGCCTCTGTCCCAGTCCCTATTCATGATATTTTTGATGACCATCTTTAAAAATTAAACTAAGAAAAAATAAAACCCTGACGCCTCTATATTCACATTTTGATGCCAACATATTAAAGAACACACCTGAAAAGCTAATGAAATTCTGTGAAGACCCTGCCCTGAGACCTCCTACTATTCCAGCAGGTCAAAGAGAGGTAAAAAGCCTCAAGACAAAGGAGCCACAACATCTCTTGCAAGACCATGCCCACACCTTGTATCTTTGCTATTTTTCTCCTAAACTCTAAGGGACTCCATGAGACTTGAAACCAGGGGAGTGGTGGGCAGAGGCAGTTTGACCTGGACTAATGCTCTGAACCTAACTCCAAGGTCTTCTGACGTTTTCTCTCCTGTTGCTTCTTCTGTTTTAAGCCTTCCCTTTGTTTCACTATCCCCAGCTTTAGTAAACATACTATCAAAATCACCTAGACTTGTGTTTTGAAATCTTTCCTACACAAAATCAAGAACCCACACACTTCTGGCAAACCAGCCCCAGGCCTAGACCCTGTCTGGTAACATATTGAGTTTGAAAGGATGGTGGGATAACTTATTGAGTACTGATTGCATGCTAGTTTTGCTTATTGTGTGTGCCTAGGATTTTTTAAAACAAATCCCAAGTTGAAAAATGGGACTCAAGTTCAAAATATTGTAACATGTGCAATGTTCCATGATGCAACAAAGAACATCTATCTAATAAAGAGGGAATATACTAATTGACCATCACTCCATCAAAAAGATGGCTGCACCCACAGCTGAAGCCAAGTTCCCATAGGGAGACTTAACCAGCAATCAGCAGGGAACTGAGGCTACTATGCCCTCCCCAGCACCGTAGGGCTTGACAGGGGACCTCAGGCCCAGCCCCCACCCTGGCTTCAGGCTGGGGGACCTCAGGCCACACCTCCACCCCAGCACCAGACCAGGGGACCTGAGGCTGTGCCCTCTTGCCTGGCAGGGATTGGCAGGGGACCTCAGGCCATGCTCCTCACCCAGCGGGACTTGATGGGGTTCTCAGGACATGTTACCCACCTGGTGGGGCTTGACAAGGGACCTCAAGGCATGTCCCCCACCCCAGTAGGGCTGGGGGACCTCAGGGCATGCCCCCCATCCTGGCGCCAAGCCAGGGGACATGAAATTATGTCCCCTGCCTAGCTTGTCTTGACAAGGGTGGGCTGGCTAGGTCTGGATCTAGGCCAATGAGCACAGGGGCTGTCCAGGTCTGGGTCTCACAATTTTGAGGTGCATGTGGGAGGGCAGGGACTTGACTCTGGGTCCCGTGGTGCACCCCAGATTCTGACAGGAGGAAGGTTTCCATATACATTTTACTAATTTTTTTAAAATCTCTGACACTTCTATTATAGAGAAAGGGCAAATAGCAATATTAAATTATTTCCTCTAATTAATCCCCTTTTAATGTGCACAATTTCATGCAGCAGGCCAGTAGTCCTATATAATAAAAGCCTAATATGCTAAGTGACTAGTCATCTGATCATCCTTTCAACCAATCAAGGCATATTATGCAAATGATATGCTAAGGCTGCTCAACTGCTCACTATGACATGTACTGACCATCAGGGAGCAGATGCTCAACACAGGAGCTGCCCCCAGCCTGCAGGCCCCTGGTCAGCTAAGGCCGGTGCCAGCAGGGGCCCCCCTGCTTGCCCCACAGATTGGCCCTGATCACCAGCCAGGCCTAGAGGCCCTACCCATGCATGAATTTCATGCACTGGGCCTTTAGTAGATAAATAAATGTGATGGTCTCACATGCTTCATTGAAAATGTAATATTTCAGTTTTATCTGAAATAAAGCGCAGACATTTGCCGTAGGAACTAGCAGGGAGGAAAGAAAGGCAGAGCTATCTAAATAGAGGAAACAGCACAGCTATAAGTATATTAAATCATGAAATATATTTGGTGAACTAAAAGTAGTTTGGTAGGGAGTGAGAAGATGGAATGGAATAATAAAAAATACCTCAGTAGGACATGCTTTGTTATGATTTGCAATATCGTAAAGATTGTTTGGTCCATGATAGAATTTGGATTTTATCCAGTAAGCATTGTAGAGCTATTACAAGTTTTTAAGAACAGTAATTGATCTAATTCATATCTTAGGAAGATCAATTTGATAAGGCAAGATGGATTATAGGAAGACAAGATAAGATTTAGAGAAAATATTTATGAGGCTTTTAAAGTAATTCAGGTGAAAATGCAGAGAACCTGAAAAAGATGAGAATCTGGTAATCCTATCAGATAGAATGAAAGGCGGGGGGGGGGGGTAGATGCCAAAGGTATTTTGGTCACAAACTCCATCTATGTTGATGACTTCATATATGTTGTGTTCACTAACTTGGCATTGTTTAAGATGCAAATCAAATGAGTTGGCACCTAAATCAAAGTGATTATCTTGAATAATGTCATTTTTCTGGGTTGGCAATGATTCTTCCACTTCATAAGCCATTTTACAGCATCAAGAAGAGTATCTGCTGATCATTAATACGTACTGATTATTCCCACAGACAATAGTCAACTTGTACTCCATGATATCTAGTCTTTGCATACTCAGAATTACAGGGGTTTAATGTAACTTCAGAAATGAGAGGGGGGAGGTTAATTTTAGTATAACTAATGAAAATATAAAGAGACTCAAGAGATCTGACCAATGAGGTCCTTGTTTGAAGAAATACAGGGTTTTTCTTCAGTCCGTACTTTGAAAAATAAGTCCAGCAACATTATCTAGGTGCTATTGTTGAGTAACTAGGTTCCATTTCTGATGCTTCACCTTGTTGCATAGCATGCAACTGAGAGAGACACAGTCCCTTATGCACTTGTGGTTGCCATGGAACTAAGTCCTAGCCAGTGCATCCTAGTTATTTTCCATTCTTCTGTATTTGCCTTGTGTTGTTCAATATGAAAGGAATTATCCCATTCCATATTTTCAACAAAAGAGCATTTTTATTTATTAGATCAACAAAAAATGACAGTAAAGTAGCAATGATGAAGGTGAATGTTCCATTGCTCCTCTCATTTGATGGGTTACTTAACTGGTTCTCCTTAGAAATTCTTTTGAGAAAATGAAGAATATGAAATGTATTTATTTGAAATCCCAGTTTTACGTCTAGAACATTGTTCAACAAAGGATATAGATATTTTTGTTAATACCAAAGTAAGTAGTGATTTATTATTAGTTAATATAACCTTGTATGAGCTGAATTGTGTCCCCTTAAAATTTATATTCCGAAACCTTAGTCTCCAAAATCTCAGAATGTCACTTTTATTCAGAAATAAAGCTTTTAAAATGGTAATTGAGGTAAATGTGGCCATATAGTGTGGACTATCCAGTAATCTAATAGGACTGGTGTCCTTATATGAAGAGAAGATTAAAAAACAGACAGGCAGACAGGAAAAACATGTGAAGATGCAGGGAGAAGTCAATCATCTACAAACTAAGGAGAGAGGATTCCAAAGGTGTCAGCTTAGCAGACACCTCAACCTCAGACATCTGCTTTCAAATGAATTCTACCTGGGAAGACTTCCCAACTCCGAATCTAAGGTGGCAGTCTAATCACGCATGATTTCTAGGCCTTAAGATTTAAATCTACACAATTTAAGTATATAATCACACTTCAGGTAAATTCAGTAGATAGCTGTTTTTCTGATCTGCTAAATTTTAATACTTTTATAACAGAATTATCTCTTCTTCCAAGTCAAGTTTACTAGGGCTAAGTATCCATGGCTGAAACTGTGCTGAATGCTGGGAAGATTCTTTGTACACACATGCACAGGGATATATTTACAAAATGTATGTAAAATATGTACATACTTAAGTTTGATTACATATACATATCATTTTTGCATCAAGTTATAGTCACAATTATGTTCAAGGTATAATTAAACCGAGTTAATTAATTAGCATACATTTTAAGATTTATACTTTAGTTGATAATACTAAATTTGGACCAAGAATCCATTTTTACATTTTTCTTATATTCACACAAAAATATTCAAAACCTAAAAATGATTAATGGCTTTTAATACATGATCCATAGTACCATTTTATAAAAAGGCTTAAAAGCGTCAAACTAAATTTTTCCCATAAGAGCTTAACCATAATATATTTTATAACCTAGGATTTCATAATCTACATACATTGCAGTAGTTTCTATTGTTCCTCTATCTAAATCAACAAACAGTTATGAACTCTCAGGCCTGAGTCCTGGGAGCTAAATTAAACACAAGAGTTGTATGCTAACGATGTGTTTCTCTATGCTTTATTTATTTGAATACTAGAGACCCAGTGCATGAAATTCGGACACTTAAGAGGGGTCTCTCAGCCTGGCATATGAGCTCTCGCAGTCCAGGAGCCCTTGGGGGATGTTCTGCTTAGAGCTGCTGAGAGGTAGGAGAGGCTCCCACCACTACCACTAAGCCTTGCCAGCTGTGAGCCTGGCTTTTCTGAGCAGCGCTCCCCCCGTGTTGAGTGTCTACCCCCTAGTGGTCAATGCACATCATAGCGACTGGTCATTCTGCCATTCAGTTGATTTGAATATTAGCCTTTTATTATATAGGATATGTTGAGTATGTAGATAACATGGTTACAAGTTTTCTCATTTGAGAAATTAGTGACTAGAACTACTTTTCTTTTTATTTTGTAGTCAAGCTTTATTTTCTAAGGTCTTCACACCCTCTTAGTTGTGTTAGTTGACTCATGAAAAATCTCCGTTAAGATGCCTGATGCATAGGAGTGCTCAACAAATGTTAATTACCTAACTAACCTCCTTAAATCCAATCTCAACTCAATTTAGTGCTTCCCCAGATTTGTTCATTTTAATCCTTTTCCTGTTTAATAATGTGAGAAAAATCCATAAGGACCATTCTTTACTTTCCTCTAAAATTTTCGAAAACTCATTTTGTCCTTTTTAAGTGATCTGTAGATAAAGATAATTTACCAATACTAGTAACTTCAATGAAGAACCTCAGGCCTAGCTTCAGGCACCCACAGCCAGTGGCAGAGGGGAACTGGAACAAATAATAACAGAAATGTTAGAGCAAAACACAGCAATATCTCTGACTTGAAAGGTCACTGAAATTTCCTTACTTAGAAGTGTGAAGGGGAGTGATATTTATGCTATTTATCAAGGAAGACAGGGAGGTAAAAAGACATAGCAGGGACACGCGGAGAGAACAGGTTGCAATCCAGACTGTGCAAGCAGGATTCAGGTGGAGTCCAGGCCCCGTGTCAGGAAGAGGTAGGACGAGGCTGGAGAGGCAGGTGCATGCTATGTCAGGGAGATCTGACTGAAACTTTAATCAGCATGGAAACATTAAACGATTCTGGGGGTGCAAGCAGCATGATATGATTTGGCTTTTAGAATCCTCACTGTAGCTGCAACATTAGCATGGTACTTTCAGTCAATAAGGCCCCTCCAAAGAGAGACTGAGGGCAGTTTAAGAGCTATGTAACTTGGACTAAGTCATGTGACAGCTAACACTAATGCAATGTGTCAATTACTGCTCTTCACTTTGGGCAAAGGGAAGAAGAGTGTACTATTGAAAACCACCCTTTCCCCCTCATAAATGAAAAGATTACATGAAAAACAATTACTATGTAAGACTAATGCAATTTATTCCCATGATGTCATCTATCTGGGCTTCAGTACAAACTGATTCTGCCCCAGATGGAGATTAGAGTAGCAAGCCAGACTGATAAGATCTGAGGGAAAGAACATGGGATAGAGGAAAGGTTGATTACTTCTCCTGTTTGGGGACAGAGGGCGGGGGTGGGTGATCTGTAGATAGTTACTATGTTTAATATCTTTGTCCATAAATACTTAAGTGGTTACTTATTATTTTTTCTTATAACAAAAACTCTGTTGTACTTGGAAACAGAGGTACAAAACCTTTATACTTTTAATGCATATAATATAGGTAAAAATGTGATCTGAATAAATGTGAAAATATATAGGAAGGAAGAGACAGCAAATGCCATAAATACAGGAAAACTATATCAAAAGAGTTCAATGCACTTCTGGGGCCCTGAGAACCTCAGATAAGTAGGCACATTAATGAATGAAGTCATGCTGGTAGTTGAGCATGCATGTGTTGCCCTGCAGATTGCAAACAAAAGTAAAAACACTTAAAATAATTCCCTTTAAATTAGCATTAACATATTACTTTATTTGAACAAGTTTTCCTTTGTTGAGTACCAAATCATGTAAGATAACTTGAATTTTAATAAAAAGGAAATGAGTTTGAACTGAAAAAAAAATTAGCATTCCTTCCTACTCAGAACAACAAATCCATTTTAACACCGTATTATAAAAATAAATTTTCATAAACACTTATACTTACTTACTCATTTTATCCTCATAGTAACATTTCAATGGAAAGGGAAAAGTTAAAGCAAATTAAAATGAGAAGTAGATTCTGGACATCATTAATATCACTTTCAAGTGGGAGAAAGCCATTATATTAGCCATATCAGAAGTTTTATGAAGTATGATCAACACTGGTTTGATATAAAGCAGACTAACATGTCAAACATATCAGACATATTATTTAGCGGTGACCTGTTAAGAATGGCTTTGACCCAAGTCATTATTTGAAATGAAAATTGGAGAAGACTCTTTCCAACTAAATAGTCTTTATTCTCTGGAGACCTTTCACACGTCAACAACCTGACAGATGGTGGACAATGTCTCCCAGCAAGACTGACCTAAAACGTTAAGCAAGATTCACAACATTGTTCTCATTTGCAGATGCTTCTCGACTATTCTGACTTGTTATTTGGGAAACAATGACTCCAAGCAGGAGCATGGTCTTTGAGTCAGTATTTTCTAAATGTTAAGATCTGTTGAAAGTTGCTGGTTCTTTTCAATAAAATGAATGCTCAGTGCTCGACCTTGTCCTGCATTGTGAATTCCTAAGGAATAGAATGAGCTTAGATTGTCTTCCTTTGAGATCTTGAAAGGGTTGCTGTTGTTTGAAGTATCCAAAAGATTCCAGGAAATAGTACGTGGCCATCATCCCTTCATTCTCATATCTCTGAAGATCCAGTGACCTGTGTTTTTATTCCCGAAGTTTTTCTTCACTATTTATGTGCAGCAACTTAATATTAAGAAGACAGAAAATGTAAAGCTAGTCTAAAACTTTCCACTCCTTGTCTTTGTTCTGTATGTTAGTTATACAGTGAAAAGATTAACATATTTTTTTCTTTTTATTTTTTTATTTTTTTAATCTTTATTGTTCAGTTTATTAATTACATTGTTCCCCTTTTTTTCCTCCTGAAGTTCCCCTCCACCCTGTACCCATCCCACCCTCTGTGCTCACCTCCTCCCACGGTCCTCTCGCATAGGTGCATGATTTTTGTCCAGTTTCTTGATGCACCTCCCATACCCCTTTTCTCCCCAAGAATTGACAGTCCATTCCTGCTCTATGCCCATGATTTTGTTATATTCACCAGTTTATCCTGTTCATCAGATTATTAATTCACTTGATTTTTAGATTAATTTGTTGATAGATATGAATTTGTTGTTCATAATTTATATTTTTACCTTTTTCTTCTTCCTCTTCTTATAGAATATCTTTCAGCAATTCATATAATATTGGTTTGGCAGTGATGAACTCCTTTAGCTTTTTCTTAGCTGCAAAGCACTTTATCTGACCTTCAATTCTGAATGATAGCTTTGCTGGATAGAGTAATCTTGGTTGTAGATTCTTGCTATTCATCATTTAGAATATTTCTTGCCACTCCCGTCTGGCCTGCATCGTTTCTGTTGAGAAATCTGCTGACAATCGTATGGGTGCTCCCTTATAGCTAACCAACTATTATTCTCTTGCTGCGTTTAATATTCTCTCTTTGTCTTTTGCTCTTGGCATTTTAATTATGATGTGTCTTGGTGTGGTCCTCTTTGGATTTCTATAGTTTGGGGTTCTTGCACTTCTTGGACTCCTAAGTCAATTTCTTTCACCAGGCGTGGGAAGTTTTCAATCACTATTTCTTCAAATACATTTTCATTATCTTGCTCTCTCTCTTTTTCTGGCACCCCAATAATTCGGATGTTGGTATGTTTGAGGTTGTCCCAGAGACTCCTTACACTATCTTCAATTTTTTGGATTCTTTTGGCTTCTTGCTTTTCCAGCTGAGTGGATTTTGTTTCTTTGTATTTTAAATCTTCGACTTGGTTCTTGCGGTCCTCTAGACTGCTTTTAGGTCTTTGTGTAATATTTTTTATTTCAGTCAGTGTATGCTTAATTTCTAGTTGGTCCTTTTTCATATCCTCGTAGGTCTTGTTCATCTCCTTGTAGGTCTCATTAAGTTCCTCGGCCTTTTCTAGGAGCCTCTTAAAAACCCTTATTACTGTGGTTTTGAACTCTATGTCTAGTCATCTTTTTTCCTCCATTTCTTTCACACCTGATTTCTTTCCATTTCTCTGCATTGTGGCTGCTTTCCTGAGTTGGTACATTAGCTTTGTGTGGTAGATATCCTCTAAGGGTAGATGTCCTCTAAGGGACAGTTGCTTAGCCTCCCCAGTTACCTGAGGTGGATACTCTTGCTGCAACCCTTTATGGATTGTACAATATTGTTGAAGGTAAGCCCAGATTATTGTTGTTAGCACTTGGAGGGTTCGACCTCCAGGCCAATTGACTGTGAGGATAAGCTGTGTTCAGGTGGGATGGGCAGAGTCTCCAGGATGAGCAGGCAGTGTCAGTTTCACCCTATGTGGCACCTGGTTTCTGTGCCTAGTGGTAATGGCTGCACATACCTCCAAGAGAAAGCTGCTGCTGATCTCCACCTGCTGCCAGACAACTCAGCCTCTCCCCAGATGAGTTTTCACACCCACAGTCTCACCCAGGGTTGTAAAACAAAGCAGTCCGGTGGTCTCCCGAACGAGGGAGCAAGTCAGGAGTCCTCTCTGAGCTGTCGCGCACTTCTGTTCCCAAGTTTACGTGCAAACTGATGTTCCCAAGTTTATGCGCACTCTCCACAAGCTTGCCCTCTCCACAAACCTCGCAGACCTCTGCTGTACCTGGGTTTCAGCGTGCCTTCACACTGTCCAGTTTCACCCTGTATGAGTGTGGGTTATCCAGACCTCCTCCCTGTGGAACTTGGGACTCAGTGCAGTGGGATGCCTTTGTCTCCCCTGCTCGAGAAAACCAGCTGGGTTTGCAGCTGCCTGCCCTCTCCACTGGCATGCGCACGGCTCCAAATCTCTGATTCTGCACGTATCTTCAACGCTGCCCTCCACCGCTCCTCTGAGTCACAGTGTCCTATCTTTACTTTTATTTGTGGAATCTTCACTCAGCCAGCTTTCCAGTGATTCTGGATGATGTCTGTTCTGTCGTTAAGTTGTAGTTTTGGAATTGTTGTGTGGGGCAGCAAGATAGGTGTTTACCTTTGCTGCCATCTTGGTTCCTCCCAAGATTAACATATTAACTAAATTTTAATAATTTTATTCAAGACACCGTGCAAATGTTGCTGAGGTAGAGATGAAAAGAGTTGGAGGAGAGAAAGAGGAGGGGAAGATGTGTCTGCTCCTTTCAGTTTGGGGAACTAGGTTACACTGATGTCATTAAGAGACAGGGAAAATCTAGGAGGAAAAGCCAGTTCGGGGTGGTGTAGTGTGGAGAGATAGCAAGATAATGACTACAGCTTTGAGCATGTCGACTGAGGTACATAATGTGCTGGCTATGACATGGGCTCTGGAACCTGCTTTCACTGAAATCTTGCCTCCCACATGTTCTATTTGTGTGCTATCAAAAAAGTGATTAAGCATCTCTGTGTTTTAGATGTACCCCTTATGAAATGGAGGTAGTAATTAGCCCTGCCATGGTTATTGTCAGGATATATGAGTCAATTCCTTACAATGCGGAAGAAGTAGACTGGCACAGACACAGCACTCAATGAGTGGTCACAGGAAATTACTTATACATCTGGATTTAGAAGTAGAGAAAGTCCAAATGGGAACTAGAAGCAACAACAGCAGCCATTGCAGGCTGTCAAACCGCCAAAGGAGAAGTCTCCCTTATGATAAGATTTTGCTTCAAATGTCACTTTCAGTACTTACTAAATTTCAATAATTTTTTATTTTAAGTGTTTATTCCTTTTTTAATCAGATGAGGTTGCCTAAAACATTCCAAAGAAAAAATAAAGGTGGCTACAAACTTCTTATAGAAACCTGGAAGAAATGCATGGGGTTCCATCCTTCAGAGCAGCAAACAGAGCCTTGTCAATGGGAAAAGACAGTTTCCTTCTCTGCACCCACCATTTGTGACAGCATGGATGGACCTAAAGGCCTTATGCTAAGTAAAATAAGACAAAGGAAGACAAATGCCACATGGTTTCACTTTCATGTGGAATCCAAAGAACAATAGTAATGAAAAAACAAAACAGAAACAGATATATATAAAGCGGAGAACAGATTGATAGTTACCAGAGAGAAGGCTGGGGTAGGGTGGGGATGAAGACTGGTAAAGAAAGGTGAAGGAATTAAGATGTACAAATTGTTCATTACAAAATAGTCACAGTGGTGTAAAGTATAGCATGTGTTCTCTATAGTATCCTATGTTTGTATCTTCAAAATAAATTTGTAAACAAAGTTAACAGGCTCAAACAAGGAGACATCAAAGAAGTTAGTAAAGGGAAGACAAGTTGGAAAAATAGTTGGAGCTTATATTCAATGAGTCACCTTTCTTACAGTGTCAACACTTCATTCTGATTAGAAGATCAAACCCCTCCTATATGCATCTTAATTTCTATGAACTTGGAGCCAGAAAATTAAGACTTTGAAAATTAAAGACATCTGGGAGGCACCAAGATGGCGGCATAGGTGAAACACCTATCTTGCCATCATACTCAGCAATTTTAATACTACAAATTAACGAAAGAACAAACACTTTCCAGAATCACCAGAAAGCTGGCCGAGTGAAAATTCCACAAATAAAAGTGAAGATAAGACACTGTGACTCAGAGGAGCGGCGGCGAACAGCGTTGAAAGATTAGCACAGAGAGAGGTTTGGAGCGTGCGCCGCGGAGAGGGCGAGAGGCTGAAAACCGGCGAGTTTTCTCGAACGGGGGAGACAAAGGCGTCCCACTGGACTGATTCTCCTGCTCTGGGCGAAGTCCAGGGAACCCACTATCATACGGGGTGAAAACTGGACAGTGGGAGGGCACGCCTAAGCTCCAGTGCTTCAGGGCTCTCCCGGCTTGTGGAGAAGGCAGCTTGCGCGAACAGCTCGGCTGCGTGACGGCGCAGAGAGCGCTCTGCGACTTGCTTTCTCATTTGGAAAACCGTCAGACTGCTTTGTTTTACGACCCTAGGTGAGACATTGCGCATGCAGACTCATTTTGGGAGAGTCTGAATTCCCCGGCAGCCGGTGGAGCTCGGCAGCGGCTCTCTCTCAGAGGTGCTGGGAGCCATTGCACCCGGCACAGAGTCCCCGGGGCCACACAGGGCGGATCTAACACTGTCTGCTTGGCCCGGAGACTCCGCCCATCCAACCTGAGCACAGCTGAGCTTCACAGACAATTGGCCTGGAGGTCAACCCTTCCAAGTGCTAACAATGATTAACTGAGCTTAACTTCAGCAAGACTGTGCAACCCATATCCACCTCAGGTAACCGGGGAGGCTGAGCCACTGTCCCTAGTAGGAAGTCTACCACACAAAGCTAATTGACCAACTCAGGGAAGCAGCCACCATGCAGCGACATGGAAAGAAATCAGATGTGAAAGAAATGGAGGAAAAAAAACGACTGGACATGGAATTCAGAACCACGGTTATAGGGTTTTTTAAGAAATATTCAAAGTGATGAACAGCAAGAATCTACAACTAAGATTACTCTATCCAGCAAAGCTATCATTCAGAATTGAAGGTCAGATGAAGTGCTTAGCAGATAAGAAAAAGCTAAAGGAGTTCATCACCACCAAACCAACATTATATGAAATGCTGAAGGATATTCTTTAAGAAGAGGAAGAAGAAAAGGTAAAAATATAAATTATGAACAACAAATACACATCTATCAACAAATGAACATAAAAATCAAGTGAATTGATAGGCAGATGAACAGGATAAACTGGTGAATATAACAGAGACATGGATATAGAGAGGGAATGGGCTGACAATTCTTGGGGAGAAAAGGGTTGTGGGAAGTGCAGCAAGAGACTGGACAAAAATCTTGCAAAAATGGGAGAGGACATTGATGAGGGGGAGGTGAGGGTGGAGGGTGGGCTAGGTACAAGGTGGAGGGGAGCCATAGGGGGATAAAAAGGGGAAACAATGTAATTAATTAACTGAAAAATAAAGATAAAAAAGAAACTTAAAGACATCTAATTTAAAAAATAAAATTGCATTGGTTCCGTATATATTTTATTTAACTTTAGCTCAAAAATCTCACACATTTTTTGCCTGCCATTTGTAACTATATATCCTCTCACTATTTCATCAATATTGGTTTTCAAAATGTTTATTATCATATAAAATTTAGTTTACACACATAAGAATAATGATTTTAGTCTTTAAATTATACAAGAGTTTATTTAAATTTATTAACATGAAGGCAGCATAAATAAAAAATGTGACTAAATTCAAATTTTATTATCACAAAAAATGCAGTAGTATGCATATGTTACACAAATGTTGAAAAGGAACTCTTCAACTGAAAAAATGTATCTAATAAAACTCTCTCTGCCTTATCCAAATTGATGTAGATAGTAAGTATGTTTATTTCAAGGGTTTCCAAATGGTTGACATAGCATTTTTCAATGCATATATTTCTTCATATATTTCTGAAGTTATAGCATCATATAAATGAGAAGTTGGGTGATGGCTGAGAATTCCTGATCCACTGCCCTCATTTCATACATGAAGCAACAAAAGCCCCAAGAAATTCACCAGGTAGTATCACCATTATTGGTTATTGTGGGACATCAAAGACCTAGGCCCTGTTTTCCTAACTTGTGGTCCATGGTTCTTTTCTCCTTTCTGCTGACACATACTAGTACATCCATTTAAATAAAATAGTTCAGGTCCCTAGGATATTATTTATTGTAGTATTTCTGCTTCAACACAATTTTCATCATAATTTGAGATAAGTACCTGAATCTCATTGTACTTTTATTTCTCCATCTGAAAAAATGGGAAGGGGTAAATGTCTTCTAATAAAAAGGTGAAATATAGGAAGCAACTAATTTTCTAGATCCAATGACAAATGACCCTGTGAACTATGTGAGGCAAGGAGCTCTCATAGCTTCGGCTCTCATCATAATCCAGCAGACTGAAATCACTTGTCCAAAGGTGAGTCAGTTTAGACAAAGTCATCAATGTATTCCAAAGTCATCAATGATAAACATGATGATGCCATGGCCAAGTTTGGTGCTATTCTGGCCCAGGGAATATTGGATGCAGGTGGTCATAACGTCACACTATTCTTACAGTCTAAGACTAGACATACCCATATGCCTTCTGTGGTTGGCATCCTTGTCTTTACCCAGTTCTGGTTCTGATTTCCTTTTTCACACTTCCTTTCATTGGCTTACACCCCTACCTGTGTCATTGGCCTTAACAAGGACTGTAAAGATGCTGAAAGTTCAGTATAAATCAAACTGTAAACCATCCACATTTTCATATCCTGCCCCACTGGAAGTACCAAAGGAAAGGGAAAAGGAAAAGGAAAAGGAAAAGAAGAAGGAAAAGGAAAAGGAAAAGGTTTCCACAGCTGTTTTATCTATTACTGCCAAGGCGAAAAAGAAAGAAAAAGAAAAAAAAGAGGAGGAAAAAATTGAAACAGATAAGGCCAAGAAGAAAGAAGAAAAAGAGAAGAAAAAAGAATCTGAGCCAAATTTCCATTTACTGGATAACCCAGCCCGAGTTATGCCTGCTCAGCTGAAGATTCCGATGACACCAGAGACTTGTAGATACCAGCCTTTCAAACCACTCTCCATTGGAGGTGTCATCATTCTGAAGGATACCAGTGAAGACATTGAAGAGCTGGTGGAACCTGTGGCAGCCCAAAAATCGAGGAGGAGGAACAAGAGCCAGAACCCCCAGAACCATTTGAGTATGTTGATGATTAAGAACCAGAGGATGTCATGGCCCTCCTGAAGAAGGTTTGTCCAGGTTCATATTGGAAATGTCTATGAGGAAATTCATGTTGAGACCTGCTATTCACTGCATGTATCATTGCCTCTGCACTGACTTGTCTCCAAGTCTTTGGTTGAAGAGAAGATATATGACTATTTAGTATGCTCTTTCACACGACTTGGTTTTCAAATAAATATATTAAAATCTCTCCAAAAAGGTGAAATATATAATGAGATAGTTAGATGGCCAGATGTATATATTTAATAGAAAATATTCAGAAAAGTTCCTAGGCATTGTGGATAATTAGATCATAGGTTTAAACCCAATAAACTGAACAATGCCTTCTGGGTTGGTGCTTGTCAATAATAAGACTCCGGGCAAGTCTCTTGTTTGTTTCCTGTGTGCTTGCAATATCTGACCCCTTGTGAGTGCTCCATAAATATTTGTTTTAGGCTGATGAGAAGTAGCTGCTTTTATTTTTTTATTTTTTTATTTTTTTATTTTTATTTATTTTTTTTTATCTTTATTGTTCAGTTTAATAATTACATTGTTTCCCCTTTTTATCCCCCTATAGCTTCCCTCCACCCTGTACCTATCCCACCCTCCACACTCTCCTCCCCCTCCCCACTGTCCTCTCCCATTGTTGCTAGATTTTTGTCCAGTCTCTTGCTGCACTTCCCACAACCCTTTTCTCCCCAAGAATTGTCAGTCCATTCCCTCTCTATGTCCATGTCTTTGTTATATTCACCAGTCTATCCTGTTCAACAGCCTATCAATTCACTTGATTTTTACGTTCATTTGTTGATAGATGTGTATTTGTTGTTCATAATTTTCATCTTTACCTTTTTCTTCTTCCTCTTCTTAAAGAATATCCTTCAGCATTTCATATAATGTTGGTTTGGTGGTGATGAACTCCTTTAGCTTTTTCTTATCTGCGAAGCACTTCATCTGACCTTCAATTCTGAATGATAGCTTTACTGGATAGAGTAATCTTGGTTGTAGATTCTTGCTGTTCATCACTTTGAATATCTCTTGCCACTCCCATCTGGCCTGCATCGTTTCTGTTGAGAAATCCGCTGACAGTCGTATGGGTGCTCCCTTATAGGTAACCAACTGTTTCTCTCTTGCTGCTTTTAATATTCTCTGTTTGTCTTTTGCTCTTGGCATTTTAATTATGATGTGCCTCGGTGTGGTCCTCTTAGGGTTCCTATATAATGGGGTTCGGTGGACTTCTTGGACTCCTAAGTCAATTTCTTTCACCAGGTGTGGGAAGTTTTCAGTCACTATTTCTTCAAATAGGTTTTCATTGTCTTGGCCTCTCGCTTTTTCTGGCACCCCTATAATTCGGATGTTGGTATGCTTGAGGTTGTCCCAGAGGCCCCTTACACTATCTTCAATTTTTTGGATTCTTTTGGTTTCTTGCTTTTTCAGCTGAGTGGATTTTACCTCTTTGTATTTCAAATCTTTAACTTGGTTCTTGGGGTGCTCCAGGGCACTTTCAGGTCTTTGTATAATATTTTTTGTTTCAGTCAGTGTATGCTTAATTTCTGGTTGGTCCTTTTTCATATTGTTGAGAGTCTGCTTTATATCCTTGAGGGTTTCTTTCATTTCCTTGTAGGACTCATTCATTTCCACGTTGGTCTTGATCATTTCCACGTTGGTCTTGATTATTTCTTTGCAGCTCTCATTTATATCATTGAGGGTGTTGTTCATTTTCTTGTAGGACTCATTCATTTCCTTTGTGGTCTGGCTTATTTCCTTATAGGCCTCGATCTTTTGTTGGAGCCTCTTAAAAAACCCTATAACCGTGGTTCTGAATTCCATGTCCAGTCGTTTTTTTTTCCTCCATTTCTTTCACATCTGATTTCTTTCCATGTTGCTGCATGGTGGCTGCTTCCCTGAGTTGGTCAATTAGCTTTGTGTGGTAGACTTCCTATTAGGGATAGTGGCTCAGCCTCCCCTGTTACCTGAGGTGGATATGGGCTGCACAGTCTTGCTGAAGTTAAGCTCAGTTAATCGTTGTTAGCACTTGGAGGGTTGACCTCCAGGCCAATTGTCTGTGAAGCTCAGCTGTGCTCAGGTTGGGTGGGCAGAGTCTCCGGGCCAAGCAGACAGTGTTAGCTCCGCCCTATGCGGCCCCAGGCAGGGACTCTGTGCTGGGGGCAATGGCCGCCAGCACCTCTGAGAGAGAGCCGCTGCGGAGCTCCACTGGCTGCCGGTTGCCGGGGAATTCAGACTTCCCCAAAATGAGTCTGCATGCGCAATGTCTCACCCAGGGTAGTAAAACAAAGCAGTCTGACGGTTTTTCGAATGAGAGGCAAGTCGCGGTGCGCTCTCTGCGCCGTCACGCAGCCAAGCTGTTCGCGTGGAAGCTGCCTTCTCCACAAGCCGGGAGACCCGGCAGCACCCGAGCTTCGGTGTGCCCTCCCACTGTCCAGTTTTCACCCCGTGTGATAGTGGGTTCTCTGGACTTCGCCCAGAGCTGGAGAATCAGTCCAGTGGGACGCCTTTGTCTCCCTGTTGGAGAAAACTGGCCGGTTTTCAGCCGCCCGCCCTCTCCGCGGCGCGCACTCCAAACCTCTCTCTGTGCGAATCTTTCAACGCTGTTCGCCGCCGCTCCTCTGAGTCACAGTGTCTTATCTTCACTTTTATTTGTGGAATTTTCACTCGGCGAGCTTTCTGGTGATTCTGGAAGGTGTTTGTTCTTTCGTTAAGTTGTAGTATTAAAATTGCTGAGTATGATGGCAAGATAGGTGTTTCACCTATGCCGCCATCTTAGTTCCTCCCAGAAGTAGCTGCTTTTAAATTTATTAATTTGTTTGATCCTTAAAATCCTAAATACCTATATATTCATTGAGTAGTCCTTTTTAGTATTCATCTACCGAATAATCCTCATGAATGACTTGACTCTTCCAAGGTCACTAAAAAAATATTAAAATTAGTGCATGGTGTAGTAATAGGAATTCTGGTGCCAGGGAAAGATCCTGAGAATAAATATTATTGCCACCAGTAAATCGCTTTCTGTTGACTTAACTCCCATTTAATTAAGTGCAATCTACTTGCTCTACAACCTAACCTTGAGCAAATCTTTCAAATGCTTGACAATAAATCTGTTTATGGAATTTTTAAATTCAACTTTCAAATACTAATAATTCTCATAAATGTTGAGTATATTTATGCCTTTCAGTTTAAATCTTCATTGTTGAGATTATTACAGATGTCCCTCTTTCTCTTTGGCATCCCCCTCCACTTGGTTTCCACCCTGCCCAGGCCTTCACCATCCTATTTTTTTGTGTCCATAGGTAATTATATATATGCATATATGTATATGTTCTTTGGTTAGTCTTTTCTCATGCTCCCCCCACCTTCCTTCTGAGATTCATCAGCCTATTTCCTATTTCATCTCTCTAGTTCTATTTTATTCATCAGTTTATTTTGTTCAGTAGATTCCTTGTTCATTTTGATATCTAGATTCAATTATTGATAGCTATATATTTATTGCCATTTTATTGTTCATTTTTTTCTCCTCCTCTTTCTCCTCCTCCATATTCTTTCTCCCCCTGTCCCCTTTTCTCCTTCCCCTCCTTCTCCCCTTTTCCTCCTCTCCCTCCACCTTCTTCTTCTTTGTTTTCTTCCTCTTCTTAAAAAATACCCTTCAACATTTCATGTAATACTGGTTTGGTGATAATGAACTCCTTTAGCTTTTTCTTGTCTGTGAAGCTCTTTATCTGATCTTCAATTCTTTAAATGATAGCTTTGCTGGGTAGAGTAATTGTGGTTGTAGGTCCTTGCTATTCATCACTTTGAATATTTCTTGCCACTCCCTTCTGTCCTACAAAGTTTCTGTTGAGAAATCGCCTGACAGTCACATGGGTGCTCTCTTGTAGGTAACTGTTTTTCTCTTGTTGCTTTTAAGATTCTCTCTTAGTCTTTAACTTTTGGTATTTTAATTATGATGTGTCTTAGGGTGGGACTCTTTGGATTTCTCTTATTTGGGACCCTCTGTGCTTCCCCTTCCTGGACCAGATAGTGAAAGTGTTCTGTCATTATTTCTTCAAATGGGTTTTCAATATCTTGCTCTCCCTCTTCTTCTTCTGGAACCTCCATGATGTGAATGTTGGTATACTTGAAGTTGTCTCTGAGGCTCCTTACAGTATCTTTATTTATTTATTTTCTTTTTTCTCTTCTGATTGGGTGATTTTTGCTTCCTAATATTCCAAATTGTTGATTTGCTTCTCACAGTCCTCTATTGTTGCATCTCTGTAAATTATTCTTACATAATTCAGTGTAGCCTTCATTTTAACTGGTTCTTTTTGTGTTTTTGATATTCTCTAATTCCTTGAAATTCTTACTAAGATCCTTAAAATTCTTACTAGTCCCTTGAAGCTCCTATTAAGAACCTTGAGCGTTTTTATAACCATTGTTTTGAACTCTTTATCTAGTAGTTTGCTTGCTTCCATTTTATTTTGTTCCTTTTCTGGAGATTTCTTCATTTGTGACATGATTCTTTGTTTCCAAATTTTGGCAGCTTCCCTGTGCTTGTTTGTATGTATTATGTAGAGCTGCTATGTCTCCTGAAATCTGTAGAGTGGCCTTGTATTGTGGGTATTCTGTAGGGCCCAGTAGCTCAGCCTCCCCAGTAACCTGAGGTAGGCTCTCTCTGTGAGCACCTGTGTGGGTTTGTGCACTGACTTGTTGTAGGTGAGTCTTGATTGCTGTTTGTGTCACTAGGAGGAGTTGACCTCCAGGCCAATTGGGTCTGAGGACCAGCTGCAACTACAGAGATCATGAGATACCCCTATGGAGCGGGACTTGATTCAGTGGAGCTTTGGTTCTCACCCTGAATTTGCCCCTTGAGTGTGTCACTCATGGATGTGCAGAGTTGTAATTTCATATGGTCTGAAGCTATCCACAAGACACACTGGCTCTGGGACCCCCCCTGGAAGTGCAAAGCTAGCCACTGCCTGCGCCCTTCTTGTTGCCACCTGTCAGGAGCTATAGAGTGATTTACAGATGGCTGCTACTTGTGTTTGTCTTCAAAGTGCCCAAATGAGGCCAAACTGTGAAATAAGGCAGGCTGCTGCTAGTGGTAGACCTGAGGCCTTTTATTGAATAGAATGGGGCATGCTGATGCCAGCTGCTGATTATTTGAGAAATTTTAGGGAAGTCTGAAGGCTAAACCAGGACAAGTCATTCATATGAAAAAGCTTAGATGGAGCTGTAATTTGAGTGGGGCAGGATTTCAGGGAAATCATTAAGGTGGAGCAAACACTGTGAGCCAGGCTGATGGAAACTCAGATATGGCCTCTGTCAGTCAGCTCTGCAATGGGGGAGGTCTCAGCATAAGAACTATAACCTTTGCTAGCACTTTTTTTGTGGGAGAATGCCACCCCTAAGTTCTTGCCCCAGTACCAGAAAATTTAGTTCCTCCTGGTATGTCCCTGGATCTCCCCTGCATCCCAAGCCACTGCCACAGTGCTGGAGCTCAGAGGGAGTGAAATTGAGTAAGTTCTGGTGCTGGCCCTTTAAGAGGAACTGCCTGGGACTCCAGCAGCCTCTATGTCATTCAGTCACAATCCCCACTGGTTTTTAGAGTCTGAAGTTATGAGTACTTCTCTTCCCAACATTGGAACACTGTCCTGGGGGTTCTGGTATGGATCTGGGAATCCTTGCACCTCATGCGAGATCTCTGTAGCCTAGATGTCCCTCCTTATTATAAAAATGCTACATGTGGTTTTTGCACCATCCCATGCTGCACATCTGCCCCTCCTACCAGTCTCAATGTGCTTTCTTCTTTACTTCTCTACTTAAAGGACTTTCATTCAACCTGCTTTCAGGCAGTTATGAATGATGGTTGTTCTGTATTTTAGTTCTAAGTTTGATGTGGTTGTGGGAGGCTTGAGTACCAGCATTTACCTTCACCACCATCTTGGTTCTAAATTTATGTTTTAAATTATTTAAGATACACAATGGGCTGACAAAATCATCTTTAAAAAAGTATATTTTATGCCATACCAAAAATACAGTTTTGTTTATATAAGTTATGACAATGCAAATTATATCTATATCTATTTAAATACATTTTTATTGATTTTAGCGAGGAAGGGTGGGGGAGAGAGAGATAGAAACATCAATGATGAGAGAGAACCATTGATCGACTGCCTCCTGCACTCTCCCAACTGGAAATCGAACCCACAACCTAGGCATTTGCCCTTGACTGGAATTGTCCACAGTCTGATGCTCTATCAATTGAGCCAAACCATCTAGGGCATATCTTAATATATTTTAATTAATACCAAAAGAATTGCAAAATGATGCCTACTGATATAATCATACAAAAAACCCTAATTTCACCACTTTTTTGTTTATCTTCCAAACATCCCTTTGTGGAACTTTAAAAGAAAGTTAATGGTATAATTAATACTTACTCCATTTTATAGCCAGGTAAATAAACATTTTTGGAAACTTAATAGAAATTCATTATCATAGATGAGTTGAAGATCCTTATCCATCCTCGCCCCTATTAAAATAATCAAGAAGGAGTATGGAACCTTTGGGAATATGCCATTAAGAAGTGTCCCAGAAATTGTTTTTTCCAGAATAATATAAACAGAATGGGAATTTCAGAACCTCATTTTATATAGGCATCATTAATCAGAGTAAGGAACATAATGTATCTAGCAAAGCAATTTAATGACTAGTTCAAGGTATAAAGAACTAATTGTTGCCAAATGCTTTTTATTCAATTGAGAATTTTGTGCCATATCTCTTAGATCTCAAGCCTGTTTTTGCCTGGACGATATTTGAAAAGGAGGGAGCAATAGTTATTGTTAATTTGTAACACTGTTGTTCAGTGAACATACTTCTGTGCTTTTTCTTCTAATCCTTCTGGGCTGGGTGAGAGGGGACAAAGATGGGAGCAAATTGATGTTAAATATAACTTCTTTGTGGGCACAAAATAGTTCGTATTTGTGCCAGTAACACACTTATTTAGTTACGCAAGAGTTAGTGGCATGAGTTATGATGAAAATGTGGTCAAATTTATTGTTTCTTTTGTATGCTCTGTCTTGTTTTAGACTATGAGGAAAAACTGGTATTATTATTTAATGTAGAGTTAAGAGCATAAACAATTTAAGTAGAAATAAAAATAGATACAGAGGCAAGGAAGCATGGAACAGATTGTCGGACTACAGCAGGAAGGTAGGGGAGATGGCGGGGAGGGTGCTGAAAGAGATCAACTGAAAGACTTGTATGCATGCATAAAAGCATAACCATGGGACACAAGATGCTGGGGGGTAGAGGAGAGCAGGAGAGGTAGGGGATGTGCTGGGGGGTTGAGAAGGCTGGGGGGAAATCAAGGGGGGAAACAAGAAGCATGTGTACTACTATTTGTAATACTTTAAACAATAAAAAAAACAAAAAACAGTTTAAGTATATTTGAACCCTTAATAGCACATATCAAAAAGTTGGTAAATATATGCTTGTTATTTTGTGTGTGTGTGTGTGTGTTTAATTTAAATTCTTTATTGTTTACAATACTACATAAGTTGCCTTTTTATCCCATTGGCCTCTCCCCGGATGCCCCCACACTCCTATCTTGTGTCCATTGGTTATGCTCATATGCACGTATACAAGTCCTTTGATTTTATAATTGAGCCTCAAATCATTAAAAAATTAGGTTGAATAAATTATGTATTAATTTATTATAGAGGCAGTCACAGAGTTTAAGGTGGAGGGATTAAATATAAATTGGCAGTTATAAAATAGTCATGGAGATGTAAAATACAGCATCCTATATAATAAATGCCTAATATGCTAAGTGTCTAGTTGTCCAGTTGTCCATTCAACCAATCAAAGCATAATATGCTATGCATGCACGACCACCAGGGGCAGATGCTCCAACTGGTAGGTTAGCTTGTTATTGGGGTCCAGCCAATCAGTACTGAGTGAGAGGGGCCAGACACACTCTGGAGTCCTTCCACAGTCCCTCTCCAGCTGGCCAACCTCACACATCCCATTTCCCGCCCTGATCATACACCAGAAGGGTCCTTTGGCTTGGCCTGCATCCTCTTGCAATCTGAGACCACTTTGGGGGATGTTGGAGATACAGGTTTTGGCCCCATGTTGGTCACTATGATGTGCACTAACCACCAGGGAGCAGACACTAAATGTAGGATCTTCCCTCTGGTAGCCAATGAGCTCCCACAGGGGGTGCGCTGCTCAGCCAGAAGCCAGGCACATGGCTGACAAGTGTAGCAGCAGTGGTGGGAGCCTCTCCCACCTCCATGGCAGTGCTAAGGATATCCGACTGACAGCTTAGGTTCACTCCCTCGTCAGTTGGACATCCCTTGAGGGTTCTCAGACTGTGAGAGGGCCCAGGCCAGGCTGAGGCCACCCCCCCGCTCAAGTGCATGAATTTCATGCACTAAGCCTCTAGTAAGGAATACAATCAATGAAATTATAATAACTATGAATGGTGTCATGGGCACACCAGCCTTATAGAGAATCACTTAATAAGTGACATAAATGCTTAACCACTATGCTATATACCTGAAAGGAAACAATAATTGAAAAACTTTTTAAAGAATTAAGTCCTAAACCATTTACTTATTGGGTCAATTTGGGCATGTTTCTTAACCTCTTTAAAGCATAGCTATCTCAATTTTTTAAATACTGTTACTAAAAATAATCACCTAATACAATTATTACTATGAAAAGATTAAATGTCAATATCCATTTAAGGCATTAGCACAATGTTTATTACAAAGTAAACATCTCAATAATTAACAACATCATAGTTAACTTTATTATGCTATATTACTATTATTTTTATTTTAAAGTTAATGAGGAAGGGTTATGGATTTTTCTTTTTTTTTTCCAAAAATTTCCTAATCCTTATCAGTGAAGCATTAATTTGTTGGGCAGAAGTTCATTTGATTTAACTATTTAACCATTAAAATATCTTTTGTATTTTTATACCCCTTCCATCTGCAGTGTATATCTTACACCATTGACTGTTACAATACTTATTTACTAATCCCATAGCTTCACTGACAATCAATCCAATCTCTACACAGCTGCCAAAATTACCTTTGTAAAGAAGAATCTTTGTCTAGGCATGATTTTGTAGATTCATTTTGTCCTGGTCTTACCTGCAAAGTAAAACTATTAGTCCTGGGGGGAAAAATGCAAAAGGAAATCAAAGGATAACTCTCAAAATGAGAAGGAGGAGGGCAAATTGTTTAGCAGCCCCATAACTAGAGAAACCACATCTTAATTAACAAAAGAATGTGACCAAGAAAAAAGCATTTCTTAAAACCAAAGTAAGCAACACAAAATAGTCCAGAGAGGCTAATTTTCTCTTGGCTCAAAGAAGAACCTGTCCACAGTAAGCCCAACACCATAGGCAAGAAGGATTGATCTGGAGTCATTATAGGAATGAATATCTGGGCAAGTGCTCTCCTTCCCTGTGAGGTGAAGACTACTGTTCCCATGGAGAGGCACCAGGTGGCCTGGGGTATAGTCCTTACAGGCCAGAGACTCCACACCTCCTCAAGGCACCAGGTGACCCAGCAAAAGGAAACCCCTTCTATTCCTCTGGGCAGGACAAGCCAGGAACAGTAAGAACCCCAGATAAACCATATAAACCAAGCTGGCCATAATCCTATGTAATAAAAGGCTAATACACAAATAGAACAACCACAAGGCCAACTGGCCGCTATGATGTACACTGACCACCAGGGGTCATGCACAGAACACGGTGGGCATCAGCAACAGGTGGCAGAGTGGGGAACATGATGGGCGTTGGCCATGGTGGGATGGTGGAGCAGATGAGCTGGGGTGCCAGACCAAGGTGGGGCACCATTTGCCTTCCTCGGGGCAAGCCTCTGGTGATTACTGAAAATTCTTCGCTCTCATGCACCACGGTCCCACCCAGTGCTCACACCTGCTGCCGGTGTTTGCCCCACTTGTACCTGCTGCTGGTGCTGGCCCCAATAGCTCCGAGATGCACATCATCAACAGGTGTGAGTGGGGCCAGCCCCATCAACACTTGGGAGCAATGGCAGTAGGAGCCAGAGTGCTGGCAGACCGGGAACTGGGGGCCACAGTGAGAGGGGCCAGTTAGGGGTGCAGAGGATGGGCCGAGACTCACCCCTATGCCTACTAGCAGCCTGAGGACCCACAGTTCCTTTCCAGGTGCACTGGGTCCCTAGTATCAATATAAAGGCTCTGAAAATCAAATTATCTTTGGAGCCAGTAGTCAGCATAAGTAGCAAGGAACTGAGTGACTGCCAACTATAATAAGATATTTCAATAAGACCTGTCATATCCTAATGTAATATCCAGAATGTCCAGGATACAATAGAAACAAAAACTCATCACAACAAAAACCAGAAATACCATGATTGGAATTAGGAAAAAAACAATAAAATGTTGCCAACACAAATAAATAAGATGTTGGAGGTTATGTATATTTATACCATGGAATACCACTCAGCCATCAATATGAACAAACTATTGACACATGCAGAAATGTGCATAAATCCCCAGGAAATTATGCTGGAAGGAAAAAGCCAATTCCAAATGACTATATACCATATTTATCCATGTATAAGACACCCCCACTTTTCCAACCCAAAATTAAGAAATCAATATTTTAAACATTTTGCTGTTTTTTCCTCTTAGAGTTTTCTTCTTTTTTTTTGCATTTAAGGAGTTGTTCTTCCTGTTTTCTTCACTGTTTGATCATACACTCTGGAGGTCCAAATTGTCTCTCTGCAGCTTTGTTTCCATGCTCTTTTGCATAGCTGGTTATATTCAGTTTGAATTTTGCAGAGTAAGACAATCATTTATGCTTACTGGTACTTATCTTTTTTATTTTTGACATCTTTAGGGGCTCAGAACCCTCTGGTTACATCTGTGCACTCTCCACCTCCAATTACGGCATTCGCTGATGTCAGTAGCAATAAGGCTTGTGATTAGAGGAAGCCTGTATGACAAGGTATGGGGACAGCTATGCACCTGCTTGGCTCCATCCTTGGCTTACTTACAATTTTAGAAAAAATAATAGTGTATTATACACAGAAAAATATGGTACTATATAATAATAGTTATAGAATATTTTCTAAATGACAAAATTTAAGAAATTAAAGACAAAGTGTGGTCTCACAGGTCCAAACTGGAGTTGGGGGGTGATGGGAGATATTGAGATGTGAGAGGAAAATGAGTGTGCTTATAAAAGGGCAACCTAAGGGCCCTGGGCCAGTGTGGCTCAGTTTCTTGGGCATCATCCATGCACTCCGAGGTTACCTGTTCAATTCCTGGTCAGAACACATGCCCGGATTGTAGGCACAATTCCCAGGGTGGGTGAGCAGGAAGCAGCCAATGGATGTTTTCCTCACACATAAGTGTTTTTCTCTTGCTCTCTCCCTTATTCCTCTAGCTCTCAAAAATAATAAAAATAATTTAAAAGAAGTAATATGGAAAAAAAAAGGCAACTCAAGGGATCTTTGTGGTGTTCAGTCTCCTGACTGTGATGAAAACCTGAATCACACAAGTTGTAGAATTAGATAGACCTACGTTCGCATACATGTGTACACACACATGAGTGCAAGTCAATATGTTGCCCTTGAAGATACACTGTAAAGTGTATGTAAGATCTCTCTCTCTATATATTATTTCTCACAACTGTATATAAATCTAAAATTGTATCAAGATAAAATGTTACTTTAAAAAATAATGCACACTGCAATTAAAATATAATAAAAATGTGGATTATATGAAAATATGAGGAAAGAACTATTGCTTAAGAAGTGAAAGTCTACATACTATTTTTTACTTTAAAATCTCTCTAATGCATTTTCATGGTGACATTGTAATAGGTTAAATTTTATGGTAGCTGAAATAAAACAGAGATTACTCCCTGAAAAGTATAGCTCTTACATTTTCCTTATATTTATTTACAGAGAATAAGTAATGTGTGAAATACAGTCAGTTATACAGTAAAATATATTTCAATTGAGAGAGAGAAAAATGTCACATCATACCCTGCTCAACACTATTTTTAGTGGTTCTCTGACATGCTCAGCAGTCCTCTCTGTTACACATAATAAAACACTTAGAAAATTATATTGATTCCACATGAGAGTGTGTGGAGAGTTACAGCCTCAGGAGATAGCTATCATCCTCCAGAGACCCCAATTCCCACCCCACCACCTTAAGACTAAAAGGATTCATATCTGTACATATATAATTTTGCACAGCTTTTTGGGAAGTTCTGATCCAGGCTGAAATTCAAATCATTGTTTTCTTCCTGGATAAGAGCTTTCTAGGATCTGGGATCTACCTACAAGTCCAGCTTTACCACCTCCACTTCATGCCTCATACTGAGAGCTTCAATAACAAGAATTTCTTGTAGTTCTCTGAACACACCAGGCCTGTTGAGTGCCTGGTATTTCTGCTCTTACTATTTCTTGCTCTCCATGCCTACTACATCTAACTCACACCTTTTATCCCACTGCTACTGGGGCAATTAGAAACTTGGAAGAATAAAGCTCGTCTTAAAGTCTATGCTTAAATGCAATTTTATCTGTCAGATTAAAGTGTTTCGTATAAACATACAGTGTAAGTTATTTTACTGTATACATTTATTACTTGACAATATTCTATGGAACTGTAACATCCTTGAAGACTAGAAATGCATTTTTTTAAAAAATACATTTTTATTGATTTCAGAGAGGAAGGGAGAGGGAGAGAGAGATAGAAATATCAATGATGATGAATAATCATTGATGGGCCGCCTTCTTCACAACCCCCACTGGGGTGAGCCCACAACCTGGGCATGCGCTCTAACTGGGAATTGAACCGTGACCTCCTGGTTCATAGGTTGATGCTCAACCACTGAACCATGCTGGCTGGGCACACAAAAAATGCATTTTTAACATCTTTTTTTTTCAGGGCTACAATAGGTGGTTAATACATATTGCTCAATGAAGTTATAATGAACACTTGGATGATATTAACAAAGTGGTATCTACCAGAGAAGAATAACATCCTTATTAATTTTTTGTGTAATATATAGACCTCTTCATTACTGAATGAGAGTTATGAACTCTCTTAAGAAAACAAAAACCCTACTTGTAAATATTTGCACCACAATTGCCATTTTCACAGATTCCCTCATAAAGGTCAGACCCCTTAGGCCTGTAGGCCACCCACCATCCAGGGCTGTGAATTATACCAAAAGATTTCCTACAAATGGAAACTGATTTTTATTCTAGTGGAAAACTCTTACTAGGCTTTGATATTTATACATAATCTTACCATACACTATACTAGAAAAAATGTACTAAATAAAAATTAATTATGTCAGATACTAGTTAGATTTTTTTAATGCCTACTGGATGAAGATAAAATTTACAGAACTTGTATCTTTGTGTTTAGTTAAAAGGAGTTCACTATAAATTAGAGGCATTTTATTCTCTGGAATAAACCAATATGACATATTTTAAATGTCCAAACTATCCAAGCATACCATCAAGGTATTTCTTGCCTCTTTAACTAATTTAACTCATTCTTGATGTCCAGAATATTTTGTTTTCAAGGTGCTGAAAAGTGTGAAAATACAGTTATTATTTATTTTAACTATTTCATGGGTTAAATATAAAAGATATTAGGGATTGTTAGAAGCTATTACAAAAATAATTTGAGCATCATTCAAATTTATTTCTTCTTGGACTATATCAAAGACTCAGTGGTCACCACCATATTCTCTTAATATTTATGAGGTAAATTTGAATTAATTCTATAACAGTAATATATTTTAGGTAACATTTTATTTTTCTTGTTTATTTTCTCATTAGATTTTTTTTTGATAGGCTTAATTTTTTTAGAACAGTTTTAAGTTTGCAGAAAAATCAGTAGAAAGTAGGAAGCTCATATCCCTTCATACATAGTATCCCTATTATTAACATTTTCATTAATGAGATACATTTGTTATAATTAATGAGCCAGTATTGACAGATTATTATATCCAAATTTCATAGTTTATATTATAGAGATTACTCTTTGTGTTGTTTAGTCTGTGGGCTTGGGCAAATATATAACAATAGAGGCCCGGTGCACAAAATTCGTGCATGGGAGTCGGGGGATGTCCCTCAGCCCAGCCTGAACCCTCTCCCATCTGGGACCCCTCGAGGTATGTCCGACTGCCCATCTAGACCCAATCTACCGGGCAGTCTCACAATCCAGGACTGCTGGCTCCAAACTGCTCAACTGCCTGCCTCCCTGATTGCCCCTAACTGCTTCTGCATGTCAGCCTGATCACCCCCTAACCACTACCCTGCCAGCCTAATTGATATCTAACTGCTCCCCTGCCACGTTGTTTTCCCCCAATTCTCAACTCTGCTGGCCTGATCACCCCTAACTGCCCTCCCCTGCAGGCTTGATCACCCCCAACTGCCCTCCCTTGCAGGGCCTGGAACCTCCCAACGGCCCTCCCTTGCTGGCCATCTTGTGGTGACCATCTTGTGTCCACATGGGGGCAGGATCTTTCACCACATGGGACAGCCCTCTTGTGTGTTAGAGTGATGGTTAAACTGCAAATTACTCTTTTATTAGATAGAATAGAGGCCTGGTGCATGGGTAGGGGTCAGCTGGTTTGCCCTGAAGAGTGTCCCGGATCATGGTGGGGGTTCCCTTAGGGCATGGGGTAGCCTGGGCAAGGGACCTGTGGTGGTTTACAGGCTGGTCATGCCCCGCAGCAACCCAAGCAGAGCCCTGGAATCTGGGATTAATTTATGTTCTATAATTGAAACTTTGTAGCCTGCAGTGGAGGCCTAGGCACTAGGGCTACAGAAGCTTGGCTTCCTCCATCGCCTGGGAAACACTAGCCTCTACTCTCCCCAGCTACGTGGCTGCCGCCATTTCTAGTTCAGATTATGTATCTTTTATAATTAAAACTTTTTAGCATTGAGTAGAGGCCTCGGCCAGCAACAGCAGGTGGAAAGCTTGGCTCCCTCCATTGCCAGAAAAACCCAAGCCTCCCTCCTTCTCTCAGTGGTGGCAGCCATCTTGGTTGGGGTTTATTTGCATAATTTGTTCCTGATTGGCTGGTGGGTGTGGCTGTGGGCATGGCTTGATCAGAGGTATGGTCAATTTACATATTACTCTTTTATTAGATAGGATATCCATCATTACAGTATCATACAGGATAGTTTCACTGTTCTAAAAATCCTCTCTATGCCTCACCTAATTATCCTTGTTTCCTCCCTCAAACAACTAGCAACCACTGATCTTTATACTGTCTCCATAGTTTTGTCTTTCCAGAATGTTGTATAATTGGAATCAAACAGTATAAAGTTTTTTTTTTTTTCAGATTGGCTTCTTTCACTTAGCAATATGCCTTTACTTTTTTGCCATTCTTTGGTTGGCTCGATGGCTCATTTTAAAAATTCTTAAATAGTAATTCATAGTATGAGCACCCACAGCTTGTCTTATCTGTTCACCTATTGAAAGGCATTTTGTTTACCTCCATGTCTTAACAATTATGAATAAAACTACTGTAAACATTCATGGGCAGATTTTTGTAGATATAAGTTTTCTTTCCAATCATTTGATAAATCCCAAGAAATATAAGATTATATTCACCTTTGTGAAAAACTGCCAAACTGTCTTTCAAAGTGGCTGCACCATTTTGCATTCCCACCAGAAATGAAAGGAAGTTCCTGTCGCTCCACATCACCAACACTTGATGTTGTCAGTGTTCTGAATTTTAGTCATTCTGCTAGATAGCTAGTGGCACCTTGTTGTATTCTTCATTTGCATTTTCAGACATATGATATGCAATCATTTTTCATATGTGTCTTTCACATCTGAATATCTTCTGGGTGAAGTATCTGTTCAGATGTTTTGCCCATTTTTTGAGTCTTTGTTTTCTTATTGTTGCATTTAAGGAGCTCTTTGTATATTTTGGGTTATCGTCCTTTGTCAGATGTGTCTTTGCAACATGTTCCCCAGTTTTTGGCTTGTCTTCTCATTCTTACATCTGTGTTTCTTACATAGCACATTTAAAATTTTATTTTATTTTGCTATTACTTTTATGCCCTTTTCCACTTCCACCCATCCACCTCCACTCCCACAATCACCACAGAATGGACTCCCCTGTGGGGAGGGGTAAAGGATCCTACTGAGTTTCTTTTCCCTATGGTTTATAAAGGCTGCAGATCCTGGTGGCTTGATATCCCCTCTGATTAGTCACTATTCCCTAAGATTGGTTACTATAGTAATTCCTGAGCTCAAAGATCAAACCTCACAAGGAACATGTGAGGTTTCCCCCACTCCTTCCTTATTGTTTTCTTATTCTCTTGGGGGTTTCTTCTTCTCCTTCTGGATGAAGGGCTTCCTTCTCTTTATTTTGTAAATATAGAGCTTTTGATGTTCCCAGCTGCCTCATTCTATGGGAATGTACCTCTTGCAACTTTCCAGCTTCCCTATTCTATGGAAATATACCTTCTGCTGCTCTGCAGCCATGTATTTTTTCCATGGCCCACTTTATTTCTAAAATTTCCTAAAACCTGTTTATTGCACTCCCCAAAATTCCTGTTTCACAGGTTTATCTATGCTGTCATAAAGGGTAAAATGTTCTTTCTTTTTAAAGCAAAGTAGTATTCATTGTGTAAACATACCATGGCATTTTTATCCATTCATCTACCAATGGACACTGAGGCTGTTTCCAGATCTTGGCTATTATAAAATAATGCTGCAATGAATGTAAGGGTACATATGTTCTTTTGAATTAGTGTTTCTGATTTTGGATAAATTCCTAGAAGAAAAAACACTGGGCCATATGGCAATTGCATTTTTCAATTTTTCAGATAACTCCATACTGCTTTCCACAGTGGCTGTACCAATCTGCATTCCCATAAATAGTGCATGAAGGTTCCCTTTATTCCATATTCTTGCCAACATTTGTTATTTGTTGGTTTGTTGATGATAATCATTCTGACAGGTGTGAGGTGATATCTCATTGTGATTTTAATTTGCATTTCTCTGATGATCATTGACATTGAGCAGGTTTTCATGAAAGGGCAGAGCGGGACTGACTCCACATTATACTGTGTCCTCCATCTTGTGTAACTGTGTAAAAACCATAGGATGTGTCAGTTACTCAGCCTGCTCTTAATTCAGCCAATGGGAATACAAGGGGAACTAACCTGAGGCCAAAAGTATGCTGATCACATCCTGTCTTTGTGTAACCAGACCCTAGCCGCACCCTGCCTTTGCATCACTAGCCCCAGCCCTCACCCAACCAATGGGAACTGGCCAACTCAGCAGTTCGAGTCTGGCCCCACTTCCCTATAAAATCATTGTGCTTTTGAAATTTGCTCTCTTTTGCATCCTGCCACTGTGTCGGTGGAGGCAGAGAGCCAAGCTAGCTTTTAATAAAGGTTCTTTGCTATTGCATTGGATTCGTCTCCCTGGTGATCTTTGGAGATCTTGAAATCTGGGCATAACATTTGGGGGAAGTCCGAGATCCCCAAGACCCACAAGGGACCCCAACCCAGAGAACCTGACTGACTGCAGTAGGTGTCTGTGTGTTTGTGTGTTCTGTCCTGTGCGAGCTCATCTCTGGTATTCTGGTTGTGCCTGAAGTGGTCTAAGTGGATGCACTGGAGGACCACAGGCTGGAGGACTCTGAAGATGTTCCAATCCTCCTGTCTGTAGGGACGTGGAATCCCTTCACAAATCTGAGACCAGGCGGGTCACTCCCGCTGGTCAGTGTGAGGCCATCATCTGGAGGGACATGGAATCCCCTCACTCTGGAGGGACATGGAATTCTCTCACAAATCTGAGCTAGCTTTCGGTTTTGCTTCCATGGTGTTGGAAGACAGTTTTTTGGGGGGGGCCCTTGTTTGTCTGTTTGGGTGTCTCTATTTTATTCTGTGGACTTACTGTATTATAATTGATCATTTCAAAGAGATTAGGAAAAGAGCCAATGACCTCAGTGTGGAGGTCCAAAAGGGCCAGTGGACCTATTCTTGCTTTGCAGGAGGAGAAGAGACTCTCTAAAAATCCAGCAGGGCTCATTGATTTACTAGATTCTGTTCTTTTCACCCATCAGCCTACCTGGAATGACTGTCAGCAGCTTTTGCAGGTCCTATTCACCACCAAGGAGAGGGAGAGGATACTTTATGTGGCCCGGAAGCTAGTTCCAGGCACGACGGGAATCCTATCACCAACTAGGCTCAAATAAACACCTCTTTTCCTCTAACTAGGTCTGAATGGGATTTCAACATGGCAGAAGGTAAGGAGAGGCTGCAGGTCTACCATCAGACTCTAATGAGGGTCTTCAAATGGCTGCTAGGAAGCAGACTAATTTGGCTAAAGGAAATCTAGGAAATTTAATTGTACTGGATAGAGGCCAGACCATCTCTGAGTTCTCCTCCAAAGCAAGAAGGATGTGGGGGAAGGGAGCTACGTGGAAATCCAATATGGACGCCACTCCCCAGAGGGTCTCATCTTCGCCATTTTTTTTTTTTAAGAATTTATCCAAAGTAAATGCCTTAAAATAATTGGAATTGGATTTGAAGCCCAAAAATTGTTGCTCAATAGCCTAGGTAACTGGCTATGACCTTTGTTAATGGAGGGAGAAGGGTAGATGCCCTTCCTCCAGTTTACAGATAAAAGGGCTTCCCACCATTTAGCCATTTTAAAGAAAGAATGATAATTTGCATTTGAATATCTCCAGGCTTGCCACTCAATTCTCCCAGGCAAAGGAAAATTTATGGCCTTTTTAACAGTCAAGCAGTAGCCTGGGCTTGTTAACCAAATGATAAAAACTTCTTTAATAATCTGAGTTTGCTTCCTCATGAGAAAAAACTTGAGGACAGAATTAAAGCTATTAATTGATTATGTCTTGTATTTATTCTTAGACATTTTTTCAAAAGTCTGTTCTATATTAAAAGAAATATTTTTAAATTATATTTGAATTGCCATGGCCTAGAGCAAAGAATATCCTTCAATTTAAAAAGGACATGAAAGGATTTAATCCGTTCCACTGTGTGGAAGGCACTTGAACATTCTATGTTGACTCTTTTGCCAAGAAGGGACCCTCTTCTCACAATCCAATTGCCCACAGCTGTTGCCTGAGTCTTCTGTACATGCTGAGGTTGAAGTCTTATGGTGGCTGGTACCATGGATTTGTCTCTTGCCCAATGGTGTGAATTTGGCCCTCCCTGGAGAAGAAACCTGGGTTCCCCAAAATATATGATCAAGTGCCTGGGCCCCACCAGCAGGTGAGGGGATCCCAAGGCAAGCACTGGGTGTGGAAGCCAGGGGAGCATAGGCTACCAAGGAGATAGAAATTAACCTCACATAACCCTGCTTGGCCCCAGAGGATGGCTAGTTAGTCAAAGATGGGCAAGATTTCTCACAAGAGGAACAACCTAAGACAGGGACAGTCACAGAGGGGCCATCAGGAGAAAACTTGGGGGCCAACAGAGGTGAGGCATAGAACCTCACCCCCCCCAACATTGCAGGGGCTTGAACACTCTCTCCTGCTGAGGAAGGTCTCCTGCCCCATGGCTGCTTTGCTTCCCATGCCCAGCTCATATCAGAACCCAGGTAACAGACAAAGACTTGGTTCAGCCCAGATCAGGACCAAGGCAACAAACAGAAACTTGGCTAACAGCAGCTACCTTATATTTAGCGCCAGGGATGCTCAGGGCCTATTCAAGAATACAAACAATCCTTTCCATTAATATTTACAACATATATTAAGATTGTTGTTTGAGTATTAAATTTGACAGTAAGATAGTTTTCAGATTAATTTAATTTGGCTAAGGTAGGAAATGTACAACAGAAGAAGGACACCTGTTCTAGATGGGTAGAGGCATACCCAACCAAGCATGAAACAGCTCAAACAGTGGCCAAGAAACTACTAGAAGACATCCTACCTAGGTGTAGATTTCCTACTATGATAGGGTCAGACAGCGGACCAGCTTTTATTTCACAGGTAACACAGGCAGTAGCCAAGGCTATAGGGACAGATTGGAAATTACATTGTGCTTATAGGCCCCAAAGTTCAGGGCAGGTAGAAAGAATGAATAATTTGGTAAGAGACCCTTACCAAATTAACCATGGAGACTGGTGGGGACTGGGTGGCTCTCCTTCCATATGCCCTTTACTGGGTGAGGAATCTCCCTACACTCTGGGCTTTACTCCCTATGAAATTACGTTTGGCAGGCAAAGCCGAGCTTCTTACTGAATTTGAAAACCTAGACATATCTTTTCTCTTAAGAGAGCTCCAGAGGGCACATGAGGACATTTGGCCACACCTCCATATCATCTATGAGGCTGCCCCAATACCAACACCTCATCAGTACAGACTGGGAGACTGAGTTTTATATCAAGAGGCACTGCCGGGAGACCCTTGAGCCGCATTGGAAGGGCCCCTATGTCATAATGCTGACTATACCCACCGCTCTCAAGGTAGGCGGTGTCCCAACCTGGGTCCACCACACCCACGACCACCCAGCTGATCCCTCTGCAGTCCAGAAGGACCTCATCACAAAATGGAACCTTGATTACAATAAGCACAACCCGCTCAAGCTCAAGTTACAGCACATTCTACCCACCTGATCTCGGTAACTCTGTTGACTGTTCACTGTCACCCACACTGCCGGGAGTCCCAACCCTTTTCCCCCGCAATAGTCATGCCTGCCTCTGTATTCATGCAGCAAGGAGGCCTATGTGCATCCCTAGGTCAAGAATGTTGTTTTTATGTTGACCATTCAGGAGTAATAATGGAAGGCAAGGTAGAAATGCAGTCCATCTCATGATTGAGCTGTAAGTTCCAAGACAAGGGAGGAATTTTCGAAAGGGCAGAGCAGGACTGACTCCACTTTATTCCATGTCCTCCATCTTGTGTAACTATGTAAAAACCACAGATGTGTCAGTTACTCAACCTGCCCTTAATTTAGCCAATGGGAATACAAGGGGAACTAACCTGAGGCCAAAAGTATGCTGATCACATACTGTCTTTGTGTAACCAGACCCTAGCTGCACCCTGCCTTTGCATCACTGGCCCCAGCCCTAACCCAACCAATCGGAATCAATCAACTCAGTGGTTCAAGTCTTGCCCCACCACTCTATAAAATCATTATGCTTTTGAAATTCGCTCTCTTTTGCATTCTGCTGCTGCGTTGGTGGAGGCAGAGAGCCAAGCTAGCTTGTAATAAAGGTTCTTTGCTATTTCATCAGACTCAGCTCCCTGGTGGTCTTTGGGGATCTTGAAATCTGGGCATAACATTCATACGTCTATTGGCCATCTGTATATCTTCTTTGGAGAAGTGTCTTTTCAGCTCTTTTGCCCATTTTTCAATTGGGTTGTTTATTTTAGTATTGAGTTTTATAAGTTCTTTATAAATTTTGGATATTAACCCCTCATTCAATGTATTATTGGTGAATATGTTCTTCCATTCAGTAGTTTGCCTTTCATTTTTTGATGGTTTCCTTTGCTGTGCAAAAACTCCTTAGTTTGATGTAGTCACATTTGTTTATTTACTTTTTTTCTTTTGTTTCCCTTACCTAAGGAGATATATCAGAAAAAAATATTGCTACAAGAAATGTCTGAGATTTTTTTGCCTATCTTTTCTTCTAGGATGTTTATGGTTTCTAGTCTACCATTTAAGTCTTTAATCCATTTTGAGTTTATTCTTATATGCTGTGTGTGAAGGTGGTCTATTTTCATATTTTTGTAGGTATCTGTCCAATTTTCCCAATACCATTTATTGAATATACTATCTTTAGTTCATTGTATATTTTTGCCTTTGTCAAATATTAATTGACTGTAAAGGTGTGAATTTATTCTGGGCTCTATTCTGTTCCATTTATCTATATGTCTGTTTTTATGCCAATGCTGTTTTAATAAAGTGTAACTTATAATTTTTTTTCATAAATCATACTTTTGGTGTTGGATCAAAAAGTCATTGCTGAATTCATGAATACCCATGTACTATGTTATAGCATTGTGATTTTGAAGTTTCATAGTTTTATATTTCACCTTAGATTTATGATCCATTTTATCAAAATCTGTGTTTAGATTCAGTTTTGCATGTGGATTCCCAGATTTTCCAGTACCATTTATTGGAAAAAAAACAAAACACCCATATCTCCATTGAGTTACCTTTACTCTTTAGTCAAAGATCAGTTAACTATTTTAATGTCGCTCTATTTCTGGGTACTCAATTCTTTTCCATGGATTTACTTGTCTAATACTTACTCAATACCATATTGTTTTGATTACTGTAGCTCTATATAGTAAGTCTGGTAGAATCAGTCTACTGATTTTTGTTTTTCTCTCATACTATTGTGTGGTTATTCTGGGTCTTCTGCTTTCTATATAAACTTTAAAATGTTTGTCAACATTCACAACATAATTTGCTCTAATTTTTATTAGACTTTGGTATATTTTTATCCCTTGTTTTATTTTACTCTTTAAAATATCTTCATATTTGAAGACATAAAAATGCAAAGATACAGGATTAATCTGAACCTTTTAGAAGTTTAATTTTTATATTGAGGCCACAGTTCGTTTTAAATATTAGCTAAGTAAATCACATAATAATTTATTTTTATTAATATAATCCCAAAATAAAATTCTGGAGAGTTTTTAAAGACCTGTAAAATAATTATACTCTAAGATTTGGCTTCAAATTTAATTTATTTTCATAAACACTAATCAATTTATATAAAAATATTAAACATTTTACTAACCAGGACAGAAAACCTCAGTTAGAAAATAAAGCAATTAGTATTCACATTATCACTTAAATAATTCAGTACCCATTCACTCTGATGGTAATATAATTATGGTACAGTCTACCAAACTATTTATGGGGTTGAAAAAAATTGAATGGATTAATAGACTTAATATATTTATAAATTTTTGACATGATATCTATCTTTTAATATTAATTATGGGAAAATTTACTCTGTGTGTATTTGTGTATGGGGGTAGGTTTGTATCAATCTTCAATCAATTACTGCAACAAAAGTCATAATTACCCAAAAATATGTTTTATGTCATTTATTTAAAGCAACATTTAATACAGCAAAAATCCAACCTCAGTTCACTGTGATGCACAGGTCATTTAATTTGTTACTGCAAATCACTATATTTAGGTCAACATATTTGTGAAATTTACACTTCTTGTATCTTTTCAGGTTGACATATATACAAACGTACAGTAGGCTCAGAGGCCTAATCTGATTCTTCTAACACCGAATGCAGTAGGTGTTAAAGGCGTTGTACCTGATTAGTTCATGAAGGAATGAAAGAACAGGACCTCCATATAATTTGATCAAGTTTAAACTAGTGAGTCATCATCAGAATTGAATGCAAGAAATGTGGTTCTGAGTAGAATGTTTTTCTATGACACTATCTCCACATATATAAAAAAAAAAAATTCCCTTCAGGCTAAATTTAAAGGCAGAAAGTTGCTCACAATTTTTATTTATCCTTAAAACAGAGGGGGGCTAGAATACATTTTATACTTTATTTACTACTAGAGACCCAGTGCATGGAATTCATGCACAGTAGGGGAGGTTGCCTCTCAGCCCAGCCTACATCCTCTCTAATCTGGGACCCCTTGAGGGATGTCTGACCGCCCATTGGGATCGGGCCTAAGTGGGCAGTCGTATATCCCTCTCACAATCCAGGACTACTGGCTCCCAACTGTACTCCCCTGCAAGCATGGTCCCCTCCAACTGCCCTCCTGTGAAGGCCTGAATACCCCCCGCAATTGCCCTCCCCTGCAGGCTTATTCCCCCCCAACTGCCTCCCCTGCTGGCTTGGTCTCCCCGAACTGCCCTCCTCTGATGACCTCGTCTCCCCCAATCACCCTCCTCTGCTGGCCTGGTCACCCCAAATTGCTCTCTCTGCTTTCCCGATCACCCACAACTACCCTCGCCTGCAGGTCTGGGTCCCCCCTCAACTACCTTTCCTTGCTGGCCTAGTCTCCCCCAACTGCCTTCCTTTGCTGGCCTGGTCACCCCTGACTTCCCACACCTGCCCTCCTCTGCAGGCAGCGAACTTGTGGTGGCCATCTTGTGTTCACATGGAGGTAGCTATCTTTGACCACATGGGGGTCCATCTTGTGTCTTGGTCAATTTGCATATTACTCTTTTATTATATAGGATGATTACTTTTAATTTAAACATTGATATTTGAATATTTAAATTGGCTGTAAATAATATTAGGAACAATTTAATGCTCACCTTTTCTGAGCTGGTAGGAATTCAGGAAGATGATGATATTACATATTGGTGGTAACTAGATGATCTTTTTGGAATATATTTATTCTAGTGACACTTTCCATAGATTTTCCACTGTGAAATTATTGGCTGGACATTCATTTTCAAGAACAATGTTATTGGAAGCCTCAGGGTAGATTCCATTGGGAAAAAATCAACTCTGAAGCAACATTCTTTGATGTCATAGGAATCTTGTAATCATCTGAGTCGGTATCTTCAGTGACCAATTCCCACGTTATTAGGAAATGGCATTACGTATACATAAAAGCTTCTGGAAAGTCTAACCTGTTTAATCTTTTCCTATCTCTTTATATTAAGGACAACAATTTATAATATGCCTGATTAAGAATATTTTTTCAAATCCCCCAAATTTTCATGAAGTCAGCTGTTCTCTGGAATTGGTTCCTTGAAAGTTTTTTGTTTTGTTGTTTCCTTTGGTGTTTTTAAAGTACTATCTTGTGTTATATTAGAGTCGGTACTTATCCTGTCTATACCTATCCTACACAGATTTTCTTCTGTATACTCTAATTCACTCAAGTTCTACCAGGTCCAATATTGTGACTCATATATAAAGGATATTAAAATACTTTTGAGCATTTTAATAAATGCAGGAGGAATCCCCAATAAAATTGAGCTTATGCAAAGGAAAGGGGAGAATAGACCTTTTTTTTATCTTCTGAAAGGACAGTGAGACATACTAATGGTGGGTGTTGATTAGCCTTACTGTTATATAAGGAGCAGCAGCATTCACACTGGACTTCCAGCAGCAGTAGACCGTGGGCAGCCTGTGTCTTCTTCCCCACTGACCTTCACTGACACAGGCTCACCTCCCTCAAGTCCATTTTACCTATACTGTCAATCTTTGTCCTAGATAATTCCAACCTTTGTGCCCCTGATTAGATTTACACAAAGTTCAGAAATGGTCAAATTTCCACTCTTGTGCAATTATTTCATAGATCACTTGGTAATTCTTCAGTGAAGACACAGTAGTGAGTACCCAGACTTTTTTCTTTCTCAAGTCTTCTCTCTTACTCCCTCATTTCAACCTCTGCCTCAGTCGGTGGCCTTAAAGTCCACCTGGAGTGAGCTCCCATATTTCTCTTACCTCTAGCCCAGCATACTTCTTTATCTACATCTATAATCATATTTTCTCTCTAGACATAGGAAAAATCCACTTCTTATCTAAAGCTACCTCACTTGCAGTGAATGCTGATGTTATTCTTTTTTTTTTTTACTTCTTCAATAACTTGTTTTGTTAACATTCCTTCCATTTTCATTAGTAAAGTTGCTTTTAGCATCCAGATAACTCCTGTAGCTTAATAACAATAATGAAACTCCTTAATTAACATGGTTGCCCTGTCCAGTTACTAATCTTATTTCAATATAAAATGTCTTAAATGTCTAGACAGGAGAGCTTACTGGGCTTGGGTCAGTGATCCAAAGATTGACAGATAAGTGTAAGAACTTATTCCATCAGTGATATTATCTCAAAATCCTCGATATTTTCAAATATAAAAAGAACACCTTGCTCTCTATCATTTTTATAAATTATTTAATTTGGGCCATATTTCTTCAACTATTAGCTTGTAACTTATTTAAAAATAAGAGTAAAAATCCTCTTCTTCTTTCTCTTCTTTTTGGCCTGTGTTCTTCCCGACATCTCTTGCTCATAATAGGCATGCTATATAAATGTTCTGTAATTCATTCATTAGTATCCAAATACTTTAATTTTTATTATTATTATTATTATTATTATTATTATTTTTTTTTTTTTTGCTTAACTCAAGAGTGTGGCTGCTGACAAAGAGGAAACTCCTCTCACTGGAGCAAGCCTGAATCCTACTCTAAACAAATAGTGTAGCTATAAAGTGATGAATTATTTTTCTCCTGGGGGAGAGGGGCAGAAAGGACTCCTGCTCATCTATACACAAAGTGTAAAGCCAATAAATAGTAGGTGACTGAATCATAATATCACATTGAACCACTAAAGACACATACGCAGTTTAATTTATCAATGAGTAGACTTTGTTAATAAAAATGCTGTCCAATAAATATGATGGCATTGTTTTATTATCCTTTTGCTTATCACTCACTGATTATAGCTGGAACACAGGATCAGTCATAATCTATAAGCACCCAACGTACATCTGACAAAGACAAAAAAAATACACAAAAGAAGATGAAGAAATTAGGTTGTTTATATGCCAGCCCTGTGGGGATTATTGTTAGGTCAATAAGTTAATTCTCTTTATCTTTAAAGAACATAATCATATTCAGGTTCACAAAGAGGTGCCATAAATAATAGATCCTCCAAAGTAGGAAACTTTTGTGAGTGAAAGAGACTAAAAACATTGCCTAAAACTTTTTTGGGGGAAAATTGCCATGTGACTCAGAATATTACTGCTATGAAATGTAGTGAACCACATAGACAATAAGAACATAGGAGTCTGTTGATACTTTTCTCATCTCTGGTTGAAACTTTAAAAGTAAAATACTCAAAACACACGCATAACAATAGATAGTAAATTATGATACTTACTAATCAATTTATAGCATGAAGTGAACCTACTAGCTAAGTAACTTGAAATAGACTACTTTCCTGGTCTACCAGTTGGGCTTGTACATGTGGCTATTCATAATTTGTTCATCTAATATTTTTTAAATACCTGCTATATGTCAGACACTGAGCTATATCCCATAAATAGAGTCAAATAAGACAAGATCTGTACCCTTGCAAATTTAAAATAGAGAAGAATATAAGATAGGATGTTCTTCAGTTTTAGAATTAAGCAGTAATTTATATACATACATTAAAAATTCTCTTGTTTCAGATGATCCATGTTGCCATTTTCTTCCATTAATGCAGAAAATTAATCAGAGAGATTGAGGAAGAAAACATTAGGTATAAAGCTAAAAGTCATTGAATTTAACTTAAATCATTACAATATTAATTTATCAATATGTTTATCACTTACAACACCTGTCAGGAAATCCAGTCATGTGCTTTAAACGGTGAAATTACCTCACCTGTCAGTCAAAGGCACTCAATTCAATGAGAAAATTTGCCAACTATCTCCCCATGTACATTAATTAATCAGCCAGGCAATCAAATGAAAAGTGTATGAAAAGTATTTGTGGAGTGCATGCAACGTAGGTACAGCATTGAGACTCTCTTTTTCAATTGGCACCACTGGAGGTATTTGAATTTTCCAAATGGAAAATCACTGGAATATAACCCTTTCTTGAAATATAAGCCATCATAAAACAAAAATAGCATAAGAGCTAGAACAGCCACACAATTGTTATAATCTCAATATCTTAAAACTAAAATGACAATCCCATCAGCATTAATTAATACCTTGTATGATCTACACTCAGCATACTCTAAATCACCAATTAAATATTTCATATGTTGCAGGTGTTTGCTGAAAGCCTTATAACCATTGACGCCCTATCCATCTTACCTTGAAACTTTAATTATGAAACGAGAGCTTAAGAAGCTATGCCTGTCAGCATAGTCATGTGATGACATGATGTCACAAGCCTCTATTCTAGCTGAATCTTTGTACTTATGACTCATACTACTAATCCATAATGAATCAGGCTGGCAAGGCTGTTTCTAAGTCATTTAGTCAAATGGTATTTTCTTGCTAAATGTTCCTGAAAAATATAAATGTCATATGTATTATACATAGTTCACATAAACAGTCACCTCTAACTGTTTTAAAATTTATGTTCCTAATAGGAATCTTGTATTAACTAAATGAATTAGGTTTGAGGGGCAGTAATTTTATTTTATTTATTATTTTATTATTTTATTGTTAATCCTCACATGAGGATATTATTTCTTTTTTATATTTTATTTATTTTGTAATATATTTTATTGATTTTTTACAGAGAGAGGAAAGGAAAGGGATAGAAAGTCAGAAACATCGATAAGAGAGAAACATGTATCAGCTGCCTCTTGCACACCCACTACTGGGGATGTGCCTGCAGCCAAGGTACACGCCCTTGACTGGAATTGAACCTGGGACCTTTAAGTCCACAGGCCAACGCTTTATCCACTGAGCCAAACTGGATTCAGCGAGGATATTATTTCTATTAATTTTTAGGAAGAGTGGAAGGGAGGTAAGAAGGGGAGAGAGAAACATCCAAGTGAGAGAGACACATCAATTGCTAACCTCCTTCATACACCCTGACTGGGACACCAGGGATCAAACCTGCAACCCAGATATGTTCCCTGGACTGGGAATGGAACCCATGACCCTTCAGGTATGCAGGCTGACACTCTAACCACTAAGCCACATTCATGAGGACTATTTTTTTCTTTTAAATGTATACAATAAGTGAAAGTAATAAAATTTGTTACAAAAATTTATACCCATTTATTTTTAATATAGTTTTATTTATTTCAGAGAGGAAGGGAGAAGGAGAGAGAAAAAACATCAATGATGAGAGAATCATTGATTGACTGCCTCCTGCATGCCCCCCAACTGGGGATTGAGCCCTCAACCCAGGCATGTGCCCTGACTGGGAATGGAACTGTGACCACCTGGTTCATAGGTTGACACTCAACCACTCAGCCACACTAGTTGGGCACATTTCTAAAACTTTATATTTTATAAGAAAATATAAAGCCCTAACTGGTTTGGCTCAGTGAATAGAGCGTTGACATGTGGACTCAAGGGTCCTGGGTTCAATTCTGGTCAAGGGCACATGCCTGAGTTGCAGGCTCAATTCCTAGTAGGGCACATGCAGGAGGCAGCCAATCAATGATTGTCTTTCATAATTGATGTTTCTATCTCTCTCTTCCTCTCCTTTCCTATCTGATACTAATAAAATAAATTTTACAAAAGAAAATATAGAGGTTCACTTGATGTAGAATGTTTCACTTGTATTTTTGACATATATGATTCTGGATTCTGAAAGATGAGGTCAATAGATCATTACAGGAACCTATGGCAAATTGAACACCTGACAATGCTATTTCGTCCAAGCACTCCATTGACCTCATGTACAGAATTAAATCCTCTCTAAGTATACACTTCTTACTCTTATTTACCACCAAATTTATTCAAAGAAACCATCATGCTATCAAGATAACATTTAAGCTTTTCTAATTCTGCTATTCTCCATGGTCTTTCTGAAGGACTAAAAAATAAGCTAGCAAAGTCTGTCTTTGGTAGAATGAGGTTAAGATTATGGTACTACCTTCTAAGTGTTCTGGAGAATTAGCTAATTACTTAAAACACATATGATATTTCAAATAAAAGAAGCTATATCCTTAATGTAATTTAGAAGTCACAAGAAAAGTAATATAAACATATAATTATATACATATATATATATATTTATATATATATATATTAGAGGTCCAGTGCATGAAATTCGTGCATGGGGGTGGTGGTCCTCTCAGCCCAGCCTGCACCCTCTCCAATCCAGGACATCCCTTTTCCCTCTTACAGGATCAAGCTCTCTTTTCAGCCATCTTATAATAAAATGTGTGCAAGTTTCTAAGGTAAGGATGAGAGGCCTGGAGAAATAGCACTCATTAGTATAAATTTTAACCATGACTTTGAGCAAAGAGCAGAGTTCTGAGTGGATGTGACACAGTACTGTAATTGGATGGGTGGTACATAGAACACTATCTGGGCAGGGCAAGACTAGAGGCACAATAGAGTTTGGCAGAAGGGTGACATGCTATGGGACAGACTACGGTAAATTGAAAGGGTCAAACCATCTGGAGAAGTCACTGTAAAGAGAATTTCTTAGTTGCCTAAGAATTATGACCAACTCACATTCTACAATATTTACATATAATTTATGTATAATTATTCAATCACTAGGGCCGAGTGTAAGAAATTTGTGCTCGTGGGCAGGGGTGTCCCTCAGCCCAGCCTGCACCCTCTCCAGTCTTGGACCCTTGGAGGTCTGACTGCCCCAGAGGGATCGGGCCTAAACAGGCAGTCGGACATCCTTCTCACAATCCAGGACAACTGGCTCCCTGCCTGCCTCCCTGATTGTCCCTAACCACTTCTGCCTGCCAGCCTGATTATCCTTTAACCACTCCCCTGCCACCCTGATTAATGTCTAACTGCTCCCCTGCCAGCCTATTTGCCCCCAACTTCTTTCCTCTGCTGGCCTGGTCACCTCTAACTGTTCTCCCCTGCAGGCTTGATTGACCCCAACTGCCCTCCCTCGCAGGCCAGGTCCCTCCCAACTGCCCTTCCAGGCTGGCTTTGATCGCCCACAACTGCCCTCCCTTGCAGGCCTGGATCCTCCCAATGGCCCTCCCCTATTGGCCATCTTGTGGTGGCCATCTTGTGTCCACATAGGGGCACGATCTTTGACCACATGGGGGCAGCCCTCTTGTATGTTGGAGTGATGGTCAATCTGCAAATTATTCTTTTATTAGATAGGCTAGAGGCCTGGTGCATGGGTAGGAGCCAGCTGATTTGTCCTGAAAAGTGTCCCAGATCATTGTGGGGGTTCTCTTGGGGCATGGGGCAGCCTGGGTGAGGGGCCTGTGGTTGTTTGCAGGCTGACCATGCCCCCCAGCAACCCAAGTGGTGGCCCTGGGGTCTGGGATTAATTTATGTCTACAATTGAAACTTTGTAGCCTGGAGAGGAGCCAAGCCTTCTGCTCACTCAGTGGTGACCCATTTCTGTTTGGATTTATTTAAATTCTATAATTGAAACTTTGTACCCTAGAGTGGAGGCCTAGGCATTAGGGCTGCAGAAGTTTGGCTTCCTCCATCGCCCAAGCAACCCTAGCCTATGTTCTATCCAGCTCCGTGGCTACCTGTCACCATTTCTGGGATATATCTTTTATAATTGAAACTTTGTAGCATTAAGTGGAGGCTGAGGCCGGCAATGGCAGGCAGAAAGCTTGTCTTTCTCCATTGCCAGGGAAACCCAAGCCTCCCTCCTGCTCTCAGTGGCTGTAGCCATCTTGGTTGGGGTTTATTTGCTCCTAATTGGCTGGTGGGTGTGGCTGGTGGGCGTTGCTTGGTTGGAGGTATGGTCAGTTTGTATATTCCTCTTTTATTAGCTAGGATACTTTCTAAAAGGTGTATATCTCATCTAGATTCAATCCCTTAAATAGAATGGGTGTGATTAAATTGCAACAAAGAAAGGGAGACACCAGTTGAATTGGAATAGTTTTATTTTATTTTTTTATTTTTATTTTTTAATTTTTTTTATTGTTCAGTTTATTAATTACATTGTTTCCCTTTTTTATCCCCCTATATCTTCCCTCCACCCTGTACCTATCCCACCCTCCGCCCTCACCTCCCCCTCCCCAATGTCCTCTCCCATTGTTGCAAGATTTTTGTCCAATCTCTTGCTGTACTTCCAACAACCCTTTTCTCCCCAAGAATTGTCAGTCCATTCCCTCTCTATGTCCACGTTTCTGTTATAGTCACCAGTTTATCTTGTTCATCAGCCTATCAGTTCACTTGATTTTTATGTTTATTTGTTGATAGATGTGTATTTGTTGTTCATAATTTATATTTTTACCTTTTTCTTCTTCCTCTTCTTAAAGAATATCTTTCAGCATTTCATATAATACTGGTTTGGTGGTGATGAACTCCTTTAGCTTTTTTTTATCTGCGAAGCACTTTATCTGATCCTCAATTCTGAATGATAGCTTTGCTGGATAGAGTAATCTTGGTTGTAGATTCTTGCTCTTCATTATTTTGAATATTTCTTGCCACTCGCGTCTGGCCTGCATCGTTTCTGTTGAGAAATCCGCTGACAATCGTATGGGTGCTCCCCTGTAGGTAACCAACTGTTTTTCTCTTGCTGCTTTTAATATTCTCTCTTTATCTTTTGCTCTTGGCATTTTAATTATGATATGTCTTGGTGTGGTCCTCTTTAGATTCCTATATTTTGGGGTTCTGTGTACTTCTTGGGCTTTTAAGTCAGTTTCTTTCACCAGGTGTGGGAAGTTTGCAGTCACTATTTCTTCAAGTAGGTTTTCATTAACTTGCTCTCTCTCTTTTTCTGGCACCCCAATAATTCGGATGTTGGCTTGCTTGAGGTTGTCCCAGAGGCCCCTTACGCTATCTTCAATTATCTGAATTCTTTTTGTTTCTTGCTTTTCCAGCTGAGTGGATTTTGGTTCTTTGTATTTCAAATCTTTGACTTGGTTCTTGTGGCTCTCTGGACTGCTTTTAAGACTTTGTGTAATATTTTTTATTGCAGTCTGTGTATGCTTGATTTCTAGTTGGTCGTTTTTTTTATCTGTGAGGGTCTGGTTCATATCCTCAGAGGTCTTGTTCATTTCCCTGAGGGTCTCATTCATTTGCTTGTAAGTATCATTCATCTCCTTGTAATTCTCATTCATTTGCTGGTTGGTCTTGTTTATTTCCTGGTAATTCTCATTAAGTTGATCGGCCTTTTGTAGGAGCCTCTTGAAAAGCCTTATAACCGTGGTTTTGAACTCTATGTCTTGTCGTCTTTTCTCCTCCATTTCTTTCACACCTGATTTCTTTCCATGTCTCTGCATGGTGGCTGCTTTATGTGGTGGATATCCTCAAAGGGACAGTGGCTCAGTCTCCCCAGTTACCTGAGGTGGGTACTCTTACTGCAATCATTTATGGGTTGTATTCAGTGTTTTTGAATTTAAACCCAGCTTTTTGTTGTTAGCCCTAGGAGGGTTTGACCTCCAGGCCAATTGGCTGTGAAGGGAGACTGTGTTCAGGTTGGATGGGCAGAGTCTCTGGGCTGCCCGGGATGACAGCGGCAGCTGGGTCCTATGCGGCGCTTGCGCATGCGGGTCTGTGCTGGGTGGGGATGGCTGCAGACTCCTCCAAGAGAAAGCCGCTAGTCTCTTCCCCTTGCCAGACAACTCTGCCTTTCCCCAAATGTGCCTGCACACCAAAAGTCCAGCCCAGGGCTGTAAAATAGATGGTTTCCGGAACCAGGAGACAAGTTTCCAGGGGGCAAGTCGCGGGTTTGCGAGACCCTTGGGACTAGGAGCTTCTGCCACGCCGCTTCCAGGGTGCGTCCCACAGACCTTGGACCTCGCCGGTTCTGGGGAATCTGTGCAGGGAGACTTCTGGTACCCCGGATCTCGGACCTCGCCCGGCTCGGGAAATCTGGGCCCTGTCGGAGAAATCCGGCCGGTCCCTGTTCCAGCCCCAGCCCGCGCGCACGACCAGGGCTGCTCCTAACCTGTTTCCGTCTGCGCTCCCGCGGGTCCTGAGTCTGTGTCCCACCTCCGCTCCTATTAGTGTTGTTTACATTCAGCCAGCTTTCTGGCGATTCTGGGTGCTTGTCTGTTCTGCTGTTATGTTGTAGTTCTTAAATCGTTGCTCAGGGCAGAACAATAGGTGTATGCTTATGCCGCCATCTTGGTGTCTGAATTGGAATAGTTTTAAATTAACTTTGTGTGGCAAATGTCACAATGGCCCTAGGGTTACTTTAGGCTTTCAAAATAGTCTTGAGTTTTATAGAGCTAAACTCAATATAAAGGTATTAATATGATGCTGATGTTATCTTGATTATTATTTTACAAGTTAAACATAAAGTATATAAAATCCAGCAAACTTATGGAACAATACAGCTCAGCGCATGATTCAGTCATAGGAATAAGGTGACTGGTAATTATAGAGTCAGGAAGACCAGGAAATAAATCCTAACTCTACTTCTTACTAGCTTTGCTATATTGAGCACGTTGCTTCACCTGGTTGATTCTCAGTTTTCTAATCTGTAAAACATATGAAATAAGATCTATACATCAGTGTTAAAGATATATGTGAATTGCCTAGTAGAGTGCTCAGTAAAATTGTACCTTTTATTAAATAACTAGCGGCCCGGTACACAAAATTTGTGCACGGGAGGAGGGGGGATGTCCCTCAGCCCAGCCAGCACCCTCTCCAATCTGGGACAACTCGAGGGATGTCTGACTGCCCGTTTGCGATCAGGCCTAAATGGGCAGTCAGATATCCTCCTCACAATCAGGACTGCTGGCTCCAAACTGCTCACCTGCTTGCCTTCCTGATTGCCACTAACCGCTTCTGCCTGCCAGCTTGATTACCCCTAACCACTATCCTGCCAGCCTAATTGATGTCTAACTGCTCCCTTGCCAGCCTGTTTGCCCCCAACTTCCCTCCTCTGCTGGCTGGATCACCCCTAACTGCCCTCCTCTGCTGGCCTGATCGCCCACAACTGCCCTCCCTTGCAGGGCCTGGAAACTCCCAATGGCCCTCCCCTGCTGGCCATCTTGTGGTGGCCATCTTGTGTCCACATGGGGGCAGGATCTTTGACACATGGGGGCAGTCCTCTTGTATGTTGGAGTGATGGTCAGTTTGCATATTACTCTTTTATTAGATAGGATAGAGACCTGGTGTATGGATTGGGGCCAGCTGATTTGTCCTAAAGAGTGTCCTGGATCAGGGTGGGTTTTCCCTTGGGGCATGGGGCAGCCTGGGTGAGGGGCCTGTGGTGGTTCCCAGGCCAGCCATGCCCCCAAGCGACCCATGTGGAGGCCTTGGTATGTGGGATTTATTTTATATTCTAAAATTGAAACTTTGTAGCCTGGAGTGGAGCCAAGCCTTCTGCTAGCTTTGTGGTAGCAGCGATTTCTGTTGGGACACTTAACTTCTATAATTGAAACATTGTAGCCTGGAGTGGAGGCCTAGGCCAGCCAGAGCTGCAGAAGCTTGGCTTCCTCCATTGCCCGGGCAACCCAAGCCTCTGCTCTCTCCAGCTCCATGGCTGCTGCCATTTCTGGGATATATCTTCTATAATTGAAACTTTGTAGCATTGAGTGGAGGCCTATGCCAGCAACGGCAGGCGGAAAGCTTGGCTTCCTCCATTGTCAGAGAATCCCAAGCCTCCCTCCTGCTCTCAATGGCCACAGCCATCTTGGTTGGGGTTTATTTGCTCCTGATTGGCTGGTGGGTGTGGCTGATGGGCATGGCTGGTGGTCAATTTACATATTACTCTTTTATTAGATTGGACTATTGGCCAGGTGCACAAAATTTGTGCATTAGGTGGAGTTCCTCAGGTTGGCCTGCCCCCTCTTACAGTCCGGGAGCCTACAGGGGATGTCCTACTGTCCTTCCTCTTTGGCTGTATGGCCTCCCTCTGTAGGAGGAGACCGGGCAATCATAGAAAGGTACTGCTCCAATCACCTCGTTGCTGCTGCCACTGCTGACCCCCATGGCTGCTGGCACTCGGCCCTCCCTTCTTAGAGCTGGCCCTGCCTCCTGCCCACTGGTGGGAGGGGGCAGTCTGGTGCCAGGCAAGCTGGAGGAAGGGCTGTGGGAAGTTGAGGCACAGCACATTGCACCACTGCGGAGCCGTGGCTCTGGGACTTGCCCACGCAGTTGTCTCTATGGCTGCCTCCACAGAAGGGACAGCACGAGGACCGGGACCACCCAGCCCCCTCTCCTGTTGCCTCTGTGCCCAGGCCTCTACTACACAGCCGCCTCTTCCGCACCACCTCTGTGAAAGGGACAGTGGCGGTGGCAGCGGTGGTACCTCCTCTGCTCCCACTCCCACGATATTTCTAGGGTATCTACTGTGGTGTCACCAACCTGGGACAGCTCACTGGGCAATGCACTCCTGCGTGGGTATTTAGCTGTGGTAGCATTGCATATTTGGGGTTCCCCATGGTAGCATTGATATGTGGAGTTGGCCATGGTGACTAGGAGTCCTGGGTGGGGAGAAACAATCTCAGGGGAGACATGGTGTGGTGAAGGCTAGGGCATATCCGGGGGATGGGCTGGAGTGAGGAGGCTGGGACTGGGGTCTGGAGACTAGACAGGGGCCAGAGATCTCACTTGGCTACTGAGGGATGTGGCCTTCTGCTGGCCAGGGAGGTGAGGCTGTGGTTCTGTGAGAGCATGTGCTGCTGGGGCTCATGGGGTTTGTTAGACAGGCCAGGAGGTGTTGTGAGAGTTTTAGAAATTTTATTTTTAATACATACCAGTATATCCATTTCAGCAAGCAAGAGTAGGGAGGGCAGAATATTTATGTCTCTGTGTAGGTCGTAAGTGCAGGCATTTGCAGGAAGGTGGGTCTAGTGTTGCTTTTCTCAGCTGCTTAGCTTCTCTTGTGACATCTGAAATGCAAATAACAGGAAAACAGCAGAGAGGGCCGGAGCCTCCAGTGGGGACAATAGAAAAGTACTGAGCGCAGGGGAGAAACTGAGGGCTGGGGAAAGATACAGAATATGCCTAACAGGGTTTGGCTGGCCTGGGACCCAGTCTGCTGCTGGATCTGCTGCTGCTGCTTGGCTGTGCATAGCTTCAGTGATCCTGAGGCCGCTGAAACTGGGCGTGTCCTGCCAGGCCTGTAGCCATGCCAGTGCTGCCTTCCTGTTGTTGTTGTTGCTGCTGCTGCTGCAGCTGCTGCTACTGTTGCTTCACGGCATCCATCTGCACTGTGGTTCATACTCGCCACACTGGGGTTGTGTCCCAGGTTCATGATGTTCAAGACCTAGCCCTGGGGGTTCAGGCCTCCCAGTACTTGCAGCTGCAGAGGGACAGCAGGTCGTGGCCTGCTGGCTTGCACGGTGTTCAGGTTCAGCAGGCTGGGCTAGAGCTGAAGGCTGGGCTGGCTGGCCATTTACTTGATCATGTGTTATTTCATGAGAGCTGCCATCATCTGAGGGTTTGACTTGAGAATGTTGAGCACTCGTTGCTGCTGAGGGAGCTGGGTTACTTCAGGGTCTGCAGGAGGTCCTGCAGGGCACCTGGAGAGATGCTCTGAGTGGCTACACCCTGGGGCTTCATAAACATTGTGGGTCTAGGCTTGCCTCACATTGGCTGTTGCAGGGGGATGGTACTGGCTGCCACTGCTGAGGATAGGAGTGCAAAATAATAGGCCCACTGACCTTGTTGGGTCACATTCAGGCTTATGGGGCCAACTGGCTCTTGGGGGTCACTATGTCTCAGGGGCATAGTGTTGGTGCTCACCCATTATAGGTGCTGCTGCTGCGCCTCACGTGCAATCTTCCGGGCTCCTCCACTGATACAGGTGTGCCTGGGTGGGATGCGGTAGGGCTGGCACCTGGTTAGTGGGCTTCCCTGTGCAAACTGTGGTGGAGGGCTAAGTTCAGCCACACTGGGGAAGCCGGCTAGTGACATGCTCATATGCAAGGGCTGGGGCAAAGTAGGGGCTGTGGTGTCCAGGGTATGCTGGGATGCAGTGTGGAGGTGGGAGGGGGTGCTGAAGGAGGGGAAGGCAGACTCAGCTAAGGCATGGTACAGGTGTTGATGGTGGCATCTGCTGGTGCATGAGCTACATGTGCTGCCGGCAGTGCTGTATCTCCTGCTGACAGAGCTTCTGCTTGACGTTGAGGCAGTAGAGAATGGGGCATGTGTTTTCTTAGCATGTGTTTGGCATGGTAGCAGCAAAGGGTGATGAACTGCTTGCACATTCCACAACCTCCAATGGTCTTGCATTGGCAGCCCTTGGCGTGCTGCACAGCCTACTTCATCTTCTGATAGGATGGCTGTGAGCAGTTGGCATCACAGCACTGGTGGTCATGCCTCAGGAACTGGATGCAGTGCTGGATGGCCTAGCACAGCCACTCATGGAGGCTTCTGAACTGTGGCTCATTCTGGCTGCCTTCCTCATCATCCAGACCTAGCCCCACTTTCACTATCTTGTGGGTGTGGCCCTTTATGTTGTAGCAGTTGATGTCCTCACACCAGCCACCACTCCCACTGGGCTGGTTACTGCTTCTGCTCTGGTTCCCTGACAATGGACACCCTTAGTGCTGCTGTGGAGGCAGGAGAGGCTCCCACCACTGCCACCACTACTGCATTTGCCAGCAGTGGGACCGTACTGACCACCAGGGGGCAGCTCCTGCTTTAAGCATCTGTCCCCTAGTGGTCAGTGTACATTATAGAAACTGGGAGTTCTGATGTTTGGTTGATTTACATATTAGCCTTTTAATATATAGGATTGTTGATGGTCTTACAACTGCCCCTAGATACAGTAAAGGCAACAGATAATTTAAAAAAGTATAAGGTTCTATGAACTTTATCACTTTGGAAAAGTTTCACAAACAAGACAGGCTTCTCTCTGGCTGGGATAGCCCAGTTGGTTAGAGAGCCATATCAATATGCCAAGGTTGTAGGTTCAAACCCCAGTCAGGGCACATATAAGAATCAACCAATGAATGTATAAATGAGTGGAAAAAAATTAATCTTACTCTCTATCTCTCTCTTCTCTCTAAAATCAATAAATAAAGAAAAATAAAATTTAAAAAGACAGGATTTATGCTGACATTTGAATGATGAGTAAGTTATGTTTGGGCAGAAAAGATTCTTTGAATGGGAAGAGGCTTCATTACATTAAGGGACAATGAAATAAGCCAGTCAGAGAAATACAAGTATCACATGATCTCATTATATGTGGAATCTAGTGAACAAAATAAACTGATGAACAAAATAGATCCAGAGACATAGAAGCATGGAACAGACTGTAATCTCAAAGAGAAGAGGGGTGGAGGCTGGGAAGAGATCAACCAGAAAACTTGTATGCATATGCATAACCCATGGATACAGACAATAGGGTGGTGAAGGCCTGGCCAGGGTGGGTGCAGGGCAGAGGGGACGAGGGGAGGAGGGAGGGACATCTGTGATATTTTCAACAATAAAGATTTAAAAAGATAGTTATTACACTGGTCTAATGAGGAATTCATTTTATGGAGACATGGATAATATCAATACCATTGTAATATCCTGGTTATTATTTAACAGGAAAGGAATGAAACGGGAGACTAAAAGATACAAACATGCCATTTACGTGATAGAACCATCAAAAAGCTGTATTTAACTTTCTCCAAGTCTATTTCCTCCTGATTGATGGCAGTTTAGATGCATTCCAAGTAAGCTCTTTGGCCAGGATGGGTGTGGCCACTGCAAGTCTGTAATCTAAATAAATAAAATTATAGACAAAGAGACCCCCTCCCCCCCCCCCCCTCTCTCTCACACACACACACACACACACACACACACACACACACACACACACACACACTGGCCCTCTTGGGAATCCTGCTGCAAGGGGATGCTCTCCCCAGTGCGCACATGGTGCAAGGCTATGTTGGGCTCCAGAGGTGGACTAATGGAGTTTGATCTGGCTCTGAGGATAAATGAGATCCCAAAATAAAAAAAGAAATATTTAATGTATTTATACTATAATATATTTTAGGTCAATGCAGGCGGGGAAGTCCAGAGCCAAGCCAATGCACCTGCAAGCTGTATACCTCCCTCCCCTCAACTGGTGGGCATAGTTATGATGTAACCAGCATCTGCCACAGAGACATTAAACCACCAATCAGTGCCCTGGGTCCCACCCCTTCCCGTTCTGCCCTGGGCCTAACCCCTTCCTGTTCCTCCCCTCAAAAGGTATCTTCAGTGCCCCACTTGTCACTGATCTCCCAGACTTCTCTCCTGGTCTGGGAGCCAGTCTAGCTGGGTCCTTTCCTCTTCCCCTCCCCCTCCTCTAATCCTGGCTTCTCTACCTCCTCCATAATAACTCCCTCCCCCCCCATTTAAAATGTCTTGATTTCTGGCTTCCATCTCCTGTGCCTCGAACCTTACAATATATAGCACAAATATTATATTTTAGACTTACAATAGCTTATTGTATAGTATACTATAGTGTTTCTGTAGTTATCCTTCAGATAATTATTTAATGTAAAAAATTCCAGTTGAATAATGTTTCAGTCATTTTGATATAGGCCAGGCATTCCTGAATTGATAACCAAAGGAAAAAAAAAAGTTGTCTAGCTCATTACATGCCCCAAGGCTGTATGAGTCTGTTTGTCAACCAGCTTTCAGGAGGAATGCAAGATGTTTAAAATGTAAATCTTTCTGACCCCTGGGATGTGACAAGCTCCATGTTCAACCAGGATGGGGCCAAGCTAACAGCAAAACATCTTTTACCTTTTGGGGCTTTTTATTTCTGTGTTTAAGGTGGGGAAAAGAATACTCAGGAAGATCGTGATAGCAAATATCCAAGTAATTAACCATCTTACAATCTTTATTGTAGAAAAGGATAAACTCATTCTTTGTAGTGTCACAGAAATAGATCTGCAGGGTAAAAGATACAGCAAGGCCAATTTTAGCTTTACATAGGAAATATTTTATAGACTTGGCTGAAAATAGCTTAGCCTGATTCATGAAGATGAAAATACTTAAGCCAAATGGGGATGATCAGTTGTTTAAGAGGCAAGAAGGAGCTATTGATTAACTCTTCATTCTTTTGCATGTTAGCATGACCTGAGGGTTGTTTTATTAAACTACACTGACATCAGAACCCTACTTCAAATCAATTTATCAGAATCTCTGGTGGGCAAGTCTATGGGCATTGATGTTTTTATTAGCAGCAGGGTTGTGAATCACTACATTAGCCAAGTTAAGTCTAGCAAATACCTTATGAGCAAATCCCTTCTCTGTAATGTTACTTAGGAGGATATCAGGAACAAGCACTTGCAAGCATGGTCAATAATGAGATGGGTATGCAGAATGGAATGAGAGCAATCCAGTTTAAAGGCAAGTGAGACAAAGAAGGGGCTACTTGAGTCCAGCTGCCAGATAATGGCGACTTCTACAGTGAACATGCATGGCTTTTCTAATCAGAAAAGGAAGTGTCATTAAATTAGCAATAATATTAAAGAAAATGAATACAATTTTGAAACAGTTCTCCAGCCTCATCTTCCGTTCCTCCGTTTCCCCCACCCAAAGCCCCAACACATGCATATAATACTTGTATTTTAGCTACAATTGATTCCTCAAGATTCTGGAAACATTTTAAATTAGTGTCTGTCCTACACAATATTCAGCCATTTTTGTAGAATAACTGAAAATGAACTTTCTATACTAACTCTGCTTCCTTCTCTTTAGGATGAAATCAAGCTTACCTTTAAATCTTGCTCAACCACTACATCCTCTGAAATTTTCCCTGAATTCCTTGTATTGCTTGTTTCTCTACTGTGTTTCTTTACAATTTTTAACATAGTCCATGGGCTGTATTTATGACATTGCATTTTGGTTATTTTTATTTGTGGTTATCTCCCTAAATTTTTTTGTTTTCTCCTCTGGGCAGCATTTGGGAGATAAATTAAATAAAAATCAGATGTTTTTCAGAGAATGATAAAATAATTGATAGAATCATAGATGCTAATTGAGGTTATTTTGAGTCTGAGGCAAGGTTTTCATTTTGCACTGGAACCCATAAATTATGTAGCCAGTCTTTTATCTAGCAGCAGTCAATTTAAACACCGTATATCCTGGAAGTGTTTGAAAAGTCATTTCTGAAGCTCCTGAGAGAGGCCATAGCCAGAGATCTAGAATTAGGACTTATGCACAGAGAGGAACTAAAATTCATTCATTTATTCCTTCAACTTTTTACAAAGCATATTTTCATTGATTTCAGAGAGGAAGGGAGAGTGAAAGATAGACACATTAATGATATGAGAGAGAATCATTGATTGTCTGCCTCCTATATGCCCCTTAATGGCGATTGAGCCTGCAACCTGGGCATGTTTGCTGGCTGAAATTGAACTGTGACGTCCTGGTTCACAGGTCGATGGATGCTCAACCACTGAGCAACACTGGTCTGGCTATCCCTTCAACTTTGATTGTCTTCCACATGCAAAGGTATTGCCTTTACATCTGCTAAGTACTAAGGATATATTGGAAGCAACTGTGACTGAATGATTCTGTTCTTTTGGAGATTATACTCTAATGAGAGTGAATGGGACAGTGCAAATCAGTTCTCTGAGGTAAAGCATATATGAAGTAAACAGCAGGTGGCTAATACATGGGCACTAGAAAACACTTCCTTTAATAAACAGGAGAAGAAAAATGAATTAGTTAACAATAGAGAAAGAATAGAAGAATGACAGGAAGAGAAGTTATAAAAAATAATGAAAACTTAGAAAATGAAAGACCATAGTTTCAAAGTAGTTCTTTTAGCTTAAAGACTGTTAAAAATAAATTTTTCAAACTAGAGGTGTCTGTGCAATTTATATACAATCCCTATTTTTCTCTTAATTTATTCATCCAATTTCTTTACCTTTCATTTTGATAGGGATATCAAATTTTCTCTATAATTATCTTTGGTCCTATAGTAATTCCCTGAACCAATCTCAATATATGTTTGGAAAGGCCTTCAGTTCAGGCATTAGTCCTCAAACTTTGAAACATTCCTATAAGGATCTCAATTACTTTTACAGATTCTATGAAAGCTTTTGACATTTCCCTGAACTAGCAGTTTAAAAGCCTGCAATCCTAAACCCAACATTAAATTGACTGCTGCTAGATAGAAGACTGGCTACATAATTTATGGGTTCCAGTGAAAAATGAAAATATTGACCTGCTTATTCAAAAAATTTTGAAATTTCAAGATGGTGACACAAGGCACAGATCATATGCCATGACTAGATGTTTATCAAAAACTCAGTTGAAAGCAATAATTTTTATAAAGGATGTTCAGTCTTCTACTCATTCTTTCAACCTTGTAACATATTTCTCTGAATTAAACCTGGCGAACTGAGAACTTCATGTCAAGTAGAGTAGCTAGATAGAATGTGGCAAGGCTGTGGGTGTTGGGGGGTGCAATGGGGGAAGTAAGAACACATATGTAATACCTTAATCAATAAAGAAAAAAATATAGCAAGCCCTGCCGGGCTGGTGGAGTTCAGTGGTTGAGCATCCCCCTATGAACTAGGAGGTCACAGTTTGATTCCCGCTCAGGGTGTGCAGGAGGCAGCCAATCAATGATTCTCTTTCATTGATGTTTCTAAATCTTTCCCTCTCCCATCCTTTCTCTGAAATTTATATATATATATATAAATTATATAAAATACAGTGAACCCAGGTAAATTTTAACTTTAGGTAAACAATGAATAGTTTTTAAAGCCTATGTATATCTCATGCAATATTTGGTACATGCTTGTCCTAGGCTTATTTGTTGTTTATCTGAAATTCATATTTAACTGGAAATCCTATGTTACTTTTTGCTAAATTTATCAATTCTAATTCCAAGATCATTTCCTTTGACTCTTTGTAAAGTATATTTAATACATTTCTCATCAGAATATTGTACTATATTGAGAATGGCTATCATCAGCAAATCAACAAATGACAAGTGCTGGCGAGGATGCATAGAAAAAGGAACCCTTGTGAATTGCTGGTGGGAATGCAGACTGGTGCAGCCACTGTGGAGAATAGTATGGAGTTTCCTCAAAAAACTAAAAATAGAGCTCCCATTTGACCCACTAATCCCACTTCTAGGAATATATCCCAAGAAACTAGAAACACCAGTCAGAAAGGATACACATTCATAGCAGCACAATTCACCATAGCTAAGATTTGGAAACAGTCTAAGTGCCCATCAGCAATGAGTGGATTAAAAAAACTGTGGTGCATCTACACATTGAAATACTAAAAGTAAAAAACAAGGAATTCTCACTATTTGCAACAGCCTGGATAGAACTAGAGAGCATTGTGCTAAGTGAAATAAGCCAGTCAGAGAAAGATAAATGTCACATGATCTCACTCAGTTATGAAATATAATGAACAACATAAACTGATGAACAAAAACAGATCCAGAGATAGAGAAGCATAAATTAGATCATCAAACCTCAGAGGGAAGGTAGAGAAGGGTGGGAGTAAGGGGGAGAGATCAACCAGAGGATTTATATGCATGCATATAAGCCTATCCAATGGATCCAGACAATAGGGGAGGTGAGGGCATGAGTGAGGGGTTGGAGGGGGAACAATCAAGGGATAAGGACACATATGTAATATTTTATTCAATAAAGAAACTTAAAAAAAAATAAGTTTGCTTTTCCAGAAAAAAAAGAGAAAAGCCCCTAGTAAATTTGAATCAGTATTTATAAAGTTGTGAAGATATTTTAAATGCTTTTTAAAATATCATTTTATTGATTTTATAGAGGAAGTCAGAGGGAGAGAGAGATAGAAACATCAATGATGAAAATCATTGATCAGCTACTTCCTGTACACCCTCTACTGGGGACTGAGCCCACAACCCAGGCATGCGCCCCTGACCAGAACAGAACCCGGGACCTTTCAGTCTGCAGGGCAACACTCTAGCCACTGAACCAAATCAGCTAGGGCTGTTGTGAAGCTATTATTCTTTCTATTTTTAAAATGCTGTCTTAAGGGAATCCATAACAGAAAAGTATATTATTATTTCTACATGTATTTATAATCTCACCAGTTGGTATCTTTTAGACATCAAAAATGGGATATCTGATACCACCTTTCTCTTTGCATTGGCTTCTAAGAAACTTAGATAAAATAGTATAATGCTGAGAGAAACCAAGATGGCGGCATAGGTAAACATCAGAACTGCTGCCTCACACAACAATTTCAAAACTACAACTAAAAGGCAAAACAGACATCATCCAGAAACACAGGAAGGCTGGCTGAGTAGAAATTCTACAACTAGAAGGAAAGAGAAAAGCACACTGCGACTCACGGGAGCTGCGGAAGTACAGAGGCAACATGGAGAGGGCTGGCAACTGAGTAAGTGGCTGTCTTTTTCAAGCTGGAAGAAGACGCAGGCTCCTGACTGCTCTGAACTCTAGTCCAGGGGAGATTCTAGGGAACCAATCCTATACAGAGAGAAACTGGACTCTCTGGCAGGGGACAAAACTCAAGGGCGGCTTTCTCTCAAAGCTGCTTGCAGCAATTCCCATGGGAAACTGAGACCCTGGGGCCTCTTAGGGCAGAGCTGATGGGAAGCCATTGCTGTTTACTCAGGCCTGAGATCCCATCTCATGAAGCCAATGCTGTTTGCTTTGCCCTGAGACTCTGCCCCATCCAAGCTGACAGCAGAGGCTTTTGCACACGAATAGCCTGGTCTTTTGAATTCTAAATTTACCTTCAAACTGCAGCTGAGTCAGTGAAACCTCGAACATCCAAAAGAAAGTCCAAGGCCCAACAGCAGCTTGCATTACTTCACAGTGGGATCTCATCTGGGCACCTCCAAAACCCAAACAAATAAGAGAAATCTGCAGATCTCTCCATAGTTCCTGCTGGGTGGCCACAGGCAGAATCTAAATTGGTACCTCCTTGGAGATCCAAGAGCCAGTGCCCAGGGGTCATAGTAAGATAATCCTGACTACAATTCCTCAGATCCATAAGGGACACACTCAGGGGGCAGAATCTGTGAGCACCCAAGCTCTACTGAAGCAAGTATTGCTTCATAAGGGTGTATCCAGCACAGAAGTTCTCCCATCATAGACACAGCTGATCCTCACAGGCAATTTGCCTGGAGGTCAATTCCTTCTAGTGATACCAACAACAATCAAGGCTTAACTACAATAAGACTGTCCACACAGTCCACAAAGGGGTGCACCAAGAGTGGCCACCTCAGGTAACTGGAGAAGCTGAGTGACTAGACCCTATAGGATACCTAGCACACAAAGCCACTCTATCAACCCCCACGGAAGCAGCCCAAATGCAGAGACAAAGAAAAAGGTCACAAATGAAAGAAATAGAGGAAAGCAAACTACTGGATATAGAGTTCAAAACCACGGTTATAAGGTGTTTCAAGAATTTTCTAGAAAAGGCTGATAAATTTAGTGAGATCCTTGAGGATGTGAAAAAGAACCAACTAGAAATTAAGCACACACTGACTTAAATAAAAAATATTATAAAGAGATCCAACAGCAGGCTAGAGGATTGCAAGAATCAAATCAAAGATTTGAAATACAAAGAGGCAAAAAACACCCAACTGGAAAAGAAAAAAGAATCCAAAAATATGAAGTTAGTGTAAGGAACCTCTGGGATAACTTCGAGCGTACCAACATCAGAATTATGGAGGTGCCAGAAGAAGAGAGAGAGCAAAATACTGAAAACCTATTTGAAGAAATAATGACAGAAAACTTCCCCTATCTGGTAAAAGAAATAGACTTACAAGTCCAGGAAATGCACAGAACCCGAAAAAAGAGGAATCCAAAGAGGACCACACCAAGACACATCACAATTAAAATGCTAAGAGCAAAGGACAATGAGATAATCTTAAAAGCAGCAAAAGAAAAACAGTTAGTTACCGACAGGCAAGTTCCCACACATCTGTCAGCTGATTTCTCAACAGAAACTATACAGCCAGAAAGGTGTGGCAAGAAATATACAAAATTATGAATAGCAAGAATCTATAACCAAGATTACTCTACCTAGCAAAGCTATCATTCAGAATTTAAGGTCAGATAAAGAGCTTCACAGATAAGAAAAAGCTAAAGGAATTCATTACCACCAAACCAATATTATATGAAATGTTGAAAAGTATTCCTTAATAATAATAATAATAATAAAAAGAAAAAGGTAAATATAAAAATTATGAACAACAAATACATATCTATCAACAAGTGACTCTAAAAATCAAGTGAATAAAAAATCTGATGAATTGAATAAACTGGTGAATATAATAGAATCAGGGGCATGGAAAGGGAGTGGACTGACAATTCTCAGGGTGGATAGGGATGTTTGGGGTATGGCAAGAGACTGGACAAAAAATTGTACACCTATGGATGACATTGGGGGGTAAGAGCAGAGGGTGGGGTGGGAACTGGGTGGAGGCAATCAATGGGGGAAAAGAGGAACAATTGTAATAATCCGAACAATAAAGTCTTATTTAAAAAAATAAAAATAGCCAAGACCGGTTTGGCTCAGTGGTAGAGCGTCGGACTGCGGACTGAAGGGTCCCGGGTTCGATTCCGGTCGAGGGCATGTACATTGGCTGTGGGCACATCCCCAGTAGGGGGCGTGCAAGAGGCGGCTGATCGATGTTTCTCTCTCATCGATGTTTCTGACTTTCTATCCCTCTCCCTTCTGCTCCGTAAAAAATCAATAAAATATATTTTAAAAAATTAAATAAATAAAAATAAAAATAAAAAATAGTATAGTGCATCTCATACAGATTATATATATACATATATATACATACTCACATATATATATGCACTATTATTTCTCATTTTACCTTATCTCTCCTACGCTCATTTTCTTCTTCTCAATATTTAAATATTCTCTCTCTCTCTCTCCCCCCATATATATATATGTGTGTGTATATATATGTATATGTGTGTGTGTGTGTGTGTGTGTGTGTGTGTGTGTGTGTATATATATATATAAAACTAGAGGCCCGATGCATGAAGATTCGTGCAAGAATAGGCCTTACCTTTCCTGGCTGCTGGCACCAGCTTCCCTCTGGCAACCGGGGCCCAGGCCTTCGCTCTGACTGCCACATTCTGCCTTCATTTTGGATAGAGTCTCCTTTCTGTAGCTCCTTCCATACCCCACACCCTCCTCATAGCAGGCATTCTGCTCCACCCCAGCCACTCTGCCCAGAGGCCCAGAGCAGCCATGGTGACAACACAAGTGTCCTGGACCGACCACCAACATCTTTGTCATGTCAATTTGCATATTCCCTTCTTATTGGCTGTGGGCACTGCCATCTTTGATGTGGAGTGATGGTCAATTTGCATATTCTGTCTTTATTATATAGGATAAGCATCCTATATTTGGGAAAAGCAGGTAGTGAATAACAAGTTACATAATACAAACAAAGAGACTTCCTAGAAAGTATAGATGTTGTTGGTAATCTTAAATTTCTTACTAATTCTAATGTTTCATAAATAATTAATAATTTAATATATATGCAATATAAGGAAATACAAAGCTATTATTTATTTTTAAAATTAGAATTTTAGAAAAGTGCTTAGAACAAGATCTCACATGAACTTTATAAAACACTCACCCAAAGTAGTTTCAAAGAATACAAAACCAAGTTGAATAATATTATGTAATAGAGGGTGTTAACTTGAAACCTGCATATCTGTCATAAAATATATAACTGTATGTGAATACTTAGTCAACAGATATTTGTTATTAGAAAAGTTTAAAGTAAGATATTGAATATATTATGTTATTAAATGAAAGATATTCATTAATACAAGTTTGTTGTTGATTATGTATAATTGCCTAAACCTAAAATTTTGTCTTATTTGTTTTGTAAAAGAAAAATAGCTGTTTAGGCCAAGTGATTTATTTTCTTGTTCTAATAAGATTGGTACAAATCATTAGCTATTTAATGGAGCTTTCTTTTATTTGAGTCTCTATCCCTGCAAAATATTAATAAGTTACTCATACATGTTGGCTCATTTATAATAGATAATCACTGAATAAGAATTTCCAGTCATCAGACAGATTTATATCACAGCTGTTAATACATGATTTTTGCTCATCTTATAACTAAATAACATTATTATCTTAGAGGAATATGGTTGTAATACTTGAACTGTAAGAATAAATCTCTCCTATATACCAACAATGACCAAATCGAATTTGAAATAAAAAACAATACTATTTATAGTAGAACCCCCAAAATAATTTTTTTTGGTATAAATCTAAAAAAATATATAAGATTTATATTAAAAAACTAAAAAATAAAATCAAAGAACTAAATAGAGATATTTTATCATCATGCATAGGAAGACCCAATATAATCAAGATTTAGTTCTCAATTTGATTTGCATTCAGTGTAATCCCAATAAAATTCCCAGCAAGTTCTTTTATGGATATCAACAAATTCATCTTAAAGGTTATATGCAGAGGTAAAAGACCCAACATAATGTTGAAGGAGAAGACAAAGAATAAATTTCCTACTTAAATTCATTAAAAATGAAAGATAGATGGATTTCTGCAAACATAATATGTTGAGAAAATGTAGTTGTTATGTCAATAATTATATGAATAAACAAATCTTTACTTGATCTTTATTGCATTTACATCTATGTTTTAGAAGAAATTTTCTAATATAAGGACACACAACAAATAAGACTTTAAAATGCAGGTGATTTAGACATTCTGATTTATTTGATCTGGGGACAATGTCTAGAAACTTATATTTTACTAGTAATAAGTACAAATCACTCAGCCTATAGTCATCCTCCAAATGAATTTCAGATCAACTGTGAGAAACATAGCTCTACAAATATGACCGATGTTTGTAAAACATCTTCAGTTAGAAATCAATATGCTTCTCTGTGAATCTGATAGAATTAGAAAATGTTGATGGTCATTTTTAAGTGAGATTTTCAGCAACTATTTAAAATATTGTTCAAGGTAATATTTCCAATGTTTATGTAATGATTTCTATTATTATTTTACATGAAAATATGTTTTTGCTTCTCTCCTCCCCAACTAGGATAAGGGCCATAGCCAAAATTTAGGGGACAGACCTTTATAATTTAAAAAAAAAAAACAGAAAAATAGATGGATTACTTTAGGATAAAGCAGTGGTCAGCAAACTCATTAGTCAACAGAGCCAAATATCAACAGTATACACGAATGAAATTTCTTTTGAGAGCCAAATTTTTTAAACTTAAACTTCTTCTAATGCCACTTCTTCAAAACAGACTCGCCCAGGTCATGGTATTTTGTGGAAGAGCCACACTAAAGGGGCCAAAGAGCTGCATGTGGCTCATGAGCTGCGGTTTGCTGACCACTGGGGTAATAGTAATTGAATAAAATGCATTTGCTCTCATTGCAATGAAAGGCCTGATAGTTTCAGTGCTGAGGACCATTTTCTATGGTAGGTGGCATTCATCACATAGAGTCAGACCTTCCTACCTCCGTGGGGTAAACTTTAAAGGAACTGAATGATTGACAATCCAAGTGAAAAAAGTCTGAATTAGGCCCAGAGGATGGCATGTATGTGAAACAAAAAAAATGCCATATGGGAAGAGAAAAAGTATTTCTACAAAAAGGCTTCCAGACAGATCTGGAATGGGACACTCAAAAGCACTGCTATGAAAGGTACAAGTAGAATGAGCTTAATGGTGCATAACAGTTACTCCTAATTCCCACTCAAGGTGGATTTTTTCACAGATCAACACTTGAAAAATGAGGTAGAGGACAATTCAGCACAGCCTTTGAAGTCCATCTGAGTGCTTGGTCACCTAAGGGTTTTTTCCCCCACTAAATATATTATTTGCCATGTATGCTAAGAAGCTAGTAAAGAAATAGTACTTATCAGACATTAATATTTAGCTTTTTAAGATCACATAAAATAGCAATGGTAAATTGATTAGTGTAATTACCTCTTAAATATTGATACAATGGTGGGTAATTATTTTAAATTACTAATAATTTCTAATTAAGGACCTGCTATTTATTTCTCATTAAATTTGATATATTAAACCTAGTTACATTTAAATTAAGTACTTATGGTTGTAGGCAAGAAGAGCATTGTAATATGATGTAATATGAGTCAGAAGTCCCAGATTCTAACCTATATTCCAAGCTTTTACTCAAATTAGCTGAGTATTTTGCAAGGTATTTAACATTTCTTGAGATATTGTTCCTCATGTAGGATAATTTTCATACTTAATTTGAAACAGCTAGTTAGTCCCTTTTTAATATGAAAAAGAAGAATATTACCTTTGGTTAAAAGCCTAGAGAGAATTAAACTCTTAAGGATGGTTTTATTTATTGGGTTAGCCAGTTCACTAGTGAAAATAAATGCTTTATGCACTGTTGACATAACCATCTGAAAATGAGGCTCTAGTATCCTTAATCTTGGAACTCAGAATTTTGTTTTTTTCTGAGCACAGGTTTTTTTTTTTTTTTAATTTTTTCCAGAGAGGAAGTTAGAGAGAGAGAGAGACAGAGAGAGAGAGAGACAGAGAGAGAGACAGAGAGAGATATCAATAATGAGAGAGAATCATTTATTGGCTGCCTCCTGCACACACACACACACACACACACACACACACACACACACCAGGAATCAAGCCCAGGTATATGCCCTTGACTGGAATTGAACCTGGGACCCTTTAGTTCGCAGGTTGATGCTCTGTCCACTGAGCCAAACTGGGTAGGGCTGGGCACACATTTTATTTTTTTATTTTTTAAAATATATTTTATTGATTTTTTTACAGAGAAGAAGGGAGAGGGACAGAAAGTCAGAAACATCGATGAGAGAGAAACATCGATCAGCTGCCTCCTGCACACCCCCTACTAGGGATGTGCCTGCAACCAAGGTACATGCCCTTGACCAGAATCGAACCTGGGTCCCTTCAGCCCGCTGGCCAACGCTCTATCCACTGGGCCAAACCAGTTTCAGCTGGGCACACATTTTAAATACATTTTTGGAAAAAAACAAATGTGGGTATTTTCTTTCCCATCTACGCCCCTCTACAACTTTTATACTATTACAAGATTATATTACTTGTTCTTAAACAAGTCCTTATGCTTTTCTACATGCATTTCATTCTCGAATATCTTCTTGATTTTTGGTAGTCAAAAACTATAAATTTAATCACAATGTTATTTATTGCATTAAAAGACTAAACACAGCATGAGTGCCAATCACAGAGAATATCAATTATGGTATGCTATTTATTCTCTAGTTCTTATTGATAATGAAACTCCTAGTTGTTAATTGGGTCTCAGTTACCTGAAATAAAGGCTACTTTTCTCAGATTCTCTTATAGGAAGGCATGACCATGTAACTAAGTTCTACTCGTTGGATATAAGTCAAAATGGTATGTGCAATTTGTGGAAAATGCACTTTCCATCTATTTACTTTTCTCCAATATCCTGAAGACTGAGCTAAAGGTAATATATGAGATTCTACATCATGTGTCATCATACCAGCGCACAATTTATTATTTTTTTTTTGGTATTGCATTTATGAAAGGAACTTCTATCTTACTTAATTCACTCCCAGTTTGGGTTTTCTTTCACTTACAGCCAAATTAACAAATAGAGCTTTCTGCTTAGAACTGGCTAAAAAAATTATTTGGACTTTAAAATGACATAACAGAATCGAAAGATAATCACAACATGTTGCGTAATAAAATAGCATTTACAGTATGATCTGAAAGAAGAGAAAACAATGCATTAACTATTGACAACATTGCCTTGTGCAGCAAACCAACCCAAAACTCAGTTCCTCAAAAAATATGATTTATTCCCAATCATATGTCTATTGGTTGACTGTGGATTGGCTAATATTGTCTTGGCCTTGCTGTGCTTAGCTTCAAGTTGTTGATTGGGTTCATTTCTTCTCTATGAGTTCTTTCTCTTTAATCCAGTGGTCCATTCCCCCCCCGCCCCAATTCAGACAATGGAAGAAGTATTAGAGGACAGATACATTTTAAGCCATTGATTGTGTCACATTTGCTAATATCCTATTTGCTAATATCACACGGCTATGCCAACCATCAGAACCCAGGGAAGTATATACAACTTTCATGGGAAGATATGCCAAACACATGGTAAACGTCATGGATATGTGGAGGAGCTAAAAAGTTGTGACCAATTACTTGATCCTCATAATCTTAAAATTAATTTTGATTGGCAGGCTTATATGTGATTTTATTTCCTTTTATATGAAATGCATTTTTCTAATTTATATAAACAAGTTTGATATATAATAAATCAATAAAGTAATATTTTAAATCATGACACTCATACTTTAAATGCTCATCTCAATCCACTCCCACTTTGGGTTTTCTCTCACTTGCAGCCAAACTAAATCTAACAAACAGCTTTCTGATAAGATAACCATGTTTCAATGCTCATCTCAATGCCACTTTCCTTTTGAAGCTTTCTTGCAGACTTCAACAAGCACTAGGATTTCCATACCTGAAGCACAGCTATTTACTTTTATTTATATCGCTCATGGATTTTCTCATATATTTTTTCTTTGAATTATCATTCTCTGTACTCATTACCATTAGAATGAAGAGCAGAAATCAAGTCTTGTTCAGAAATGCAACCACTTAGCCCAAGTTTTACATACAGAAAGTGCTCAAGAAGTATTTATCAAGTGAGTTGGAAAAGTACAAGCAGATTTTAAAAAGGGCACGTTGTATAGGAAAATATTTACACGATACAAAACAGATGTTGACAGATCATATACAATATATGAAACTTTTATAAAAATAGTACTCATTAGGACAGACTCCATGAGATGCTGTTTACCTGGTTTGCACACTCTCATGACCTATGTATATTGACTCCTGTGGACAAATGAGGCACATCCAATATTGATATCCAAGTCTAACTTAGAACCATACAAACATCACAAAAGGATTCGGGGAAAATGACTGAGCAGAACATGAGCAGTTCTCTGAGAACCCCCAATAATATCTCGAAGAAGCTTAAAAGTTAGAATTGAGATCCTGCTCTCCTAAGTGTGGAGGCTATAATGTTTTGAAAGTAATATTAATGTGCCTTTATTCATTTCTAGTACTCAGTAAGGAGAAGCTGATATACAGTAATCCTCCTGACTAGAGAATTGTAATACCATCAATCTCAAGTGCTTATTAAAAAAAAAAAAAAACAACTTCAGAAACGTGTCTTCCCTAAAGCAGTAGTCATGTCTAGTCCAATTCCCCCTTTTCAGATGTCTCATGTAATTCTTGTTCTTTGTAACATATTCAAAATATGTCAGCTCTTTGTCCCCCAGGCCTTTATGTCTATATTTTTAGTGGACTTACTCAGCATACCAGTGTTCATTAACATCTTACTTCAGAAATCTTCCCATGTTTCCATGTGATCTGACAGACTCTGGGCATGGCAGTGGGCGCTGCAGCTCCCTATCTCTGAGGAGAGGGCTCTTGAGTTGTAGGATAAGAGAAGGGGGTGCAGTGTGGAAAGTTAAATCCCCTTTCACTGGGTGTTTTAATTCCTGGTAAAAGTAATACCTGAAGACCGTGTGTTATACAGTACTAGGAAGCCAGCGGCACTTTATAAGACTATTTGAACATAGTGATTTATTGAGAATTTATACAGGGCAAGTTCATGTAATAACCCATTATAAAATTGCTTGGCTATACATTTTACTACTGTGGGCCCTTAAGAGGGAAAGGTAATTATCTTCCTCTAATCCCTCAAAAGTGATGCCAGTTCTTATTTATATAGATTTTTCTTTGTCACATAAAGATGTCAGGGAGAAAAAGAGAATCAATAGTTCGGGTTTTTTTTGTTTTTTTGTTTTCTATGTCAGAACTGGGAAGAAGTTGCAAGTGGGTTTGAAACTCTGTTAGTAACTCTTTATGAAGTTTAGAGCAAGTATAAGTATCCAGAAAGAGAAAGTTATGGAAGCTTTGCATTCAGAACTGAGGAGAGTACATGGGGAAGGCATAAGAAGAGGGCACACCCATCTAGGGGCAGAGAATTGTGTCAGGACTGAAAGTTTTGTGAGGGGTACAGGAGCCGGAGAACGCATATTTACAGTCTCTCTTGGAATTACAGTAAGCCTGCAAAAACAAAAACAGCACAGCTTTCTGGGTGTCTATGAGCCTGGGGTAAGTTGGGGGATTAAGGAAATAGCATGGCATCAGAACCCAAGCCAGAGGCTAGGATCTGAGGGATAAAAGTGACAAGTAGAGCCTGGCTGGTATGCTCAGTGGTTATAGATCAACCCATGAACCAAGAGGTTACCGGTTCAATTCCTAGTCAGTGCACATGCCCAGGTAGCAGGCTCACTCCCCTTTAGGTGATATGCAGGAAGCAGCTGAACAATGTTTCTATCTCTATCCCTCTAAAAAATCAATAAGAACATTTTAAAAAAGGGTGACAAGTGGAGCTGTTCAATTAATGGAATCCACTGGTTTGGTCAGGAAGCTGGGGGAAAAATCTCACGTTAAGTAAAACTTGAGCACTGAACAGAAACAACAGATCTGCGTCCTCCAAGATATTCTGCATCTACTAGAAACCGAGGTTGCTATGGAAACTGTGGACCTCTTTCTGAATTAAATAGGACAGGGGCTGCATGGCTGTTTGCACAAAGTCAGGGAGGGAGAATGAACTCCTGGAAAAAATGTTATATCAATGTAGCTATATTAGGCAGCTCCAGCTGCATTACACTTGATTTGAGTGATCCAAAAACATGTATCACCATGACGGCTATTATTTTGTTGTTGTTATAAGAGTACTTAATATGAGAACTACCCTCTTAACAAATTTTTAAGCATACAACACAGTATTATTAACTATAGACACATGTTTTATAACAGATCTCTAACACATTCGTTTTCATTTTTTGTGTTATTAGGTTGAAATAAAATATTATTGAAAGTAAAAACCTTGACTGGGTAGCTCAGTTGGTTAGAGCATCATCCTGATGTGCCAATGTTATGGGCTCAATCCCCAGCCAGAGCACATATAAGATTCAACCAATGATTACATTAAAGAGTGGAATAACAAATCAGTTTCTCTTTCTCCCTTCTTATCTCTCTCTCTAAAATCTATAAATGAAAAAAATTTAAAGTTTATTTAGAAAGTAAAATAACATTTTGTATTAATCATGTTGACAAGAATAATATTCATTATTGATCGTAGCGAGATAAATTTTGTATTACTGTACACTTTTGTGAATGTGATTTCTTATTAAAAATAACTTTATTTCAGGTTTTATATGTTGGGCCTCATTTACATATTTGTTTCCAATTTTTGTTGTTTGCTTAATTGGCATTGACATTTTCTGATGAGATTATGCATTTAAAAAAATACTGTTTAACATTTACTTTTTACAAACTAAAGATCTCTAGAACTCAGAAATCTTACATAACTGGAAGGCTGTACCTATGGAATGGCAACCCCCAATTTCCCCTCCCCTCAGCCCTTGATAACTACTGTTCTCTGCTTCTATGCATTTGAACATTTTAAATATCTCATAAAAGTGTTATTACACAGTATTTGTCCTGTGACTGTCTAATTTCATTTAGCATAATGTCCTCAAGGTTAATCCATGCTGTGGCATATGGCAGGATTTTGTTTTTTTTTTAAGACTAAATAATGCTCCATTGTATGTTTATACCACATTTGCTTTATTCATCTGTTGATGGACATTAGATTGTTTCCACATATTGGCTACTCTAATGCTGCAATAAATATTAGAATAAAAATACCTTTTTCATGGTCTTATTTCCAATTATTTTAGATAAATACCAAGACATGGAATTACTGGATCATGTTTTTAAGTTTTTGAGGAAATGTTATACTGTTTTTAACAGCGACTGCGCCATTTTACATTCCCAACAACATTATACAAGGGTTCTGATTTCCTCACCTCCTCACCAATAATTATTATCTCTGTGTTTTGATAATAGATCCTAAAAATGTGAGGTGATATCTTATTATGGTTTTTATTTGTATTGTCCTACTGATTAGTGATGTTGAGCATCTTTTCATAACTTGCAGGCCATTTGTATGTCTTCATCAAAGAACTGTCTATTCTGGTCCTTCACCTATTTTTAAAATTTTTATTTTGCTATGGAGTTGAAGGGGTTCTTTATATATTTTTAATATTAACCCCTTATGTGATCAACATATCAGATAATATGCCAGATTTAGGGTGTGCAAATAGTTTCTCCCATTTTATAGGTTTTTTTCACTCTTGGTTTTTGTTTTGTTTTGTTTCGTTTTGCTTTGCTTTGCTTTTTTGTTGTGCAAAGCTTTTTAGTTTGATGTAGACCCACTTGTGTACTTTGCTTTTGCTTCCTGTGCGTTTGGTGTTTTATCCAATAAGTCATTGCCAAGACCAATGTCAGGAGGCTTTGGCCACATGTTTTCTCCTAGGAAATTTAATTCATTTTAAGGTGCTTCCTGTATATAAGATAAGGTCCCAAATTAATCATTTGTATGTGCTACTCAGTTTTTCCAGCACCATATTTTGAAGAGGCTGTCATATCTCTATTGTGTATTCTTGCCACCTTTGTTGAGGAACAGTTGACCACATAAGCATAGCTCTATTTTCAAACTTCTGTTTTATTTCATTAGTTTATATGTCAGTTGTAATATCAGTGCCATACTGTTTTAATTACTGTAGCTTTGTTATATTGTTTCAATATTGTTTTGGCTATTCAAGAGACCTCTGATTTTATATAAAATTTAAAATTGTCTTTTCTATTTCTGTGAAAAATGCCATTTTGATAAAAATTGTTTTAGGTAGTATGGATACTTAACAATATTATCTTCTAATCTATAACCACAAGGGTGTATTTTCATTTCTTTGAATTTTCATTAATTTCACTCAGCAATGTTATATAGTTTTTGTGTAAAATTTGCCACCTTGGTAAGTTTAGTCCTAAATATTTTATTTTTTCTGATGCTATTGTACATGATACTTTTTTTAAAAAAAATCTTTTCAGACAATTCATTGTTAGTTTGTAGAAACACACTGATATTTGTATGCCAATTTTGTATCCCGTCATTTTACTGAATTTATATATTAATTTTATTGAGGTGGGGGCTGGCCTTTGTGTTTTTTAACATATGAGACTATGTCATCAGCAAACAGAAATCATTTCACTTCCTCCTTTCTAATTTAAACACCTTGTTTTTTTTCTTGGCCAAATTTTTCTAGCAAACTAAACTCAATAGCACATTAAGAAGGAATACATAATGATCAATTGGCATATATCCAGATATGTGAAATGGTTCAACCTATGAAAATCAATGTGATAAACCACATTAACAGAATGAAAGATTAAAAAACACACATAATTATCTATATAGATACAGAAAAAACATGTGGCCAAGTTCAATACTCTTTAATTATAAAAACTTTCAACCAACCAGGAAAGAAGTATATTTACCTGGCCATAATAAAGACTATATATAAAAAGACCACAGGTGATATTATATTTGACAATAAAAACTTAAAGCTTTTCTTCTAAGACACCCAATTTCACCATTTTTATCCAACATCATACTGAAGTCCTACCCAGAACAATTAGGGTAGGAAAAGAACAAGTACACCATTTTTGTACCTTAATCATGTCACGGTGGAGGAAATTGAATCTAATGCATTAAAAATATTGCCATTTTAACAACAATTTAGAACATTTTAAAAATTATTTTGTCCAACAATGAGTGTATTAAACTTGTATTTTAAAGCATAGTTCCTAGTGATTTGATGCATACAGTAACTACCAATATAAATAACTAAATTATGATATGGAAATTCAGTTTGGCAATTACATTTATACCCATTGGTTTTATGAAATTCATTGAAATAGGGTCCTAGAGATTTTTGTTAAACATGTTAGAATTATATTATTTAAAGTCAGATTGTAACAAAAACATGCTTAACACAATGAAATAACTTATAATTCCCTTATATGGAAATATTGTGAAGTGATTAGCAATACAATGAATAGATAGAAAATATACATTCCTCATTAAATAAGTATTTTTGCCAGGTTTTATTAGTCTAGGAAATATTACTAGAGGCCTGGTGCACGAAATTCGTGCATGGAGGGAGGGGTTCCTGTTGTGGAGCAGAGGCAAGTAAAAGACCACTGGAGCCCAGACCAAATTAAAATTTAGGGAGCCTTTATTAGCCAGCCTGGAGACTGCTCTGCCATCCTGATGCAGGGAGATCAGAGAGCAGCCCCGACCCTTTGTGCAGAACCACTTTTAAGCACATTAACCACATCCTGTTTTTGCACAACAAGCAACCCAAGACAAAACAGTTTTTCCCAAGCTACATTAGAGTCATGCCATTGATGACCATGTTATTCACAGGGTCATCCTGTTCTTCAGAAAGGTGACAGTGTTCTATCTTGCAAGGCCTACGTGCTGGGAAAGGGCCAGGAGACCATATCTCAAGGCCTGACCTGGTGTCAGCACTGACTATCTGGGGCATAGTCCACGGCCTCAGTAGTGCTCAAACATTCCCACTCTGCAACATTCCCCACTGGTTTTATGTATATGAGTCAAATCTTTGACTCTTTTGGGTTATTGGTGGTCGAGGGAGTTATATTGACCCATGATGCTGAATAAAGTCAGTGGGCCTGTTTAAGATAAGAGCTTAAGCCAGGTGTGATGAAACCATGTTGGGATCCTGTCGACCTTGACTGCTATGGAGGTGGTCTTTTCCAGATAGGAGTCAGTCCTTGTGGGGTAAATTTCTTTACCTAAACAGAGTTACCAGGGTGGAAGGATGGACCGGATCAGAAGTTGGTACTGCTTTCTGAGTGGACTGTAAAGCCTGTAAGAATTTGAGTAAAAATTGGTTATGGAATTTAGCTTTTCCAGATTGGGTTTCCATATACGCTGGTGAGATGTGTAGGTCAGGGTTTGGAAAAGTCACTAGAATCTGAGAGGCGCTACTGGTTTTAGGGCAGCCTCCCTGGTCCCAGCGAGATGCACCACCCTTTGACTGGTCCTGTGACCAGAGCCCACAGGATCCCTGGACTCTCCGACCCAGGGGACGATCTCTAAGAGACGTTCCTCAGCCCCGGAACTGGTAGAGGTCGGAGACCCAGCCTGCTAAATTTCCTAATTGACTCTGTTTAGAGCCACTTAGATCTGTTTCTTATCGGTAAGAAACTTGTTTCTAGTTCTATGGGTGCCCATCTAGGGTCTCTGGAAGGCTGGACGCAGCACTACTTCCGAGACCAGATCCCTGTACACGACGGTGCCTGGTAATCCTCAGTTGGTTGTTATTGTCTTTGTTATTCTGTGTTATTGTAGTCTAATTGTCTCTATAATTAGAATAGGTCAGTCTGCTTCATGTTGTCTGTACTCCCCTACAATGTTTTTTGAAAAATTTTCAGGAATTCAAGCGGCAAGGAGATGATTACAGTGCCTCCGTTAATAATTTTGATTTACAGAAATTTTGTAAGCAGGAATGGTCAACTTTCCCATATCTCTGTGAATAGAAAGGGGAGCTTAATCACCTCCTCAGAAGTCAAAAACTCAGACTGTCTAGTGTATAAATATAAGAGTCTATATAAAGTAAAAGCTACTTTATGCTGTCTGGCTATACATTTAAGAGTATTTGTTATCTCTTTCTGTTGTTTAGTTTGTCTAAACATAGTGCAAACCCTACTTTAGAGGGAGAACAGTAGAGGACTTTTAATTACTTTCCCGTAATTTATAATTTTACCATATTAGTAAAATTTTAGAATTCTAGGGTTAATTTATAAAGGTTACCAATCCAGAGAAGTTTAAACAAAGGTTTATTGGGTTAAGATTAGTCATAACTGTTTTTGTAGACTGCCTTTTTCATCCCTCCTAGCAAACAGAGAATCATATAGTCCTGAGAAGTACAACCTACCTGTCCTTCCTGATAGATTTACAGTGAGTCCTCTCTAGGGGAGAAAGAGAGCCGAAAACTACTGCAGAGCAGGTGTAAGAAAGGGTGGAAGTGGCAGAATTCACTCTCAGCCAGCTGAGATAGAGGAACCCTAGACTGGGGGACAAGGGGATGGTTAGAGATATCAGAAGTGGTAAAGGAGAAGGAGGATTTGAGATCCTCTAGGACCTTAGAAGAAAGAAGGAAAATCTGGGAGGGAGAGAAGCTCTTCCTTAAGTGTAAAAAGCCTGGTTATACAGGATCTCAGACCACTTGCCTTATTTCCCCTGCTAAGGGCAGAGTAAATGGTTAATACAGAAAAGGGGGGTAGGGGGGCGTCGGTGGGGAGAGTAGGGAGAGAGATTTTTGTTAATTTTACTAGCTATAACCCACTCTGCTGGTGTCCTTAGTTTCTTGCTTATCAGAACTATGCTGGCAAAACACAGTAGACCTGTCTCTGTCCCCATTTACAACTGGGTACTTCTTAGGCGGTGGTAGAATATTCAGCAAGGAACTTTAAGATATATTTTTCAGGCTGACAATTAGTTTAATCACAGAAGGTCTAAGTCATAAATGTTAATCTAAGAAATCTGGCTGTTTACTATTTAGAAGTCATTAAAGGATTAAGGTTTCAAAGAATAAGGAATACTGAGTAGAAGGTCTAAGGCATGGTTATACATTTTTAAAGGACATAGAAAGAAGGTTTAAAGGCTAATTTAGAAGTATTTATAAAGGTGATTATACATATAATAAAAAGGAGAAGAGATATGTCGTAAAGAAATCAAATAATACAGGCCAGTAAGCCAGAAAGAGTAAATAATTTCAGAAAATATTACTTTAGAAGTCCATAAAAAAGACTGGCAAGAAAAATTCTATTTCAATAGAAGTTATTGAAACTGAAAGGTTTTATTTCCCTTCCACCAGACCATTTGTTACAGTTTATCTCTGCCAGGTCACAAGCCCACCTCCTTCTGTGCCCAGGCCTCATTGTCCCTCTGACAGACAGCAAGGATCTCTTGGCTCTGAGAGAAACTTCTGACCCGCCTCAGCAGGAAGTAGCTAGAAAAGCCCACCGACGTTCATTTTCCCTAAAAGAATCCAGAGCCAGGATCTTTAAGGTAATACATTAGGCAGTTAGACAGATATAAGCAGAGCAAGGATAATAGGCCAACAAGCACTCTCTACTTGTGTGAGTCAAGGGGACTCCCCAGAAGCTAGTGGGAACAAAACTACAGATAAAGCAGCTTGGGAGGCTGTCCTAAAACCAGTAGGGCCTCTACCGATTCTAGTGACTTTTCCAAACCCTGATCTACCCATCTCAACAGCGTATATAGAAACCCAATCTGGAAAAGCTAAAATCCATAACCAATCTTTACTCAAGTTCTTACAGGCTTTACAGTCCACTCAGAAAGCAGTACCAACTTCTGATCCGGTCCATCCTTCCACCCTGGTAACTCTGTTTAGGTAAAGAAATTTACTCCACAAGGACTGACTCCTATCTGGAAAAGACCACCTCCACAGCAGTCAAGGTCGACAGGATCCCAGCGTGGTTTCATCACACCTGACTTAAACCCTTATCTTAAACAGGCCCACTGACTTTATTCAGCATCATGGGTCAATATAACTCCCTCACCACCAATAACCCAAAAGAGTCAAAGATTTGACTCATATACATAAAACCAGTGGGGAATGTTGTAGAGTGGGAATTTTTGAGCACTACTGAGGCCGTGAACAATGCCCCATTAGAGTAGTCAGTGCTGACACCAGGTCAGGCCTTGAGATATGGTCTCATGGCCCCTTCCCAGCATGTAGGCCTTGCAAGATAGAACACTGTCACCTTTCTGAAGAACAGGATGGCCCTGTGAATAACATGGTCATCAATGGCATGACTCTGATGTAGCTTGGGAAAAACTGTTTTGTCTTGGGTTGCTTGTTGTGCAAAAACAGGATGTGGTTAATGTGCTTAAAAGTGGTTCTGCACAAAGGGTCGGGGCTGCTCTCTGGTCTCCCTGCATCAGGATGGCAGAGCAGTCTCCAGGCTGGCTAATAAAGGCTCCCTAAATTTTAATTTGGTCTAAGCTCTAGTGGTCTTTCACTCACATCCGCTCCACAACAGTTCCCTTAGCCCTGCTTCATCCTCTGCAATTCAGGACCCCTATACCTTTTTTCTATATAGCTAACTTCTTCACATTTAAAAAAAAATTAACTGAAATATCACCTACTCTAGGAAATCCTCTTTGAACAAATGTATTTACAATCTGTATTAAGTATTGTCATAGTATACCATTCCTTTTCTTTAACAGCTACTTAGAGTGGATGCAATGTGGTTTTCATTCTTGCATCTAAAGTTTTTCTTATTGCTCTTATAATAACAAAGCTTATCCAATTTACATTTGCCCTGTAAGGGCTTATATTTGGTTCAATTTCTAGTTGGCTCCCTACTTTTTTTTTAAGCAATAAATTTGGATTGTGATAATAAGCCTCACTTGTAATCAAGCCTGTAGGTCTCTCTATCTGAATATTTCTATAATAACTATCACTTTAGCATACCAGAGATTGTGTTTATTTATAGAAAATAACAATAAATGTCACCTGATAATTTGATCTTCTAGTAATATTTTATAGAAAGATGTATTTTTCTAGTAATTTAACTATTACAAAACTGAGGTGTACAGAAATAAATTACATTGAACAATAAAGAATGACTCAAACATCAAAGAATAGTACACTTTAGGGCCTTGTCCTGTGCCTCAGATCTCATAGCATAGTACCCAGTTCACATGAAACTCAGCTTCCTTTAAAATAAGAAGAATTGCCATACAACAGCTACTTTCACACATATTTTTATTTAACTCATAGCACATACTCTTTGTACTAATTATTGGAAAATGATCCTAGCAATTGCTTCTGTTCCTCTCTGTATTGTTGCCTTACATTCTGATGCTATTACTGCACTTTTATCATCCACTCACTCTAATAAGATTGTGAATTTTTCAAGGGCGAAGATCATGACTTAAGCTTGTGTTTCTCTGTCATGGTGCCTAGATAACTACTCAAGTGACATCCAGTCCAAATGACTGTTATGAGAGAGGCCCACCATTGCTGGAGACCTCTGATTTTTATTTAAGGGCCTCACTTGTTCTGTGCCTTTACAGAGGGGTGAGTAGGGGCTGAGGGAATTTGAGGAAACCCAGACAGAATTCTCCTCCTAAAAGATTTTGCTAAGCTGGCAACTGGAACCTCCAGGCATTTGTCCAATTAAAACCCAGACACACAGCAATAACAAAGGCACCGGTCTCCTACTGCTAATGCGTGGGGATCAAACCCCAGCCAGCAGGAACTCACCCCTGCAGTCAGGACCAGGCCACTGGATAGACCTGGGCTGGTGCTCCTAATTCTGGGGAGAGGGAGACTTCCCATGGCTGCAGGCTAGAGGCCCTGGACTCCTCACCACTTGCCTGAAGAAGGTCTCTAGAGCAGGTTGGTCAGCAGAGTGGCTTCTTTACCTGGGATTGTGGGGAAGCTTGTTCATCCCATACTTGCAGGGCGGCTCTGCCTGGGCTCTTCACCTTGTGATCACAGGGGAGCTTGGACCCAGGCAGGCAGTGTTGGGCACTGCTCTCTGCCACTTGCCCAGGTCCCTGACTGTGGCTTGGATCCCATTGGTAGAACAGAGCACTGCCCTGCAGCCTGCCTGGTCCCTGATCTCAACTTGGATCCAGCTGGTGGCTTCGGGCGCTGCCCCCCCCCCCACCTGCCCAGGTCCCCAGTTGCAGCGTGGATCGCATCAGCGGCATAGGGAGCTGCCTGTGCTGCCTGCATATGCAAATTTACCCACCATCTTTGCTGGGTTAATTTGCATATCACTCCTGATTGGTTGTGGGCATAGCAGAGGTATGGTCAATTAGCATTTTCTCTTTTATTTGTGTGTGTGTGTGTGTGTATATTAAATATTGATCTCTTTGCTATTAAGTTTTTATACTGTGTGTTTTCCTGAGATTAGTTGTCACTGGCTTCATTTGCAATTTGTCCTAGGAGCAGCTATTATACAATAACCAAAAGTCTCTTAAATTAATTACTATTTAAGAGTCTCAATTGCTGTAAATAACCTATGCATCGTTTCCTTTGAGAGCCCTCCACAATTTTAGCAAAGCTAGTGTGACTAATGACAGAAATATTAAAAGTTCCTTTCTCTTTATGATATGGTTAGAACTGAGATCAATAAAATGTTATACAGATAAGTGAGCCCTTTCCACATCATGTACTAGTAAAACACAAGCTAGGCTCTCTCATTCATTTTTTATGAGTTTTAGGGCTTGTGATGTTATTGATTCTATTAATAAAGCCTAGAGGTATATACTAAAGATTAAAATTCTGGTAGTTAAATAGAATATAGTAAACACAGTCCTGAGGGTTTACTACCACTAGTGGGTAATTTATAGCTTTTTCTAATGTAGTTAATCATTTCTGCATTTCCCCCCCCCCTTGTAAAATTGAGCTAATAACACTCACTACAGTTTATAGACTGTGCTTTGGGATCTTTGATGAAAGATGTTATTAGATGTATAATATATTTTACAGACACAGTAATTAATCATCACTTCACTTCTTAAGTGACATCTAAGAAATGATGAGGTTAAGTGACGTGCTGAGAGTAATATTGTAAATTAGGAACAGTGATTAATGATTATAAAACTTGCTGGTATAAACCTAAATAGAGTCATAAAAGCCCCCTGGCTATTTATTTTAGGTAGAGGTTATGACTCCTTTGGTAAGTTTAAAAAAAGAATTCTACTCTAATGTAATAAGCAAGAGTATTGTAAAATATTTTCTTCTAAAGTTTTCATATTTTATATTCACTGCTATTGTATTTGGGCCAAATCTGTGAAAATTCTACAGACAGAAGAGATAGTTTAACTCTGAGAATGGAGTTAAAATGAAAATGCTACAGGTGCTAATTTGAGCAGTGAATATAATATCTAATTTCAACTTTTCTGGTGAAAGACATTATACATTTTATATATTCTTGTTTTTTTCCTGTCCCCTTCAGTCCAGTCCCTTCGCATCTTTAATGTTCTTGGCCTTACTGTTTTTGTAGAATCCTGGACCAGTTATTTTCTAGAATGCCACTCAGGTTAAGTTTATCTGTTTGCTTATTATTTTTTTAATCCTCACACGAGGATATGCTTTCATTGCTTTTTATTTTTATTTTTTAAAACTAGAGGCCCAGTGCACAAAATTTGTGCACAAGAGATGGGGGGATGTCCCTCAGCCCAGCCAGCACCCTCTCCAATCTGGGACTCCTCAAGGGATGTCCAACTGCCTGTTTAGGCCCGATCCTAAAAGGGCAGTCAGATATCCTTCTCACAATCCAGGACTGCTGGCTCCAAACTGCTTGCCTGCCTGCCTCCCTGATTGCCCCTCTCCGCTTCTGCCTGCCAGCCTGATCACCCGCTAACCACTACCCTGCCAACCTAACTGATGTCTAACTGCTCCCTTGCCAGTTTTTTTGCCCCCAACTTCCCTCCTCTGCCAGCCTGGTAACCCCTAACTGCCCTCTCCTTCAGGCTTGATCGCCCCCAACTGCCTTTCCTTGCAGGCCTGGTCCATCCTAACTGCCCTCCCCTTCTTGTCTTATTGCCCACAACTGCCCTCCCTTGCAGGCCTGAAACCTCCCAACAGCCCTCTCCTGCTGGCCATCTTATGGTATCCATCTTGTGTCCACATGGGGGTAGCCCTCTTATGTGTTGGAGTAATGGTCAATCTGCGTATTACTCTTTTATTAGATAGGATAATTCTTTGCTGTTGAAACATTACATATGTCACCTTTTTCTCCTATTGGTCTCCTTGAGCTCTCCCCCAACCCCCACCCTAGGCCCTCACCACCCCATTGACTGTGGCCATGGGCCATGCATGTATGCAGATAAGGTTCTTGGTTGGTTACTTCCTACACATCCATCCACTGCTGCCTTCCCTCCAAAAGTTCACACTCTGTTCCATGCTTCCATGTCTTTGGATCCACTGCATTCATTAGTTTATTTTGTTACTTAAATTCCACATATGAGTGAGATCATGTGATACATGTCTTTCTCTGACTGACTTATTTTACTTACCATGATACTCTGCATGTCCCTTCACGCTGTCTCAAAGGGTAAAATATTCTACTTTTTTTTACTGCTGCATAGTATAAATGTACCACAGATTTTTTATCCAGTCATCTACTGATGGGCACTTGTGTTGTTTCCATATTTTAGCTATTCTACATTGTGCTACTCTAAATATAGGAGTACATACTTCTTTCTGTGTTTCGGTTTTCTTGGTATATATTCCTAGAAGTGGGACTACTGGGTCAAATGGCAGTTCCATATTTAATTTTTGAGGAAACTCCATACTGTTTTCCATAATGGCTGCACCAGTCTGCATTACCACCAGCAGTGTGTACATCACATAAACAAATTGAAAGACAAAAATCACATGATCATATCAATAGGCACAGGAAAAGCATTTGACAAAATCCAACACCCATTTTTGTTAAAAATTCTCAGCAAAGTGGGAATAAAAGGAGCATAGCTCAACATGATAAAGGCTATCTGTGACAAATCTATAGCCAACATCATACTGAATGGGCAAAAACTCAAATCATTTCCCCTACGAATATGAATAATACAGGAATGTTCACTTTCACCACTCTTAGTACTAGATGACATGTCATATTTTCAGATGACATGATATTGTACATAGAAAACCCTAAAGATTCCAGAAAAAATACTAGATTTAATAAATGAATTTGGTAATGTAGCAAGGTACAAAATCACTCAAAAATAGGTGGCTTTTTTATACCAATAATGAATTCTCAAAAAGAGAAACTAAACAAACAATCCCATTTACCATTGCAACAAATAAATTAAGATACTTAGGAATAAACTTAACCCAGGAGACAAAAGACCTGTACTCGGAAAACTACAGGACATTGAAAAAAGTTTAGAGGAAGATAGAAACAAGTGGAAAAATATACAGTGTTAATTAGTTGGTAAAATCAATATCATTAAAATGTCCATACTACCCAAGGCAATCTATAGATTCAGTGCAACCCCTATTAAAATATCAACAACATATTTCACAGATCTAGAACACATACTCCAAAAAATGTATATGAAATTAAAAGAGACCCCAAATAGCTGTAGCAATCCTGAGAAAGAAAAAACAAAGTTGGAGGAATCACTTTACTAGATTTCAAGTTATACTACAAAGCTACCATAATCAAAACAGCCTAGTACTAACACAAGAACAGGCATATAGACCAATCAAATAGAATAGAGATCCTCAAAAATTGACTCAGCCAAACAATAAATTAAGTCATGTAATTTTATTTAATCCATACCAACATCAGCCAATCAGCACACATACACTGAATTTGTAAGTCTGCATGGTAATAAGAACAAAAGCGCAATTGAGAAATGCTTTGGGGTTTTATCAAACAGAAAACACAGCCTTATAATAATGGAGAATAGATCTTTCCTGATAAACTTTTATTTGAAAGTGATCACACAGAGTTTATACACCTCCAGGATTTTGTTCTTCTTGTTTTGCTAACCATTACATCTCTGCATTCTAGTTACAGAGAGACTTTGTTATAATCAATTCTGGAATCATTTTCATCAAGGAAATAATTTATGTCATATGGTTATCTAAAAATATTAATAGAAACAAATATATTTCCAAGGGAAATTGCCTACTTCTTCTTTTAAAATAAGAGTTCTTTCTAAACTTCTTCATTTTTGAGAATACCAATATTTCCTGAGTCACTCAGGATTATCACTTACATTCTTATTTTCTTAATCCAGATATAAAATTCTGTTATTCTTGTTTGAAATGATATTTTCACTGTTGCCTACTATGAACCCCAATTAATCCCTACCAGGATTACTATAAGAACATTTCTTAAGGATTATTATACATTGATATTTTTATTTGAAAGCTAAGGGGAATAAATAAGCTCACATTTATTGAACAATTTGCCATGTCCCAGGCAGTATTCCAAATAATTTGCAATGTAAAGCTCATTAAGTTCTCACTTTGATCCTCTGGGTTAACTATTATTTTAACTTCATTTTCAAGACTGAAAATAAAACAAAACTGAGGCATGGGGAACTTAAATAATTTGTCCAAGGCTGGGCAGTTATAAGTAGTAAAGTCAAGAATCAAAATCAGGAAGTCTGTACTGAAAGTTCCCATCAAGCTGCTCACCATGTTGCCTGGCACAGGAACTCCATTTGTGTCCTGGAGTGTTTGTATGACCCACCATACTAATTCTAATATGTTCTCACTCTGAAGAACTGGCAGGCACATGTGCTAGAGACAAAGAATCACTTGGCATGAGAGCCTGCATTTCCAATGGAGAAAAGAGGAGGAACAAGTCTAACCATCCTCAGACAGAAACAAGCAGAGTCTTGTTTTTTGAGTCCTGCCTTGTCATCCTTCCCTCAGCCTACCTAAACAATGCCATAAGGTGCTCTGATAGCACCTCTTACATCATGCTATTTTCCCACCCCAAGACCTAAAGTGGCTTTAAATTCCATTTGTAATGCTTATAGGAGCAAGTCTAAACTACTCCATTTGGCACTGAAGATCCTTTTCATTTGATTACATTATATCTATCTAATCTTCCACTTCTTCCAAACACAGATATCCTAATTCCCAAACCAAAGTGTCATTCTTGACTCATCTCTTTTTCTAACATCTTTTAGCCAATCTGCCCACAAATCCCACTGATTCCAAATTCAGAACATATCCCAAATACAACCATGTTTGAACACCTTCACGGCCACCACCCTAGATCAGGTACCAATCACTCTTTGTTTAGACTATTGACAAAGCTGCCTAACTGGTCCAGCTGCTTCTGCCCTTACTTCCCTATAGAATCTTCCAAACAGGGTAATCAAAACATTGCTTTAATGTAAATTGCCCCTCTGCTATAATACCGCTATTTACACAGTGGTTCTCAACCTTTCCAATGCCACGACCCTTTAATAGAGTTCCTCATGTTGTGGTGACACCCAACCATAAAACTATTTTTGTTGCCACTTCATAAGTGTAATTTTGCTACTATTAATGAATTGTAATGTAAATATCTGTGTTTTCCAATGGTGTTAGATGACCCTGATAGCAGTTCTCAACCTGCGGGTCACATTGAGAACTGCAGCTGTGAGCCTGCAACCATCAGAAAACACAGAGATATACATTACAAAAATATAGGATCACTACCTGGAATCCTATCTAATAAAAGAGTAATATGCAAGTTTGACCATACCTTTGCTACACCCACAAGCCACGCCCACAGCCACACACACCAGCCAATCAGGAGCAAATTATGCAAGATGGCTGCCGCCACTGACAGCAGGAGGAAGGCTTGGGTTTCCCCGGCAACAGAGGAAACCAAGAATTCATCCTGCTGTTGTGGGCCTAGGCCTCCACTCTAGGCTACAAAGTTTCAATTGTAAAAGTTACAGAAATAGCAGCAGCCACTGAGCTGGAGAGAACAGAGTCTTGGGTTTCCCTGGCAATGGAAGAAGCCAAACTTTCAGCTTGCTGTTGCTGGCCTAGCTCTCCACTCTAGGCTACAAAGTTTCAAACAGAAATGGCTGCTGCCATCGGAGTAGTTAGACATCAATTAGGCTGGCAGGGAAGTGGTTAGCAGGTGATCAGGCTGGCAGGTAGAAGCGGAGAGGGACAATCAGGGAGGCAGGCAGGTGAGCAGTTTGGAGCCAGCAGCCCTGGTTTGTGAGAAGGATGTTGACTGCCCATTTAGGCCCGATCTTGGAAGGATCGGGTCTAAACAGGCAGTTGGACATCCCTCGAGGGGTCACAGATTTGAGAGGGTGCAGCCTGGCTAAGGGACATCCCCCGCCCCCTGTGGATGAATTTTATGCACCAGGCCTCTAGTATTAAGATAAAATAAGATGAAAAATGAGTTTTATATTAAAACTAGAGGCCCGATGCATGGATTCGTGCACTGATGGGGTCCCTTGTTCTGGCCTGTGGGAATTGGGCTGAAACTAGCTCTCCAACATCCCCCAAAGGGTCCCAGATTGCAAAAGGGTGCAGGTCAAGCAAACGGTACACCAGGCACTGGGCCTCTCATATGCATATAAGATCTTTGGTTAATCTCTTCCTGTCCTCCCACTCTGAGATTCATCAATTTGTTCCATGTTTCCATGTCGGCATTGAGTGTCTGCCCCCTAGTGGTCATTGTACATCATAGCTACCAGATGGTTGGCCCGTTGGCCAGTTGGTTAGGCTTTTATATATATAAATATTGGTTGAAATTCCTGGGAGTAAAAGCAATCATTATATTTAAAGAAGTATAGTATTTAAATGTAGTTCTGTATTTGGGAAACAAACAGGGATTAAAAGTTACTTTTCATTTCTCTCATGGATTTTTGAAAATTCATTTCAGCTAGATATAATATGCCACTAATAAAGAACATAAGACCAAAAATACTGGTCAATAGACATTTTTCTAAAGGGAGAGACCTTATCAAAACAAAAATCTGATCCTAGATTACCTTTTAATATGCTTATCTAGTTTGCATTTTGGTGATTTCTAGTGAAAAGTTACCATTTACATAAATGGTAACCTCCTCCATTTCTCATCTTGAAGTAAAATCCGTTAGAATTAATTCAAAACGTTTTACTTTATCTTCAACTTAAATCTACATTTCAGAAAAGTCTCCATAATGTGTTTTGAGCATTTAAAAAAAATTAATTCCATTTTAATGTTAAACTAGTATGAAACTGAATAAATAAATGTCTTTCTTTAAACTTTCTTTTTATTAAAAATTGCCCTGATTCTTACAACTGACCAATGGTCCAATATTGAATTCTACAAAATGAAACTATGAAGTATTAAATGATAATGAGGTATTTTTTTAATTGTGGTAAAATTTACATAACACAAATTTTACCATTTTAACCATTTTTAAGTAAAATTAAATTATGCACATTGGTGTGCAGAAACAACACTATCCACTGACAAAACTTTTTTTTTAATCATCCCAAACCAAAACTCTGTGCCCCCTAAACAAGTAACTTCACTCTTTTACTTTCTGTCTCTATGAATTTGACTACTCTAGCTACTGCATAAAAGTGAAAACATACAATATTTATCCTTTTGTGTCTGGTTTATTTTGACTTAGCACAGTGTTTTCAATGTTCATCCATGTTGTATTATGCATCAGAAGTCATTCCTTTTAAATGTTGAATAATACTATATTTTCTGTATATACCATAGTTTATTTATCCATTCATCTGTTGATAGACATTTAAGTGTTTTTTACCTTTTGGCTATTGTAAGTAAAACAGCATGAATGTTTTCAATTCCTTTGTGTATATACCTAGAAGCGGAATTTTTGGATTATATGGTAACTCTCTGTTTAAATTTTTGAGAAACTGCAACAAGGTTTTCTATAACAACTAGACAACTTTACATTCCCATTAGCAATGGACAGTGGTTCCAATTTGTTTACATCTTTTTCAATTCTTACTACCTTTTTCTTTTTATAGGCATTCGAATTGTTGTGAGGATAATTTCTTTTAGATCTCAGAATGAGAAAAAAAATTCCAAATATGATATGGAAAAAACCAGAAGCCATGAAATACTGTATTGTTGAACTTGATTACTTAAAAATGAAAATTTTTAAAGTTTCTCTATGGCTGCAATAACCATAAGAAAAATCAATAAAAAGACAAACTAGCCCAGCCAGGGTTGTTCATTGGTTGAGCACTGACTTATGAACCAAGAAGTCATGATTTGATTCTGCCAGGGTACATGCCCAGGTTGCATCCTCTACCCCCAATAAGGGGCATGCAGAAGGCAACTGATCAATGTTTCTCTTTCATCATTGATATTTCTGTCTCTCTCTCCATCTCTCTTCTTCTCTAAAATCAATAAAAATATATTTTTAAAAAGATAAACTAGAAAATAATTGCAACTTTCAGAAAGGGAGTTGATTTTCCTAATTTGTAAGAAACTTCAGATAAATAAAAAATAATCGGTAACCAATTAAAAAATGGCTAGAGGGTAAAATTAAAAAGTTAACAGAAGAGAAAATTCAAATAGATTTTAAATATATAAAAAGGTAGTATGAGTTTCTGGTTGCTCATCTTCAAAGTGGCTAATGATATCTACTGCAGTAAGCTAATCAACATATTAAATGATAGGTACTCAGTGTAAAAGTTTTATATGTTTTACTTCACAACTAAAGTCTCTAAGAAGTAGAATAACACAATCTACTTGGGAATGGGACAAAAGAAAAAAATAATTCTTAACTTGGAACTCAGCTAAAAAAAATAATTTCTTCATAATCAAGATTTAAGAGATAACCAACCAATATAAGGTATTAAAATATAAGCCAGATTGGTGAATTAGCTTGTCAGGTTAGCTCTAGTATAGTTGTAATTTATAGAGCAGTTGTTCCAAAAAGCCTGGCAGGTCTGAGAGGATTGGGGTAGAGAGACAGGAAGAGATTAGTCAAAGAATGTACATGCATATATACACAGCCCATGGACACAGACATTAGTGTGGTGAAGGTCTAGTGTTGGGTGGAAGGAACAAAGAGGGGGAAAAGGGGACATCTGTAATATATATATATATATATATATATATATATATATATATATAATTTTTCTATAAAATATTTATCTATGAGAAGAAATAAAACTTTTTTATATTAGCAATATAAAATTATGGGAGAAGAACTATTAAAATTTATTTCAACACTCTCATCATTAGGGATTGAAGTAAAATGGAGATCTCTAAAAATATTCACCCAGCATGAGAAATCTGGCTTTAGTGAATCTTGGAACTGCCTTAGAGTAATTCTATGAAGTCTCATTAACTTTGAGAATTATTCTTCCTTGAACAAAACTCCTTGGTAAGAAAAATCTATTTAAATTTCACAAATATTTTGTATGGGAGGTATGTGTTTGTCATGTTTCACACCAGAATATCAGAATAATCAAGAACATTCATGTAGTAGCACTTATAATCTTGCTCATAAAGCTATTATTAAATGAGTAGTTAATACTCACCAAATATACAGAAAAGCAAAGTTAATGAGCTAAAAATATTTTTTTACAATAGATATCAACTTTTTTTATAATTCCAATTGAATGCACTCTGCCAAAGCTATTTTTTTTTTTGGTGTTTTGGGGTAGAATAGTGAATAAATATGATGAATTCCCTGCTATTAAAAGGGCTACATGCTAGGGAAAAGATCACAAAAATCATGAAAGAAAGAAGTTTGAAAGAGCCTAGAATATGACTATGGGTCTTTCTCTTGTGTAAAGTGGCAAGGGAAGCTCTTACTATGAGGTCATATCTAATAAGCCATATGTGTATTTGAGGAAAGGATATTCAAGGCAGAAGGAATGGGGAGTTCCAAGGTGCTATAGTCAGATTATGTATGAAATGAAAAATGGCCAGAGGGTATAATTAAAAAGTTAACAGAAGAGAAAATTCAAATAGATTTTAAATATATAAAAAGATAGTATGAGTTTCTGGTTGCTCATCTTCAAAGTGGCTAATGATATCTACTGCAGTAAGCTAATCAACAGATAATGTGTACATAGAATAGTAAGAACGAAAATCAGACAAAAATTTGTATACCTTGCAGGCTATTGTACAAACACTGGATGTTACTCTGAGTAGGATGAAATGCCATTAGAAAGTTTTATAATGAAGAACTGTATGATCAGATGTATTTAAAAAATATTACACTTGTTTCTCTGTGAGAGTAGACATTATGAGCAAGGGTAGGGAGACCAGCTAAGAGGTTCTTCCAATAATTAAGTTGATAGTCTCATCCCATTCATATGATGATTAGGTGTCTGGATAGTTGTTCTTGCTGAAAATAATTGCAGATGTTGAAGAATATTAAATAAGAAAGTGTGGTAGAAACTGCTAGATGCATCCTAATATTTACTTCCCTCTTATTATCTAGTAAGAGAGTATTAGATCAACACATTGATGAAAGATTCTTATACCTCTTCCCTTCTCTTATAGTTAGGCTTGGCCAAGTGACAAATTTCCTGCTATTAAGTAGGGAGTAGAAACTTTATATGAGAACTCCTAGAAATACTCCTTAAAGGGTAGGAGCCACCTTTTCTTTGTACTTTTTTCTCTTCTTGCTTCTCAGAATGCTGTCAGGCGATTGGCTCAAGCATACATCTTAGATTGTAAGACTACTCAATTAAAATTTTGGAACAGTGAGATAGAAGAACCCTTGGTCCCCAATGACTATGGAGCCTCCTGAACATTCCTAACCTGTTCATAACACTGCTTGTGTATTTCTATTAAGCATAGCAGAATTCAAGTCTAACAAACATAGGAGAAAAGATGAACATAGGTTAACAAGTTTGGAGACTTAGGCAATAGTCCAAGTGAAAAATGACCAGGGTAAAGACATAATGGAATAATAATGAGTATTAAGATTTAGAATATATTTTAAAGGACAATCTAACAGGAATCGTTGATGTATCAAATGTAGATTATATTATAAAAGGATAAATCAAGCATGCATCATATGTTTTGCTGAAATAAAATAAAATAGAATTACTATTTACTGATTTGAGGAAGATTACATGTGGGATAGGATTGTTTTCTTCTTTCTTCTTTTTTTGGAGGGGATGATGTTTTCTTTTGTTTCAGTTTTGAACGGCAGGCCTAACTGATACTTCATTTTGGATACATTGGATTTAGATGATATTCTATATTTAAATATGGTATGACATGTAATAAATGATATAGCAGTTCATGGGAAAAGACCATGGTCGAGATAAAATTATGGACCTATCAAACATAAATAAGAAGTATAGATTAAGAAGAGGTAAAAGGAGGATCTGAGGTGTACAATGTCTATAAATCCAAAAGATGAGGACTAACTTGCAAAAAAACTCAAAGGAACAGCCAGTAAGGTGTCTTTGAGACCTGAGGGCATGGGGTAGAGGGTTGTGTTTCAAGTAGAATAGAATGATCAACTGAGACCAATGCTGCCAATCGATCCAATTAAATACAAATCAAGAATTGGCATTGGATTTATCAATGTGAATGATGTGGAGACTTTTGCCAAGAGTTGTTTTCATTGAGTGGTAGGGGGAAAGCCTCAATGGAATGAATTCTAAAAGAATGAGAAGGATAGGCATTAGAGTCTCCAACTCTATTTGGAACCTTTATTGTAATGAGGAACAGAGGTATGAGGAAATAGCTTTTAAAATTCTTTTTCATTTTCTTTTAGACAGGAATACTATAGCACAGTATAGCAGTTGAACATTCATGTTCAATAGAGGGAATGAGTGGAAAGAATAACATGAGTGAAACATGTCCTGCCTATGAATGGGTGACAAAGGATGGAATCCAGTGCACCTGTGGAGAGATTAACATTTTTTTAGGAATAAAGTTAGTCCATCCAAAGGCTAGAGCAATATTTTATTTTTAGGCTTTCCTAATGGTAATAGCAAGGTCCAGGATATATTCATGGGAGTGGTTACCTGAAATAGTTTGGAGAAGAGATAAAAACAACAACAACAAAAAAAAACTAACAAAAAAAGTGACCAGAGTATATCAGAAAGATGATTTATGTAGATAATGCACTCACCAAAAATTAGTGAGCTATATAGATGCTGGAATGTTTAAGGAATAAAAAGAGTGACTAGGAAGAGATAAGTGGCCAAACTACTCACATACTCCTTAAACTGAGCTATCTCTGCTATGTGAATGTACTGGAACCTTGAGACAATTCTTTTTGATACAGCATCAATTTATTTTCCCTACTTTTATCAAGTGTTCGCATTGTCATGGGCACCAAAGAAGCAAAGGAGAATTAGGATGCACAGTCTCTGATATAAGTACATCAATCTAATAGGGGAGACAGACATGAAAATAAATGGTAATGTAGATAAAATGCATTCCAGCAATCTGTGCAACATTTGTGATAATAAGAAATTATGATAGTGGTGGATTGTTGAAATGAAAGCCTTCTGTATCATACACAAGTCATTCCTAGATGTAGTTCAAGAATAGATCGACCTTTCATTGATTTTCTCCTAATAAGTACTTCATAAAAGTGCACAAAGTACAGAAGAAAATACAATGATATATTAAATTAAAGCCCTGTCGTTATATTGAATTATATTATGGGAGGTCATATCATAGGTGAGATTTCCTATGATTAGTTTTTTCCCTGACATTTTACTTAGGCAGCTACCTATGTTATCTCCAGCTTGGGTTGGTTTTTCATGTTGCATCAAATTGTCTGAGTCATGTAAGCATTTGTTTAAGATTTAAAGCCAGAGTTTCAGCTAAGAGAAATATCAGTGGAAAACAAAACTAGACACTGAAGACTTTATGCACCAAGTGTTATCTCTCTAAACATATTCATAAGATTTTCTATGAGAACCTAAAACAGGCTTAGTATCAGTGGGATATCTTTTTTTAAATATTTGAATCAAATAATAGTACATGTCAAAATGACTCATAATGGTTTTTATCTCATAATAACTATCATACCGTGCTGCTGAATAACAAACACCAAAAAAATAATTTGCTTTCTTCCTGAAATTATTATTCTCCTTTTCTGTTGGAAATTTAATATAATATTATAGTTTATTTAAAGGAATTCAACATTTATTCATGTTTAATTTACAGTAATATTCTGCTTGAGTAATTTTTCAACTGTGCATATAACAATATATGTTAACATTTATTTTATCATATTTAAATTGGGAATAATAATATTATCTAATGAGTTTACAGTGAAGATGAAATAATATATGCAAAGCTATAAAAATGTTCAATAAATGTTAGCTAACATGCTTACCATTGTCACCAAATTATCATTACAACTCCACAGATATATTATTTTAAAAACAAAACCCAACTACTAGTAGGGCAAGCACACAATGAAGCTTAGCTGAATTTGCAGAGACAGAGGAGTGACATAAAGGGCTGGAATAGTGTTGAGCTCCAGATGATAATGGAGGTAGGCCTAGGAGAACCATCAAAATCCTCTTTTCACCTTTCTTTTTAATCTTTTTCTATATGTATAAGTTTCCACATCTTGGCATAATGGCTTTCTCTGCTTTCCATCTTTAGGGTAGAATCGGGTTGCAACAATACTCATATTTACACATTGTAGTTCCAGCCTCATGCCATGCCTGACTAGCTGACTCTCAAGATCATTTCCAGAGAGGATAGAAAATGGGAGCTGTCCAACTTGGTTCAGAAATCTCCTCCTGAGCTTGTTGGGATCAAAGAGTTGATACAATTTAGAAATGGCTGCCATCTCACTCTTGTGATGCTTGAAACAGTTTCCAGAGGAAAGAGGATTAGTGTTAGCACTGCAAACAAAACATGTTTTGTCCTATTCTTATTCCTCAGTTCATATTTGTCTTTTTTCCCATATCCAAAGATATATCCACAATTCAACTAAATAATGCATAACAACAAACCCTCTCAACTATTTCATAAATGGACGAAACCTAACATAAATGTATTTCTTTTCCCAGAGGCGTCCCATAGAGCATATATTGGGACTTTTTTAAAGGAGAAAAACAACTCAAACATTTAAAACTAAAAGGAAAATTTACTAAATCATTAATTTGGAAGTCAAAAGTATCTCTAGATTTAGGCTCAACTAGATTCCAGAGTTTGAAAAATTTTCCAATATGTGTATCTCTATGGCCACTGCTTTTCTCTGTTTGTGATGTTGATATTCTGTGCTTCCAGGGGATTTTCTCCCTGTGTCTGGGAGTACTGGATCACTGTTATATTCATGGTATACTGAGTTGGTTTTCTCTCCACTATCCAGTTATACAATCCAGAGGAGGACTGTTGTAAGTTCTCTTGTTTTAGTCATAGGAGCAATTGTTCTATTTAAGAAAAATGGAGTTCTGTCTATGGGCAGGCCAGTGACAGGTGTTTATTTCTGAGGCCTGGAGGAGAGGGACATGATCTGTGATTGACAGCTACCCTGGAACTTCATGAGTGAAAATATAATAATTTCACAAAGGTAGAAGTGCTAATAAAATATTGTTTAATCCATTCCTGTATTCCCACTATGGCTGTCCAGCATCCACATTGTAACCAATTACAAATGTATTCACCTAATGAAGATATAATAATTCCAAATGTCATCAGATACATACTCAGTCCCTCTCCCTAGGCAACAAATCAGTATCATCGCTAGATGACACATCTGCTGATGTGTACTCTCCCTTGATCAATTCTGGATATGTGGATTTCCATAACGAATTTAACCAACCTACACAGTCTGCAATAGAGTTATCAGGACAAGAGATAACAGAAATGAACCTACTGTTTGTGAAAAGGGAAGAAGAAATAATCGTTGTTACTTAACCTTAGCAAAAGTCATATTCCATAGGAAGGAAGGGTAAGGAGCCCCTCCTTGACCACGGAGCAAATAGTCACAATCTACCTACTTTTACTCAAAAAACTAGGGGGATTGCCAGAGCCCATTTTCCTCAATGGCCATACTGGAGGAAAGATTCCCTATGTAGGACTGTAATTGCTTAATCCACCCACTTTTTGAAGATACATTTATAATGACCTGAGTGTTGAGTTCATGGGTGAGCAATAACAAACTTCTGTTTTCGTGTTTGAGGATTCTCTGACAATTAAACACTCTAAAGCCCCCACTCTTCTAATTGTTAATTCATCTCTGAAATCTCTTCAGTATAATAAGCAGCAGTAGCCATCTTGGATCAAGAACACTGGTGTTTCTCCCAGTAATTGTCCTTAATGTTCTGCTGATTTCTCAAAGCCCCTGGTGAACGGCTTCCACTGAGCCCTCAGCTGGTGGTGGTGAGTAAGCCCATCTCTGCCCTATCCTGCTGCATCCCAATAGACAGTGCTTTACACTACCTACTGCCTAGAGAGAGTATTTCCTCTGTCAGTCTGGGTACAACATTAGGAGAGTCCATTTGGAAGATGAGTCTATGACTTATGCTGCTCAGGGGTACCAACCTTATTTTCTCACCTCACTGCTTTTGCTTGTTCAACTTTTCTTTAACCAAATGATTATTTTGTTTTAAAATTACCAAAGCACTGGGTTTAGAGCTCTCAGCCATCTCAGATTCATGTTTATTAACAAATCTAAATATTTCCTTTCTGCTTACAGATCACTGGATTGAGAATCAAAGCTTATCCTCATTCTTGCAGGATCTTACTGGAAGCTGCTAGAAATGCCCAACATTTACTAACATTCTCATCTTTTTAATAGATCCCCCAAAATTTTACCCCAGGAAATCTGAATTCCTGGATACATCAAACACACACTTCCACTTCCTATCCAGAGACAGAAATCATTTGCTGCACAGTTTCCCATCTCAGGGCTTTGTTCCTATAGTATTTCTTTTCAAGACACCAATTTATATATGAGTACTTTTTGGGGTGCAAAGGACAAAAGCCTAATTTAAGTCAGGTTAAGTTTAAAATGAAATTGGCCTGATGGTTTTTTATTTGGTTGTATCCAGGACCCAATCATTTTAGGACTTTTCTCCCTTTCCACTCCCCAACCCCTGCCCCCTCCACACACACTACTTATGATTTGTTTTCTCTTATAAACTGGCTTGATTTTCTCACCTTTCACATTCTTCCATGCAGTTTGTGTAGGAGGCTGATACTCCAGGCTCCCTCACTTCAGATTAACTGCCTGGGCAGAAAGATGAATTCTAAATTCTCTAATTGCTTTTTGATGCGTTAATATAGTTTCAAACCTTACAAAGTAGTTTTCTTTTTTAAGATATATTTTTACTGATTTCAGAGAGGACAGGTCGGGGAGAGAATGCTAGAAACATCAATGATGAGAATCGTTGATCGGCTGCCTCCTGCACACCCCTTACTAGGGATTGAGCCCGCAACCTGGGCATATGCCCAGACCTGAATCAACTGAACCTGGGACCCTCCACAGATCAATGCTTTATCCACTGAGCCAAACCAGATAGGGCTACAATGTAATTGTCTATGCCATTTAAGAATATACACGTATGTAAAGAAAAAAAGTATCAGGACAGACATAAGAATAAGCACCAAATTGGGGAGAATAATTATCCCTGTGAGGTCACAGGGGAATGAGCTGTGGTATTGTACATAAAAACTTCAGATGTATGGGTGATATTTTTCTTGGTATATGTTTTCTTATATGTTTTAGTATGGCCAATATATTTTATAATTAAAAAAGTAAAAAAAAAGTTATTTATGTTAAGATTTTGATTGCAGAGATAATCTCTGATAGGCCCTATTTGGATAACTTGAGCAGTCTTTTCCCTCACTTTTATGTTTGCATTAAATTGTACAAGGCTAGAGTATATGCTAACCACTGTGGCTGTGGGTAGAATGAGGAGATACTATTGTTCTCAGCTCCATCGAATCCAAAAGGAACAGGGAAAATGTGGTTTCCATAAATACATACATACAAAAATACATACATAGGTGTAACTCATTCTTTCTCTAGTTCATTTTGATCTGTCCAGGTATGGAACCATCTTATATACTACCAACTGAAATTATAGCATTAACTATGGCCAATATACCAGGAAAATAATGATGGTGGTGGAGGAACAAGATGAATCTTAAACACAATGTCATTCAAGGCCATCCCCGGGAGGAGCATGAGGAAGGCTTCTCTGTGTGTGTAGATGTGTGCATGCTTGCACACATAAGTATGCAAATGCCATTTACTTCTTAGTGGTGCTTGAATCTGGATCTGAGGGTGACCCAAGTGGATAACACTCCCCACACTATTTTTCATTATGTGAGCATCTTTGTGCCTCAGAACTCCACACTGCCCTGAAACCGTCTGGGCTATCATCTTTTGACTTCATTTTGGGGGGCTCAATTTGTTAAAAATAAACAAACAATCAAAGAAACAAACACATTCCCACAAGACATTGCCTGTTTGGTAATTCTTAAAACCTTATTTTACCAGGAAAGCTCCCTGCAGGTGATTAAAGTGATAATTAAATCAGTGATTAAGAGCTAAATTTTAATATTGCAAGTTTGATATTGAGGAATATAGAAGTCAGATCTTTGAAGATCATTGTATCTTCCATTTATCCTTTTCAACTCTATATCAACTCTCAACTCTATATCATCAGTGCTCAGACATCCCCATTTTTCTCTGCGGATTGAGTTCAGCCACAGACCATGGATGGGTGACAATGGGATGAGAAAGGAGCCTTTCTTTCCATGACCACATCCTGCTCCTTCCTCCTGAAAATGTAGTGATGGGATGAGCTTTACAATGAAATGTGGAGGTTATCACTATTGGGAACAAGTGTTTGAAGACTGTTTTAAAGACATTCAGCCAGATGGTAATGGTCAAGTTTGATAGATGTTTCCCCAATATTTGGATTCTGTGTATTTTTTAATCACTGCATCAGTCTTATCCACAGTACCTGGTAAAAGTACCTACTCAGGTCCTGTAATTTATGATTAATTTTTTTGTCTAGACCTCAAATATTTTAAATCATTGACCCAGTTTTTCTTTATATCCTAGAAGCTGAATGCAAAACTGAAGAACATCCTGGGCTAAATTTCAAGGTGCAAAACCACACATTTCCACGTATGTTGTCATTTGCTACTATTTCCCCTAATATTTCATCATTAAGGCATAATTCATCATTAAGTAGGAATTCTGCTTAAATCTTAGGAGTCAACAGATAATAATCAAATACTTCATTGTGGCATGGTATGGATATCAACTTCCTCGTCTTGGGTAGGAAAAGTCCTTCTTGAACCTGACCCTTTCAGACTTGTCCCTTCAACATTCTCAGGGGGTATATTATTCTCAGTCCTTCACCTGATTCTATAGGGGGTAATTTAAATTCTTTAAAATTCTAACAGTAACAGAAACCAGCTTGTGTTTATAATTGTGGGATTAGGAAATATGTTATTGAAAGGGTTAAAGAGAATAAAACGAGGTGGAGAAAACTTACTGTGTTTAGCAGATATTTTGCAGAAAGCTTGCAGCCTTGAGCATGACATAGCCTATATAACGACTAGACTTCTGGCACAGGGAGGAGCCAAGGATTGATCAGATCCTTATGTCGGCAGGATGGTTTTCAGCCAGCAAGGATTAATAAAAGTCTGCCTCTTCCTTCAGTCTCCACTGACTCCTTTTTGTCAGACTCAGCCCACCTGCACCCAGGTGCCTGAAATAAAAATTTCTTTTGATACATTATGGCCTCATGTCATAAGTGCGTGACCCTGGACCTCTCTGAACCTTACAGTTTTGACCATGGATAAACATCTCTCAAAGACCAAGGACAGGAATGCATGTAAATCCACAATAGAATCTGGAGTTAGGAAGTAGAAAGCACTTAAGTCTCGGTTTTAGCTTTTCTTTCGACTTCAGGCTTCACTCTGCCCTGTTGTGTCCTGATTCTCTTTGCGGACCAGTTTGCTTTACTGTCTACATGACTACGCATGGCTCCACAGATTCCAGATACATGCAAACATGGTCTCTGAATTCCAAGAGAAAATCTGATTGGCTTAATTTAAGACATATATTTTTCCTAGTTCATAGCTTGTGCTAAGTGAAAATTTAATTGGGGGGGGGGGGCTGGTATTTTGAAACATTAGATAACCTCTGTAGAACATGATCATTGAAGGTGAACCATCAGCATGGAATTCTGCCATTTAGTGAATAATATGGTATTTTGTGTCTTCATTCGTCTTAGGGCTTGTCTTGGCTTTGATGTTTGAAATGGTTGTACAATGTCTGCAGTAATGATAACCATAGTAATATCAGACTTTTTTTTTTTACCATAATTGTAGGTTTTCTAAGCTATCCGACATCTCTTTGAGGTTTGTCAGTATTACTATAATTATGCCAGATTTAGGGATATGGATAAGGAGACACAAGAATTTAAGAAGCCTTGCTAAGGGATCATGACAAATCCCAGATTTGAATGTAAATCAACTGACTCAACTTGGGCTCAGCAAACTTAGGCAGTGGTATTGGATCCCAACTTTTGTTCTACCTGGATTTCTATTTTATTCTCTCATTTCTCATTCCATATACTCTAATGCCCCAATTACTTTTCATAATATAATTTTTAAATGAAAAATAAGTGTGTTCTTTATATAATAGCAAATAGAAAAACTAAGCTATATGCTGCAACAGTATTCTATATGCTTTCTATATATATATATATTTTTATTTCTAAACTTTCTACTTTAATTCCTTTTTTCCAAATAATAATCATATTGATGGTGGATCTTGTTTTGCCTATGTTTGTAAACAGAGTTGGAGCCTTAGGGAACATCTGCCTAAATGAAGTATTGTGAGTTTAAATTAAATTCCTTTTTAATCCCCACTGGGAAAATACAGTTTTGGTTGGAATATGAAGAGCGGCAAACGCAGAAAAGGATACTGTTCAAAAGTGTGTCTGCTTATGTTTAAATATGAATCATTTCACTTAATAATTAAATCAGTGATTAAGAGCTAAATTTTAATATTGCAAGTTTGATATTGAGGAATATAGAAGTCAGATCTTTGAAGATCATTGTATCTTCCATTTATCCTTTTCAACTCTATATCAACTCTCAATTCTCAGAGGAAAAGAGGAAATAAATGTCAGTTATAGGAACTGTTAAGTGACAAAAGAGACTAAGCAAGCATTATTTGTAAGAATTCAATAGAGGATGCTCCAGTTATAATATTCTGAGTTCTTATACTGTATTCACTTCCTCATTTACTCATCATATATTTATTGAGTTCTTATTATGCATTAGGAATACAGTAGTGTACAGAAAGAAACAGATCCTTGCTATCTGGGAACTAGTGTGAGTTCTCTTGGAACTAGAGGAGTTGGGCTTTTGCATAAAAAAAAACTAAAATTATAATTATGACCATTTTTTAGAAGAAAAAGCACATGCCTAGAACTTGTTTATAAACCTAGAATTTGTCTAGTCTGAGAAGCCAGAAAGACTTTCCTGTGAAAGGAATAGTTGCATTGAACTCTGAAGGAGGAGTTCATAGTAGATTTTTTTCTTAGATGCACAAGGGTCTTTATTGCAACACTGTGACTAGCTGAATAATATAATATGGACATCAAACTCTAATCAATAGGTGAATGCTGCATACATAATAGAGTATATCTCACAAAGGGACATTATGCACCCAAAAAAGAATTAATTAGAGCTTTGCCTTTTGACTTAAAGCTATATTGAGTGAGAAATGGGATATATATATATATATATATATATATATATATATATATATATATTACTAGAGGCCTAGTGCATGAAATTCATGCACCGGGGGCAGAGGATGTCCCTTAGCCCAGCCTGCACCCTCTCCAATCTGGGACCCCTCGAGGGATGTCTGACTGCCCAGTAGGATCGGGCCTAAATGGGTAGTTGGACATCCTTCTCAAAATCCAGGACTGCTGGCTCCAAACTGCTCACCTGCCTGCCTCCCTGATTGCCCCTAACTGCTTCTGCCTTCCAGCCTGATCACCTGCTAACCAATACCCTGCCAGCCTAATTGATGTCTAACTGTTCCCCTGCTAGCCTGTTTGCCCCCAACTTCCCTTCTCTGCCAGCCTGGTCAACTCTAACTGCCCTCCCCTGCTGGCCTGATCACCCCCAACTTCCCTCCTCTGCTGCCTGGTCACCCCCAACTGCCCTCCCATGCAGATGTGGTCCCTCCCAACTCCCCCCCCCCGCCCTTGCTGGCCACCTTGTGGTGGCCATCTTGTGTCCACATGGGCGGAAGATCTTTGTCCACATGGGGGCAGCCTTCTTGTGTGCTGGAGTGATGGTTAATCTGTGTATTACTCTTTTATTAGATAGGATAGAGACCTGGTGCATGGTTGGGGGCCAGCTGGTTTGCCCTGAAGAGTGTCCCAGATCAGGGTGGGGGTTCCCTTGGGGTGAGTGGCGGCCTGAGCAAGGGGCCTGTGGAGGTTTGCAGGCCAGCCATGACCCCCAGCAACCCAAGAGGAGGCCCTGGGATCTGGGATAAATTTATGTCTACAATTGAAACTTTGTAGCCTGGAGTGGAGCCAAGCCTTCTGCTCACTCCGCTTTGGCAGTCATTTCTGTTAGAAACTTTGTAGCCTAGAGTGGAGGCCTAGGCTGGCAATGGCAGGTAGAAAGCTTGGCTTCCTCTGTTGCCAGGGAAACCCAAGCCTACCCCCTGCTCTCAGTGGGGGCAGCCATCTTGGTTGAGGTTTATTTGCACAATCTGCTCCTGATTGGCTGGTGTACGTGGCTGTGGGCATGGCTTGTGGGTGTAGTGAAGGCACCGTCAAATTTGCATATTACTCTTTTATTAAATAGGATAGTTGAAGCACAGGAATAATTCCAGAGAGTGGTTTCATTAAGGAAGAAAGAGGGGGAGCAGAGTGAGGAACTTGCTTTCCAGGTCTAAGGACCAGCATTTTCCAGTTCCCTGAGGAAGATGAGAGCCTGATGAAACAGATGGACTATAAGGAGGTTGATGGAGTTAGAGCTCAGAAATGCGGGCAGGAGCACAAGACAAGGGGAGGAGGAAAGACCAAGGTAAGTAGAGAAGTAGACAGGCGAGACCATACAAGAACAGGCCATGCTAAGGCTATGCTTTGTTGTTACCATTCAGTAAATGATTTACACCTTTGAACACTTGTTCTTTTCTCACTTAGCTGTTAAATCCCATCACTGAGCTGATCCTTCAGAGTATTGAGCATATAGTAGAATCTAAGGCACTATACTTGGTGCAAAGGCATCACTCCATAAATCCTAGCTTTTGTCTTCCCTTATTTCTCCCTTGCATCTCCTGCGTTTCCCATGTTAGGTATAATCTGGTTCTGCAGTTCTCAACTCTCAGGCTCATGTACCTCTATGTTTTTGACTAATTAAGGTTAAGAAGGTTAATTTCTCCTTATAATAGCAATAAAATAAAATAAAGTAAATTTATTGATAAAATAACTTAACCCACATAGGTTTTTAAAAAATAATTCTATGCTTAATTGTAACAGAAATTTATAAAAATACTATTGATTTTAGTAAATATTCACAGACAACTAGACTAGAAAAGTTGAAGTCGACAGACTTCAGATACCCAGGAGACTGATGAGATTTATTGGTAACTTTGATGCAGTTCTGTTATTGCTGTGAGTTATAAAATAAAGAATAATTCTTAGCAAATGTCTAAATTAAGCAAGATACATTGTAACTGTATTTCCGGAATTTGGTGGATATTAAAACTGCACAAAAATTCTTATATTTTTGTATAAAACTGAGAGAAGTTCTAGTCTTAGGCAACTATAATGGATTTTCACCCTTATTACATCTGGTAGGAACTACTATCATTGAAACAAAACATGGGGTAATTTTTGTGCAGGACACGTTATAGGACAAATGTCATTCCTCCAGGTCCTTGCCCACCAAATGCCAGTAGAAATTAAGAAGTGCCTCAGTCATTTGTAGCTTTTTCCAAATGTTTCCTATGGGCTGGCTGGTATCACTTGCACTGACTGGAAGACAAGGCAGTGGGAAGGTTACATTGTACGGGAAAACCTCAATCACAGCCCTTAAAATAATAAAAGGGATGACATATGGTCACATATTTTTGTATCAAAGCTTATGCATTTTAAGGGGCTCATACTAATCAAAGGTAAATTAGATGATGATGGATGGCTATCCTACAGAGAGGCAGAAAGGAACAAGAAAGGAGCCACAGGCTAGAGAACCACTGAGAAGAGGTGGGCAAAGGCATGGCATGCAAATAGAAATAATATGTCTGGGAGACAGTGATACAGAATTAGAGATATCTGTGAATTAGATTTTCCAGAAAAGGCAGTTAAAATTGGAAGTTTACTGCTATTTTCTCTCTCTCCCTCTTTCTCTTTCTCTCTTTTTCTTTTAATTACAGAAGTACAAATTATGTCCCAGACCTGAACTGAAACCCATTTCAAGTAATGACTGATTCTGAGGACACCTAGAATAATAATTGTTGATGTATTTCCACCTGATGCATTCAATATGGAATAACAATGGATGTCTGTAATCCTATCTAATAAAAAGGTAACATGCAAATAGACCATCACTCCAACACATAAGATGGCCACCCTCATGTTGTCAAAGATGACCACCCCCATGTGGATACAAGAGGGTCACCACAAGATAGCCAATAGGAGAAGGCAGTTGTGGGCGATCAGGCCAGCAGGGGAGGGAAGTTGGGGGTGACCAGGCCTGCAGGAGAGGGCAGTTGGAAGGGACCCAGGCCTACAGGGGAGGGCAGTTGGGGATAACCGGGCCAGCAGGGGAGGACAGTTAGGCATTGATCAAGTTGGCAAGAAAGTGGTTATGGGGTGATCAGGCTGGCAGGCAGAAGTGGTTAGGGGCAATCAGGCAGGCAGGCAGGTGAGTGTTTGGGAGCCAGCAGTCCTGGATTGTGAGAGGGATGTCCTACTGCTCATATAGGTCTGATCCCACCATCGAGATCAGGCCTAACAGGCAGTAGGACATCCCTTGAGGGGTCCCAGATTGGAGAGGGTGCAGGGTGGGCTGAGGGACACATTACCGCCCCCCCCCACCCGGACACAAATATTGTGTAATGGGCCCGTAGTCCTATATAATAAAAGGCTAATATGCAAATAAACTGAACAGTGGAAAGAATGGTTGCTATGATGCACACAGACCATCAGGGGGCAGATGCTCAATGCATGTGCTGCCTTCTGGTGGCCAGTGCACTCCCATAGGAGGAGTGCTGCTCAGCCAGAATCTCTGAACCAGGGTCATGGCTGGTAAGCACAGCGATGGTGGCGGGAGCCTCTCCCACCTCCACAACAGTGCTAAGGATGTCCCAGTAGGACATCCCCTGAGGGTTCCTGGCCTTCCTGAACTGCAAGAGGGCGCAGGCCAGGCTGAGGAACCTCCTCCCCTCCAAGTGCAAGAATTTCATGCACCGGGCCTCTAGATTTGTTAATAATATTGGTGATAATGACTGTTACATATTTAACATGATAAAATACCTCTGAAGAGGGCTATTCATTTTCATTCATAAAAATGATAAATATCTAATGACTTCTCATAAATTAGGTGACATATTTTTAAAGATATTTAAACAGGACAATATATGTCTCAGTACACACTGTAACAAAAGCCTAAAGTACATTTAAATTGAATAATTATAATAATTAGTATTTTATATCAAATATCTTTGTATTAGCATCACTTCTCATTCTGTTGAGCCTCCTAATTACATGATTATGCATTTTGGCAATTGATACTGGCAAGATTTTTAGTTATTTATGTATTATAAAAAATATAAGCAACCTAATATTTCATGTCTTTGATCTGCAGAAGAGAAAAAAGAGGAAATGAATACATGAGGGAGTAGAATACCATGAGCATAGTTTTAAAACAAAGGAACATGGTTTTCTGCTGTTTTATCATTTACTTCTTTCTCTCATTCATTCATATAATTTGTTATAGTTACTAATTTTTACAGATATTACAGATTAAAAAATAATTACACTTATACACCATAATTTTGAAAGAGTAGAGGAAGCACAAAGCATAATAATGTTCCCTGTTCTTCTAAAGAAATTTAGGGATGGAAAAAAAAAAAAAACACAAACACACACACACAGAAAAACAATTACTAATCTATATATCTATCTAATTTGATTTAATTACATTCATTTCCACACTGCTTTTCCCAAATACTGTACAAATTTTTGAACTTTAAATTGTATTTAAGTATTTCCATCTTTTCACACACACACACACACACACACACATACACAGACACGTCAAAGATTCAGATAAATGAATCCTAGTTATACCTACTATGCTTTATTAATCTTTCCATCTTTTGCCCCAACCAGTGCTTGGAACAATGCCTTTCCTACAGAATACTCTCAATAAATATATGTTGAATTAATGACACATAATATTTTATGTAACTATTTAAATATGGCAGATATATGAAATGATTGCAACATTCATTTCAATTATTTTAACAGTAGTCTCCCATGAAATGTCATAAGACTATTAAACTAATATTATGATTCATCCAGTAATAGGTTTTACCAACACTAACAAGTTTTACTTCTTCACTTCCCCAAAGTACTTGGGGAAATGTTAGACATGACATTCTTTCTGTATCAATGACTTTATCTGCCTGGAGGCCATTCTCTTGAAACACATTAAAATATGAATATTTCAGAGCGCTTGAAGGGACTAGGAGCTTTATCTACAAATAATGACTTTTATCTACAAACTAGAGGCCCGGTGCAGAAAATTCATACACAGGAGGGAGGGTGTTGTCCCATAGCTCAGCCTGCACCTTCTCCAATCTGGGACCCTTCAAGGAATGTTCGATTGCCAATTTAGGCCCAATCCTGGTGAGATTGAGCCTATACAGGCAGTCATACATTGCACTCACAATCCAGGACTACTGGCTCTCAACCACTCACGTGCCTGTCTGCCTGATTGCCTCTAACTGTTTCCATCTGCCAGTTTGATCACCCCCTAATCACTCCCCTGTCAGCCTGATTGACTGCCCTCCCATACAGACCTGGTCCCCCTCAACTGTCCTTCCATGCAGGCCTGTTAACCCCTAACTGCCCTCCCCTGCAGGCCTGGTCACCCCCAACTACCTTGCCCTGCTGGCTGAGTCAACTTTAACTGCCCACCCCTGCAGGCCTGTTTGCCCCCACTTGCCCTCCCATGCAGGCCTGGTCTCCCCCAACTGCCCTCCTCTACAGGCCTAATTGTCCCTAACTGCCCTCTCCTGCAGGTATAGTTCTTCCCAACTGCCCTGTCCTGCTACCCTGATTTCCCACAGCTGCCCTCCCCTGCCAGCCATCTTACGTCCACATGGGGGCAGCCATCTTTGATCACATGGGGGTGGCCATCTTGTGTATTGGAGTGATGGTCAATTTGCACAGGACAAGGGGAGGACATTAGATAGGATAATGATTGAGGCCTTATAACCCTATGAACTAGCTTCTTACATTGTTGAGAATTATTAAAGAAACATAATATAAACAATTAAAAAAAGTCATAAAGAATATAATTTTTCTTTCCCAATAAATTGTACTTGCTTCCTCTCCTCTGGTAATTTATGCATCTCGTATTTTATCTGTGTTTTTGTGCATATTTCTTTGTATTATTCTATTTCATATATATAGATAGTTTTCTCAATTAAATTATAATTACTTTGAAAAAAGAAAAAAGAAAAAACCACCTGATACTGCTTTTAAATCGCCTGGTGTACTAGAACTCAATATGGGAGATAAATTGAGGTCTTTTGAATGTAATTTCACATGTCCACTATTTTGTTCTTGAACTTCAGACTAAATTTTATAGAGCCAATGAAGATTAGCTTGCTATTTTATCAATAAACTAGGGGCCTGTTACATGAAGATTCATGCACTGGAGGGAGGTCCCCGAGCCCTGCCTGCCCCCTCTCACATCCGGGAGTCCTCAGGGGTGGGAGGCAACCCAGTGATCAGGGAAAGGTGACACCCTATCACACCTCTGCTGCTGCTACTGCTGGCAGCACAAGCCTTGGCTGGTCCTGGTTACCTGAGCCTCAGGCGGCCCTGGAGGGCTGGGAAGCCACTATCTGAGGCTTGCCTGCACTTCGGGCCAGCCTTGGGCAGCTGGGGGTACTGAGGGACTTTGGAGGCAGGTGTGTGGAGTGGCTGCACACCTACTGCCCTGGAGGGGCTGAGAGGACTGGGCGCTACCATATCGTGACTGTGGGTGCTGCCATCTTTGAGAGCATGGCATTCAATTAGTATATTTCTTCCTTACTGGCTGTGGGTGCCGCCATCTTTGAGGGTAGGGCAGTCAATCAGCATATTAGCTCTTTATTAGATAGGATACTGTGTTGGGGTCCTCTTAATCATGAGTACAATCTTCTCACTCAACTAGTTATATTTTAGCATTAATTGTAAAATTCTAATTTTAGTTTCTGTTTTTAATATAACCTATGAATTTTAAAAATAAATGAGGATTTTTAAGGTCATTTTTCACATGTAAAGCTCAAGTTTTTTCTCTCCCTGCCTATACCACCTGGACCTTGTTCCTTACCCATTATTCTTTCTATTCTATACTTCTTCTCCTCCATCTTGCTATGAGTGCCTGTTTAGAGGGCACTCCAACATCTCAATATAATCTTTGGCCCTAGTTGGTTTGACTCAGTGGCTAGAGCATCATACTGCAGACTGAAAGGTCCTAGGTTAGATTCCATCAAGGGCACATGCCCAGGTTGTGAACTTGATCCCCAGTGAGGGGCATGCAGGAGGCAGCTGATCAATGATTCTCATCATTGATGTTTCTTTTTCTCTCTCCTTTCCTCTCTGAAGTCAATAAAAATGTATTTAAAAAATTAATAACCTTTGACATGACACTGTTTCTTCCTCTTTCTACTTTCCACACATATGGCTAGTATACTTTCCTTCCCTCCACTGATAACTTTTAGCAGTTTGAAACTCATTATTTTTTATCTCTTTCCCTTTAAGTTTCACATTCACTCTGACCCAAAATGATATTTTCAATTTAATTGGCTCTCAAATTGGTCTCCTCTTTTTCATTTTCATTACTTCATCCCTTGTCACCCTTTTCATACCATAGCTGGGCCAAACTGCTCTTCCTGACTTCCTAGAATTTCTACTAACGGTCACCAACTGTGAAATGAGTCATTATCTCACAGCATCAGTAGACACAAGTCCATGTTCTTCGCTTTGCAATCAGGTCCCTTCACAGTCTGACCCCCAGGATAATTATAATGGCCACTTATTGTGCCTTACCATATATCAGGTGCTGTGATAAGCGTTCTACATAAACTATTTCTAATTCATAATTCTCATAACAATCCTAGATCAGCAATAATACGGATCTCACTCTGTAGGTGAGAAAATGACTCTAAATTTTATTCCCAAACTTCCTTTCCAAACACAGCATGCCATGCCCATGGCCAAATCTGGCAATTGCTTTGTATGGTCCTGAACTTTCTCATGTCCAGCCTTTACTCTGTACATTCAGCATCTAGTCAGATGTCAGTCTCAGACTCCTGTCAAGCCTGCTGCTCATCCATCAGGACTCAATTCAAATTCCAGCAGCTCTGTGAAGTCTTGCCAGCATTCTCCAATGATCTAAGCGGTTAATCATTTCTTCCTCTTACCTCTGAAAGGACTTGAGTCCTTTCCACTTAACGTTCCTGACACCGGGTTGTACTAATTAGCTCCTTTTCCTTGTGCAAGTGTTTTCTCTCCTTACCTAACTTGTAGGCTCCTTAATGAGTTCGTCCAATTTCATATATTCTCCCATCCCAGTAAGGATAGAAAGCCCTTCCCATAGTGCCTTTAATGAATAATCCCTCTTCATTTACATTGTCCTCTCTTTTATTTGCTTTGAATAATTAGCACTGTAGTAGATATCTTTCCTTGTGATTTCCCTTGATTTATGTATGTATGCATATCAATAAAATTAGAGTTCCCGTCAGCCCATTTTAACTTGAGTCTAAATATTCTTGCTGTTTTTATAAATAAGTGTACAATTATGAATATGGTCTCAAAATGTTCATAAATATTGCTCTTTTAAGAAACATCCAGAATTGTTTTTGAACACTGAAAAAGCATACCAACCAAGTGCCATGCAGGGAATATACACTGAGCGTGTCATATAAAAGCATGTCAAAAATGAAGACCAGAATTACAAAAAAACAACAACAAACAAACAATATTTAAGGTGAGACATGGAGATTAGCAGAAACAGAAAAAAAAAAAAACAAAAACACAGTTAAATTTGTAAAGCAAAAACAATTATCTATATGCTGTTGAAAAAAAGAAACCATAGGTCACAGATGCCACAATTTGGGAGCTTAGTTTTATACTATCCTGACACTTTTACTTTCTGCCTTTGGCCTTTGCTCTGTTTCACCATCTAATATGTAAATTTCATTCTCCTGTCAAAGTCCCCTCATTAGTTAAGAGCTAGTTCAAACCCAATAGTTTAGTATTCCCCAAGTGTTTTATTCAGAAGGAAGTAGCTATAAAATTAATTTTAACCATTTTTTGGTAATTTAGTTATCACGCTGGAAGCTTAACACGCTATTATTACCCTTAGTTCCATTGTTCCCCCAGGAGGCTGCATTTTTACCATTTGCGGTTAATATTTACATCTTGAAGACTATCTGGTTATACAATTACTAGAAACCCATAACTTACATACTGAGTTGTAGACAAGGAAATGAAAACAAATTTTTTTTAACTTCTGTTTTTATATTAAATCCAATTTAGAAAGTTTATAATGCCATAACGTTGCTTTTGACCTGCATATCACTCAGGTGTTCCTTTTCAAAAGTGTCTTGCTGAAACTGGTTTGGCTCATTGGATAGAGCATCGGCCTGCAGACCTAAGGGTCCGGGGTTCAATTCCCTTCAAAGGGCATGTACCTTGGCTATGGGCACATCCTCAGTAGGGGGAGTGCAAGAGGCAGCTGATCGATGTTTCTTTCTATCCCTCTCCTATCCTCTCTGTAAAAAAAAAAAAAAGAAAAAGAAAAAAAAGAAATATATTTGTTTAAAAAAGTGTGTTTTCACCTGGTCGGGTTGCTCAGGCTCAGTGGTGAGAGCACAGGCCCACATACCAATGGGTCCTGGATTCCTTTCCTGGTCAAGGGCAAGTACCTGGGCTGCAAATTCCATCCCTGGCAATGGTCAAGGTCATGCGAGAAACAACCGATCATGTCACTTGATTGTTTCTCTTTCCCCTTCCTCCCTTCCACACTAAAAAATCAATGGAAACAATATCCTTGGGTAAGAATTAGCAAACAAAACAAAACAACAGAGTCTTTTCGTTCCAAGTCAATAACCAGGGCAGTCCTAAGTTGGAACCAAATCGTCAATGATACTTAAAATTCTTCTTTCATATAAAAGGGTAAATGCCTAAGCACTCTTTCTTCCCTTTCCACTTCCTGTCTTTTCCAAGCCTGGCAACTCGCAGGCGGTTGGGTAGGGGGGTCTGCCTTGCTGGCTGCTGATGGGAATGACCCCCTGTGGGCTGAAGCCGCCCCACTCCCGAGAGGGGCAGGACTCTGGCCCTCACCCTGCAGCACCCTCGACTCCCCTCCTTGCATTCCCGAGCTGGGAAGGGCGGGGAATGGGAACACAGTCCTGCTAGGCCGGGCCCCCCTCTCCCTAGGTGCGCGCCTCCGCCCTCCCAGGTCTCTGCTCGCCCGGGACCCGATGCGGGGACGGGTAGTAATTGCTGGGTAGGCTGCTGGGCGGGTGGGAAAGAGCAGCTTTAGGCTTGGCTGGTGGAGGGTTGGGTGTTGGAGTTCAGACAGGTTCCGAGGCACTTACGGGCTGCACGGAGTTTGGTGTGACATGCCTGCGGACTCGGGCTTGTTGTAACTGGTCCCCGCGCCCGCCCTCTCTCAGCTCGGCACCTCGCCCCGGGGTTTGGGGGGGGCGCGGGGCGCGGGCAGGGCCGGACGGAGCCTCGCCGCGCCGACCTGACGCTGGGCAGGTAACTCCTCTCCCCTCCCTCGCGCTCCCGCCTCCTGGGCGGCAAACCGGCGGCGGCGGCGGCGGGCGCGGCGGCGCGGCTCCGGGCGGGTGCTCCTGGGGGTAAGTGGGGCTCCCGAGTCCCCTCCAGGTATCGGCGGGCGGGAGGGGCGCGCCGCGGGGGCCCGGGACTGCGCCCACCCTGGGCCGCGGGGAGGGGAAGGGACCTCTCCCTCGCGCGCGCGGGGTCGGACGTGGACCGGGGTGCGGAGTCCGATTCCTGGGCCCTGTCTGGTTTCTTTCCCGTCGTGGAGGCGCGAGGGAGTTAGGAAGTTTGAAAAGTGAAGTCTCCGGTGGAGTGGGCTCGGGCTCCCCCCCTCCCCCCCGGGGACAGGCATCGCCCGCCCTGCGCGTGGGGTTTGTTCCCTCTTTCTCTCCGGAGAGTCCGCTGAGGACCCGGAGGACCAGCGTGGAGAGGGGCTGGGAAGAGCCTCCTGGGAGGAAGACAGGGTGGAGGTGGAGGGGCGTGTGTGTAGGGGGGTGGGAAGTACCGGGAAAAAGGTGGGGAGCTTAGGCTGCAAGGGGGACGTGGGGTGGGTTGTTCTTCGGATCTCACTTGAGGAGCAGGACTGGAAAAGAAAAAGTTTTTCTTGCGAAAAATCTACTTTTTATCTGTATCCAATCCCGCCTTTGCCTCCGGGTGAGTGGTGGACTGTGCTTTGCAAACTTGAGCTGGCCGCAGCCTGGGCCCTTGCCCTTGATCCGCTGGCCAGGTGATTGTGGGAGATGCTGTATGGGATTTGGGGAACCACTGTTGTAGGTTGTGGTCCCCTTAAAAGGAGAGTGTGACTAGCGGAGATTGCTCCTGGAAAGGTACCTGGAAACGTCAGCCCTGGTCTTGGTGACATACCCGAGAAGTATTTCCCACGGAAGGTGGGTGAGGACTCAGAGACTGTGTCCGTTGTTGAAATCCTGGGGCCTGTAAAGAGACAAGAGTGCTTTATAGGGTGGAGTCTGAGGTTATGGGAACACAGGATAGCGTGTTGACTGTCAGGAAGGGATGAAGTTATAGGGTCTCTGACTTGAAAGTGTAGGTGAGAACCAAGGAGGCCAGAACACACACACACACACACACACACACACACACACACACACATCACCACGCTGGTGGCAAGCAGTCAAGAACCTACTCATGTTCAACAGCTCACATCCAGATCCCCACATGCTGGACATCTTGCCAGGCTACTTACTGACAGGCACCTCCCTTCTTTCCCATTCTCATCCCCAACAAGTGCCAGAGCCCCAGGGAAACCATGACTGGCTGAATCTGTCCTGATAAGCAAGGGGATAATGATGAAAGGGGCTTGTGAGAGAAGGCTGGTCTTTTTTTTTTTCAAAGTAGTTTAAGAATGAGAATGGTGTGAAACAGGATGAAGTAGGGAGGTGTGGGTGGGTCTTTGTTGTGTTTGCGTTTTCCCTGTCTTCCTACAGTTCCCAGCAGGATAGAAGCCCTACACTTCCCAGCTCCAGATTCCACCTCCCTTGCTTTTGGGCTTAGGTCACACGTGGTGCACACACCTATTACTGGTGCTGACTGCGCCTTACAGAGTCTGCCTGAGGGGCTAGGTGGGTCTTGCCTTCACAGCTGGCACATTCTAGACCGAAGTTGCTCCAGTGTATTGTGGGAAGCGTCACAAGTGAGCAGTTGTTGAAAGGGATTGCACAGATGCAGACAAACCGCACCTCTGGTGCTGACTCAGAGATGTCTCTTGTGATTACTCTCTGGAGATTATTACTTTAACTATAACTGAGTACATGCTTTCGGGATGGGTTAATTTTATTATTCGTTTTGTTATAACCGCTCCTGGTACCAGAGCTCCTTCCAGTTTGCAGTGGAGGTTCGTACATTGAGTATTTTCTTGACCACAATTTACCCTGCAACAACCCATATACCTGTTTTCCACTCAATTCCAGTATGTTACTCAGCAATGAGTTCCCAAGACTTAACATTGTACTTTAACTTGGCAGAATAGTGTGGTAAAAATGTGACTGTAGGAAAGTAGGCTTCTTCTGTAACATAAATCTGGTTGGCGGGGGCCTTTTGACAAGGCTCCACTTAGCTTACTTTAACCATTTATTTGTAAAATTACAGGTTGGCCTTGTTTAGCTAGTTAGGTAAGTTTACATGTCTCTCTCTCTGTAACTTGCAAAATATTGAGTGCTCCAGGGAAATTTCACAATTCACAGTTTGTTAACCACAATGTTACTGTTAATTTTGAAGTGTACTTTTGCTCACTTAATTATTTCTAATCTGGAAATGTAATGTATTTGAGAATTTGTTGGTGAGTTTATCATTTGAAAATCAGAATACATTTTCTTCCTTGTCCCACCCTCCCACCATGGAAATACAGTTCTAAATGATGGTTATGGATTTGAAAGATACAATTTAATACAAATAACAAGTTAAATTTTGTACAAATAACACCTAAGTTCCATTAAAAAATAACTTCATTCATATTTCTCTGAGCAAATGTGCTGAAGCCTTCAGGTAGTGCCTCTTTCTTACCAAGTTGGCTAGTGGGCATTGGCACTGTTTGGGGGTGTCTGTCACACCCCACAAGGGTGACTAGGGTTCCCAGGGGGATTGGCACTGCCAGTCCTTGGAGACTGAGTATTGTGGGGTGGTGATACAGGAGCTGGGGAAATGGCGAACTCCAGTAGAAAGGGTGTGCTTGGGATCAAGTAGAGTGGAAGCACACTGGCTGGAGGATTCAGGAGGGGAGAATATATTAAGGTGTTAGGAGGCTAACATACACAGGAGATAGCAGCGGAAAATTAGAGAGGCAAAAGATGTTTTCAGCAGCTATGTCTGAGTCTGTGAGGAAGATAAGCCTGAGTTGGAAAGATGTTCCAAATAGAAGGAATTTTCTCACCCATTGGGCACGTTTATGTTGAGAAATACTTGAATAACATGATGCCTGAATGATATGAGGAATCTTTTTCTCTGAGGACATCTCTAGTTACTATCCAGTTTGTATTTTTGTTTTATTTTCACAAAGTCCTTATGAGGGAGGCCAGCTGTCCCCTAAAGGCACATGTCGTTCATTGATCTTTTGAGCTATGTGTCAAGTAGTTTGTAGACTGTGCCCTTAGTCATGGTCAGGTCATTACTGGTGCAGGGTCAGGTGTAATACCTATGTTACTGTCAATGGCTCATTCTAAAGAGTTTATATACAAGCTAAGGAGTCATGATATCTAAAGGTCCTTGCTGCACTCTTGCACTCCATCCATTCATTAAATGTGTGTATTGACAGTTGTGCACCAACAACGTGTTCCACTCTGGGGATATGAAGGTAGCATAGGAAGCTATGCCGAATCTTAGGAAGCTCACTGGGTTCCCAATAACCATTATTCAGCTCACTGGATTCCCAATAACCATTATTAAGTACAAATAGAAATTAATGGATCAGATCCATTTTCTTAGTCCTGCCTTCATATTCTCTGAAGGCCTCATCAAATATTACACACGTTCATTAATTATTTGAGAAATAGAACATTAACGGACCTTTGTGAGTTGTGCTTTAGGAAAAAGGACTTACATTCAATTGGCCTCTCAGGTTTTTTACGGGTGTGGTAAAGGGTTTGGACTACATGATCACTAGTGTGTCACAGTCTGCTCTGAAATTCTCTGCGGTCACTTCTAATCAAGGGTACCATAAAATAACATTAGCTATAAGGTCTCCCCAAAGTGCCACTGGGAAGCTTACTATTTCCACTTCCTTTGCCAAATTTTTATTTCAAGGGTTTTAGTTTTCTATTTGTCATCAGGTTGCTTCTTTAATTATATAACCATTACACACAGGTAAGAAAAGACATTTTTCAAAGCATTAAAAAGTGGCATCTTCCACCTCACTGGCTGTGCTAGAATCACTCAACATGAAGGCCTGCGTAGGCTGCCACTCACACACCTGCACAAGCCATGGGTGGCTTCAATTCTTAACAGCGCGTGTCTCCAAACACTTAGTCTCCTCTGACTCAAGTTTCTTTCTGATGTTTAAAAAATGTGTGTTCCTCACATAAATTTAACTTGGAGTTATTTATTAGACAAGACTGAAATAAATCAAACTTGTCTCTAGAGTAAGGAACAATTGACAGTGATTCTTTTATTTTTATTTTTATTTTTAATTTCAACCCTTTCTTTCCTTTCTCAACTCTATTGTGCCTTTATTTATTTTGTCTGATCTTATCTTTTCTGGCCCCTTTTCGTTCCTTCTTGTTCTTTGCCTTTCCTGTTTTTTATTTCTTAGTGTTTCTCTTCCCTCCCCCTTCTTTCTTTGCCTTTTTCTCCCCCTACATTCTTTACTCCTCATCCTTTTGCTTTTTTTCTACCTTGTTTTTTATCTTTCTTTTCCCTCTTCTCTCATTTTGCACTTCTATTTATTTATTTTTCCTTCTGTTCAACTATTTATTCATTTGTATTTTGTTTAATTTCTGTCTATCATCTCTTCTACTAGTATAGTCCTTGGTACATTATACAATTTGGGGAATTGTATTCTCTAATAGCTAAAATATATTATAAATAAAGCGTCCTGTTATACTTTAAATGCTAACTACAGTATTTTTCTATCATTTTGTACATTTAAAAATGTATTTGCCATTAATATGGAGCATGTGTACAATCATCATCCTAATAAAACTCATGATTTGCCTCTTTTGGCACATCCTGTGATTTTCTATCTTTTATAGTCAATTTATTAGCTAAACATTGTATTACTAGCTTGAAGACTTCCATTTTTCCATTTTCCAAAAACTTGTAAGTTCAATTTGCAAGAAAATATTGAAATAAGAGTGTGCATCCTATTGTAAAAAGAAGGATAATGTTATTAAAACTCCTGAAACTCCATATTGATATGATGATAGACTTGCTGTGGAGTTCAGTGAAACATTTTTTAATTGGTGGATTAAAGATGGATTTAGCACAAAAAAGGTACGTTGAGTATCAATGTCCAATGCAGAAAAATTGAAGATCAAAAGAACTAATTAGACTTTTTGTTTTTAATCTCAGTGTGAATATGACGCCAAAGAAAATTAAAATTATAGCAAAAGTCTACATTTGCTATGTCAATTAATATCAGGCAAAACAACAACAACACACCCATCCATTTATATATATTGAAAGTAATATTGAAAGTGCTCTATTGCAAAAGCATTTATTTGTGCAATACTAGATGAATTCTAGTACACTCATATCTACAAGTATGATCTCAGAATGCACTCACTTCTGGAACACACTCAAAGCCTAGATTCAGAGCCCTGTTGTTGAGATAGGATCTTCAAGCTATTCTAAATTCCACATTTGTTTTTAGAGAAGATTTACTCCCATTTAGCAGATTAAATCTTATTTGTAGAAGAGTTAGCATACAAAAAACTTAAAAATGCATAAAGTATTTTCAAGGATATTGGATCAAAAATATGGTCCCCCAAGAAAATTGGGACAGGAGCCCTAGAGCATTGTTAGGTGTGTTGTATATCATGCATAGAGTAAATAATTGGATGAAATTATTAAATGTTTGATTTAAGGAAATGAATTGTTTTCTTTGACTTTAATATCACACCTTAGTGGTACCATTATTGGGGGGAGACCCCAAATATTTCAATTTATTTTGGTTTTTTTTTTTTAAATATATTTTATTGAGTTTTTACAGAGCGGAAGGGAGAGGGATAGAAAGTCAGAAACATCGATGAGAGAGAGACATTGATCAGCTGCCTCTTGCACGCCCCCTACTGGGGATGTGTCCGCAGCCAAGGTACATGCCCTTGCCGGAATCGAACCCGGGACCCTTCAGTCCGCAGTCCGACGCTCTATCCACTGAGCCAAACCGGTCTCGGCTATTTTGTATGCATTTCATGTAATTTTCTTGATTTGTATAGAAGATGTTAAAACTGAAGAAAGAGAGGATAGTTTAGATAGTATAATCAATGATAACACCTTCCAAAGAGTGCCAAGGTCTTTCCTCTTCAAAATGCATGTTGTAGGAATTGCTAAATACAAGCCACATTTTTTTTTGAGAGACTAAGAGGTGAGTCCTGCCTTTGAAATCAGAACTCTGAACAGCCAAACAGTGGAAAGAGTAAGATTCACACACCTGCACAAGTGTACACACATGACCATAAATTGTGCAGAACAGAAAGTCACCAGTCATAGCTGGGATACCATGTGGTCAAGCCACCCTTTCTCCTTCACATGGGCCTTAAGGACAAATGAAAGTGAAACAAAAGAGCTGCCAGGTGCCTTTTCTGGTTCAGGTCTGGTTTAGGCGAAGGTGACTAGAGTTTTATAAACATCAGCTGTGTCTCAGTTATAGTCTTCCAGGTTAGAACCATTGTCAGAGGACTTAAACACAATTGTAAAGAGAGATTACAGGAAACCCAGGTTCATATGTAATCCACAAGAGCTAGAAGTACATCTCTATAAATTCAGCAGCTTTTACACATTTAAAGATGTATTTGTTTATATCTTGATTCATTTCAACATGTGCTAGTGTTGTGTAAACAAGCAAGGGGAGCCAATACAGATTATTTGGAAACAATTAAAGGTCTGAACTAGTATGGGGTAGTTTTCCAATCAGATTTATTTTTTATTTCTGGAGGAAATAAAAGATCATTTTATTTCAACGGTGAGATAGCTATCTAAACAGGCTTGATTAAAAGTGAATTCTAAGGTAAAAGACTAATAAAGGATTGCTAGGCACTGAGGTTGTTTTAGATATTCTGATTCTGTATGTGGTTTTTTACACAAATTGAAATTAATCTTTTCTGGCTAGGTATATTGTTGACATTTAATACTTTTTGGCATTTTAATCAAATAAATTTCTTTCCACTTACACAGTTTTCACAACCTTATTACTGTTTTTAAAGCTCTACTTTTTAATAGTCCAAGATTGCTTTTTGCCACTAAATATAACAGTTGACTTTTGATAGCTGTTCCCGACATACCAAAGCAAAATATATTTTCTTAAGGCATTTCATTTGCAAACTTTCACTTTTTCATAGATGAAGCAAACTGTTTTGTTTAATGTATTCAGAAACTCACTTTAACAGTTTATATTGGAGCACATATATTTGTGCCTTTTTCCTACATTACCTGTCCTTCTGTAGGTGACAGTGTACCAAGATTGACTTTTTATTGTCTTACATAGACGAGTGCACATGATATGTGTTCATCATCTCACACCATGAGGCCCCTGTTGACTGTTTTGCTCTCATATAGATATGTAAAGTCTTTGTTATAAATTATATTAAGATTCAGAAACAGGTTGAATGATCCTCAACTCCACTTCCTATGGTAATCAGAGAACTGTGGATAGTTGTTGTGAACTGGGGTTAGAGAGGTAGGCAAACAAGTGAGGAATGAATGGGTGGATAGATGGATAGGTAGGTAAGTTGGATAGATAGAACCCTAGTTTTTTCCCCTTTGTGATTACCCAATGAGGAAAAGATGGAACATAGATCCCAGTATACTTAAAATGCAAGACAATAGGCCTTACTCAAGATAGCCTTGATACACAAAATGTGCAATAACCAATATGACAGGGGCATTGATAAATTAAAATATACCAGCTTAGTGGCCTTTGAGGAACTCCCATTCTAGTGAGTGGGATACAGGCAGTGGTAAGTAAACAGATACCTTTGTTATTTTACATAAGTGCTATAAGTTAAATAAAGCCAGTTATTTTACACAAGTGCCATAAGTTAAATATAATTAAGCATGGCAGAGAAGGTGGATTGTTTTTTAAAATGGGTAGTCTGAAAGACTTCTCTGTAAGGAGGTAGCATATGAATAAGATAGGAATAAAAACAAGGAGCATTCCAGGCAGATGGAACAACCAGCACCAATATCCCCAGATAGGAATTAACTTGGCTTGTTAAATGTAAAGAAAGAAACCTGTTAGATATTCAGTGAGGGTATCCAGAAACCACTTGAATATATGTCTAGAACCTAGGGGAACAGTCTGGTCTGGAGATTTGCAGTTCATCTGTGGATATAAGTTATTTCATGCAGTAAAACTTGATGAGATTATCCTGGGAAGAGAAGAATATCCTTAAACAAATAGCTAAATATTTCTTCAGTAAAATTTGAATGCAATTTATTTGAATGCAAAGAGAACTGTAATTCAGGACATGCAATCCAATGGCCAAGTGCAAGTCCAGAGAAACAAAGGAGAGGAAGGCTCTTTTATGGACTTGGTAGAAATTGTTGTAAACAAAGAGTCCATTGGAGGAAACTGAAAGTTCGAAGGATAGTGACTTTTCATTGGCTGAGCCATTACTGGGCCTGGAGGAATCATTTCCTCCTGAGGTAATAAAGTAGTTTCTCTTCCTGTCTGGTCAGTAGTGTTGCCTTAAGTGACACATGCATGGGAATTCTCTCTTCTCGCCTCTGGAACCCATTTTAAATGAGATAATCTGTTTATTAATGTTCACAGTAGAGATGACTAAAGCTTCCAAGTCCAAGCCTACACAACAGGAAAATTTGTAACTGTGAATGCATTTGAAGGAAATCCTTTTGTCCTAGAACCAGGCATTGATGATTTCCCTGCAGTGATTCTCAGAAACTGTTAGCACTGTCAATAGTCATTATTAAAAATTCTTTCCCCCAGCACTCTAGCATCCTCAAAAAGGAAAACAAACAAACAAACAAACAAACAAAAAACCCTCCTGATCCTGTTGCAAGTTTTACTTACCTTTAGAGTAAAGAGAGATAGGACCTGGATGATTTATTGAATAAATTTAAGTCTTGTACTTGTCTCTTTTATCCTGTTCTAAACTATGCATTTATAAACTCAAGGCTGCTCTGGAATATTTAGTTTTCCCAATTTCACCTTAATGATTAACATCTATGTTCATAATTCACTGAAACCCCCACTGAATTTTTTCTGCTGATATAAATTCATATAATAACAGAACTGATACCAAAAGCTTAGGAGAAATATGTCATGCTTTACAGCTGATTTTTATCACCATTTATGTTGAAAAATATAAGACTTAGAACTTTATTTTTTAAAACTAATTCAAAACACAGAAACTACTTTCAGAATGAGTTTAACATAATTTAACATTTTAAAATACAAATTTTGGGGAGAGTCCCCAAACAACACTTGACAGTGTTATTTATTTTTCTCACACAGTGCTCATTTGAAATCAGTATTTATATTTTTTGACAGTTGTCTGTGGATTTATCTAATCACTTTTATAGTACTCAGTGGGTTTCTACTTACAAATAGGTAACATTTTGTATTATCAAGAAACTTAATCTCCATTTAATATTAACCTATATGTGCTTCACTCTTGTAAAGTTCTTTTTGGTAGTATATTTTACACATTTATATTTCAGCATTTTGGGGGCCTGTCATATTTTTATCAATGCTCATGCTATTGCGTTTTTACAGCACTACATTATTAGTTTATTTAACAATTATCTTCTGAGCATTAATAATTGTGCTAGCAGACCTATCCTATCTAATAAAATAGTAATTTGCAAATTGACCATCACTCCAGCACACAAGATGGCTGTCCCCAGGTGGTCAAAGATGGCTGCCCCCATGTGGACACAAGATGGCCACCACAAGAAGGCCAGCAGGGGCAGCAGATGGGAGGGACCAGGCCTGCAAGGGAGAGCAGTTGTGGGGCAATCAGGCCAGCAGCGGAGGGCAGTTAGGGGCAAACAGGCTGACAGGGGTGCAGTTAGGCATCAATCAGGTTGGCAAGGGAGTGGTTAGGGGGTGATCAAGCTGGCAGGCAGAAGTGGTTAGGGGCAATCAGGAAGGCAGGCAGGTGAGCAGTTGGGAGCCAGGAGTCCTGGATTGTGAGAAGGATGTCCAACTGCTGTTTAGGCCCAATCCTGATAGGATTGGGCTTAAACGGGCAGTCAGACATCTCTTGAGGGGTCCCAGATTGGAGAGGGTGCAGGCTGGGCTGAGGGACATACACCCCTGTGCATGAATTTTGTGCACCAGGCCTCTAGTAATCTAGTAAAGAAGGTGGAGAATAATGCATTTAACTAATGCATACAAAGTGGTCATTAATGGGAATTGCTGTGGGAGCTCCCAGCAGTGGCTCTTGTCCTTGCCCTGATATTTAGAGATGACATTGTCAGTGAGCTACTTGCCAAGATCTCATTAAGTGCATGTAGTTATTTTTTCTTTTCTTCATAGTTCCTTACCCATGTAACTTTAGTTTCTGGATGTTCTATGCTTGCTTATTTGTTTCTCTGTAAGAATTATTAAAATACTAGAGGACTGGTGCATGAATTCTTGCATGGGTGGGATCCAGCCAGCCCACACAGATAGGGGCCAATCCACCTGGCCTGGGGGAGGGGCTGCAGGAGGTTGGCCGGCCAGCCCTGCTGCTCCCTGGTCGAACTCCCGGACAAGGGGATAATTTGCATGTTAGCTTTTTATTATATAGGATCTTATATGCAGGGTTTTGAATTACTATCAATTTAGCACATGAATGAAAAGAAAGGAACATATTTTAAAGTGGAAAAGAAAACAATATTAGGGTACTTCTTTTAAAACTTTTCTCTTTCTCTAGTGTAAAACAATGCATAGTCATTAGTAAAACATTTGGTAAATATTTTTTTTAACCAAATTTAAAGGAACCATAGAACCACCGCTCAAAGACAACCACTGTTATTTTTATGCAAATGTTTTTCTTTAGGATGAATTTTATATAATTATAATTCTGTTCTTAGGTAGTTTGATAGCCTGCTTGTTATTTATAGAGCATCATAACATAACCATTTTTTTCCATGCTGTTAAAATGACTAGAGGCAGCTTTTGACTTTCTTGAGTTCTTTTTGTTTGTTTGTTTTACATTTGATAATGAGTGGGCATAACATTTATGTAAATTTAAAAAAGAAAAGAAAAGAAACTGAACTGCGAAGGCTAACTCAGAAGAAACAGGAAAGAAGGATAAGGAATAGAAGGCAGTTCCTTGTCCTACCAGAATCAAAAACACTTTCCAAACCATATTCCTATTTCCAAGCAAAGTTAGCAGGTTTGTAGGTATCACAACATTTTTCAGCAGGCAAAATAAATAGAAGTTTGAAATGGGGGTGCCCTAAAACCCAACTTGTTGCACATTATAGGACTCGGTCAAAAATATGTCCTCTGCTTAAATACATACAGAAAGAGGGTATTCAGTAAGAAAGGATTTTATTACCTAACTATGTTTTAGCAGTTTTTATGGCTGATATAAAGTTGAGAGCTTTTATCTCATTTAGTTCCTATTATACACATTGATCAGAACCAGGGCAAAGCACAAGATTCAGCCCCATTATTTGAGCTCCTGGAATGCTAATATCATGATGGAATACAATTCAGGAGTAGTTGGTTGTTGGTAAAAAAAAAAGGTATTTTGCTTTCATTTCACCTGCTTGCATAGAGTATTCCTCTGCATTTTGACTATTGAGTATACTAGGATGCTCTGGGTTAAGGGTTTATTGTTTTTCTCTATTAATTTCTCTATCAGAATCACTCAGTACTTCCACATGATAGTGAATGATTATATTTAAATGTCACTAATATATATTGCAGACTTTTATTTTTTTATATCTGAACTGTAGTTTAGATGGTGATGGTTAAATATCCTGTCTAATGAAAGAATAATATGCAAATTGGCCATACCTCTGTTATAACCACAAGCCATGTCCACCAGCCACGCCCATCAGCCAATCAGGAAGCAAATATATAAATAAACCCAACCAAGATAGCTGCAGCCACAGAGAGCAGGAGGAAGGCTTGGGTTTCCCTGGCAATGGAGGAAGCCAAGCTTTCCATGTGCCCTTGCCAGCTCAGGCCTCCATTCAATGCTACAAAGTTTCAATGATAGAAGATGAATAAATCCCAACAAAAATAGCAGCAGCCATGGAGCTGGAGAGAGCAGGAGGCTAGAGTTGCCTCCAGTTATGGAGGAAGCAGAGGAAGCCAAGCTTTCCACCTGCCCTGGCCAGCCCAGGACTCCACTTAAGGCTACAAAGTTTCAATTGTAGAAGATAGATAAATCCCAGATACCAGGGCCTCAGCTTGGTCACCGGGGGTGTGTGGCTGGCCTGCAAACCACCACAGGCCTCTCACCCAGTCTGCCCCATGCCCTAAGGGAGCCCCCACCCCGGGACACCCTTCAGGGCAAACCAGCCAGCCTCCACCCGTGATACCAGGTCTTTATCCTATCTAATAAAAGAATAATATGCATATTGACTATCACTCTAACACACAAGATGGCTGCCCCCATGTGGTCAAAGATGGCTGCCCCCAAGTAGACACAAGATGGCCAACACAAGATGGCCAGCAGGGGAGAGCAGATGGGAGGGACCAGGCCTGATAGGGAGGGCAGTTGTGGGTGAACAGGCAGCAGGGGAGGGCAGTTGGGAGGGACCAGTCCTGATAGGGAGGGCAGTTGGGGGTGATCAAGCCTGCAGGCGAGGGCAGTTAGGGGTGACCAGGCCAGCAGAGGAGGGAAGTTGGGGATGACTGAGTCTACAGGGAAGGGCAGTTGGAGTGGACCCAGGCCTGCAAGGGAAAGCAGTTGTGGGGACCAAGCCTGTAGGGAAGGGCAGTTACCAGTGACCAGGCCTGCAGGGGAGGGCAGTTAGGGGCAAACAGGTCAGCAGGGGAGCAATTTAGCATGAATCAGGCTAGCAGGGGAATAGTTGGACGGTTATCAGTCTGGCAGGTAGAAGCAGTTAGGGGCAGTTAGGAAGGCAGGCAGGAGAGCAGTTGGAAGCCAGCAGTCCTGGATTATGAGAGGGATGTCTGACTGCCCATTTAGGCCTGATCCTGGTAGTTGGACATCCCTCAAAGGGTCCCAGATTGGAGAGGGTGCAGGCTGGGCTGAGGGACACTCCCCCACCTCCCGTGCACAAATTTCATGCACCAGCCTCTAGTATTGAATAACAGCCAATTAAAAAAAACCTGGAATTATTTTGGTGGGAAAGTGATATAACATCACCACACCCCTCAATTAAAAGAAATTAAGGAAATTAAGAAATGTTAGATATAAGAAGAGGAATTTTCATTTGAGATTTATGAAATTAATTTGAGTGCTTAAGTTTATCCTTTTCATAGGTTTGATGTGATGAGTGATCCCAGTGATCTGCATATGGAGATGGTTGCCCCCACCACCCTGGGACTGTATGTGCTATATGTTCATGTGTTCTTTGTCCTGCCAAAAATTATACCGTGATTCATGCCATTGGGCCATTTTTTATGTGTTACTATGAAGCCAGCTTATAATTTTTTAATAAGTTTTGATGCCAAGTTATATATCAAATTGTATTTGACAGCTTAAGTATTAAGAGTGAATTTTTAACTTGATAGTAGCTTCTTGAATGTTTTCATTGTCATCTTAAATTTCTGACAATCAAATTCAAAGTGAACACAATTTTGGTAGCTAATATTGTGAAGAAAGAAGAGATACTTGATTTCTAACTCTTATGGACCATGAATTAAGATTTTATGAGACAGAGATGTTTCCAACATTTCTTTATGAAATATTTTCTCATATTCTGTAGGTAGAAATTTTGATAAGTATAAAAAATTCAATTATCCTAAAAAGATTGATTTGAGATTTTTTTGTCCAGTATTTGAAAGACTGTGAGATTATCCCTAATGAAACTTGCTTAAGATAGAAATTATGTCAGAGAACTAGTTTTATGTCATCACATAAGCCAGATAAAAGACTTGAAATAATTTCTGAATGGAAAATTAAATTTTTACTTATTAGATTCCTTTATTTAAAAAATTTAAGGTTTAATAGTAAAGGCAATCTTTATGTATATTTTTATTAGTTTCCTAGACCTGCTGAAACAAAATAAAACAAAAAAGTTGCAACCCCCCCCACCCCCACCCCCGCACTATTATCTCATAGCTTTAGATTCTAGTAAATAGTCCTAAAACAGGGCCATGTTTTCTTTGGAGGGTTTTGGGAAAAGTCTGTTCCATGCCTTTCTCTTATCTCTGGTATTGCTTCAATCCTTAGAGTTCCAATCTCTACCTCTGTAATCACTTGGATTTGTCCCTCTGTATTTGTCTCTGTCAGCTCTCTCCTTATACAGACTTCAGTCATATTTGATTGGGTCCCACTCTAATTGAATATGTCCTCATTGTAACTTGATTACATCTAAAAGAAGACCCAATTTCCAAATAAGATTACATTTACTGGTACTGAGGATTTGTACTGAAACATATCTTGTTGGAAGACACACTTCAACCCGTAACAGTTTTCAATAGTTGAATAAAAATAGCCCAAGACAGAAATTGGAAAAGGGAACTCAGAGACATTAGCAGCTGTGATCCTTCTGGTCTTCTGCTTGAACACTAGTTATATATAGTAATTACAACCTCAAACTATTTGTGATTTAACAACGTTGTCATTTCTCTTGGGAATATTTTTCCCATTGACTTATTTCAGAAGATTTCTCAGTGAATCTCAGATCAGAAACCATAAACAAATTGACACTAGGTTTGGCTGTTTATTTAATACTTCAACTGCCGAAATAGCGAGTGACAATTAGATTCTGACTAATGGTATGACAGAATCATTATCTTTATAGGAATCTTAAAAAAAAACTTCTGTGATCAACCCTTTTTATGTCTTTATGGCAATTTTACTTCAATAGGTTGTTTAAATGTAAAGTAATAAAGTTAATAGCATTTACTTTAAGTGACTTACCTCATATACTCTTTACAATGACTCAGTAACTGCTGTTATTCTTTCTACACATGACCAAGCTCAGGCTTGGGCATAGGTAACCTGTCCAAGAGCTTCACTGTAACCGGGCAAGCTGGCTTTGACCCTGGCAGTCTGACCCTACAAATAAGCTCTCACCCTTTATTCTACACTGAGTGGCCAGATTATTAATATCTCAGAACACATAATAATCTGGCCACTCAATGTATATCCTCCTATATAATAAAAGGCTGATATGCAAATTGTCCCCTCAACCAAGAGTTCAACCAGCAGGCAGGCCAGCCAACCACCCATGTCCCTTCCCCCTGGCCAGGCTGGCTGGACCTCACCCATGCACAAATTCATGCATTGGGCCCCTAATATATATATATATAGTTATATATATAGTTATATATATATATATAATCTCGAACCTGGGACCTTTCAGTCTGCAGGTTAACTCTATCTACTGAGCCAAACCAGCTAGAGATTCCTTGTATCTTTTACAAGGAATCAGTTTCCCCCAGTGGTAAAATCTTGCAAAAGCCATGTTATATCTCAACCAGTACATTGACGTTGGTACTGTCAAAGTTCAGATCATTTCCATCACCATGCAGATCATCCCTGTTGCCTTTTTGGAGTCGCTTCCTTCTCCTTCCTCTACACACCTTTCTTAGTATGACTCAGTGAGGTAAACCCTGACAACTGCTAATCTGATCCCCAGCCCTAACATTTTGTTATCTCACGAATATTATATAAATGGAATTATGTAGCATCTAATCTATGGGGATTGATTTTTTTCTTTACTCAGCACAATTCTCTGCCTATCCATCTAGGCTATAACATGGATCGATCGATAGCTTGTTCATATTATTGCTGATAGTATTTCGTAGAATATTTCTAGGTGGGGCTATTACAAATAAAGCCATTAGAACATTAATGGACAGTTTTTGAGTGAAGGTAATTTTTTTTTTATTTCTCCGGGATAAATTCCAAGAGTGCAATTGCTGTATCAGATGGCATTTGCATATTTAGTTTTATAAATGAAGCTGCTGAACTGTTTTGAAATCTAATTTTTTATACTTTGTTTTGTACCCTTTGTATTTACATATTTAATGTTTAGAAATTATACTTTACAAAAATAACATTAAACATTTAATATCAAGTGCAGTCTGTAATGTTTTTGAGGCATGGGTGTGAGCCTCTTTTTATACGAAACTGTTTTTCTGGAATGAGTCACTTAACTAAGTACTTGAGCCTAGCAGTTTGTTCAGCTTTTCCATCATAGTGAGATTTTCTTTTTCTCTGCTCATTAACTATCATATATGTTCATATACTTTCTAGGAGTGTTTAGTGGTTATTAATGAATTATTGTGTTTTTATATGTCTAAAGGCATACCCAATTAATTTTTGTTTTCAATTTAATCCCTTCAAATGTTGAGTGATTGAACTCTTTAGAGTTTAATATTAAGTCTGTGTCTAAATACAGACACTATTTTATTGCAGTACCCATTCATGCAAGTGCCATTACCTTGCTGTTCTCTTTTAAAATTGCTTTGTAGGTTGTTCCTTCACAAAACAGCCGTTGGTATATTTTTGGTTATTCTAGAAATGCAGATTTATGCATAACTCTAGACAGTGGTCAGAGTATTACTTCTTTAGCAGGACAATATCAAGTGTGTTCATTTCTTATCTTAACCTTTGTACAGGCTGTCTCAAGGTCCATACCCACGGTTATTGCATTTTTTTAATCATGTATTTTTCAGTTTTGTTTCTAGCATTGCTATTTGATTAGGCCTATAATGTTTTGCTTTTTTCTCACTTTCAATTGTTTCTTCCATGATTAACTTTTCAACTATCTCTTTGTGGTTTTATTTTTTATTTATAGTTACCTTGCCCTCTATGATTTCTTGGATTACCCATAATTCAATAAATAAGTTTTTATAGTAGTAAAGTATATTTGGCATAGATGAAGCTCAAAAACAAATACAGTTTCTTTTAAATTACTTTATGCATTTTAACTTGCAAATAGGTAATGGGTTTTTAATATCACATGTTACGGGAATTCAAAAGTTAAATTTTTAAAATTAAGAAATTAGTGCTGAGAAAACAATGTGTGTGTGGTTGGTTTTTTTATTTCTAACAATTAAAAGTAATATATGTGATTGCATGAAAATTTTCATGCAGTCACTGGATGCTTGTCCTGTCATAGCTAGAATTACCAAATGAAAATCACACCTCACTAAACCTTAATCAAATGGATTAATTCTGTTAAGTAGATACAAACCTTTTATTCTTTGTTACAAATGGATGCTACATGTAACAGAATTTTAATGAACATTGAAAGGTCATTAATTAGTAGTATGATGCCATGCATATGAAGTGAGCAAGCTGAAGATTACCATGGCACCATGGACATTTTGGCCCAGTTAGTTCCTTAATATGGGTGGCTATCATGTGCAGTAAAGTATGTTTAGCAGCATCCCTGGCCTCTACACAGTACATGTCAGTAGCATGAACATGTGTGGTCTTTACTCTTATATCAGGTTTAATCTTTAGGTTCTTGATGTTTTTAGAGTGTCACTGAAAATTCTGAACCTGGAGATAGGGAGAGGATCGTCTCCACTGAAATAGTCAGTGGACTCTCAGTTTTGCTCTTTAGCTCTGCTTTGTAGATGCTGGATCATTTTTGGCCCTTTCCTGCCCAGGGAACCTTATGTCCCTATTGTCCATTCCTTTTCAACTTTTGGTATGATTAGTGGCTTCTGTTACATATTGTGAGCTAAGGAATAAACAAATGGTTTAATGGTTCCTAGGTGACCCTCCCAAATCTGATTTGCATTTTGGTGGGCCTGAGTCTGAAAAGGCTGAGTTCAGTGGACAATTGAAAATTAGGGCCAGGCTTTCCATATGAATACCTGTAAACCTCATGTTGCCCCAACCTGCATTCTAATAAGTATGTATGGCTTCAGATGGCTACTAAACGTACCAGGTGATAACTTTGTAAGTTATATAAATGTCTAACTAAAACTAATATAATATTGTATGTCAACTGTACTTGAAAACTTTAAAAATTTATTTTAAAAAATGAAAAATAAATGAAATTAGGGCCAGGCCACTGACCAAGATGTTTTTGGTCAAATTAGCCCTTCGGGTATTGTAGCACATCATCGAGTTGTACTTTATTTGAATCCACACGATGGAGATCATGATTTCAAAAGCCTGGAAAGGACCTTATTTGAATGAGATAAAGTCAATCCAGTATCTCACACCCTGAGTGATTGAATGCTTAACATTGTGGGGCATTGTGAAGAATGAGGTGTGAGCTTGAATAGTTAGATTTTGATTCCTAGGAGAGATCCCTGAATTACCTTACTGTCTTAAATTTCTTCACTACCTCTATGCTGTCGAACTATCAAATCTCAGGAGTTCTTGCTTTGAATCATCTCTTGAATACACTTGTCACTTCTTCACAGGGTATTTGAATGCTGAAAGACTAGATGCTTGTCCCTCCATTCCCCACTGCCAGACTAATTGTTTTAAACACAAGTTTTCTGAATCACAGAACTCGCCTGTGTCCCTCCGCACCTGGCTCTGTTTGTCTATTCAGTGTCATCTCCTACTCCTACTCAAAGGAACCTGCTTTCTAGCAGACCATGTTTTTTCACTAAGTCCTGAATGCACAAGTTCATACCTGTTCTGAGCTTTTTGTGTGTTTTTCAGTCTTGTGTGGGATGAAAATGTTCATTCTTACCACATGATTATATTCTTACTTGGTACTCCAGGTTCAGCTGAAGCCCGCGCCCTGCACAAAGATATCCATAACTCCTGTATTCCATTTAGATTTCTACTCTCTTTTATCTGAAGGCATTGACAGCAGGCAGTACTCATTTTGGCCCTTAGCAATATACTAGTATGGCTTTGTTCAAAGTGATAACAGCTTCGTGTGTGCATTTTGCCTCTTCCAATAATTACTAAATTCCTGGAAAGCAAGTATTTTGTGCTTTTTTAATCTTTCATCAGTATGTGATTATATGCATAACAAGTACTCAGTAAAGATATTAATGACTGGCCTGGGATCTATTTATATATATATATATTTATATATATATATATATATATATATATATATATATAAATCAGAATCAAATAGGCTTGTAAAAATTGGTACCACCCTGTGTAGTATCAGATTAAAGTTAAGAAGAATGGATTCTCTGGATGTCAGAGAAGAAATGTGTATTTCCTTAGGTGAAAAATTGAAAGAGGCCTTGCAAATGAAAAGTCAAGGAATAGTCTGTAAACAAACAAACAAACCACCACATCTATTTGTGGTAGTTTTTGAATTATAGTGCAATTATGCCTCTTTTGATATGAAATGCATGTCATATTAACCTACAGATCATGGGAATGAGTAAATATAAAGACTAATAATTGATTTGGGTTATAAAACATTTGATTACAGAGCACTAACTGATCTTAATTTTTTCCTTTTCAAACATCCAGATACCTCTTGCTGCTGCACAAATGGACATTTGACAGTGCTATTGTCAAGCACTTGCAAGCATGGAGACTTCATCCTTGCTGTCCTCATTGAATGATGAGTGTAAATCTGACAATTACATCGAGCCTCACTATAAGGAATGGTATCGCGTAGCCATTGATACGCTGATTGAACATGGGCTAGAAGCATACCAAGAATTTCTTGCCAAGGAGCGAGTATCAGACTTTCTAGCTGAGGAAGAAATTAATTATATTTTGAAAAATGTCCAGAAAATTGCACAAAGTACAATCCATGGTACTGACAATTCCTGCGACGATACCTCATCTTCAGGGACTTATTGGCCCATTGAATCTGATGTGGAAGCCCCAGATCTTGACTTAGGCTGGCCATATGTGATGCCTGGACTCCTAGGGGGTACCCACATAGACCTCCTCTTTCATCCACCAAGAGCACAGCTACTTACAATTAAGGAAACTATTCGGAAAATGATAAAAGAAGCCAGAAAGGTAATACTATTTCTATTTCTAAATGAAAACTAAAACTGTGGAAAAGCACCAGAATAATATACCACATATGCATGTTAAAATAATCTCTGTATGTGTGAACCTTGGCTATTATTTTCAGGAAGTATACATATGGATACATAGGAAGATTGTACTTTTTATATCTTGCAAATATCTGAGAGAGTTGTGAGGTTCCTGCTAACGGTAGAGATTTCATTCTCTTTGTAATATACATACACCCAGGAGACCATATGTCCGCAAAGGCTAAGATATGAGGACTGTAAATGAGATGCTTTGACATATATATAAAGTTCAAAGCACTTACATTTTCCTTAATCTCTTAAAGGAGATATGTTTTTAGTAAATCAGGTGAAAACTTCTTTGTTCTCAACAGGACTGTGCCTTAATTTTTGCTATAGACATGGTTTATTCTGGTAAATAAATCATAGATTTACTTATTTATTTCCTGAGTTGTGACTATAAATGCTATATTATTGAAAACATTAAAATAGTAAAAAGAATCCAAAAGCAAATTTATTATCAATCCAAACATCTGAAGTCTCACCATAACCACCAAGTCAATATTCTAGTCCCTTGAGAAAGTAAATAAAAATAAAACTGTATCTTATGTATCTATACTGGAAATATTTTGGTTTTGAATTTCACTAATTTATATGCATTTGATGTGTTGACCTTAAATAGGTAGCCAGATTTCTCTACCAAAAATTTATTTATTTAGAAACAGAAATGCACAGCAATTTGGGACACATGTTTTAATGGTAAACCATGCACAAATTCAGAGAACAAAGGAGACAAATATTTTTTTTCAGAGGGAGTCGGGGACTCCAAGGGGATGTTGTAAATAGAGTCCATTGGAGGAAAATGAGAATTTGAAGTATAGTGGCTTTTAATTGGCTGAATTATAATAGTCTGTCATTGGCTGAGTGGTTGCTGGCCAGGAGACAATCCCTCTTCCTGCTGGAGTAGTAAAAAAACATCTTCCGGTTGGAGATGGGAATTGACAAGGAGAGGTAATACATGTGAAGTCCTTCCTAACATCAATTTAAACGAGGTTATGTTCTTAATCTTCACAATTTCTACTTTAAATAATGCAATCATTAAATTATTTGCTTTTATAAGAATATAATCATAATATTTTATAAAATCATAAATTTGTTTTTATTGATTCATTTTATTTTTGTCTCTTGTCACTTTAAAGTTGTTTAGAGGGTTGTCTTTTTCCCCTTTGCTTTTTTTTTCTTTTTCTTTTGTATGTTTAAATTTTATTTGAAAATTTTCTTTTGGGAAAATCCAATTGCAGGTAAAATCTTACTTGTGCCCTAAAAGGGCCATATTTTTATTTACTGGCCCTTTTTCTAACCTATTTCTATTTCTTACTATGTGGTTGACATATTTGGGTCAACTTTGTAAAGTCTGATAGCATCTAGCAAGACTTTCCCAGATAATTATTTGTCTCTCAGGAGGTGTTCCCAAGATGATATATGCATGTATTCCTAATTACTATGAATACCTCTCAGGAAAGTATCCTCTAATTACTTTAAAGTCATCTTTCATGAAAGGAATTTTTCTTCTAGCCACTCAGTGGTAGCTATCCATGCATTATAACTTTTCATAGTTTTGAATATGTAAATGTCTAACCAGAATGCTATTTGGCTGTCTATTTCCTAATTCTAGGCTAGCTGCTTCTATGAGATGTGAATCTTAGTCTTGTGAAATAAGGAATCAAGAAGATACGTAAGCAAAAGTCTAGTGAGAATTAGGGCAGAGTAATTCCTGAGGTGCTCTGTACTGCCTCTCCTGAGTTCAGGTCTTACTTATTTCCTCCCTGAGTCAGTGTTCCTGGGTGTGTCTGTTATGGCCTAGGGAGTTATTAGTAACACAGAGAAACATTAACTACCAGCTTGTTGCATGGCTCCAACTGGGAAGGTGAACACATGATAGGGCGTTTCCTGAGATTTGACTGGTATTATAAAAATAGTACTAGATGAGAGGCTTGATCACCTGGGCTCTACCACTAACAAGTTACTGCATCTCCCCAGGTACCTTCATTTACTTAGTGAAATGTATCAAGCAAAGCACTTTAATGTCTTTTAAATCTAATATTTCTATCTAAATCTCTCATAGTGCTTATGAACTTAAGCATATTTTAGTATGTTACACCCCATGCTGAATTAGTCCATTGATGAATAATTTTTACTGTGTCATAGTGTGTCATTTCCGTCTGCATTAATTTGCAACTATATCCTGCCCAACTAAATGATATTTGTGTATTCATCTTTTTTGGACTGCAATTGTCTCTCTTCTAATATTCCCAGTTTTTGTTAAGAACTTCCTCTCTGCACCCTCCCTATCCCATCTCTCACTGTGAATACTTTTGTTCATTGAATATGAGTCAAAATTAGTTTCTGCCAGGAAATATATTTTGCTTAGTGAGATTTAATAACATTATTGTCTTTTGCTATTCATTTGAACATTTCTTCTCTGAATATAATGCATTATTTGTTAATATATATTTGTGTGTATATATAGCACACATATATATGTAGTCGGGGAAGAGAGAGAGAGAGAGAGAGAGAGAGAGAGAGAGAGAGAGAGAGAGAGAGAGAGAGAGAGAGAGAGAAGGGTATCCTATTAAAACTGCCATGTAACTCTTGTAGCTGTGTATGGGAATACTCTTTCTATGCCAAACTTCCAGTGCTATACAGAGAAATAACACATTCCATATTCTCCTCAATTCATTTATCCACTCCATCCACCACTACCAATAACCAAGATAACATCAAATATGTACTTTTCAACACAGTTACTTAAGGGAGAGGAGAGAGGAAAGAAGATAGCATTGCAAGATGGAGTTTTGGGCTTGCATGACTGATTTGATAACCAAGCTGTAGTCTCTCTTTTCTTTAAAATTGCCAAATTGAAATGACACTTTTTAAAAAAAAATGTATTTTATTGATTTTGGAGAGGAAGGGGAAGGGAGACAGAGATAGAAACATTAATGACCAATGACAAGAGAGAATCTTTTATAGGCTTCCCCTACACGCCATCCTGGGGATCGAGCCTAAAACCCAAGCATGTGCCCTAACCTGGAATTGAACTGTGACTTCCTAGTTCTTAGGTCAGTGCTCAACCACTGAGTCATGCTGGCTGGACCAAATGATGTTTTGTTTTGTTTTGTTTTGTTTTGTTTTTGTTTTTAAGAGGATTCATGGAATGGTATGAAGACTCTGAATCTTAGAGAGTCTCAAACCACCATTCGTAATAGATATTATACTACAGTCTCTCTAAGCTTTATTTTTCCCAGCTAGAAAATGAAGATCCTAATACTTTATACAATCATTGCAAGAATGAAATAGATGACATATCTAACATGACATTAAATACCACACATTAAATACCCTGTGTATAGTATTGAGGGGACAGTTTCCCCCTCCTCTTCCTCCTGCACCCTCTCCTTCTCTTACCACATCATTCCAGAGCTTTATTTTGTTAAGAAAAAAATCCATTAGTCTGTATTTTTGCATCACTGTGATTGGGAATTTGTTCTTCTAAATTTTTTAATTGGAGAGAGAGAGAGAGAGAGAGAGAGAGAGAGAGAGAGAGAGAGAGAGAGAGAGAGAGAGAGAGAGAGAGAAAGAAGCATCAATTTGTTTTCTCACCATTTTATGCATTTTTGGTTGCTTCTTATATGTGCCCTGACTGTACAAACCAGCAGTCTTGGCACATCAGGGTGATGCTCTCACCAGCGACCTGGCCATGGCTAGGCATTTGTTCTGTAAAAGTTCAGTATTGAACAAGATAGCATTTTACTAGGGATGCCATCTAGATTATTAGCTTTTGTGAAATGACTATTCCCGAAAATACTTAAAACACCTTTCTGAAGTATCATAACGATTATGTACACTGCATTATCTGTAGAGCAGCACAGTATTTTCCCAATGTTATTTTGTAGAAAGTTCAAACTGGGAAAATATTGATTCAACATAAGTTTATTTGAAAATAAGATTTGTGAAGATGGCTTAGATATATAGTGTGCTAAAAAGGCATCCTCTTTTATGGAAAGGAGGCAGGCATGGAAGAAAATATTATAAACCATATTGTTTTAGCTAAAGTTCTGACGATCTAAAAAACTGCAGGGATCTGATGAAAAGCTAAAGGAGGAAGAGCATGTTCTATAGACAAAAAGAAAGCAATACTCTTTCATTTTCTTCTAGAATTTTAAAAGTGCTAATTGTATTAGCATTTTAAATAAGTACATTATACGAGGGTTTTATATTTATGAAAAAGAACAAGGCTTTGAAAAAATTTAAAGTTCATATTTATTATAGACCTACTATTTGTTGACCAAATTTCATTTAAATAACCACAAGTTTATGAAATATTATCACTACTTACTCAATATCTTTGATGTAATTCAGAAAGTGATAATGAATATTATTTAAGGAGTGTAGTAATTGGGGACCAAAAAACTATGATTTCTTGATAGAGATTATATTTTATGCTTTGTTGAAGCAAAAAATTCAAAGTTATGAAAAAATAAATTTAAATTTTTTATTAAATGAGACCTTTAACTTGGTTGCACACTATAGTCATCTATAACTAAATGAGTTACCAGCATGTTATCTTTTAAAAGCTAAAGATCACCTCTGATTTTTATTTTTAAGAAAATGTCATTTGAAAATTGGCAACTTGAGAAAGAATTTACCCTTAAAAAGGAAAATGATGTTTTGCTGTTAGGGACAGTACATTTATCAGAAACACTGCCTTCATAATATTAATCATGCCTCTATTAATGGTGGGGGATAAACAATTTAAAATTTGAGTTAGAGTACATATTACTTATCTGATTAAGGGAAATGTTTTTAATACAGTTTTCTCTGGTCAGTTATTATCCTTTGATACTCTCATTTCTCATACCCCCTCCTTCCAAATAAGCTCTGAAAAACAATTCTTGTAGGAACTGCATGTGGGTGGCAGGTACAATCTTTCTATTAAACTTTGAGGGATTGTTACTGACTATGGGAAAAATTTTAGATGTGTGACTTCTCAGATCTCTAAAGCAGAGAGCTTATGTTCTATGATTATTTCTGTTTATTAATTTTCCTTTCTGTCACAAGATTAAAATAAAAACCAAATATTTATTGAGCTACTTATGGAATTGTGTAATATTTTTCTGATGTTGGAATGACAATGGTAATTTTCATCATAAAACATTATGTTCATAAAACAGAGTTTTTCTAATGTCTAAATAACACTTAAATTCCATAGGGCTTGAATTGAGCAATCTTACAAACTCAGACTGTCTTTAGGGCCAAGCCAGAAAAATAATCCTGAACAAAAAAAGAGGACAAGTGATATTCTAGTAGGGAGCAAAAGGAACATGGAGGAAGAGGAGATAACTTGAATCTGTAGGAATTCTTGCTTAAAATGTTATAAATAAAATATAGCTTGCAGCTGAATGTGATGATAAGCTTAGGACCGCAGGTACACCTTGAGCCATCTTATCAAAAGTTAACTTTCATAAGAATAAGGACATTTAGCTTTCCTTTTCTGTCCTCCTTATAAGATGTTAAATGTCATAGAGGTGAGCTATGGGAGCCTTTTTGAGATGACAAGGGATGTAACACTAGACTGACATTTTGTATTTTAAGTATTCTGCCTGCTCTTCTTCTTTTCTTTTTTTTTTTTTTGCTTTTAAAAAATTGTTTAAAGTATTACAGATAGTAGTACATATATTTCCTTTTCTTTTCCCCAATTGACCTCCCCCCGGCCTTCCCTACCCCTCAGCACATGTCCTCACCTACCCCCCTCCCCAGTGTCTTTTATCCATTGATTATGCTTATATGCATGCATACAAGTCCTTCTGTTGATCTCTTATAGCCCCTGCCCCAACCCTCCCCTGCCTTCCCACTGTAGTTTGACAGTCTGTTTGTTCAATGCTTCTTTGCCTCTGTATCTATTTTTCCCCTATTTCTTTTCTTTAAAAAATCTTGCATCTGCATACTAGAAATAAACATATAAGAACAAAAAAATGTTTGAGTTTCAATTTCAATGTCCAACAGTTCTAGAGTCCCAGTTTCAATGTCAAATAGTTCCTTCTGTGTAGATGTCAGCAATGGTATCTGGATGGTGGACAAATGGTGACAATGCAAGTCCCACCCTCTCTGGTTTGGTCCTGGGCAACCTGCAGTGATGCACTGCTGCTGACTGTTAGCATGGCAAGGTTTCGTCAGCGTCTTCCATCTATAGACTGTCTTCATGGTTAGAACAGACCTGTCAGTTCCTCTTTGTTACAGGAATCCATATGGTCTTGGAGTTGTTTTCTGAAAATATACAAACATATTCTTGACCAAAAGTTAATAAAGGAATCTTTTCTGTAAATTAGACTTGGGATTCTTTTTATTTTTGCCCAAATGATTTTCCTTTGGCTTATTTTGACACCATGTGTGTTTTTCATGGGTATCCTGCTGTTAGCATTACAAATGGAAATTAATTTTCTGAAGTAAGAATTTTCTAGATGTAATTTATTTACAAGATGTTTTTACTTATATGATATTACCCCACTATCCCCCCTTTTTGGGTTAATGGAGGCTTTTGGAAATTTTATATTGCAGTCTTGGTAACTTTAAATTTTAATTTTTGCACAAAGATATGACTGCTTTATGTTCTTTGCATGTTAGTCTGTCTGCTCTTCTAGGGTTGCCACAGATTTATCATGTGGTGTATGCTTTTACATAAAATTATTCAGGTCTTTTAACCAGTCCCTCTTCAAATTATTTTGAAAAAAATGGTTTGCTTTCATCATTAGCAAGTGAATTGACTTCTGATTCTATATAGTGAATTTAATGTCTACTAAAGATTAACAGGTATTATCTATTGAGCACTTACGTGTCATAACTTACGTTAAGCACTTTAGATATATTACCTTTAATTGACCTTCACACCCATCCTGTGACATACATATTTTTATACCTCATATTTTACAGTTGAATAATATGCATTCTTGATAGATGTGACCTAGTCAGTGGTGATGATAATTATCCAAGATGGTGATAATTTCAAAGTAATAATGACTACATATTCCTAAAGAGAGGTGTTGGAGGACCTAGTTGAGAGGCTCTGGGATTGAGACCAGTTGGTGATGCAGGAGTATTTCAGTTTCTAAAAGAGCTAAGCACAAGGATAATATGGGGTTGCTATTAGAAGTCAGAAGCAACAAACCTGGAACTGAGGTAAGATTATAATTAGTAGATGAGGTATAGCACCTAGAGTGCAAAGTAGGAGGCACTGAAGAAGAATGGGTTTTCAGAGTTCAAATATAGGGAAGATTCGAAAAACTAAGAGGACATTCAGACAGTGAAGTTGTCTTTTGGCCTCTGCTGGGTTCAACTATGAGGGGGGGGGGTCATTCAATCTTTGGCTAGCCTTACAGGGAAAGGCATGGCAGGCTATTCATTCACTCAGCAAATATTTATTTACTGTCTTTCGTTCTAAATTCTGGATATATATAAGAGAATAAAATACCAAAAAATCATACTTTTGAATGGAGCTTACATACAAATAGGGAGAGATAATAAGCATAAAAAATGAGGATTGCTATGGAGAAAAACAAATCATAAATATGATTGGGAAGGAGGCTTGAAATTGGTGTGTTGGGGGGGTGCATATTTTTAGATAGAGTTATCAGAGTAGGTCTCATCAAGAAAGTGACACTGGAGTCCAGATTTGAGGAAAAAGAATGAGCCATGCATCTATTTGCCAGCAGAACACACCAGCCTGACGATCTATCTGTCTGTCTATCTATCTATCTATCTGTCTGTCTATCTATCTATCTATCTATCTATCTATCTATCTATCTATCTATCTATCATCTGTCTGTCTGTCTATCTATCATCTATCTATACTGAGTGGCCAGATTATTATGATCTCTGAACACATAATAATCTGGCCACTCAGTGTATATCCTATATAATAAAAGACTAATATGCAAATTGTCCCCTTCACCAGGAGTTCAACCCACAAGCTGGTTGGCCAACCGCCCATGTCCCCTCCCCCTGGCCAGGCTGGCCAGACCCCACCCATGCACAAATTCATGCACCAGGCCCATAAATATATATATGCCTGGTGCATGAGATCATAATATTCAGAGATCATTATAATCTGGCCACTCAATGTATATATAATAAGATTTAGGGCAGAAACATGGCTTCTTGTTTGATAGAGAAACAAAGGGGAGATGAGTAGGTGAGTTTAGAGAAGTAACATGGAGGTCCTCACAAGCCATTATAAGAATCTTGGCTTATGCTCTGTGTCAAATGGGGAGTCACTGGAGAACTTTGAGAAAAAGAAGATATGATACATTTTAAATATGCTGTTTTAAAAGGATACATCTGGCTGCAGTTTTGAAAATTGACTCAAGAAGTTTAAGAATAGTAGAGACTATTAAGATAATTCAAGTGTGAGATGAATATGTCTCAGATGCTCAGTGATGGTTGGATTTAGGATATATTTTGAAGACAGTAAAATGTGGATGTCAAATAAGTTGAAAAATATAAAATTGTTCCAAAATTTTTGGCTTAAGCAATTGGAATGAAGGCATTGTCATTCGAAGTTGGTGTCAGAGTCAAGCAGAGGGTTGGATTAGGAAGCAGACACAGGCCAACCTACAGAGGCTTTATCATTTTCACCGCAGCCCTGGGATGGTTGACCAGTATTACCACAGCCATTAAGACCAGCAGATGTGTCTAAGTAGAGATTAGGGTTCACATTAGAATCTAAACACAGAGTGCTTGTGTGTGGAGGCCAGTCCTGATTCTAATGGATGGCATTAAAAATAACTTGGATATGATTCAGATACAAAGGAATGGGTAAATACAGAGTGTGAGATAAGAGGAAGACTGACTGGATGCTGACCCAAGACCTAATAAAATAGATTATATAACCTCCTGAGAAACAGAACCTCCCAAAGGCAATTATTAAGCAACTCCCATATGCTTGGCCAGGTATGTGGAAGACAGAATAAGAAACTGGATGGGTATCACTTGGGTGATCACCTTTTTATGATTTTTCATAAATCATTTTGGTAGAATACATTTTGAGGAGTAAGAGATGCATGGTGGAGAATTTTTTTTAAAGATGGGATGAGAAGGGTATAGAAGTGGATCGAAAAAGGAAGGTGGGGGTTGGTGAGAGAGGCAGACTGAGATCAAATTGTGAAGGTTCTTCAACCCAGCTTTGTGGATATGGATGGTGGGAAGTCATGAAATGTTTTTGAATAAGTCAGTGAGGCCATCAAACCTGATATAGGACATATTAACATTTTGTTGGTTAGCTAAAATGTAGAGGAAAATAGAAAACAGGTTATAAGGGATAATGCTCACTGACAGGCTAACAACAGCCTGGATTGGACTAAAATTAAATGTAAACCACAATCTCTTGAGAGTATACCATCAATTTCCTGCTATTGATGATATCCTATCTCAAACTAGTAACATGCAAATTAACCATCACTCCACTACCCCCACAAGCCCCGCTCACCAACCAACCAGGAGCAAGTATGCAAATTAACCCAACCAAGATGGTTGCAGCCATGAAGCAAGCAGGAGATTTGGGTTTCCTCAGCAGTGGAGGAAGCCAAGCTTTCTGCACTCCCTGGCTGGCCCAGGTCTCCACTTAAGGCTACAAAGTTTCAATTATAGAAGATAAATAAATCCCAATAAAAATGGAGGCAGCCACAGAGCTGGAGAGAGCAGGAGGCTTGAGTTGCCCCCAGCGATTGAGAGAGTCAAACTCTCACAGCCCTGGCCTGCCTTGGTCTCCACTCAAGACTACAAAGTTTCAATTATAGAAGATAAATAAATTCCAGATACCAGAGCCTCTGCTTGGGTCACCAGGGGGCATGGCTGGCCTGTAAACTCACCCTGGCTGCCCCATGCCCCAAGGGAACCTCCACCTTGATCAGGGACACCCTTCAGGGCAAACCATCTGGCCTTCACTCATGTACCAGGCCTCTATCCTATCTAATAAAAGAGTAATATACAAATTGACCATCACTCCAACACACAAGATGGCTGCCCCTATGTGGTCAAAAATGGCTGCTCCCATGTGGACACAAGATGGCCACCACAAGATGGCCATCAAGGGAGGGCAGTTGGGAGGTAGCAGGCCTGCAAGGAAGGGCATGTGGGGACAAGCCAGCAGAGGAGGGAAGTTAGGGATAACCAGGCCGGCAGAGGAGGGCAGTTAGGGGTGACCATGCCTGCATGAGAGGGCTGTTGGAGGCAAACAGTCTGGCAGGGGAGCAGTTAGGCATCAATCAGGCTGGTAGGGGAGTGAGTGGTTAGGGGTTGCTCAGGCTGGCAGGCAGAAGTGGTTAGGGGCAATCAGGAAGACAGGCAGGTGAGCAGCTGGGAGCCAGCAGTCCTGGATTGTGAGTGTGATGTCTGACTGCCCATTTAGGCCCAATCACAGTAGGATCAGGCCTAAACAGGCAGTCAGACATCCTTGAGGGATTCCAGATTGGAGAATGTTCAGGCTGGGCTGAGGGACAGCAACCTGCCCTTGTGCACAAATTTTGTACACCAGACCTCTAGTATTCAATAATATAATTGAAAAATATAATTACATATGTAATTCTGTATCTTAAGGAAGGTGATTTTGGGTGTTGTAAAGCTATATTTGAAATGTCTTATTTATTTGATTTTAAGTCAACGAAGTTTATGTACAAAAAGTTTCAATTACATATCGAGTGCCCCCAAAATGTATATACACATGTTGAATAATTACAATGTTTATTAAAATACATGTCATTTTCAAAATTGAGTTATCAGCTATTGCAGTGTGCATACACATTTTTAGGATATTTTATATACATAGTTTAATTCTATATTTACTTATTGAATACCTACTATGTACAAAGCATGCTATTAGGTCATGCAGATGGAAAAAGAAACACTTAAAGTGATTTAAAGTATAATATTTGGGGGTCATAGTAAAAGATTTATGTGAGATTTGAAACAGGGTGCAAGGAGCAGATCTCCCCTTTGTAGGTTCTTGCTCACGAAGTTTGAAGAATAAAATTCATGGACTAAAAGTACTTGTTAATAAAAGGGTGGACATTTATTGGAAGCAAATATAGACTCCCAGGTAGGAAGAGGTTCCCAAGAGGGTAACCCACTAAGCCCCTTTTTAAAATATTTGTAAAGGTTGAGTAGTTCTTTGTCTCTTCATGCTTCCTTCTAATTGGACCCCATTCCCTACTTTATGACCCTGTGTTTTTTTAATTGGTCAGTCTTTTGCAAAATATCAGCTTCAAAGGCCAAAACCCACATGGTGCCCCACTCTTTCTCTTTCCTTTATCTTGTAACATTCTCTCTCTCCTCTGAACATATGTTTCCCACTTTTCAGCATCTGTATGTTTCCTTTTCCCCCATACTCTGTGACTTTTCTTTACCCTCTGTGAATGTATGTATTCCCTGCCCCTTATCCTGTGGTACCTTTTCTTTTCTCTGTGAATGTATGCTCCAAGCCCTCATTTATACATTGCTATCCCATGAACCCTTTTTTCCTAAGATTTCCTAAACCTGCCTATTTTATCCCTAACATTCCTTCCATTATATAGATAAAATATTGCCAATGCATTGACATTTATGTGATTAACCTATGTTTTTACAAAGGGTCTGTATTTTCCCCCACACTTTTTGTAATTTTTAGGTATCAGAGTATTATAGAGACACTTCCTGAAACTTTAAAGTAGAAAAATTTTGAGATAGATAAAATAGCTTTAAAATATTTTTTGGCAAACACTACTCTGTTTTCTTACTAGTTCAGCTTATTAGATCAACAAATGCATATTGTAAAGATTATTAATATTTTTATTATTAGAGTACATTTATTCGTTATAGAAAATATGAAAAGTATGAGAAAATACAATTTAGAAATTTTCTTCCTTTTTAGATAAATAGATGGATAAAGACGTACACGTACATATGTTTGTGTGTATAGGCATATATAATGCTTTTTATCGTCCTTTGAAATAGAATATACATATGCGTACTTGAGCTTATGTATAAAGACGTGCCTCCTGATTTTTTTCACTTAGGTCTTTTCCCATGATAAAGTAATTAATTTTCTGTACTGGTAAGCAATGGCGTAACAAAAGAGTTGGCATTGGGAACTACTTTCCCTGGGTGTAGGTAGGAAGAAAACTCATCGGCTCTAAGGAATTAAAAACAATGCTGAGACTGATCAAAATGCAGTCTGCTTTTCATTACACCATGTGCTGACAGTTGTAAATAATATCAGTAATAATGTGCTCCTCTCACTATGGCAGATCCCTGCAGCCTCTACTGAGCCCTATCTCTCCTCCCACCCTTAGTACACCTGTGCTAATATAAGGAAATAATCTTCCTGTAGAAATGAAGGAAGCTTTACAACTGTTTTTGTGTGATCATTAGCCATTCAATAATTAGTTGAATCCTAAGCTTTAAAAGCAGCAAGTGTACATTTTCTTTCATAAACCAGAACTTCCCTTTGGGCTGGATTAATTTCTTGTTAATAATTATATTTTGATCTCCGCCCCCCCTCCCGCCCCCCCGCCTTAAGAAGTCAAACAAATACTTTAAACAAGTTAATAAATGTGAGACAAAAACATTGCCATCCAGTGGGTGCTACTGGAAAAGCCTGCGGAAATTCTGGAGCAGTTATGAAATAAATAAATAAATAAATAAACAAATAAATAAATAAATAATCAATCCGGGGCTTGTGGCCACATGGTCTTTTTACAGGTAAACAGTTGGAAACTGAGAAAGTCAAAAGTCCAGAATCATCTACCTAATTAGTATCTATCAAATCAAATAGCCTTCAGGCATCTCCATTTCCATCCCAAGACTCATATTATGTTGCTTCGCTACTTGGGAAAGGTAACTAAATTTGTTAATGTCATGAATAATATCTGACTGTTATTGAGTGGTGCGTGCGAGACAGTGTTTGGAGCTCTTTGTATGTATTAAAATTTGGGCTCCCAGCCTGTCTCTAAGATAGGAACCTCTATTGTCTCCTTTCTATGGTGAAGACCAAAGACGTTAAATAATTTATATGAGTAATTAGAAGCAGGAGCTAGCAACACAGAACACTTCACCATCAGCATTACCTAAGATAGACTATTCCATGTCGGTACTGGTAAACCAATTGAATTCTCACAATTCTGTGCAGATGCTGTTACATTCAATTCCTGTTATCCGCCAGATATAGTCCAAGTCAATAAGCATGTGGCTCTGTAGGCATCCTTACATCTGTGCTTGATCTTCTTCTACCTTCTCCGGTCACCTTATACTCCGGTGTTACTGAATTCTCTGGGCTTTCCAAGGCAGCTTATTCCTTCCTAATTTTGTTTGTACATGGTCATTCACCTACTTGGAGCATCCTTTCTCATAGTCTCTGCTTTCCATTCATCCTTTAAAGTCTGTCTTAAATTTTGTGTTTGGTTGAGCTCTTATCAATGCCCTAACCTGACTTAGTCACCCCCCTATTCTCTTGTAACCTTACATTCCCGTCCTTTGATTTTAGACTAGAAGCTCAGTGCACAAAATCACGCAGCCCCACCCACCCACACACGCCTTAGGTCTGTTTTCATTGTCTGTTTTGTTGTTTTTTTCGTGGTGTTTGGTGTTTTTAATTCTGTCCTCTCAAAATTTTGGAATTTTGGATTGAATGATGGATATTTAGTATGAAAAGTTTGAGAAGTAATTCCTTTTAGAGAGGATTTAGGTGTTTTTTTTTTTTCTTTCTTGGATTGACAGTAAGAGTAGATCACCTTATTTCAGACAGGGATTCAGATATTATGAGGATGAGATTTAGTCTTTTAGATTAGTGATCTATTTCCAGTTTTCACTTACTCCCAGTGCAACTCTACTGGGGTTTCTTTTAAACACTGGAGGTTTTTACAGTAGTCTCTTTTGGAAGAATATGAAATCCAGATTTTATCTTCCCAATATGATTGTTAAAAGCTTTCTTGAGCTTTGTATTCTCATACCAACTCCCTTTGATTTAGTTTCTCTTCCTTATGCTCATTGATTGTTTAGGACTTGGCAAATGTGTTAAGGTTAGTAATTCGAGTTCACTTCATTGTGATTCCCTTTTCCCTGTGATTGGGGATCTTCAAGTTGTTTTTGCCCTGGTGGTCCTGGACTCCACTTTTTGTTTACTTTATCCCTTTGAGATTGATGAAAGCACTTCCTTTCAGCCTCCCTGCTTTGTGAAATGGCAAATGTGAAAAAAAATGTTAGGTGAAAAGTGGCAAGAAAATGTTAGCTTATTTCATTTTTTTCTCTTTTATGATCTTGGCTCCACAAATCCTGCCTGTTTTTATTTTTATTTTCCAACCCTTATCATGATTTCCTTTGGGAGAGTTGATTTATGTAAGCTATCAGTCTTATATTTCAGGAGTCCTTTCATTTTATTTTGAATAAATTTGTATGATTAAATATTATAAAATCTGCATGTGAATTTAAGAATAATTTATACATATTAGGTGTTTAGTAAAGGATTTTTAAATGGGAATAAGCTGTCACTTTTTTAATGTTTAGAGAAAATTGTTTAAAAATTATGTCTAGCACTAAAATATAAATATTGCTCATTCGGTGAATCAGTTAAAGGCTTCTTTTTTTGTTTGCTTTACTTTTATTTTGAGCTCTTCCAACATTTTTATGGATGGAAATCATCTTGGATTTTATTTTTTCTCTCATGTCTTACTTATCTAACATTTTCCTATGCAGAGCTTTGTCTATCTAACCTACAAAGATAATTTTTTGTGTTTAAAATACTTCTTAAAAATAGTATAGATGTAAGAATATATTTGTGTGTTGTATTATATGTGCTATATTTGTGTTATATTCTCTCTATAAGGATAGATGTCCACGTATACATATGAGGATATATGTACAGACTTTTCAGTTCATCAGGTTTAAAATCTTACAAGGGAGACCTTTGAGTCCTTGAAACAAACAAATTTTAACTCTATGGAAAATATAATGGGGTTTAAAGGGCTCCTAGGCTTAAAGTAGGGGTAGGGAAACATTTTTCTGTTGAGGGCCATTTGGAGATTTATGTCATTCGTGGGCCTTACAAAATTATCAATTTAAAACTTAGCCTGCTATATGTAGTCAAACATTTAATTAACTCACCCCTAATACCTTGAGAGGGCCAGACCAAATGATTTCATGGGCCTTATAAGACCCGTGGCCGGATGATCCCCCACTCCTGGTTTAAAGCCTCAAATAATTAACTCTACGTCTTTTTAAAATGGCACTAGAATAATCACAAATATTACATATAGACAAATATAATTTAGTTGTAAAGTTTATATGTAAACATTGTATATAGCTTTATATTTTAATTATTTTTGTTAATCTTTATTTTTTTTAAACAGAAGTATATATAATACCATAATGTACTCAAAACATGCAGATGTAAATGAACAGCTCCAAAGAAAGCAAATACAAGAATTGTATAGCAGTATAGTCCCACATTTATATTCTAGAAAATATAAGTTTGGGAAAGTATGATGTTAATTATTTTGAGTATATATTCATCTTTTAAAAAAATCATTTGTCACATTTAAATATTAAATGTATTCATGAGTCAAACACACCCACATTTTTTTTCTGTTACGTCTCAAATAGTTCATTTAAGTTAACAATCCAATTTGAAAACGATTCAGCTCATTCCTAAAAACAAACAAAAAAAACACACACAAAAAGTAAGTCATGTCAACTGGCTTTTTATTTTTTTTGTAAAGGTAGAAGGATTCTGATTCAATCAACAGAGCTCTTAGGATTTATTTACATAGTTTCACAGAAGCAAAATCCCTGGAGGCTCAAAGTCAGAGTTCCCAGAGCTTAGTTTCACAATAATGTGTCTTATTTTTAAGGGTGAGACCAAAGAAATTGAGACAGCCCAAACAATTCTTTTAAAGTATCACTTCAGGAATGTGACCCAAAGAATGCATTCATCCATTTACAGATGAAATTTTCCCATCAGAAGTAGAAAAAGTCTTTTTTTTCTTTCTGGTAACTGCTGAAGAAACTGCTATATAGATTGCTATAACCTGTGTAACAATATATTCAACTTATATAACTATATTAATGAGAAAAAAAACAGTGATCAAAACAATGTTTAAAATTATACTTGTTTATCACAGGGTTAACATTTAAAATTGGATTGAATATCTTCTCAAACACTACTGGTTGCTTCCCTCGATAATCACATTGCTTTCTTCCTGATTGGGGACTCCCAGGTGATGTCCTTTAAACGTCAGCTTTTCCGCCTCAAATGTGGCTCAGTTTGTTGAGCAGCATTCTGTGCACTGAAAGGTTGTCGGTTGGATTCCAGGTCAAGGCACACGCCTGGGTTGGGGTTTGATCTTTGTGCCTGCAACTGATCAATGTTTCTCCTGTACTCACTTCTCTCTCTCTCTCTCTCTCTCTCTCTCTCTCTCTCTCTCTCTCTCTCTCAGCATGTCCTCAGGTAAGGATTAAAAAAAAAAAGAAAGAAAAAGAAACTTAATTTCAGCTATCTTAATCTTCTAAAAATTTCCTCATAAGGAATAATAAAAATCCCTGATTTTGACACCCCTCCCAACAATTGAATTTTATGTTAATTTGTATTTATGGTTATATCCTTTTCAGCTTTCCTATATGATACTTCTCTATAGTGTTGCTTGCCTCCATCCACTATCATCTCTTTCTGCCATTATTTATCTCTTCTCAGCTGTTATACTTCCTTAAGAAAGTCTTCATCAAGTGTCCCTACTTCCTGATTTCTCTTTCCCCTCAACCCTGCAGTCTGGATTTCTCTTCCATTCCTCTCCTTATCTGGTGCCTCATAGTCCTTTATTGTCCACATGGTCAAGACATGCCAGCAACCTTCTAATGACCCACAGTTTCTTCCACTTCTCTGTGAGTAGTGTTCACCCTCAATTTGCTTACCATTGGTTTCCATGTATTCCTCTCCATTCTTTGCAAATACTTCTGTTGTTTCTTAATTTTTTTTCTAACTCTCTATCTCCTGCAAATGAATGCTTAAAAGATTTTTTATTTTTCGATCTGTTCTCTTTCCGCATTTTATTCCTGCTTTCCACCTTTACACCTTCAGGTACTCCCATTAGAGTCTGGTCTTCTGAACATTGGCCTTTAAATCCCATGGTCCAGTGTCTTTACCTGCATGGCGCACTGGACTTTCAAAATGCAGACTCTCCAAACAGTTGCCAGAAGTTTATGAAGCTCACTGAAGTTTTTCTCTGGTCTCTCACTGTTAAAGGCATCATCGCTTTCTTAGACACGTAGGCCATAATATCTCAGAATCACATGTGATTCATCCATTTTTCACCCTATACATCCAGTTTTGTCATCAGGCAGAATTTTGGATCTCTGCCATGTCTACCTAATTCTCTCCATTGCTACTTCACAGGTTCTGCTCTCTATTTTCAGGTTAATTGCACCAGCCTCTTTAACTCATCTTGCTACATAACAATTCTACTTTCTCCAGTATTCCTACGATCACTTGCCAGAATGACCAATGACCATGTCATTCTGACTATGTCATTCTTTCCTAATTATACACCTTTGTATCTTTGCATTCTGTAAGTGACACAGAATCACTGACCTCATCCAGCACCATCTACTTTTCTAGATTTGACATGCCTTTAAATCTTTGCTTTTGCCCTCCTCTCTTCCAAAAATATTCCTCTGTATCTCTGCCTACTAATATTTTATATAATTTTGTGCACCAGATTTTAATGTTGCATATGCTGATTTTCAAATATGCCCACAACTCTTCAAAGGTCCTCCTTCCCAAAGTTGGATCTGAATTTCCTTCTCATTGAGTGTGGACTGGATGTAATGACTCCCTTCTAATGAACAGAAGATGGCAGAAGTGTTGGCGTGGCCAGGTTGTGACAGACATCTTGCTTCCTCCTACCATCAGGAAGCTTGGTCTCTACTAGTGAGATGAAAGTACTCCTGAGAATTCTCTTGATTTATACCACTTACATATTCTTTAACACAATCTATTTGTACTGTAGTTATTAACATCTTTTATAATTTGATATATTATGACAAATTTTTACACATCTAAACTGTTTAATGAACTATGTAAATGCACCAGAGCTTAAAATATCCCAATTTCTAATATCAGTTCAGTAACTTAACACTTTTATATTAAAATAGTTCTAGATATGAATGTTTAACCTGGTGGATCTTAAAAGACATTCTCAGCATCTTAAGTTTCACATTTCCAATTATATGTTCAACAGCCATAAAAAAATAAAATATTATGATTCTACCGAATCAAGTTACATGCGGAGCCACTCTCTAAATTAAACCTAAGGCTTAATACTTAAATAAAGTAATGTAGATGGAAAGTTATTCTTTTTATTAAAACCTTCTAAAGTTTAGCATCAAAAATTCTCCTTTTATAATATTTATTTATGTGCAGAGCAATATAAAAGGAATCTCTAAAGAGTACTTTGAAGTGCACACGTGTATATATGTGAGGCCTCACTATTTAATTACTATAGCCCTCCTACTTCTCCATTTTGCAAATGATGTGACATTCTAGTGACTTTAAGTGTTATTAGTGCTAAAATGTAATTGGTTTCTTGTCATCTTATCTTAACCTAAATCACTATGTTTTATGGTAGTTAGAGAACAGTGCTATTTATTTAATCTAGGAGGAAAACTCTTCTTTTTCATTTGGATGTTTACATTTTTTTGCAAAGTGTTAATTTAAGGGAAAGAGAGAAGATTTCTTGCTAGGTTGATATTTAAGGGTATCTTTGCAAGCACTTAAATCACAGAAATGCTGTAGGACATGTAGCCAATGAATGGCCTTCAGTGGTTGTAGTGTGGTATCTGTTGATTTAAGTGGCTCTCCCAAGTGTCCCATACATAAATTCAAGAACCAATGGACCAACCAAGAGTTTGCAAACTCCAAGTCCTAGAAGCATTTTTTTTTTCTTTTCTGATACAAGTGGTCAGATGGTCCATGCAGTTTATTTGGATTCTGATAAATCTCTTGCCTTTTTTTTTTTTAAATAAGACAGTCTCATAGGTAAGTTGGGAAATATAATCTATTTTCTTTAACTTGACATATGTGTATGGTCTTTGTCAGTAAAATACACAAATGTGCCCCAAAATGTACAAATACAATCTAGTTTACACACATGTCATATTTGAGAGAACATACTTAAAGAGATTTTAATTAAGAATTAGTGACATCTTAGAGATCCTAAGAAATGAACTCTGCATGGGTTTGTCTTCAGCCATCTAGTGTTTGATTTAACAGTTGTTGGTTTTGACTGAAATAGAATATACACATTGTTCCTTCAGTTTTTAATAGATGACATATCAGCAAGGATAACAGGCCTGTGGAATTGAATATTCTAATGAATGGCTTTGTTTGGCCAAAAGATTATTAGAAATAAGCAAGACAAATCTGATATCATACCTTATAGAAAGAAACTTCAAGATATACAAATGTATGTGGCAGCTTAGGTCAGTCATCATGAGCAGGAACTCTGGGTACAGACTGCCTGACTATGAATCTCACTCAATTCTACACTTAGCTTTTACTACTATGTACTAGGTATGATGCTACGGACCTAAAAGAGTATTTTATTTGATCCTTGAAAACACCATTTTTCAGATAAAGAAACTGGAATTCCAAAATGTTAAGTAATTAGACCAAGGTTAGCCACTCATTATTGATAGACATAAGACTGAAATCTAAGTATCTGACTTATCATTAGGGAGTTTACAAATACTTTATTGTTGTGAACTCAGACATTCAGAAGGGTTGTGGGAGAACAATAACAACATTAACATCCAAAATCTGAGACTAAGCATTAGAAAGAGGCATTGAAGAAATGATCACTGTTGAGCTGGAGAGATCACATTTTGTGAGTTTGGAGCATGTATGTTTTTTGGAAGATAAAGGCATAGATTCAATACCATCCTAAGGTCCCTTCAGGCTATCATTGTAGCCTTTATTAAATTATATTAAGCTTTGTTCCACTTTCTTGAGACTTGTACTTTTTTTTATATAATATATGTCTTTTTTTTATCCTTAGGTAGGTGTGCCAGTTTGTGGTTCTGCTTTTACTTTCACAAGCAGAATGTGTTGAAACACAGTTGTTGCATCAGAGACTTTTAACACACACTCACATATCATGACATCATATATTATGAAAATAAACATACCAGGTTCACGTTTATAATTTTTACTTTGTGTTGTTTCTGTGAGATCGGCTTCAATTAAATTAGGAAAAAATGAGTTCTGAAACCAATAACCAATAGCAAGTTGTAGGTTAAAAAAGGTTGTTGGTTAAAATACTTTATCAATTACTTAAAGTTAAAGTATATACCTAGTACACTGCCTTTCCGTAGCTGGCTGCCTTGTTTATAGTATCTATCTAGTGATGCAGAGAACAAAGAGGTAAACATATCAGCCCTAGAACAGCCAAAATAGACTTGACAAAAAAGTACTGCTTTCTGATGAAACAGGCCATTGGTTCCACCCCAGAACCAATTTATCCTTATTTTGCACACAATTCAAATAGTGTCCCTGATCTTCTATTCCCCAGAGTAGAGCAGAGCGGATTGCCAAGTCTTAAGTTAGAATATACAAGTAGCTGTAACGACAAGAGATGGACGTATTAGCTTACTATCCTGATAGCAGGAGAAAAACAGTTAAGAAGTACACAAGTGTATATTATAAGCATAACAGTGAAGGCCCCAGAAAGTAGTGATTGCCACCATCAACAATCGTTACAGTTTTTGTTGTCTTAGAATACATTTAATTAATACTAGATTTAAATTATTTTCAGCAATGCTTGAGAAGTCAGGGAGGACAGTCATCATTTAAGAATGTTTTCCACTTAAGATTGCCAGAATAAAGACCAAAAAAAATATTTTAGTGCTTAAAGTCACACTTCTACAACTATCAGAAAAATATGCAATTTGAGTTTATATACTATGTTAGCTAGAATCCTTAGGAGGAACTTAATAAAAATAAAGTTGTTAAAAAATTAAACATCATTGAATATTATAGTCAAATCTAGATTCTTAGAGGTCATATGGGAACAATAGGAATGCAAAATAGTTTGAAAATACATTTGGTACCATCCTGACAGTATTTAGCTAAAAAGCTGTCTCTGGATTGCCTTATCTTGAGTTGTCTTTGTTGTTATTATCATGGCTTTTGTTACTGTTTTCCTGTTCAATGCTACTGCATGTCTTTTCATGTCCACTCTCTGAGCTCTTCTGACTCCTTCCTACCTTACAACAAACTTGGGACAGATTCACCAGCTAAAATTGCTGCTGTATTGGCATGGCAGTGGCCCACCATGTGACCACATGGAAAACAACATCTTAATAGTATGGAAACCACAGATGGGAAACAGCCATAGGTACCATGATAAATCTAAAATAATATTTAAAATCTTGCTGATAATGAAAACCATGTCTGCCTTGTTATGTATTCTGAGCAGTTAAAATGTTCTAAATCGAGAAGACCTTGAATGAAGTTAATATTTCTGACATTTGCTTACATCTTATTGTATTTTCTACAAATAGAATATAGGTATGAAAGGCTAAGCATTTTTTTTTAAACTTTTGATGATAGAAATCTTAACAATTTCTATCTGAAAAAGTGCAGATTTCCGGAAAGACAAAAGAACGCACAAGACCCATTCGCTGTCAAATTCAGGTCAAAGCTTTTGTTCAGTAGATGTATATTCTGGGACTTCTTAGTCATTCTTTTTGTTGTTTTTTTCTGGACTGGCAGGATAATGTGACAGTAAAAAAGACACATCAGTAACACTAAGCTATCTAACAGAAGAATTAAGTAGCTCATATGCCAGTTCACAGCTAGTGATGTTTTTTGACGAGGAGGTAGGGCTTAGACATGTATAAAAAGGAACTAGTGCCTGTTCTATTTTCCTAGTGAGCCATCTTAAGGTTTAAGGAATTTCAGTGTTATAATTATAGCATAGTCAAATAAAACAGTTATTTGAGCCAAAGAGAAAACATGAATAAGGAAAATATCTGAATTATACATTTTTACTTAGCATTATCAGTGTCAGGGAGGGGGAATCCCCCTCCTACCCTCCTGGAATTCTTGCGTGTAGGCCATTAATAAAATTGACACCAGGCAGAACAACAGGAGAAAATCCCAATTTTCATTATATGTATACAGCAGAATTCAAAGAACAACTCTCTGTGAGGGAGAGAAGTAGAACAAGCAGTTTATATGTAAAGGAAATACATTTCTGGAGATTTGAAGAGGGAGGAGAACAGGGTTCAGAGTACTTCATGAGGAATCTAAGTAGAATGTGGGTTAGATGAGGGCAGTTGATTAGTCCAAGTAACAAGGGTTTGTTTACTGAGGTTTCTGAGCTCTGGGTTCTCCCTCTTTGGCCAGAAGGCTGTCTCTCCCTTATTTGATTGCTCCTTGGCCCTTTTAGAGCCGGGAGGCTACCTTTCAAATGACATTTCCTGCATTTAGAGAAACAGAGACGAGTCAAGAAGCTCCTCTGACTGCTTCTTAAGTGATTTGAACTAGCAAAAAATTGATAGGTTATTGTGGGACACTTGAGGACAGCCTGTCCTGGGCTCCAACATCATATTCCAAAAATCATGCTATCATGTATATACCTTAGCTGCATATAACTAGCACATATCTTCATCCCTCCCTCCACTCAGATCGACCTTTCTTAGAGTGGCTAAATCTTATTTTCTCTTGCCCCTTTGGATGTTTAAACTTTTTTTCTTAAGTAGGCTTTCCAAGGATCCAACATAACATATATCCCCAGGGAATTAATGCCCAAGATAAACAAAAAGCTTCTGGCATCCTTGAACCTGCCTTTGGCTGCCGCTCGCTATCTGATATTCTAGCTCAAGAAAGAATTCCCTGTGTAGCCCGAAGCATTGCGGGAATGATGAAGTCCCTTGGGAGACTCATCACCAGCTCTGTTTGGTGCGAAGTGCTCTCTACACTTTGCAGAGACTTACACATGGTGATGCTGGTCTTTGGAGGGCATTTGCTACTTAGTGAGAATTGGGACACAGGCCAGGAAGAATGAAGGGCTGTTTATCACCAGTTCCCAATCATTGTCTTCTGCTGGATATTTCCACTCAAGTGTTTCAAATGAGCCAACCTTAGTCCGTTCCTTACTGAACTCCACCCCTCTTCCAAATCTGACATTATATTTTCTGCCTCAGATAAATGAAATGAAATCACTATTGTTACCATATGTTCGAAATCGTAATCTTGAAATCAGGTGTGTTTTTTAACTCCTTCCTCTCCCACCTACCTTCCCATACCCCCAATCAAATTTGTACCAAGATGCTTTGATTTTATTGCCAACATAGACCACATTGACTCCCTCAGCTCTGCCCCTATTGCCATCTGCTCCGCTGCAGGCCTGCCTGGTCTCTTGCCTGGACTGTGTTGGAAACCTCTTACCTCTCTGTCCTCCTGCAGTGCACCTTCCTGTTGATTTCTTTTTAACCTTCAAGTTTTAATTAGCATGCCTTCATTGCTGAGCATTTCCTGAACTTCCCAGGTTAGTTCAGTATTACCTGTCATGCACATCTTTGCAACAATCATGTTGTGATTAAAGTCTTTGTTTATGCTGTTGTTTTTCCAACTAGACTTCCAAGAAGTCCTTGAGAGAGGAACGTTCTTAATATACTGTAAAATTACTAGGCACATAATCAATGCCTAGCATATTTCCTAAATAAATATGAGAAATAGAAATATATACGCAGCAAATAAAATGCTTGATTTTGGAAGGCCGAATTAACTGTATGCTTGCAGTTAAATAGTGGCATGCCTCATAAGTTCCTTTTGAAAATATATATTGATTGATTGATTTCAGAGAGGAATGAAGAGGGAAAGATAGAAACATAAATGATGAGAGAGAATCATTGATCAGCTGTCTCCTGCACCAACCAGGGATTGAGCCCTCAATCTGGGCATGTGCCCACATTGGGAATTGAACTGTGAGCAGCTTCTGTTCATAGGTCAACACTCAACCACTGAGCCACACCAGTCCCATCATATAAGTTCCTTTAATAAGAAAGTGAAAGATGTAGGAATATGGGGGGGGGAGGTGAGAGATGACAAAACTGATGAGCCTGCTAGAACACCTCAATTGAACTTAGTAAGAATGGCTGGGAAATATGGGTGTAGGACCCAAAAACTATATCCACATATGTAACCACTAAGTAATGTCAGGCACTGGTATACTCAACATTCAAAGCAGCCCTGTGTTTTCAGACACTAAAGGGTAATTATAGGTCAAAATTTAAATTTTTTCAATAAAACATGACTGTTCTTTGATATTAGTCAACTTTGCTGAGTGGCTTGAAACAAGAGCTATTGTTGACACATGTAGAAAAAACTGGGAATCTTGTATATAATACCTAGCCAAACCTGGAATCTTGAGTAGTCTTAAAAACAAAAAGCCTGGAAATTAACAAATATGACAAGTGCCTCAGAATACAATTCATATTGATCCTGCTTTTTAGGCTATCATCCTTAAGTTCTTTTGTCCTCCTTTTAATGCAGTTAGCACGTTTTTCTAGGAAACACTGCCGGGACTGGGAAATTTGAAAAATACCTAGCTCAATATAGAATCTCAGGAACTAAAAGTGTGTCAGGTTTATAGTGTTGCTCACCATTATCAAAAGTGTGTATTGTTATCTTAAAACAAATGTGGTCAAATTCTGTTATATAATAAGGCAAAGGACAGTTTTATCCCCTGAAAATATTATTGTGCAAAATTTCATGTCATATGAAAGTGTGTATAACATCACGTACTCACTGAAAGAAACATTTTACAATGTTGTGGTGACTTAGCACTGCCACAGTATAGAAATTTAATAAAATAACATATGTAGGTTCTTATAAAAATAGTATCGTTTCTTTATTCATTCATTTAACACTAAAATATAAAGAAAAGAAACAGTAGTTGCTGAGGTGCCGAGTTCTACCTTGGGATGACTTTGAAGATAAGTCAGTATTTTATATTCACAGCATTCACATTTAACCAGATTTACAAAGAAGTAATTGTGGCTGGTTTTGTTTAGTGACAAGTGTGTCATTTGTATGAAAGTAGCAGACTACATTTCCTTCCAGTAGTCCCTCTCCTGCCTCCTTTTCAAGTTATTAAGGTCAGCTGGCCTTCCCTATGTGTTTCTTGTTAGGGGAAGATAAGGCTGACTTTATTTTCATCATCATATGGTAATTTACCATCTTTTGCCTGACTCACTTTGAGCACAGTTATTTCTGTTTTTCATGCAACTCTTAGCAAAGGTATTGCATTGTTGAGTCAAACAGTGTTTCCTATATCTCTGTGTTTGTTTCTGACATAGGCATCAAACTGCATGCTGTGAAATAACAGAGTAATTTTGTTCCATGAGTTGATTCCAGAAATGGGAGATTGTGTCCCGGGAATTTTTTCCATGTTCTATTTGAGACGTTTGTGACTCTGTAAATCATGAATTCATATTTAGTCATTCTGGATTATATATTTATTATTTTGATTCTATAAACTTCCAGAGGTAGAAATTTTACAAGTCCAATATCATCCATATGGAATTTCTTTATATCTGGGGATAAGATCTATTGGCTAGGTCTCTCATGATTTCAACTTTTAATTCTGTTGTGATCATAGTCTTTCTAAGAATTCAGTACAGTTTGTCTTAGTTATTGGGGAGACTATGAATGCTCTCCTTAATCATTATAATTAACTTGTGTTTGATAATTTGCAATATTCTTGTGTTTGTCCTGTCAACAGATGGCCATTTTGCCAATTCAAAGCCAACAAGAATCCCCAATTTGTGATGGGGTGAAGAGGGAAACTTTATTCAGTGCAAACAGTGATACAGCACGGTTATGAAAACAGCATGGTTGTGGAATAGCTCTGGGGCCAGGCAGCCCTGGGGCCAAGCACCTCTCTAGCTAGACAGTTCTGCTCCTCTCTGAGATGCTCTGTTATGCTTTGCTCCAATAAGACATCTCTCTTGTTTCAGCTCTAACCAGGGAAATACAGTCTTCAGTCTTTGGAGGAGAGTATGCTCTTTCTGACCCAGAAGGAAGCTGGCTGATATGGACAGAAATCCCTGCCTCCAATATCTGATTGGACCATTCTCATGCAAATAAGGATGCCAAATTCTTGCAGTTTGATTGGCCCAAAAGAGACTGTCCTGATTGATCATAATAGAGCCTCTCTGATTGGTCAGAGTTACACAGCTCCAATTGGATGGGGAAGGCCCATGTTGGTTGAAATAGCTTCTAGGAAACTTTTACTAGGGCTGGATCAGATGGCAGAAACGGTGCTGGCAGGCAGTTCAGTGCAAAGGGCGTGGTTCAGTGCAGAGGCAGGCAGGTTAGACCAGAGGTTCTCCATGAAGTGCAGTTTGTGTGAGAGGCCCTGTGTGGAAATGATTGCTAAACTTTGCCTTTTTTATTTGAGTCCAGTTAGCCACCAGGAGCCCTTCTTATGAGGTATCTTCCCACCCTCATTCCCCCAACCTCCCTCCAAGTTCACAGTCCTAAGATAAAAAGGACTGTAGAATTCCAGGCAAACCTCATTATTTTGTATGAAAAAGGCTTTTATTTTATTTTTAGTATTCTCCTAGTGATGTCTAAAATCTTACATATTTGTATCCTATGGCTCAGTCAGACAGAAATAAGTCTCAGTTAGACAAATTTTTTTAAAGAATGCTGGTTACTCTGTTGCTCTATGCTCAAGAATCTTGAAGGGCTCCTTAGTGTTAGCCTTTAGAATAAAACAAAATTATTTGTTCAGAATGACTGAGCTCCTAATATATAAGGTGGCATTTATATAATTTAATTTCATAAATATTTAAACAAATACATTTTGATAATAAAAATAGAACTAATCATACTTATAATGGGAGGTAGATAGAAGGCAATAAAAATAACCTGAACTAATAATTTTGGTGTAGATTTTTTCCTCTATATATATTTTCTATATTTCAATAAATGGGTTTATAGCTTATATTCTGCTTTGAACCTGGCTTGTTTTCACCACTTTTGCCCCATCATATGAATGTACCATAATTGTAATGCACTATTACTTATTGGATATTTAGGTTGCTTACATATGCATGTAATTATAGAGAGTGCAGTGTTGAACATGCAAATATATATCTCTCTACATCTGAGTAATGTTTCCCCTTAGGATAAGACCAAAGAATCTGTCTGCTGTAGTAAAGGATGTGGTTTAGTCACCCATTAGCTGTAAAGAATGTTACCGGGTTGTCATCTAGGAAAGTTGTCTGAAGTTATACTACTGCTGAAATTTCATGCTAGTGCCTATATTCTCTCACCACTTGCCAACATTGAGTGTTGTCAGTCACTTCAATTTTTTGACACAATGACAGATAAAGCATGGTAGCTTAATTTGTAATCCTGTCTGCTATTGAGGTCTTCTACATCTTCTCATATGTTTATTGGTCATGTGTTTTGGCTTTAATTATTTTTCTATTGGGATATTTGTATTTATTGTTTTTTCCTAACTCAATGTAATACATTGTTATTTTCTAAAATCATCTTTATCAAAAAGTATCTTGAATATGTTTTTACTCATTCCCCTTTCCTTTATTTTTTTCTCCATTCCTTTCCACTGCTATGTTTTTATGTGCCAGAAGCATACAGTTTTATTCTATAATAATACTGCACTTTTTAATTACTCTTGTCTCTGATTTTTCTGTAATACTCACATTTCATTTTCTCAGCAAATATTAGGATCATTGCTCTGAAGGCTTATAGGTCCTGTCTACATAGGGTATATAATTTTCCAGCTCTTCTTCACTAAGGAATGAGTATCAACCTTTACTCAGTGTGACAGGAGAAGACTTCTTTGTTGGGTGGAAATCTGTCCTGTGCATCCATTGTTATTGCCCCACCCAGTTTGGCCAGGATATGCACTTCTTATTTTAAGGCTCCTATAACTAATCACAAATGGTTTAAAATCTTTGTTTACTTACTGTTCAGTGTTCAATTATTATCATTTTTTTTAATTATAAGAGAAAGACTATTTCTCTGTCTTCTAAAACACTCTACACAGTACTTAGTCTTTTCAGATATTTAATGGTGTTAGGGAATGATGATCAGTAAATATGCTGACCTGGAGGCAGTTATCAAGAAGTCTTAACTGAGCAACAAAACTTGTTCAAAAGCAGTGAGTAGAATCATCTTCCAAAAGTCCAAAGGTGCCCTGTTCAATGAGTTTTCAAACATTATCATTTCTACTTAAAAGTACAATTGCCCAAAGGTTAAGTATTGTTCTAACCTAGATTATTGCCTCCCTACTCCTTTCTAAGATAATTTAAGACAAACACTCCTTCACCAAAACCCTGCCACCTTCCTCTAGCCTCAGTTTAATACCTCTCCCAGTGTCTGACAGAGAATGAGAGCTCAGTACGTATTTTTTAAATAAAAAACTAACAGATGGCTATGACCCCACCTCTGCACATCCCAGTATTTAGCGTTTGGTTCCCATGAGTGCACCAAAAAAGATTCCGAGTGTTAAGACATCACACAATAAACCTCAATGAAGTTATAAGAAGAAAGCCCATTTCTTAAAATGTGCGTTTTCAGCCTCTACCTTTACTTGAATGCTGGTTAACTGTAAAAAAAAGAAAAGGAAAAAAAAAAAGACAAATATACTAAGAAATTCAGAGACTGAGTTTCAGTCTGAGTAACAGATGAAATTAACACAAGAACTGTGAGGCCAAGAAATAGTAAGAACCAGAGTCTATCTAGCTCTGGTCACGTGAAACTCACAGAAGCCAAAGTTGGCAGAATGGCAGTGGGAAGCAAAAACGAACTTTGTGGAGAAGCCAAGCAGTAAGAGAAATAAGGAAAATAAAAAGTATCCAGTAAGAGAAGTAAAAAGAGGGAACAAAGAGGGTCTGAGAGAGGGAGCAGAGAGCAGGAGAGAGGAGAGGGGATTAGTTACTTTTAGAGGAGAGGAAGAAACTTCTGGCAAGGCCTGGAAATGATTCCTGGAGGCAACAGCCCTGGTGGAAGGCAGGAATTGAGGAGGCAGAGCTGAGGAGCAGCTGCAGGCCACCTGCTAATGCCATGCTGCTTCTGGGTGCAAAGTCTCTCTGCTTACACTGGAGGTAAGAGGAGGAGGTGGAGCAAAGGACTTAGGGATAAGCAGGGAGCAGTTATTTGCTGCAGGGAAAATGCAAGGCTGAGGAGCAGGTTGAAATCGCTGTTGGCTCCATCTGTGCCTCTCATAGCTGCTTTCAAGCTGACCAAGTGCCAGGAATCCACTCAAGAAACAGGTTCCCTCTCACGCTCCGACATGAGAGTCTTACAGTGGTTGTGTGGTTGTGCTTAAGGTCTAAATTAAGAATCCCAAATTTTTGTTTCAACTGAACATCCTGTTCTATCTCGATGGGGAACTTGAATCATTTAAGTGGAATTTTCAAAGGACCACAATTTATATCAGTAGAATGTCTGGTTTGGCGTAGGAATAAACTAGTTCATTTTTACTATTAAGAGCAGATAAAAGTACCAGAACCGGTGACAGTGACCCCACAAAGGTGACATACATGGACTGGTATTTTATTTTATATTACTTTATCATCTACATTTAAATTTAGAAAGATTTCAAATGTTTTCTAGACTTAGAACTCAATCTACTATAGTAGATAGTCAATACAAAACATATTATTGACCCTGTTCATAGTTAACAGGTTATTTTTAAAATATGGTGATTTTATATAATGTTGCTAAGAATTATAAGTTCTGATAAAATACTAAGTCTGAATAACAACAGTGAAGTATCCATTCACAGGTACAGCAGGTATTATGTAATCTCTTTCATCCATTATATATTTATGAGCCTTTTTTGTTTTAACATTATTTCCTGTCTATATGATGTTATATGATGTACCCGTTTCCATTTATTCTGTTTTTTTTTAATAATGTGTTTAGGCTAAATAGTACCATCAAACAATAAACCTCAATGAAGTTATAAGAAAAAAGCCCATTTCTTAAAATGTGCGTTTTCAGCCTCTACCTTTACTTGAATGCTGGTTAACTGTAAAAAAAGAAAAGGAAAAAAAAGACAAATGTTAGAATAATTTTCTAGCCTTTTTTATTGTTTCTTTAGTAAATGAAAGCTATTATCTCAACTAGTCTTATGTTTTCAATTAAAATAAATAAGATGATCCTATATGATTATTTCTATCATTGTTTTATTCACTCAGATGGTATATAAGAATGTATTATTCTTCTCAAATAGTATAATTTCATTTCCTGATCTCAATTGTTTGGAAATGTTACCATGGGGAGGGGAGGGGTGGAAACAACTCTTCCAAAGCATTGCTAAATGTAACTAAAATAAAGAAGGAAAAAAAAATTCAGTATGGCTGACATTTTTAAGTAATGTCAAGCCATACTGATGAGCCATTGTCATAAACTGAGTGTGGTATCTCTTGAACTCTATACTTCCTTTGCTCTCATTTGATTTTTACTTTCAACTTTTTTATCTAACATCTCATTAGGTTACGACATAAGGAGCCTCCTGATGTCATGAGACAGAGGAGGTGGAAGAGAAAGTCTTGTTGCTATTTTCATAGGGAATGTTTCATGAAGTTTTTTTTTGTTTGTTTTGTTTTTGTTTTGTTTTTTCCATAGAAGTGTAGAATTTCAAAGCACTTCAGAAGTCAAAATTGACCAAATTGATTTCTTTGCTCAGTGAATGGATTTTTCCGTTCTATGCAGGATTCCAGTTAAACACTGCAGTGCTGATCAATTTTCAGACAAGGTATTAAGATTTGAAGGAACCTCAATTTCTCCTTTAAAAAATATATATTTTATTGATATATTACAGAGAGCATGGGAGAAGGATAGAAAGTCAGAAACATCAATGAGAGAGAAACATAGATCAGCTGCCTCTTGCACACCCCCTACTGGGGATGTGCCCACAGTCAAGGTACATGCCCTTGACCAAAATCAAACCTGGGACCCTTCAGTCCACTGGCCGACACTCTATCCACTGAGCCAAACTGATTTTGGCAATTTCTAATGCTAGCACATTTTTATAATGGCTTGGAAAGTGACCTAATGCCATAAATGTTACACATTAAGCTTGAGTAAGTTGCCTTATGATTTTTATCAACGGAATGGCAGTAAAAAGATGTAACAGAGAAATTGCTATGAAAGAAAATCCACTCCAGGGATTTTTTAAAGCCATTATTTATTTAAGGTTCTTGTTTACAAAAATTAGAGGAAGAAAAAGTAAATGGACTTGTTGTTTGTGAGATAAAAGGCTGCTGTTGCTACCTCTTTTGTTGACCAGATCTCTGCTTTCTTGGGATTTCATGAGGAGAAAAAGCCCAGTGAATGATGACAGACATGCTGTGTAAAAGATATTCTACCATCAGAAGCTATATTCAGTGATTTTCTTCATTGTGGAGAGCGGCTACAGTGTTTGGACAGGTTCAAGCCTCGGACTAATGAGAGGGCACAGTCCGCTCTTTGCCACGTGCACTAGACGGCAGAACCCTTCCAGCACAATTATAGCCAGAGGCTACAGTTGTAAACTTGAACCAAACATTGTAGCCGCTCTCCACACTTCATCCTCAGATTCCTTATTCCTTTATACCACTTTCTTCTTTCCTCCATTTATTTTTTGGAAATTAAGTAATTTCTTTAATGGTTTATTCCGTTTACACTGTTGGGGTGCTGTCTCCTTAACAGGTAAGGTTCTTCCATATTTCTTGAGAGAAATATTCCTGATGTATAGTTCTACACCAAAGACGCATAACTTTTTAAAATATCCTGTCTTACTTAAAAATTCTGTGCATTTAACATGGATGAACATATGATTTATTCTCATCACTTGATTTTTCACTTAAAAATTAATGAGATGACCCAGCAAGAAATGTTTAGTTGATTGAGCAGTATCCTGTGCACCAAAAAATTGCTGGTTCAATTTCCAATCAGGGCATATACCTAGGTTATGGGTTCAGTCATAAGTTTGGGCATCTATAGAAAGTAACCAATCACTGTTTCTCTCTCCCTTTCACAGTGCAGGTATTATTATTCCCAGACTTCTGCATTTTATTATCTGCAGCATTTGGAATATATATTTCAAGACACACTTTCATTTGAATAGCAGGCAGATGACTTTGATCTTTAGGACTATTTTATTTCTTATATGTATACATGCATAAAATATTTCCAAGAACCAGAAGGTCAGTACACAAAGCTATAGCAATAGTCCCTGTGCTCCAACCTACTTCCTTTCCAGAATTGTTAAGTTTCAAATAAAAAATACCATTCATTTCTAAAACAAGTACTTTATTTAGTAAACCACTAGAATTTTGAGGAATCCAAAAGAATAAATATAAATATTTGCTTGTTTACTACTTGAAATAAACTCTACAATGCTTTGGGAGAAAAATAATAAATAATTTAATACATTTTATTGAATTTGAATGGGGATAACTGAGTCACAAAAATGACCAAGGTTCTCTCCACCCTTAGTGTCTTATTACTCTCTTGAAAGTAATAAATAAGCAACAATGGATTAAATAATGAGCAAGTAATAAAAATGCTATGGTAAAAGTATAAATAAACTATAGATGGAGCATAAATTAGGATGTAATTAACATAGACCAAGGGAATTGGCAAAGGTTTTGTGAACAGGGCCTGCAGGTAGGCTGGGCCTAGAAACATGAATTGGATTTTCATAAAGAAGATGAGGATTTTAGATAAAAGGAAGTGTGAAGACAATATGAAAGCTTGTGAAATATATGACATAGCCTTCTGAGCTGGATTCATGGCATATGTGTTATGACTGAAACTAAGAAGAAAAGTTATTTAGACTCTGATAGACATTCAATGTCATTGTAAAGAATTTACATTTAATTTAATGAATTCTTTTTAAATGGTTATTGTGAAAGATAGAATGGAAATGTGTAAAATTGGAGGCCAGAAACTTTCCCCAAGCCCCAGATCCTGATAACCAGTGGCCAGTAAAGGTTTCCACATAGCTGTGTCATAAATAGGTGAAATAGACCCAAACAGAACAGACCCAAAACCAGACTCAAACTCTCATATGCTTATGTCTGTCATTGATAATATCAACCACTCAATCACTCAATTATCCAAAGTACATTCTTCTCATATACCCGTCATATGTTGACTGTCACATTTTCTTTTTGCCATCTCATCCCTAAATATCTTTGAAATCTAGCCTCTTCCGTATCCCTTTGCACATTCTGTTCTATTCCCACTCCTACCAGATCTGTTTTCCATCCTCCTTCCTCCACCCTTCTTTCCATTTTCATGGCTGTTGCAATAGACTGCAACACTTGGCTTTTCCTGCTGCCCTCCGTCTTGATGGGTGGTTCCCAACAGGAGGCACCAGCAGGAGAGTGAACATAAGAAGTTCATATTCTGTGTATTTGTTTGCTTCCTTGCTTAAATACCAGGCCTCTGTCTCCCTTGCAGGGCCCATTAACTATGCTCACACTTCCATAAATAGTTATTATTATAAATTTTTCAACATTGAAACTATTAAGGAAATTCTTTTTCCTACCAGAACACTGAATGATATAATCTCCTTTGTTAATTATGTTTGTGGACTTCAGTAGCAGATTTTTAGTTGGTCTTTGTTATTTTTTTTTAATTATCTTTTTTTAAAATTTGTCTTTATTGTTGAAACTATCACAAATGCTTCTCCCTTTCCCCCCATTGATCCTCTCCACCCAACTCCTCCCACCTCTCTGGAGGCCTTACCACACTATTTCTGTGTCCATGGGTTAAACATTGACACATGTAAGTTCTTTGGTTAATTTTCTCAGATTTGTTATTCTGTTTCATGCATACATGTCTCTGAACCTATTTTGTTCACCAGTTTATTTTGTTCATTAGATTCCTCATATGAATGGGATCATGTGATACTTGCAGGCCTTTCTGTGTTCAGAGTTCATTCTTCACACTGCTTTGGAGAACTACCTTTTTCAAATATGTGATGTGATGATAGTTTTTATAATAGGAAAATATCTTTTTCCTATCTAATAAAAGAGTAATATGCAAATTAGCCAGCACTCTGTCATGCCCACAGTCAATCAGGAGTGAGTATGCAAATTAACCCCAACCAAGATGGCTGCAGCAAAGGAGAGAGCAAAAGGGAGGCTTGAGTTTCCCCAGTGATGGAGGAAGCCAATATTTCCACACACACTGGCAGGCCCAGGCCTTCACTCCAGGCTACAAACTTTCAATTATAGAATATAAATAAATCCCAACAGATGTGGCTCTGGCCACAGAGTGAGCAAGAGGTTTGGCTGCGCTCCAGGCTACAAAGTTTCAATTATAGAAGACAAATCCCAGATACCAGGGCCTCCACTTGGTACATTTGGGGGCGTGGCTGGCCTTCAAACCACCACAGACTCCTTGCCCAGGCCAACCCATGCCCCAGGGGAATCCCCACCCTGATCTGGGATACCCTTCAGGGCAAACCAGTTGACCGCACCCATACACCAGGCCTCTATCTTATCTAATAAAAGAGGAATATGCAGGTTGACCATCACTCCAACACACAAGATGGCTGCCCCCATGTAGTCAAAGATCCTGCCCCCATGTGGACACAAGTTGGCCACCACAAGATGGCCTTCAAGGGAGCGCAGTTGGGAGGGACCAGGCCTACAAGGGAGGACAGTTGTGGGTGATCAGGCCAGCAGGGGAGGGCAGTTAGGGATGACCAGGCCAATAGAGGAGGGAAGTTGTGGGTGACCAAGTCTACAGGGAAGGGTAGTAGGGGATAACCCAGACCTGCAGGGGAGAGCAGTTGGGGGGACTAGGCCTGCTGGGGAGGACAATTAGGGGTGACCAGACCTGCAGGAGAGGGCAGTTAGGGGCAAACAGGCTGGCAGGGGAGCAGTTAGGCATCAATCCTGCTGGCAGGGGGAGTGGTTAGGGGGTGATCAGGCTTGCAAGGAGAAGTAGTTAGGGGCCATCGGGAAGACAAACAGGTGAGCAGTTAGGAGCCAGCAGTCCTGGTTTGTGGGTTTGGGCCTAAACGGACAGTTGGACATTCCTCGAGGGGTCCCAGATTGGAGAGGGTACAGGCTGGGCTGAGGGACACCCCCACCCCGTGCACGAATTTTGTGTACCAGGCCTCTAATATATATATATGTATACATATATATATATATGTATATATATATATATATGTATACATATATATATATATGTATACATATGTGTGTGTGTGTATATATATATATATGCCTTAGCAACTGAAAGAACAAACTGCCAGTAGACTGGTTACTATGATGCACACTGACAACCAGGGGGCAGACACTCAATGCAGGAAGTCCCGGATGACAGCCATCAGCCAGAAGGCCAGGCCTAAGGTATCTATAATGGTACACAGCATATAACATCATATAAATATAGTGATCTCAGTTAAAAATATACATATAACAAGATTAAAGGAAAATGCCATTGTTCCTGGTTGTGACATTTATTGCTGTTTTCCTTTTCTTAGTCTTGTTTTGTTTTGTTTTGTTTTGCTTTGTAAATTTCCCTTTGGCTATAGAAGTAATGACACAGACACAGAAAGACAGACGAACATTGTGTGTCTTTATAACAGAAAAATACTTTGTAAATTTTTTTACATTATGAGTGTTTTAACTACTTGTTTATTTATTTTTTGATTCAGATGCTAGGATTAAAATATCTCTAAATTTTATTTATGAAGTTTGAGTTTAATGTAAAAAAAAGGCAAACATCAAATGTGAAAAAGCAAAACAGTTAAGATGATTTTTTAGCTGGATAATTAGCCTATCTGAAGAAGTAGGTTTGAAAATCTTTTCTAGATGCCTAGAATTGTAGCTTAATTTAAAACTAAATATGTTATTGAAAATGTTAATTAAATAAGAAAGTGAAAAGATTTTTAAAAAGGAAAGTTAATTTTATCAGATATTTAAATTCACGAGAGTGTTTTGCATAACCCTTTTTTACCCTCCTCTCACAGGGCAAATTTCTTTGGACCCTTATCATGTAGCAAACTTATGGCTGCATTTGATCAGCTCAATAATAAAAGCTTGGGTTAGCTTTCTTATGGAACTACTTTATGTTTTTATGATTTGGATAATTTTTTCTTCTGCTGTGGTTGTCTGAATGTTATAATACCTATCTGAAGTAATTTTCACATTTGATCTATTTCTAGCTATGAAGTCTCATAAAACCTAAATCGTAGGCATATTTAAATTGCTTTTTAAATATTCATGTGTCCAAATTGAAACTCAAACTTGAATTTTGTTAGAATGGAAGTACCTTCTTAATACTGTTTGTGTCCTTATACATAAAAGATGACATTATTTGGCCTTTGGAAATACATCAAGATTAAATTAGTTTTTAATGCCATTTTATAAATTTGGTATACTTACCAAACTTAATGTATTTAAGATAATTTTTGTATAGTTTTTCTACTTTTAATTTATTTCTCTTTTCTAGTCATTAACTTCTATTTTCCCTACACTTACTGGCTGCTTGGGGATCTTTATATGGGACATATTTCATTTTCCATATAACATTTATGAAGTACATAAAGCAGCTGATGTATAAGGAGATAGAACCTCCTTATTTTACAGATAAAACAATTTGGTTGTACCTAATAAAAACAGTTTATTAAATGTGGTTATTTTACCTTTGATAAAAGCAATCTCAATTTTGATAAAACCTCTATTTTCAGATTTAAAATATGTAATAATCAGAAACAGACTTTCTACCCAGGATACTGATGAGTTCCTTTTTAAGAACATACTTTAGGAGAGTAAATAAATTATATTTTATAATTTTTTTTCAGCAGAGAAAATAAAGATTTTAATGAGACACTTTTTAATCATATAAATAAGACCTTAAAATAAAATAACTTCTTAAAATATGAAATCTGCATCTTAACTACTGTGGCACAATTGGAAAATACTGATTTTATGATTTTATATTTTTATCTATATAAAATGATGATCAATGGGTGTTTAAAAACTAAAAAACTGAAGTGTGTTGGAGGAGGGATTATTCAGGAAATATTCTATATAATGTAGTTAAAGTTTTTTCATTCAGCTTAATGGTCCACTGAAAATTCTTTCTTGTAGCTCTTATCTTTCAGAATGATTGCACGCTACCACCAAAAGTATACTCTCTTTCAAATTTCAGGCATCAAAGTGAAAAAAAATAATGCACAATTTACAGAAACCATCAGTGTGAAAATTATCCAAAAGAGAAAAGAAGACTAGTAGAGTTAAATAATTTGACTGTAGGGTAAAGACATTGGAACACATTACATTACATACAAAATGCTGCTGTAATATTTCATGACTTTATTGTAACTCCTTTATATTTACATTTCTTAATCAAATAGAAATTACTATTGAATAAATAGGATTTGAGGTATTTTTCTCATGAATTATGTTTGATTTTTCTATGTCAGATTAATCCATTGTTTATAGTTGACATTAAAATGAAAGAATTATTACCCATTTAAAGAATGCAGCCTTTGAAGCAGGAATTCCAAGGCGAACTCTTTCTCCTCCGTTCACTTAATTCCTTTCTGACACCACTGAGATATGCCATCAACAGAATCATTTCTTTACCACTTTATTCTCTTGGTGTCCTGCCAGCTTTCCCTGTATGCTTAAAAGTGCTCAAGAGTTAATGGTTAAAAAAACAGCCTGGATGGATGGTGAATGGATGGATGGGTGGATAGGTAGGTGGGTGGATGGATAGAGGATGGATGGATGGATGGATTGATGAATGGATGGCTAGAAAAAATAAAGAACACAACTTTTTAGCACATCATTTAACACATTGTTTTGAGCTTCCTTTTATATAAAAACTAGAGACCCGATGCACAAGATTCATGCACAGGGTTGGGGGTGTCCCTCAGCCCAGCCTTCACCCTCTCCAATATGGGACCCCTCGAGGGATGTGCAACTGCCAGTTTAGGCCCAATCCTTGTAGGGGATCCTGCCACCAAAAGGGATCGGGCCTAAACAGGCAGTTGGACATCCCTCTCACAATCCAGGACTGCTGGCCTGCCTGCCTTTCTGATTGCCCCTAACCACTTCTGCCTACCAGCCTGATCATCCCCTAACTATTTCTCTGCCAGCCTGATTGATGCCTAACTGCTCCCCTGCGAGCCTGATTGCCCTTAACTGCCTTCCCCTGCAGGCCTGGGTCCCCATAAACTATCATTCCCTGCAGGCCCAGTCGTCCCCACCTTCCCTCCTCTGCTGGTCTGGTCACCCCTAACTGCCCTCCCCTGCAGGCTTGATCACCCCCAACAACCCTCCCTTGCAAACCTGGTTTCTCCCAACTACCCTCCCCTGCTGGCCATCTTGTGGTGGCCATCTTGTATCTATATGGGGGCAGGATCTTTGACCACATGGGGGCAGCCATCTTGTGTGCTGGAGTGATGGTCATTCTGCATATTACTCTTTTATTAGATAGGATAGAGGCCTGGTGCATGGGTTGGGGCTAGCTGGTTTGCCCTGAAGGGTGTCCCAGATCAGGGTGGGGATTCCCCTGGGGCATGGAGTGGCCTGGGCAAGGGGCCTGTGGTGGTATGAAGACTGGCCACGCCCCCAGAGGAGCCAAGCAGAGGCTCTGGTATTTGGTATTTGTCTTCTATAATTGAAACTTTGTAGTCTGTAGCAGAGCCAAGCTTCCTACTCGCTCTGTGGTGACAGCCATTTCTGTTGGGTTTTATTTATTTTCTGTCATTGAAACTTTGTAGCCTTAAGTGGAGGCCAAGGCAGACGAGGGTGTGCAGAAAGCTTGGCTTCCTCCATCGCCAGGGAAACCCAACCCTCAATCCTACTTTCTCAGTGGCCACAGCCATCTTTGTTGGGGTTAATTTGCATACACACTCCTGATTGGCTTGTGGTTGTTTTTGGTGAGCGTGGCTTGTGAGTGCAGTGGAAGTATGGTCAATTTGCTTATTACTCTTTTATTAGATAGGATCAAATTTTCTTTATAATGTTACAATAATTATCCATGTAATTTCCTTCTCTCACACTTAACAACTCCTGGTTAGTCCCTCTTGATTTTAATAAGCACTCAGCCATTGAGTCTTGTCTAGTCATTCATTACAACTTTACCTCTATACTTTCCTTTTATCCCTGCTACCAATATTCCACTTAGCATCTTACACATTTATGCTACATAAGGACTGAAATCCACTTCTCTACCTACTAGTAGATATTCCAACTTCTACCTTACCCAGTATATAACAATGTATTAATTCTGCAGCATAACTTTATAAGACCAAGTGTCACATTGATGTATGTATAGTTCTGTAAACAAATCTCATAAAGCTATGAGCTCTTTGAGCACAAGCGCCATCTAGCCACTGCATTTCAACGAAAATTTAGTGAAACCTAATATATTTCAGTTATACCTATTTTGGAAGCAAGATATAAAAGAGTAAATATGCTCAAGTTATGTGGCATTAATTATAGAGAGTTCTAACCTAATAATTATATAACACATATTCATAAAGCACGGATATATTTTAGTCTAAGTCAGAGGTTTTACTTACAAAATTTTCACAAAGACATTTCCATAAAATGATTTAAACTTTTTTATTCATAATTATTTCCTTCTAATGGCTTCTCCCAAATTTAAAACAATTTCAAACAATTATTTAATGCCATTTTAATACTTATGACTAGTGAAAATTAAAAAGTCTAAAGGAAGTTTCTAAAATATAATAGCAATCTAACCTGTGTTATATTTTTACTTTCTTTTCACAATTTTGAGTAGTTTTGCTTTGTTAATTAAATTAATGACTTACCATCATACTTACTATAAAAATATTCTCCATAATAGATTTTCTTTTAAATATTACCAATGAAGCTCTGCTTGTGTGGTTCAGTGGTTGTGCATCAACCCATGAACAGGAGGTCACTTTTCAATTCCTGGTCAGGGCACATGCCTGGATTGCTGTCTCAATCCCCAGTAGGGGCTGTGCAAGAGACATATGAAGGATGATTCTATATCATTGTTGATGTTTCTATTTCTCTCTCCCTCTTTCTTCTTCTCTCTGAAATCAATAAAACTATATTTAAAAATATTACCAGTGAAAATAACCAATTGCACATAGAATTTTAATGCAAAATTGAAAGGTTAAGAGCAAGCTATAAAGAAATTAAATATGAAATGTGTTACTTTTAATTAATGGCTTGAAGAACTTTGGGGTGGATATATAAGGCAACTTGCTGAAATAATTGCATTCTTCCTAACCCTGGGTAAAAATTATAGCCATTAATAAATTTATTTCGATTTTTACTCTGAATTTTGATCCCAAATCTCTTAATATATTTATGTAAATTTAAATCAAATACAAGAAAATTTTATAATATTAGTAGTAAGTGTAAATATTCATTGTATTTTTAACTTTTCAGTATTTTTGATAATTTTAATGATAAAAGTTAAGGATGCGATAAAGAAAAGTCATATGTAAATATTACATTTTGGTACATGCTTAAGTTCTTTCTTAGTGATTTAATTCTACTACATAATTATACTATTATGCTATACTAGAGGCCCGGTGCACAAAATTAATGCTGGGGGGGGGTGTCCCTAAATTGAGCCTGCACCCTCTTCAATCTGGGACGCCTGGAGAGATGTCCTACTGCCAATTTAGGCCTCATCCTGGTGGAATCTGGCTTAAATGGGCAGTCGGACATCCCTCTCACAATCCAGACTGCTGGCTCCCAACTACTCACCTGCCTGCCTTTCTGATTGCCCCTAACTGCTTCTGCCTGCCAGCCTGATCATGCCCTAACCACTACCCTGCCAGCCTGATTGATGTGTAACTGCTCCCTGCCAGCCTGTTTGCCCTCAACTTCCCTCCACTGCTGGCCTGGTCACTCCCAACTGCCCTCCCCTGTAGGCCTGGTCCCCCCCACTGCCCTCCTCGGTAGGCTGCATCACCCCCAACTACTCTCCTTGCAGACCTTGTCCCTGCCAAGTGCCCTTCCTTGATGGCCATCTTGTGGTGGCCATCTTGTGTCCACATGGTGGCAGGATTTTTGACCACATGGGGCAGCCATCTTGTGTATTGGATTGATGGTCAGTCTGCATATTATTCTTTTATTAGATAGGATAGAGGCTTGGTGCATAGCTGGGGGCCAGCTGGTTTGCCCTGAGGATGTTCCATATCAGGGTTGGGATTCCCTTGGGGCATGGGGTGGCCTGGATGAGGGGTCAGTGTCAGTTTGCAGGCCGGCCACACACCCCCAGCGATCCATGTGGAGTCCCTGGTATCTGGGATTTATTTATTTTTTGCAATTGAAACTTTGTAGCCTGAAGCAGAGCCAAACCCTCTCCTTGCTCAGTGGTGGCAGCCATTTCTTTGTTAATTTACTTACCTTCTATAATTGAAACTTTGTAGCATGGAGTGGAGTGGAGTACTAGGCTGGCCAGGGCTGCAGAAGCTTGGCTTCATCCATTGCTGGGGGCAACCCTAGCCTCTGCTCTCTCCAGTTCCATGGCTGGGATTTGTGTATCTTCTATAATTGAAACTTTGTAGATTGAGTGGCGGCCTAGACCGGCGAGGGCAGGCGGAAAGCTTGGCTTCCTCCATTGCTGGGGGAATCCAAGCCTCCCTCCTGCTCTCAGTGGCCACAGCTATGTTGGATGGACTTTATTTGCATATTTGTTCCTGATTGGTTGGTGAGTTGACTTGTGGATGTGGCTTGTGGGTGTAGTGGAGGTATGGTCAGTTTCCATATTTCTCTTTTATTACATAGGATACCTTTATACATTGATATATTAAAATACTATATAACAAATACTCATGTACTTTGTCTTTGAAATTTTCATAGTTTCCTAGTAGAGTATTATTACTTTAAAATAAAAATACATATTTTAATTCTTCTTTTTTTTCACAAATATTGTCAGAATTTGGTTGAACTGTTGCTCTTATTCTTCAGTAGCAGCCAAATAGACCAGCATTTGTAGTGCTGTGATAATGTCACAAATCTTTATTTTAAAGAGCAACCCTTTAAAGACACACCAAGAGTTAGGTTTTGCACACAATTAGTGGTATTGTACCTGCTTGCTGGTTAAACAGAATGGCTCTGGTGCTCCCTCTGTGTTTTTCTCCCAGCCCCTCCAGGTAATTCCCACAGAACTCCTCCTTAAGCTCTGTGAGGTGGGCTGTTTCTGAGATCACTTAGGCTGGGAAGTGCTGAGCTTGTTTTTCCATAGCTCACTGCTCTGTCTAGACCCCCTAACACTTTGACTGTAGGGACCCATGCTAGAAACCTTTTCCAGGCCAAGTTTCAGGAAAAGTCTGTGGTGTTTTATTTTTGAGAAGTGCTGGGGAAATGAGAACATGCAAGAGGACTGAATTGTGAAATTTTGTATTTTTTCTTTTTCAGGCTTGCCTGTTCCTCCCTTGTTCTTTCTTTCCTTCTTGAGGTATTAGAATAAAAGCTATTTAGAAAGCAAGGATGTCTACGGACGCAAACCAAATATAAGATTTTTCTTAAATATGACAAAGATAAAAGCATAATTTATTCTTACGGTTCTCATTCTAGGCTACGTAACAAAAATACCATGAACGGGTGGCTTACACAGCACATATTTGTTTCTCACAGTCCTGGAGCCCAAGATTGAGACACTGGCAGAGTTAGTATCAGGCGGGGAGCCCCTTCTTGGTTCAGAGACAGCTGTCTTCTCACACTGTTGCAGGGGTAGAAGGAGTTAGAGCTCTCTGGGGTCTCCTTTATAAGGGTACCAAACCTATTCATGAGGGCTCCACCCTCATGACCTAATCACTCTCCAAAGTTCCTACTTCCCAATAGGATCACAAGTGTTAGGATGTCAACCTATAAATTTTGAGAGAACACAAACATTTAGTTTGTAAAGTGTTGTATGAGTACTTTCAATCATTTAATTCAATATATAACACAATACTAATATTCAAATAGACCGAATGGCAGAATGACTGGTCGCTATGATGTGCACTGACCACCAGGGGCAGACATTCAATGCAGGAGCTGCCCCCTGGTGGTCAGGGAGCTCCCACAGGGGAAGCACTGCTCAACCAGCAGCTGAGCTCACGGCTGGCGAGTGCATTGGTGGTGGAGGAGCCTCTCCCACCTCTACTGCAGGCAGGCAGTATAGATCAAGTAGTCCTGGACTGTGAGAGGGATCTCTGACTGCCAAGTTAGGCCCGATCCGTGGAAAGATTGGGACTAAGCCAACAAGTGAACATCACCTAAGGGGTCCCAGGCTGCGAGAAGGCGCAGGCCAGGCTGAGGGATCCCCCACCTCCAGTGCATGAATTTTGTGCACTGCTCCTTTAGTTCAAAATAAAAAATCTGGGAAATAATTTATGCAGTATCCCTTCTGAGTAGTTGTCAAACATAAGAATTGACTCTCCAAATGTATATTATATACATAACAGAGCCCATTTCCTTTTACACATTCTGTTCACTTTATTACAATATCCAGTTGTTTTTTCACTTTCACCAAGTCCTGTTTGGTGTGATTTTAACAAGCTAAGTGCAGTGCGTACATTTTAATCCTATAGTTGGAGAATTGGAAATAAAACATTGAATTTCCAAACTTGGTGTATGCAAGATCTCCTCTGGTTTATTTAATACTAGAGGCCCAGTGCATGAATTCATGCACAGGAAGGGGCCGCTTGGCCTGACCAGCAATTGGAGCCAATCGGGACCATCTTGCCAGTCTCAACTGGAGCTGATCGGGGCCAGCTGGCTGGAGGGAGGGACCAGGGGAGGTTTGCCAGCCAGTGGCTGTGGGAGGTTGGATGTGGAAGTGCACTGATCACCAGGGGGCAGCTCCTGCATTGAGCACCTGCCCCCTGGTAGTCAGTGGGCATCATAGCAACCAGTCAACCAGTCATTTGTTGACCACTTGTATCGTTTGCCTCTAGTATATATACACATACATACATACATACACACACACACACACACACACACACACACACACACACATACTAGAGGCCCAGTGCATGAAATTTGTGCAGGGGGGTGGTTGTATCCTCAGCCCAGCCTGCACCCTCTGCACTATGGGACCCCTTGAGGGATGTTCAACAGCCCTCTAACAATGCAGACCTGCTTGCTCCCAACTGCTCACCTGCCTGCCTTCCTAATTGCCCCTAACCGCTTCTGCCTGCCAGCCTGATCACCCCCTGACCACTCCCCTGCCAACCTGATTGATGTCTAACTGCTCCCTGCCAGCCTGTTTGCCCCCAACTTCTCTCCTCTGCTGGCCTGGTCACCAATAACTGCCCTCCCCTGCAGGGTTAATCACCCCAATTGCCCTCCAAGGCAGGCCTGGTCCCTCCCAACGACCCTCCCCTGCTGGTCTGTTCACCCAAAACTGCCCTCCCTTGCAGGCCTGAAATCTCCCAACAGCCATCCCCTGCTGCACATCTTGTGGTGGCCATATTGTGTCCACTTGGAGGCAGGATCTTTAATCACATGGGGGCAGCCCTCTTGTGTGTAGGAGTGATGGTGAATCTGCATATTATTCTTTTATTAGATAGGATGGAGGCCTGGTGAATGGGTGGGTGCCAGCCGGTTTGCCCTGAAGGGTGTCCTGGATCAGGGTTAGAGTTCCCTTGGGGCATGGGACAGCCTGAGCTAGAGGCCTGTGGTAGTTTGCAGGCCAGCCACGCCTCCAGCAACCCAAGTGTAGGCCCTGGGATCTGGGAGTAATTTATGTTTTATAATTTGCTCCTGATTGGCTTATGGGCGTGGCTTGTGGGTATATCAGAGGTATGGTAAATTTACATATTATTTTATTAGATAGGATAGATAGATGTACTAGATGGCATTGAGATTCACATGCACTTTAGAGACTTCCCCACATCACTTAATTTATGGCAGACAAAACCAGTTGATATATCAATACAGCTACTAGCCTACTCTGATACTTAAATATATGCAAAAATTAAAGTATTTATAATGTAAGTCTGTAACTTACTATATAATATTCTAATGGACATAATATTATATATGAAATTTCACACAAAATGGAGATTTTTACTTTAGGCTGCAAAAGAAGGGCAAAGAGCACTTATTCCTAATAACAACCTGTCTTTTCTCTGAAATCCATTTAGCACATTGCTTTTGACAGGCTTTGCAGACTCAGAAATATATGTTTCCTAAGAGGTCATTTCTCTTGATTTCTATTACTCAATTTTTAAATTTTTCTAGTTGTGTGGAATTTTCTTATAAATACAGTCATTATAGAATTCCATTCATTCTTTTTAATTTGAACTCCTTATTAGCTTTTCTGCTATGGGAAAAAGTAAATCCACTAGTATCTTTGCAGGCAATTATCAAAAAAGTCTGAGTCCTTTTGAATGGTGCTTAGCATTTTGAAGTAGAAAAGGTATAATATTCAACTTTTCAATTTTGAGGGTGATAATGACCATTCTGTGACTGCAGAACATTAACCCAAGGTACACTTACATTTTGTTAAGTAGGTCATATAGAAGCATATTGCTAATGGCTTTCTATCCTAATAGAACCCTGAATAAACAATACAGGGTTCTAAATTAAAACACTATAGATAGTGAAGCATATTTCCAAGGAAATGCATGTATTCAATGTCAACCTTGTAATGAACAGTTTCTATCAAAACTGTCATTAATTTTTAGTCCTATCACTGGTTTCTACCTCACATTGTTTTTAGTATTTCAGTGCATTTGTAAATATGAAAACTACAATAAAATGATAAAGGAGGTCTTTATAGTATTTATCAGTCAAAATGACTCAATAGAATTTAGTCAATGTTTTTAATATAAATATTGCTATGAGACACATTTTTTTCAAGGTACTGTTTTGACCAGATATTTCCATTTTTAGGCTTTATCTGGAAATCTAGATCAAAGATAAATGTGTGTCACAGTTTAAAGATCCTTCATAATCTGTATAAATCTTTAATAAACATATTTATATTCAAAAGCATGAATTAGTATTTAACTTTAGGTTAGTTCAGTAAATGTATTAAAATATTACTGTCATTTTCAGTACTATAGTGTTTTAGGTTGGATGGCTAAAAATAGTCTTTTTTCATTATTTAAGGTTTTCCATGAAACCCTGTTATTTTCATTCTGCCACCCCTAACACCCATGTACATATAGAGCAATATTTTCAGAATTATTATTACACTATATTACTTACCAAATGATTATGTAATCTTGTGATGGGCCTTAAATTATGTCATGAATATGAACTTAGTGTGAATTTACTGTCCATATTTATATTCTTTTAAATCAGTATGGCCTCTACTGTCATGATAATTTGAGAAAATTTACTACTGTGAGAAAGATAAGTGAAAACCAACGTCCTTGCGTGAGATTCTCTGAAATTACTGAAAAATGTGAATTTTCACACAAATCTTAAAAACAACATATAATCTTTCTAAAAATGTTTAAGTCTCATGTTGCTGATGAATGCATTTATTTACTCTTTCAAATTACAAAGCAAGAGTAAAATAGGAATTAATGAAGAAGCAAGTTAAGAACTTAAATATTATAAAATATCATGGTAGTTTGTTGAATACCATTTACTGTAACCAGCTTTTCAAAAGCCTTTATCCTAATAACATAGGTGTGAATTTGATAGCTGTGAATATAATACCTTCAGATTAGGTTTAGCATACCTCATTTCTAATTATTCCTTTCCAGGAATGTAATATACTATTAAAAAGAAATAAAGAAAAGTCAACATTTCATTTTACCTCTCGTGGCACAACTGAAGTTTTCTGTAGACTTCATATTATTTTTCAACATCAAGTGATAGTACAGTGTACCAGAAGTCCTGATAAGCTACCAGACTCAATTGCCATCAGATAAGCTTGTCAAAGATATAATCTAGTCTCCTGAATTCTGATCCAGTGTATTATTTGTCAGGCAAGAGAGACTGGCATTTGTTCTCCCTTAGCTGTGCTAGAATTATCCATTGGATGAGAGACTTCAATTACTTTTTGCAAACAAAAACCTTTATTTATCCTGGTACTGTGAATTTGTTCCTTTCCAAAATTTCTAGTAATTTGTTACATGAAACTATCTGGCAGATTAAAAATAAATTCTTTAGATATGCTAATAATGTCTTAAAGAATACCATGATGTATAATTATTTTAAAAATTCCTTTTTATCAAAACAACAATGTGGTACCATCTCACACCTGTCAGAATGGCTATCATCAATAAATCAACAAATGACAAGTGCTGGGAAGGATGAGGAGAAAAAGGAACCCTCATGCACTGCTGGTGGAAATGCAGACTGGTGCAGCTACTGTGGAGACCAGTATGGAATTTCCTCAGCAGTCTAAAAAAATGGAACTCCCATTTGACCCAGTGATTCCACTTTAGGAATATATCCCAAGAAATTAGAAACACCAATTGGAAAGCATATATGCATCCCTGTGTTTATAGCAGCACAATTTATAATAGCTAAGATTTGGAAATACTCTAAGTGCCCATCAGCAGATGAGTGTATTAAAAACCTGTGGTATATCTACAAAATGGAATACTATGCTGCTGTAAACAGGTAGGAACTCCTACCATTTGCAACAATATTGGTGGAGATAGAGAGCATTATGCTAAGCGAAATAAGCCAGTCAGAGAAAGATGAATATCACATGATCTCACTCATTTGTGGATTATAATGAACAACACAAACTGATGAACAAAAACAGAGACAGAGAAGCATTGACCAAATTCTCAAACCTCAGAGGGAAGGTAGGGGTGGATGGGGGCAAAGGGGAGAGATCAACCAAAGGACGTGTATGCATGGATATAAGCCTAACCAATGGACATAGACACCAGGGGGTGAGAGCATAAACAGGAGTGGGGTGGGGGACAATGTGGGGGATAAGGAGACATATGTAATATCTTAATCAAGAAAGAATTCCTTTCATGTTAAAAAAAAATTGGTACCAAACTACTCTACACATATGTTTCTAAGAGCTATTTTGTAAAATCTCTATATATAAAAGCCTAAGTGACCAAATGACTAAACAATTGAATGACTGGTCGACCAGTTGCTATGAGGTGCACTGACCACCAGGGGGCAAATGCTCAATGCAGGAGATGCCCCCTGGTTGTCAGTGCACTAGCATAGTGAGACTGGTTCTCAGCTGACCAATGAGCCCCAGATGCTGGGTTCATGGCTAGCAGTGCATCTGCGGTGGTGCGAGCCTCCCCTGCCCCGTGCAGTGCTACCTAGCAGCAGTGGTGGCAGGCGCAGCAGGGCCAGGATGAGTGCGAGTGGCACAGCACCTGGCCCAGACTTGGGCTCCTCCCCAGTCACCTGCCGCTTTGTGCACTACTGCATCCTTGGAGGGATGTCTGACTGCCAATTTTGGCCCAATCCCTGTACGAGTTCTGGATTGCTAGAGGGTATAGGTTAGGCTGAGGGACCCCACTGGTGCACGAATCCATGCATCCGGCCTCTAGTAAGTTTATAATATGGGCATTTTCTTGTCTTCATCTCAGTTACCCATACATTGTCACACTACTTATTAGTGGAGCTGGTCAAAGAGGCAAAAAATGGGGACATGTGTAATAGTATCAACAATAAAAAAATGATTATGAATGTAATTTGAGAGTTTGTCACACATTTGATTAAAGAATATTCACAAGACATGAATGATGTTGTTAACCCTAGCATCTCCCTTCTTCTAGCACCTTATTCCATTTATAAATAAGAAAAAAAATTATAATAGGCCACTAGAATGATTGAAATAGATCTAGTTGGAGAAAATCTAATTCAAATATGTTGCACAGTTCATTTAGAGAATGTTATCAACTTGTATAGTTTATGCATGGTCCAGTATTTCATTTTAATGTCTTATTAGAATAAATAAAATGATTCAGCATACTACCCATGATTTTGCTCATCTTCTAATGTTCACCATGTATGCATTACATGATCCCATTGTTGTCATATGTCTATTCCCAGGTCATTCCATTTTCTCTAATTTCTTATTTATTTTTGTTTATTTTCAACATATTCTTATAACCCTTTACCTTCTATCTTAGGAAACACAAATACTTTTTTATACGTGTATATGTTTCATGTGTTTAATTTTCTATTTTATTCAACTTTTATTGAAAGCACCAATTTCTAGATATTTTCCTATTGGGTATCTAACATTGTTTGATATTCTTATCTTTAACAGGTCATTGCTTTAGTGATGGACATTTTTACAGATGTGGACATTTTCAAAGAAATAGTGGAGGCATCAACTCGAGGGGTATCTGTATACATTCTGCTTGATGAATCCAACTTTAATCATTTCCTAAATATGACTGAGAAGCAGGGTTGCCAAGTTCAACGTCTCAGGGTAAGAATTCTGTTTTTTTTCCTCAGTACCATTCTGATAGTTTGTGTACTATTTTTGTCGCATTCAAAATTAAGACATGTTAAGCTATATTACTCCAAAAGCAAAATAGGAAAAAGTACATATATATACAATATAATTTAAGATAGAATGATGGTTGATCCCAAAAGGGTCCCCTTGTACTTTTTCGAATGTAACTGAAAGTACACATCTTTATGAAAAATGTATATCGTGCTTTTCTTGATAGTGAGGCACTTGAGCTTTTGAGATTTTTTTGCTACCAGTCATAATTAATGCTTCTGTTTTGCATATACAACCTTGAAACTACTGACTCCAGTGATTCTTGCATGCAACAGATGTTGCTTATCACAGTCATTTGGCATAGTGATCTCAGTTCCATTTGACTTTTTAAAAGGCTGGTACATTTTAATTTTGGTTGTTTGGACATTATGAATTTATAACTTGAAAGAATCTTGCAATAGGACCCTTAAGTGGTTTATGAAATCATCCCATATAAATGTAAAGTAGTATCTTAAATTACTCTTTTAAAATTTATTTTTCACTATTTTTATTTTGGTTATGTGTTTAAAAATTATTTCAAGTATACTGTTTTTTGTTCTAAGGTTTTATATTAGAATATATTTTACTTTTAAAAATATTCCCTTTCAAGCTTTTATTTTTATGTTATATTTTTGTATAATTTTAGAATATTCGAGTGAGGACAGTAAAAGGCCAAGATTATCTTTCAAAAACAGGAGCCAAATTTCATGGAAAATTGGAACAGAAATTTTTGTTAATCGACTGCCAGAAAGTTATGTATGGTTCTTACAGGTAAGATCATTGTGTTCATCTCCCACATTAATAATAATTTATAGAGTTTATTAGTTTCAATTTTAGTGTAATTTGCTTAGTTCTTTTTTTAATTGTTATAATTCACATGTAGCATTATATTAGTTTCAGGTATAATGGTCTAATATTTGTATATAATGATAAATGATCATCACGATAAGGGTAGTTAGCATCCATCACCATATATAGTTACAAAAAAAAAACTTTTTTATCTTTGTGATGAGGATAATCTTTCAAGATTACTTTCTTAGCAATTTTTATTTTATTTTATTTTTTTAAATATATTTTATTGATTTTTTACAGAGCAGAAGGGAGAGGGATAGAAAGTCAGAAACATCAATGAGAGAGACATCGATCAGCTGCCTCTTGCACGCCCCCCACTGGGGATGTGCCCGCAGCCAAGGTACATGCCTTTGCCGGAATCGAACCCGGGACCCTTCAGTCCACAGTCCAATGCTCTATCCACTGAGCCAAACCAGTCTCGGCTTAGCAGTTTTTAAATATGCAGTGTAGTAGAGGCCTGGTGCATGAGTTCATGCACAGATGGGGTCCAGCTGGCCAGCTCGGATGAGGGCTAATGGGGCCAGGCTTCTGGGAGAGGAGGGATGCGGAAGGTTGGCTGCCGCAATGCACATCATTGTAACCAGTCGTTCTGTCCTTCTGGTCGCTTGGTTTTTATATATATATAGTCACCATACTGTACATTACATCCCCAGGATTTATTTATTTTATAATTGGAAGTTTATACATTTTGACACATTTACCCTTTTTACCCATCTCATACCTCCCTGCCTCTGACAACCACCAATCTGTTCTCTGTATTTATAATTTTTTTTTTTGGGGGGGGGACAGGGTTTTTACATATAAGTGAGATCATTCTGTATTTGTCTATCTCTATCTGATTTATTTCACTTGGTGCAACGACCTCAAGTCCATCCATGTTGTTGCAAATGGCAAGATTTAATTTTTTTCTATGGTTGAATAGTTTTCTGTTATATATACTGAGTGGCCAGATTATTATGATCTCTGAATGCATAATAATCTGGCCACTCATTGTATGTGTGTATGTGTGTGGAAAAAATATATATATATATGGCCCGGTGTATGAATTCATACATGGGTGGGGTCCATCCTGGCCAGGGAGAGGGAACCTGGGCAGGTGGCTGGCCTGCTTGCTAGTTGAACTCCTGGTTGAGGGGAAAATTTGCATATTAGCATTTTATTATATAGGATATACACTGAGTGGCGAGATTATTATGCGTTCAGAGATCAGAATAATCAGGCCACTCTATTTATATGTACCACATCTTTTTTACCCCGTTATCTGTGAAGGGACACTTAGGTTGCTTCCATATCTTGGCTATCCTATATAATAAAAGCCCAGTGTCTGAATGGCAGAACAATCAGAATGAGCAGTCAACCAATAGCTATGACATGCACTAATCACCACAGGGCAGACAACTCAATGCAGGAGCTGCCCCCTGGTGGGCTGTGTGCTCCCATAGTGAAAGCTCTGCTCAGCTGACTAGATTGCGTGGCTGCTCTCCACAGCAGGAGCAGCCACTCAGGATGGGTCCACAGCTGCTTGGCTGCCTGGGATGAGCGACATTCCCACAGCAGGCCATGCCCCCTATCAGTGCATGAATCCTGTGCACTGGGCCTCACATTGTAAATAATAGCCACTGCATGTATCTTTTTTGAGTTAATATTTTTGAGTTAATGTTTTTGTTTTCTAAAGATAAATATTCAGAAGTGGAATTCCTGGGTCGTATGATAATTGTGTTTTTAAATTTTTTGAGGAGCCTCTATACTGTTTTCCACAGTGACTGCACCTATTTATATTTCCACCAATAGTGCACAACATATATCTCTTGTCTTTTTAATAACAGCCTAGTTTGTGTTTACCTGCATTGTTATCAGTCATTTACAGAAACTATTAGTTTCCAATGTTAATCTAATCTATTTAGTTATTTTTTAAATATAAAAAAAATAAAAACAGTCTTGGAGACTTGGGTTTCAGTTCTGACTAAAACTCTAAAGAACATTAAAACATTGGGCAAATCCCATAACTTCCTTTGGCTTCAAGTTTTTCATCCTCAAAGTGAGGGGATTAACTGATATATCAGGTTCTCTATGGCTCTACAATGGTAAATGTGTTTTTGTTCCTTATGAGAGCAGTACATAGTATGGACTTAATAATAATTGCTCATCAAAATAGAAGGTATAGCTCAGTGGTTGAGCATCAACCTATGAACCAGGAGGTCATGGTTTGATTCCCAGTCAAGCTATATGCCCAGGTTGTTTGCTCTATCCCCAGTGTGGGGTATGCTGGAGGCAGCTGACCATTGATTCTCTCTCATCATTGATGTTTCTATCTTTTCCTCTCCCTCCTCTCTGAAATCAATAAAAATATTTTTAAATGGAAGCAGTTTATCATTTTTGAAGAACCTGTTGAACAGATTTTTCTTATTTCATCACTATTGAGAAGCTGATAATTATGTAGTCACTAATGCTACCAAAATGTATGTTTAAGAGTCTGGCTATCATAGTAGACACTAGACAGTGACTTGAATTCTACTCTCTGGCATCTTTAGAGACTTCCCCTGGTGGTATATATACTCTGTTTCAGCTTACTTCGTTTATATATTTGAACCTCATCCTTACAACTGTTGTTTTCTTCTACATTTTATAAATGATGGAATTGAAGTTCCAGGAGTTTAAGTGACTTGTGTAAAAACCCACAGCTAAGGACCACAGGCAGTCCAGGACTGGAAGCACAGTCCAGATCCCGCTGGCTCTACAGTGTGAATGCTGCCCTAATATTCTCTTACAAATTTCAGGCATTGGTCCTGAATGAGATACAGAGCGAGGCTATATTAACAGGCCAAGGAAAGTACCAATAAGCATGTATGCACTGCCAGGTAACCAGAGCAGACCAAACTTCTTACTAAAGACTGTGGCAAGAAGCCAGGAGATCTGTGGATGTAAGCAGGACAGTGTGACAGGAAACCTTAGGAACTTAAAAAGTCCGCAAAATGAGGCAACAATTTAAAGTGGAAGGCTGTGGGCAAGTTACTTAATGTGTTTGCACTTGAGCTTGCTCCTCTTTAAAGGGAAGATAATCATAGAACTACCTCATGCCATTATGAGAATTAGAGTTAGTGCATCCAAAACCTCTATTGTAAACTGTTATTTTGGGTGTTTAAAAAAACAATTATTTGCCAATTTCCCTTTCTAGGGGATCCTTTTTGGAAAATGTAGTTTGGAGTTCTAAAGGAAAATGTGTGAAGAGCAGAAATTTCAACCGTGCCTAAAATTGAGTCTTTTTTAAAATTCATTATATGTGTTCATATTTGTTCAGATCCCCTTGATTTTAATTGAAATTTTAATTAAAATTGGGTGTTCACTTGACTTATAGAATGGTGTTTAATAATCTCATAATAATGAATGCTTTCCATTTTTGTTATTTAATTTGACTTTTAAGATGATCTTTCAACAATAAATTCACCTAAACTTTGTTTTGCTACCATGTGGTATTAATAGGTGCTATATGTTGAGATGACTATAGCTCAGCTAATTTAATTTTTTTTAAATATTTTTTTATTGTTGAAAGTATTACACATGTCCCCTTTTTTCCCCCATTGACCTCCTTCCAGCCATCTCCACCCCTCCCCAGGCCCTAGTTGAGCTAGTTCAAAGGTGATTTTGGGAAAAACAAGAGCAGCAAAATACTTTTATCTTCCTATCTATATCATAAGTCAGAAGCAGAATTAAAATTATCATTTATGGAAGTGGATATGAAATGTGTAGGACCACAGATTATAAAAATTCATCAAAACTCTTATCTAACAGCTCTATCTTTTTATGAAGGTATGTTAATTTTAAATTATTTATTTTAAAAATTAATGGTTGTTGGCCCTTGTCATTTTTTTTTTTCTGACTAATTATCATGAAGCTTTCATACTGCTAACAGGATTTGGTGAAACTATTATAAACCAGTCTTCATAGAAACTGACCAAAAATTTTAGTTCCTTTTGGTTAAAACCATCCTTTGCCTCTTACATTCTGTAATTGTCCTTGTTTTTTCCATAGGCAAACTCAAAATGACTTCTTTATTTCAAAATTCTTTGCCATAAAAAATGTCTCCATCTTTTATTTTATTTTTATACAATATTTGTCTTTTGTATTTCAAATATGTTTTTGTAGAGGCTCAGTGCATGAAATTTGTACATGGGGGAGGAGGGTGTACCTCAGTCCAGCCTGCACTCTCTCCACTATGGGACACCTTGAGGGATGTCCGACTGCCCATTTAGGCCCAGTCCTACTGGGATCGGGCCTAAATGGGCAGTTGACATCCTTCTCACAATCCAGGACTGCTGGCTCTCAACTACTCGCCTGCCTGCCTTCCTCATTGGTCCTAACCACTTCTGCCTGCCAGCCTTATCACCCTCTAACCACTCCCCTGCCAGCCTGATTGATGCCTAAATGCTCTCCTGCCAGCTTGTTTGCCCCCAATTACCCTTCACTGCAGGCCCAGCTTCCCTCCTCTGCTGGCCTGGTCACCCTTAACTGCCCTTCCCTAAGGCCTGATCACCCCCAATTGCCCTCCCTTACAGGTCTGGTCCCTCCCAACTGCCCTCCTTTGCTGGTCATCTTGTGGTGGCCATCTTCTGTCTACATGGGGGCAGGATCACTGACCACATGGGGCAGCCATCTTGTGTGTTGGAGTGATGGTCAATCTGCATATTACTCCTTTATTAGATAGGTTAGAGGCTTGGTGCATGGGTAAGAGCCAGCTGGTTTGCCCTGAAGGGTATCCTGGATCAGGCTGGGGGTTCCCTTGGGCATGGGTCAGCCTGGGCTAGGGGCCTGTGGTGGTTTGCAGGCTGGCCATGCTCCCAGCGAAACAAGTGGAGGCCCTGGGATCTGGGATTTATTCATCTTCTATAATTGAAACTATGTAGCCTTAAGTGGAGGCCTGGGCTGGCCAGGGTTCTCCAGAAAGCTTGGCTTCCTCCATCGCCAGGGGCAACCCTAGCCTCCTGCTTTCTCCACCTCCATGGCTGCCTCCATTTTTGTTGGAATTTATCTTTTAGAATTGAAACTTTGCAGCACTGAGTGGCAGTCTGGGTTTGTGATTTATGATATGTTTTCTCCTTGAAAACAATGTTAATAATGACCATTTTGTTTTGGTTTTATTCATTGTCTTTGTTTTCTATTAGTTGTCGTGTGTGTGTGTGTGTGTGTGTGTGTGTGTGTGTGTGTGTGTTTTCCCAGTTGACTGTAGAAATCTTAGCACAAACTTTTCCAGATGCTTAATCACTACCAACAATCTGTGATGTCCAATCTGGACTAACAGGTCTTTAATGAGCACAGCTGGGGTTCTGGTATTTTCCATAGTCTTAGGTAGTTTGAGCTATAGTTTTTAAGATCCTACTTTTAATCCCATTTTTAACTTGTTTTTTGTTTCCAGGCATGGTTTTTCTCTCAAATTTGCTCAAGAACATTTTCTATCAGCACAGGAATTTTTAAGTCCAAAATTCGTAATTTCAGATAATTTATGTTTTAACTGGCAATAAAACTCTAAGTTAAATCATTTTTTTCTCTGAATTTGGAAGGCATTACCCTGTATTCAAAATTGCTACTTAAGAAGTCTCAAACAATCGTACTTCAAATTCTCTTCATGTAACTTTATATATATTTTTTTATTCTGTGAGTGTCTAGGATTACTCTCTCTTTTTTAATTTATTGATTTTAAGAGAGATTAGAAAGGAAGAGAGGAGAGGAGAGAGAGAGAAAGAGAGAGAGAGAGAGAGAAAGAGAGAGAGAGAGAGAGACATCGATTTGTTGTTCCACGTATTTATACATTCATTAGTTGATTTCTGTATTTGTCCTAGCAAGAGATTGAACCCACAGACTTAATATTTCAGGACGCTCTAACCAACTGAGCTACCCAGACAGGGCCCAGGATTTCCCTTTTATTCCATGCTATTCTCAAATTTATTAAGATGTTTCTAGATCTAGGCCTGTTTTTCTTTTGTTTTTCTGGGCAATTCAAATAGTTATGTATTTGGATTCTGAGAAGTTTTCTCATTTATTCTTTGACAATGTCTTCTCAATTATCTCTATTGTCTGTCTCTGGAATTCGTAATTAGATTTCTGTTCCCATTGTATTTTTTCCCCTGTAATTTTCCATCCAGTAGGGGTGGCATTATTACTAACAGGTGGATTATCTCCTGCTTAATATCTATTTTTTTTAATTTTGCTATCAAATATTTTAATATCTGCTACTTAAAATATTTTCCTAACATCCTATGTATGTTTTATGTACTTATTTCTCTCTTTATTTCTTTGAAAATATTAATTATATGTGTGCATTTTCTCTTTTCCTCCAAGTACCTTTTTTGTGTTTGTTTGATTTGTTTTCTATAATAAATATAAGCTTTTAAGCCTTATAAACTATCTTCTAAACTTTATTCTAATATCTATCTTTTGCACTGTCTTTATATTTAAGAATAAGAGACTGTAGAACTTAGTGGAAATTGTGTAGGAAATGTTTATCAAGGTGAATTCACAGAACAGTGATTGGCTGGGGTCCTGGAAATTTTACAGGAAGTTTCCTAAATGTCAGTATAAGTATATCTTTTATCTCTGGGAGTGTTCAGTGTTTCCAGAGAATAATCTCTAAATTAAATGTCTCCAATTGAATATCTTTCTATTACCTGAAATTATATTACAATCGTATTTTCTGATTTACCAAATCCTAGAATGTTTTCCAACTGCCACACATTCATTAGTGCCTTTATCTTCTCAGATTCCTAAGCTCCACACCTGCAAGTAATTCTTTTATATGCTATCCACAGCCTTTTTATAACCTGCAGATATTCTTATTCTTTCAGCTTGTTAGTGGCTCACCATTTTTACTCATTCCAATTTCTGCTCTGGTTTAGTCTCTTAACACCTCACTGCAACTACTTTACTCTTTATAGTGAATGCAATCCCTCATCTTTCAAGTCTATACAACAGCTAGCTAAAGAAAAAAAAAGTCCTTCTTCAAACATCTCTTTTTATTATAATTTATTCAAACCTGGGAACAGATTCCACACAATCCAACTCTGCTTTGCTTTCAAGGTTCATCCATCTTTACTTCGGGTAAATGTAATTTGTTTCCTGTATCCAGTCAATACATGACCATTATTACTTCTTTTTCGATGTTTCTTCTTCCACACAATTGTCCTCCCACACCTTTTGTGTGTGAGCTTCAAGGTTGTCTAGTTTCTATCAAAATATTGCTAAACTTCCACTTTCCCCAGGGATTTTTCTTGCATTTGATAGCTGACTATTCATTCATTTCCTTGCTATTTCTAACACACCTCAGTGTTAGATTAAAATTTCAGTTGGATTGGAATTTTAGTTGCATTGAAATTTCTTTAATGATTCACTTTTACACCATTTCTTTTAAGTCAACCTGGTGGCCAATACGTTTATAATACTAAAAGCTGGGGCTGTGAGGGAAACCTAGGTCCTGGATGCCAAATAGAAGGCAGTGCTGGCAGCCGGGGAAAGGAAGGCCTGTTCTTACACAAATTTCGTGCATCGGGCCTCTAGTGTGTAAATAAAGAACACATAGTAAATGTTGTACTCATACCATCATTCAATAAGTATTCTAGGTAACATTAAGCATATGAGAATAATTAAGTTGCATACTACTGTTTATAGTATTTAGTGTATTTTAAATTACTCTGCACATTCTTTTAATGATTTAATCTGCTTTCATTATTGTACCCCCTGTATAAACACTAAAGTCTTTTATTCAGAAGAATGTCTCTATAGTTTTTTTCCTTGTATTAACCCCTATTGCATCATGTAATTATTGATACATGACATATTCGTGATTTCCTTTTTTAGTCAATGACTTTGCATGTTAATTATTTAGATTTTCAAATACCAGATTTAACATTTTCCATGAAGCTTCAAGGTAACTATTTGCTCTAAACTCTGAAAAAGAGACCGGAAGTTCCACAAAATACTATAAAGTAGTCACAGATTCTTTTTTCCCCAGAAATTATACCTGTATTAGAAGATCTGAATTGGCATTCTGACTGGCACGGTTTGTGAGGATTAAATTTACCAATCCTGAAGACACTGAGTGCACTGTTTAATATCTACTGCCCACAAACCCTCTCTTGGTTTACAACTCCCCACATCCTATTTGCATAGTCCTATTGGGCATTAAAATATGTTCAAAGTATGAAGAATTTTAGCAGTTATGCGGTTCTTATCCTGATTTTGGATAAGAGTAGACTGAGGCTTCCACCTCATGGGACTGGAGAGATCAACAGAAACTAGTTCTCTCAACTTTTCCTGTGGCACTAGCTTGCCCGAACCTTGCCCAGATGCTATATATGAAATATCATATCATTTTTTATTCCATAAAATCTTAGCAGGCAGAGATCCAAAATGTATAGCAAACTTTTCTTTGGATTTCTTGTATAAAGAATTGTGGGTGGATTCAAATCCAGAACTTGAGTTGATTTATTATTTAAAGTATGAATGTGGGAGTGGGGCGGCTTATGTATTTATTACAGGCATGTAATGATTGGAGATGTTCTAAATTATGGTAGTCAACGAAAACAAACGAAAAACACTCTTTTGTCAGCTTTAAGCCACACATTTGTCTTAGTAGAGCTATATATATGGTCATTAATCTTTTAACTCAGCCAATGAAAAATTTTCTAATTTTGATTTTTTTTTCCCCCCAGCTACATGTGGTCATTTGAAAAAGCTCACCTCAGCATGGTTCAGATAATCACAGGACAGCTTGTTGAGTCCTTTGATGAAGAATTCAGGACGCTCTATGCCAGGTCCTGTGTCCCCAGTCCGTTCGCTCAGGAAGAATCAGCCAGGGTGAAGCACAGCAAAGCTCTGTGGGAGAACGGCACTTACCAGCGTTCACTCTCTTCACTGGCTTCTGCTTCCAGCCAGAGGAACTTTCTTGCTAGACAAGACCAAATTCATAACCTAGATGCCAGTTACTTCAAAAACAGAGGGCTATACACTTGGAATGAACATGACAAATATAGCATAAGGAATCCTGGATACAAACCCCATTTTGTTCCCAACTTTAATGGTCCAAATACAATCCGTCAGTATCAGCCCAGTCAGAATGAAAATTGGAAGAGGCACAGTTATGCTGGGGAGCAGCCAGAAACGGCTTCCTACCTGTTGCTGAACAGGACCGTGAACCGAACCATCAATCCTCCTGGTAACTGGAAAAAGCCTTCAGATAGTCTGAGTGTGGCATCCTCGTCCCGGGGAGGCTATGCGAGCCACCAAGCCACCCCTGCCCAGAGTTTTGGCAATTGGCTTGCCCAGAGGAAAACAACACATCTTGCAGAGAGGAATTCAAATGTGCGGAGGTCTTTTAATGGGACAGATAATCATGTTCGCTTTTTGCAACAACGAATGCCAACCCTTGAAAATACCACAAAGTCATTCTTGCGTAACTGGAGGATTGAATCCTACCTAAATGATCATTCAGAAGCTGCACCTGATTCTAATGGATCGGCACTAGGTGACCGGTTTGAGAACTACGGTAGCTGTGAGAACTTGAAAGCCAGTGCCCTTTATACACATTCACGGCTTCGCCCCTCTTTAGTGTTTAAACCAACTTTACCTGAGCAGCAAGAAGTTAATAGTTGTACAACTGGCTCTTCAAATTCAACTATCATTGGTTCCCAGGGAAGTGACACACCCAAGGAGGTCCCAGATACCCCTACAAGTGCAGAGCATTTGACAGATGAAGCTTTGCCAGAATCCATCCCCAAGCTACCATTGCAGGCAGAGTCACCAAAAATGCACCCCTTGCAGACTCCTGAAAATCATTCAACAGTCTTAAATCAAACTACAAATGGCCATCCAGAGTCAAGCAACTATTTATATACAAACTTGTGTGCAAATAAGCAGACAGAAAACCTAAAGAATCAACAACAAAATGAGAATCTGCTTAAAAGGCGAAGTTTCCCATTCTTTGACCACTCAAAAGTCAATTTAGATCATGGAAATAGTAAGCATTATGTTTATAGTACACTTACCAGGAATCGAATTAGACAGCCCGTAAAACCCAAAGAGGATTTGCTGAAAAGTTCTAAAAGCATGCACAATGTGACCAACAGTGTGGAGGAGGAGGAAGTGATCAAGGGAGACCCTCCAAGTGGCGCAGCTACCAAGTCCATTTCCATTGCTGCTTTGCTTGATGTGAATAAAGAGGAATCTAACAAAGACCTCACTTCAAAGAAAGAAGTTAAGGGTTCCCCAAGCTTTTTGAAAAAGGGATCTCAGAAGTTAAGATCATTGCTTAGCCTTAGCCCAGAAAAGAAAGAAAATTTATCCAAAAATAAAGCATCTCCCTTTTATAGAATGTGTAGCAGTTCTGACACTTTGGCTTCTGAGGCTGAAGAGAATCAAAACCCCAAAAAGTCAGAACCAAAAGTTGAGTCGTCTCCTAGAAGGAAGCGTGCTTCCTCGTCAAACTCTCAAGGCAGCATCCACAAGAGTAAGGAAGATATAACGGCTAGCTCCTCTCAAGGGATACATTCTCCACCTGATGAAAATAATGAAATAATGCCTTCTCCAAGTCCAGTTGAAAAGTTCTTAGAAAGGGCGGGGGATGCCTCTGCCCCAAGATTTAACACAGAACAGATCCAATACAGAGATTCAAAGGAGATTAATAGAGTTGTTGCTCCAGTAAGAAAACCAGCTCTTCCGGCAAGGCCACCGCCCAATGAGCTCGTAAGAACTCAGTCAACTGACCGGCGCATTTACAGTCGTTTTGAGCCATTTTGTAAGATTGAGAATTCTATTCAGCCGACAAGCAGCATGTCAAATAGCAGTATTCACCGCCCCGAAATAAAACCCACAACTATGGGCAATAGCTATGGTAGGTCCAGTCCAAGGCTTACTTACAACACTAATGTTTACCACACATATCAGCCAAATGAAAACAAGTTCCGAGGATTTATGCAAAAGTTTGGAAACTTCATAAACAAAAATAAATGAAATATTGTAATTACAAGTAGATATTAAAATACAAAATGAATGTGGCCGTAATTATTTGTCCCAGGAACATTGTGGACAGTTTTTGTAAATGCCAATAGATTTCTGTGAGGCAGGATTTGGGGTATGATATATATATTTTTACCAACATATTGTGTACAGTAAAGTTATTGTTTATGATAAAGTTAGTTGTGCTTAATTATGCTACCAATGGAATGTCTCTATAAACACATAATTTTTAAATGGTAATGGTAAAAAATGTAATTGTTTTCTTCAGAATGAAGATCTTCTTAAGTCTTAATTAGAAGCTTTAGCGGAGAGATGGTGTATGGGTTTTAACCATTTATTGCAAAGTCATTCCTTTTATAAAAGGATCCTCATATTTTCAGTGGCTCACATCTTTTTGGGGTTATCATAACTTCAGATTATGAGAAAATAAGACAAAGCCTTTTTGTTTTAATTGCCTTTAAATTTTACAGGATAACTTGTTATATTTTATTAATGTTGTATTAGTTTTTCTGTGGGGCATATACCACTGGTGGGTAGCACAATAATATTTAAACTATATAGATCAGCATATTTTTTTATGTTCCCTGGGGGTTGTTTGCAAAGTATCAGCCTCATATAGTACAAGTGCATCTTAAGAATGTGTCTTTCTTCCAGATGTGCTTATCTGCACCCTTTCCAGGGACTCTGTACTTCACCTATCCACCAGCTGCTGAGCTTTTATAGTCATTTTTTTCTTTCAAACTAGTAGCAAGGCAGCAGGAATTGAAAAACCTAAATTATTCCTCCCCTTTCATACTTTAAAATAACCTTTTAGAAACATAAATTTCTACATAAATTTTTATCTTAAGTGTATAACACTATGTAAGTGTCTTGCTTCCAGAAGTCTTTGCTCTTTTTTTATGCTGTGCCAAATGCCGGGTGATTTGGCAGTGTTTTCATAGAAGTGCTGTGATGAATATGGAAAGTGGTATTGTTCTTTCATGACCTTGGGACCTGGCTAAAGGTTTTAAGGTTTCCTGTGTCAAACTCTCAAGGCTGTGTCCACAAGAGAAAGGAAGATGTAACAGTTAGCTCCTCTCAGGGGCTGGGGCTGGATGGGGCAATATTTTATTGTTTTAGAAATTCAAGATTCAGTCAAATATTAATATATGTTATGAGATAATTAAAATAATGGCATTAAAATATCTATGATATTTAAATAACTTTCTCTAGTATTTTCAAACCATGATAAGAAATACAATGGGGGAAATAACAGTCAGGAAAAGAAAACATTTACCGAGCGCTTGCTTAGACCAGGTCTTGAGCCTGAATCTAAAGTCACCACAACAACATTTTGTGGGTTAGCATTACCCTCTTTATTTGTAGTTGATGACTGAGGTGATAATTGACACATTGAGGTACAAAGAGATAATGCCCCAAGTTACATACTTAATAAGTAATGGTACTAAATTATCTATCACATATAGTCTCATCACATTACCTCCAAAATATGGTCAACTTCTGCCTCACCCAAACTATTAGGGATTAAATGAGAAAAATGTTTATAATTCCTGACTCAAGAGCAATCAACCAAAAAGGATTTAGTTGAATGCCACCAGACAACAGGACACATGGGGCTTAAAATATAGTAGTTGAGATTAAAGAAGTAAAGTGAGATTGATGAATGAATGTAGCCCAGAAGACCAGTTTTAATTGATCTCTTTCCAGTTGACCTGTGACAATAGAGGAAGGGAAGAGGAACTATTGATGAGCTTCAACCTGCTTCTGTATTAGAGAAAGCCCATTAGTATAGGAAGCTAGGCAGGGAATGGAGATCAGGCTTAATTAAATAGATGATCTAGTTGTATATTCGTATATTCACAATAACCCTGGGAGGTACCCCTTCTTGCAAATAAGAAAACTAAGCCTCAAAGAAGTTACATAATTTGACAAGAGTTACACAGCTCTTAATTGGTAAAATGGGTTTAAACACAAAAGCTTATATTTTTAATACTATACTACACCATACCCTACTGTCTTCTTATTTCTCTACAGTAGTCCTGCACATGAATCCATGCACCAGTAGCTCCCTGCCACCCTCCAGTAGCTCTTTGCCCACTGCCCTGCCCTTCGTTAGCTTCCCCACCCCCTCTCTCTGCCCTCCCTCATAGCTTGCTGCCCTGTCCCCTCCCATAGCTCTCCACAGCCTGCCTGTAGCTCACTGCCCCACCCTCCTGTTGATCCCTGACCTGGTCATTAATGGCTGGTCATTACACTTCACCTAGTAACAGCCAAATGCATATTACCTCTTTATTATATAGGATGCTTGAGGAACTTCATTTGAAAGGAGTCCCTGTCTTTTGTTCTCTTTACAAATTGCAAAACTATAACAGTAACTCTATAGCAGTAGCATTTTATAAACAAATTCCAAATATAATATTCAGTTTAGCATCATTCACAAAAGCAAATTTTAAAACTCTCAGAACCTAGGGAATTCCCAAGAGCTACAACAAAGGATTTTGGTAAGTTAAATGTAATAGAAAGCTTTTCACATTTTGTCATAAATTAATAGCATAAGAATAAAACTTTGAGACAGAAGAGCCATTTTCCCAGAAGAAACAGCCAAGTATATTTATAAAAAATGAATTAAAACAAAACTGATGTGCATTTCCTTGTAATCAGAAAAGGAATTCAGCTGCAATAAAGATGTTTCTAATTGTTGGTGGATTAATTTTTAGAGTCAACTGGAAAATGTGTGCTCTGCAGGTTATTTAAAAACATTAGCAGTGGGTAAAATAAATTTATAATTTTGCTCTTAGAAAAATTGACTTCTGTAATTCTGGACCCAGAGTTAACCAAATCATATTGACTTGAATATCTGACCCATTCAAGTCAATATGATTTGGTTAACTCTGGGTAATTGTCTTTAGGCAGCTCTGAAATGGCAAATCCTGAAAACTTAGAGCAATGTAATTTTAAAGCTGAAATTACAAAAAGACTAGTGTGTAGATCATGTTTAATTACAAGCAAGAGCTGGTTGCCTTTCTGTACAGCCACTGCCATCACTTCTGGAGGCAGTTTTTACGGTGTCTGAGTTCCTCCTCTCCCTAGTGAAACTGGAAGTATAGGATGCTTCATTTTATCACTCGTGATGGGTAGCTTAGACTTTTGCACAGCAGATTTATTCTCTGCCTTTTTTTCCTTTGGTTGTTTTCCTTCTATATTTTTTTCCTTCAGAAATATCTACATGTCAGAATCTGTGCAGTGTAACTTTCCAAAGTTTCTGCGGCCAAGAAACTCCTCAAGTTTAAAACTGAGCAAGCACACAGTACTTCTAATAATTTACAGGCACTCCACACTCCATGTATATACTAATTTCAAGTAACATAATTCATTTTGCTCCCAAATGAGTATTGGTAGAAAGATAATGTCACATAAGAGTATTTTCATATTAAAATTTGGTAAGGTCATTTTTACTGTCTACATACTACATTGATTTCTGTAAGCAGAAACTCAAGAAAATCGATGTGATTTCAAAGTAGTTCTTGGCAGGTAGTTTCAGAATAGTTTAAGTACCTGTATTCTGAGCACATTGATGTCTCTCTAAAGATCGGGTTAACCTCAGTTCTGATGTGCTGTGTTACAATATGGGTATACGTTACTATTTTCACTTGTGGAACCAAATACTTTGTTTCATCAAGATGACATCCAATGTGATCTAGAAAAGCAGGAAGAAGATTGAACTCTGCATTAACTTTAACTTTTCTCAGGATTATCTAGTTATTCAACTCTTATTCCACAGATGTTTGTATTTTGTGAATATCTGTCATTCTTAATGTGCCTATGGATAAGGGATGTAAAGTAGAATAACTTTTTATGTAAACTATGTGTGATGCTATGTTTGTTTTTATAAAGTTTATCATAATATTGAGTTTGGTACTAGAATATTTAAAATAAAAAGGATGAAACTATAAACCAAAAAGTCAAATTTTAATATAAATACAATGTTAGCAAAGAAATATTCTTCCAAATTAACTTTGTTTTTGGATCTAATGAATAAATATTAAATAATTTTGTACAAACATCAATATATTGTAAGTTGTTTGTTTTTCCTCTTCATACCCTGGATTTTTCTATTTAAGCTTATACTTTCACTTAGTTATTTTATTATGAATTTAGATTTTTATACATTTTTAATCTCTTTCTATAAATTTTGAAACCACACTTAAACACTTGTAGATTTATTTTGCTTAGCAATAATATTTTATATAATCTATCCATATTTGATATCCAGTAACAATATTCTTCCCTGAACAATATTATATACACCTGTTTATTTTTATTTCTAATGCAGTATAGTAGCTATTTTAAATAACTTGGGACTTTGAAAAATAGAGATTCTATTTTGTTTCAAATTTGATAGCTGATTTGTATAACTATAGCATATAGTTTGAGTAAAATATGCTAAAGGAACATTTCATTAGATGAATTAGTGACATTACGTAATTTAAAGTCTGAAAGTTATTTAAGACTCCAAATGTGTTTGTTTTTTTTTTTTAGAAAAAACAATTTCTGATATAACATTAAGATACAGTACAGTTGAAATACTGTGTTTTGGAAATTAGTGACTTTGTAAAGGCAAACGTGATTTTTAAGTAGGTAAGTATAATTTTAAGTAGTTAAATAAAAATGTTTACTTTTTATTTACCATAAAAACAGTTTAAGAAAAGCCTGGCTCAATGGAATGGTAAGGGAAATAGATAAGGGTTTACTTTTTTATGACCATCCTAAAGGAAACTTTTAGAATTGGCTCAGTTGACTTAACTAATCAAAGACCATTCTGGGATAGTGGGACTATATAAATATGGAAGGGCATTATGTGTGTGTGTGTGAGTCCTGCCTGGGGAAAGAATCTCATGTGATGGAATTACCTGAGCTGAAAGTGGTAGGAAATGGAAGCCATTGATACAAAAGAAAACTCTTGATTTAACAAAGAAAAATATAACATCAAGTTGGATATTTTTTCTCATAGTAATCTGTTTCAACAATCTGGCTCATTTATTGATTTAACACATACTGGGAACCTACTTTATTCCAAAGTTTAAGTTATAGTAGATGTTTGATGTAAGAAAAAAGAGAATGTTTTGAATAATCAGAAGCTATAGTAAGTTTTCATGTGTTTTAAGACTAGCCCAAACTAACAGCAAAATGTGTATGCTACTTGTCCAAATTTTGCTTTGATGTACTCCTTGCTCCTAGCAAAGGATGCACAGAGAGGTGCCTGGGAAGTAAGTATTCTATGTATGAGTCCAGTCATTTCCTGAACTGTAATTGGTAAATATATATTCCATTAATATCCCTGTATTAACATCTGTATTTTATAATTATTTGAATAGCCATTTTTATCAAAAGCATTGATGGGTTAATCAAGCAGGGATTTCTAGTTTAAATTTCAGCCATATTTTCCCTAGGATTTAAGCATCTTTAGAGCCCAAGCAGGGCTGATCTTCTGATCATATCTTATATAATAACAGAGTAATATGCAAATTGACCATACCTCTGATCAAGCCATGCTCACTGGCCACGCCCACCAGCCAATCAGGAGCTGGGGCGGAGCCAGACAGCCACCACACAACCCCTGGTGCCTGGGCTAAGGCAGAGGCCAGGACTAAGGCCAGGGCTGAGAGGCAGGGGTGAGTTTGGGGCTCCCGGGGCTGGGCAGTCACTGGCAGCCAGGGCTAAGGCCGAAACTGCCAGTGTGGAGCCAGCCATCAGCCCCATTGCAGAGCAGGCCAAGAGTGAGCAGTCAGTACAACATCCCCTGAGAGATCCCAGTATGTGTGAGGGGGCAGGTTCGGCTGAGGGATCACCCACCCCCAGTGCACAAATTTGTGCATGGGGACTATATATATGTGTGTGTGTGTGTGTGTGTGTGTGTGTGTGTATGTGTGTGTATATATATATATATATATATATATATATACACACATATATACATATATACACACACATATACACTAGAGGCCCAGTGCACGAAATTTGTGCACAGGGGGACAGGGGGGACGGGGAATGTCCCTTAGCCCAGCCTGTACCCTCTCCAATCTGGGACCCCTCAGGGTATGTCAACTGCCCCTAAACGGGCAATCAGACATCCTTCTCATAATCCAGGACTGCTGGCTCCAAACTGCTTCTGCCTGCCAGCCTGATCACCCGCTAACCACTACCCTTCCAGCCTAATTTATTTTTAACTGCTCCCCTGCCAGCCTATTTGCCCCTAACTTCCCTCCTTTGCCATCCTGGTCATGCCTAACTGCCCTCCCCTGCAGGCTTGATTGCCCCCAAGTGCCCTCCCTTGCAGGCCTGGTCCTTACCAACTGCCCTCCCCTGCTGGCCTGATCACCCACAACTGCCCTCCCTTGCAGGGTCTGGAACCTCCAATGGCCCTCCCCTGCTGGCCATCTTGTGGTGGTCATCTTGTGTCCACATGGAGGCAGGATTTTTGACCACATGGAGGCAGCCCTCTTATGTATTGGAGTGATGGTCAATCAGCAAATTACTCTTTTATTAGATAGGAGAGAGGCCTGGTGCATGGGTGGGGGCCGGCTGGTTTGCCCTGAAGAGTGTCCCAGATCAGGGTAGAGGTTCCCTTGGGGTGAGAGGCAGCCTGGACAAGGGGGTTTTGGAGGTTTGCAGGCCGGCCATGTCCCCCCCCCTCCCCCCAGTGACCCAAGTGGAGAAGTGGAGGCCCTGGGATCTGGGATTAATCTATGTCTACAATTGAAACTTTGTAGCCTGGAGCAGAGTCAAACCTTCTGCTTGCTCTCGGGCGGCAGCCATTTTTGTTTGAAACTTTGTAGCCTAAAGTGAAGGCCTAGGCCAGCAACTGCAGACTAAAAGCTTGGCTTCCTCTGTTGCCGGAGAAACCCAAGGCTTCCTCTTGCTCTCAGTGGCAGCAGCCATCTGGTTGGGGTTTATTTGCATAATCTGCTCCTGATTGGCTGGTGGGTGTGACGGTGGGCGTGGCTTGTGGGTTTGGCAAAGGTACAGTCAAATTTGCATATTACTCTTTTATTAGATAGGATTAGATAGGATTTGAAGGAAAGGAAACCCCTGATGAAGAATTCATCCTAAAGAAAACTATGTAGAGCTGTTCAAGTTGAGTTCAAAGGCAATTGGCACACAAGGGAAGGAAGTGGTGTTTTGTGTTAGACATTTAGACTGTCAACCAAAGTAGGCCAAATATGGAACTATAAAGAAAGAATGGCTGCTCTAAACTCTCCCTTGATAGTGCTTAGAAAGATTCAGGTGTCAGGGTCTAGGACATCACCATGAAATTCAGTCACAGCCTCAGGTTTTCAACAGCAACCTCTCAATGTTGAAAGGCTGTAATAATAACTGCAGACTCTGCTGGGCAACAGTTAGGTACATGGAGCACTTTTGGTGTGGAAGGTAATTGGCAATATTACTACAATGGGCCAGAGCAGGAAAGAATATTGCCAAGAGGGATGGTTACTTAATGTTCTTTCATTCTTACTGTGTTAGAATGACCTATGAAATATACATTAGAAAGAAGTAAATGGAATGAGAAAGGGAACCAACAACCCCCAAAATAAAATAAAGCTAAACTTTAATCAGGGATTTATTTTAGAAAAGAAATTTCTGGGAATACTCTGATATTAGCACATTGTGTCTCTAAATTTCTTTTTTGCTCTGGCTATAGGAATAAAGATTGTTAATGATCTTTGTGTGTCTTTGTCATCAGGCAGATTCCATTAGATTTATTTATTTGTTTTTGTCATTTTTTTCTCTTTTAATTTATCTTTATCATTGGAAGTATTACAGATGTCCTGATTGTTTTCTCCACAGACTTCCTTCCACTTCATACACCCCTCCCAGGCATTCATTGCGCTATTTGCACTATTGTCTGTGTGCATGGGTTATCCATATAAGCATAAAAGTTATTTGATTAATCTCTTCCTATCCCCATCACCACAACCACCACCATCCCCACCTTTCCTCTAGAATTCATCAGTCTATTCCATGCTTCTATATATCTGGATCTATTTTGTTCATCACATATAAGTGAGATCATGTGACATGTGATATTATCTTTCCCTGACTGTTTTTTCACTTAGCATAATACTCTCCAGGTCCATCCATGCTGTCTAAAAGGATAAGATCCTTTTTTCCTGCTACATAATATTCCATTGTGTAAGTATACTTTTATCCACTCATCTACTGATGGGTCCTTAAGCTGTTTCAAGAAGTTAGCTATTATTAATAGCTAAGAATATAGGGGTGCATATATTATTTCTAATTGGTGTTTTGGGATTCTTAGGATATATTCCTTGGAATGGGATCACTGGGTCAAATGGCAGCTTCATTTTTAATATTTTGAGCAAACTCCATACTGCATAGTACTAGAAGTTATAGCCACAGTGATCAGACAAGAAGGAAAAATAAAAATGCATTCAGATTGTAAAGAAGGAAGTAAAATTCACTATTTGCAGATAACATGATATTGCACACAGAAAACCCTAAAGACTCCACCAAAAGGCTACTGTATTTACTAAATGAATTCAGCAATGTAGCAGAATACAAAATTAACACCCAGAAATTGATGGCATTTTATACCAATAATGAGCTCTCAGAGAAACTAAAAATAAAATCCCATTTATCACTGCAACAGGAATAAACTTAACAAAGGAGGAAAAAGACCTGTACTTGGAACACTACAGGATATTGTAGATTACATTAGATTTAAGGCTATAATTTAGAGAAAACATTCTTTTATTTTTGTTTTTGTATATATTTGAATGTTTTACAAACTATAAAAATTTTATTTTAGTCAACAGTTAAGGCTAAATAAGTTAGATATTCATTAAATTAGAATGGGTTTTCTAGTTAGGGTTGACCATATAGCTCAGAATTAGATATAATTCCATAAATGAGGAGTCTAAAATACTTAAATTTTATTTATTTTTCTTCTCCAACCAGATTATAACATTGCTCTTAAAGACAGGAGAAAAGCCAAAACTGGTTTGGCTCAGAGGATAGAGCATTGGCCTGCGGACTGAAGGGTCCCAGGTTCGATTCTGGTCAAGGGCATGTACCTTGGTTGCGGGCACATTACCAGTAGGGGGTGTGCAAGAGGCAGCTGATTGATGCTCTCTCATGGATGTTTCTGAATTTCTATCCCTCTCCCTTCCTCTTTGTAAAAAGTCAATAAAATATTTTTAAAAGATGAGAAAAGTATGTTATATATTTTGGTAATTCAAATAAAAATAAATTCACTGACCTTTGCAACTCATTCTTTTAAATGTGTTTTATGTGATTTAAAATTAAACAATATTTGTGATACCAAGTGCTTTCACAATGCTTGCCACAGGAATAGGACTATAAGTACTAATTTCATTTTACTTCCAAAGAGAAAATGTGAGAGGTATATTTTGCATTCTAATAATGATAAGGTAGAAGACATTGTTTGGAAATACAATTAAATAAAAATAGATGGAAGGGCAAAGAGCAAGTGGCAAGTTGAATGTTACTTCCATCTTCTGACAAACCACTCTTTGAAACTGAACTTCCTTGTGCATCTTTTCTTTCATATTTAATGAAAAGGCTATTTTGTACTTAAGGGGAGTAGTGCATATTAAAGACATCCCTTGTTATTTGAGCCCCTTGACAAAAGGATACAAGGTAAATATTAGCATAGTAGAATTATTGTCTCCATAGCATTGCTGTGTGTGTGTGTGTGTGTGTGTGTGTGTGTGTGTGTGTGTGTGTAACTTGGCTAATGGCAGTAATAGTTTTTAAATTCTTGATTATCTCCACTGAACTCAAAAGTTTGACAAAGGTTGCTTTCCAGATGCTGGGAATTAAAACTGTAAGTATGGAAGGATAAAAAATATTTTTTAAATGTCATCTAGCTTAAAATGTTTTTGCATGAGTTCCAAGAAATATAGGACTAGACATCAGAGATTGGCCAGAACTGGGAGATGGTACATTGGCCAGAACTGGTACATAATCCAGCACAACCTCCAGTGACATGCATGGAGTACCAGCTGCTCCATCAGTCAAAAATGACAGGATCTCATTGCTGCCTCTTGGGATGTTAAAAACAATGGTTTAGAGACTGCAAGATTTCTGGAAAGTTAGTTTTAAGATGTCTATCTCATGTTCGGGATTCTGAGAGGCCATCTATCCCAAGTGCAGCATACCTCAGTTTGGTTAATGACAAAAAGTGTGTTTAGCATGCGCTGACCAGGCCTGATTATTATACCCAGTAAGTTATAAATTTTAGATTAATTACAAACTTTCTACATTGGGTTCCATACTGACTTATCCAAATTTATACAAGTTTTTTTTTCTTATACTCAATATATGCTAAGCAAAAACTATTTATAAGTCCGTTTTTCAAATACTTAACAAATTATTTTCTTTTCTACACCTGGATATTGTTTGTGTTTTATCTTCCAATGTCAGAGTAATAAACATATATGATGGGTTGGGATTTTAATTTAATATATATACTGTTAAATTACCTAGTGATATCAACACTGTCTTCTACATTATCAAGCATGGGCCTCAAGGGTTACAGGATACATTTGAGGAAATTATGTAAATACGTAAATACACGTTCAGAAATAGAAGCTTTAACACAAGTATAAGTTTACATAGTCACTTTTCTTAAGCCTTTTGGTACTTAAATATAGCACTATAGATGAATTTCTACTAAATCATCCAAAGAACTGTTAAGTTTATCACTTTTTAAATGTCTAAATGACCTGTTCATTTCAAAAACTTAATAGTACCCAGATTTTTATTACTTAATGCATTTATTTGATCAGTTAAATTTGAGACTTGAAATAAAGTGTTACTATGTCATAGATGACAGTAAAAAAAGTCTCTGCAGGACTACAGAGAATAAACTTTATTACTAAGCTGAATTCTGCAATATAAATAATATTTATTTTGTTTGTGTACATAGTACCATCTCAAGAGGCCTAGCTTTGTGTCATAAAAATAACATTGAAACTGACATTGGTAATACAAAAAAATTTCAAAACACACATTGGCATTCAATTTTTTAAAAAATCTGAAAACCAAGCTGCACCAATATAAACTAAGGAGTGACTCTGGTTACCTGGATGGTCTATGAAACTGGTCATTTCTTTATGGCTTAAAAGCTAAAGATAATCAGAATGTAATACCAGAAAGGCCAGTACAATGAGAGTACAGATGTTTATACTCAGAGTAGAATATATGCTCATGAGGACTTTCGTTTTATGCTAGGATCAAGTAGGAACGTAACTACTAGAACTCTATTTTTAAAAATATTATTGATATATATTCTATTCAGATTAAATTTAATTATAAGATGTGCTTGAATACATCTTATAATTTGTAAATAACTAATGAATTATATGGTATACTTGAATACATCTTACTATTTGGAACTAGTTAAAATTTTGAAATAAAAAAGGGGAAGGCCATCAAGTTTGATGATTCTGTGCTTTAAGTATGGAGAGAGAAAACTAAGGACTCACAAGCTTGGGACAGTTATTTTTATATAAAGCATTCTGAATGGACAAATGCTATCTTATTGAAGTTCAGTTAATAAATTCAAACTTTATCAGCATTAATTATTCATTTAAAAATACCCCAGGGGTCAAGAGAGCATAGTAGGGACAGCTGCACAACCCAGCAGCACTGATTATAATAGTATTTATTGAGGGCTTATGGTTTAAGGTGCAATGTATTTTAAGTGCATTGTTTCAAGTGACCTCACAGAAATTGTATGGGCTAAGTTTTACAATTCCCATTTACCCAATGAGGAAACTGAAGCTTACAGAAATTCCTTAATAGCCTCAAAGGATAAGGAGAGAGTAAATATAAAATCAGAATTAAGATTAAGATGGTTAGATTTCAAAGCTCATAAAAATATGTTTAGAACTGATTGGTATTTCATGGATAAATTAATTAATTTCATGGTTCAAAGCCTATTGTGTACCCATTAGTGCCTGAACCACAAAGTCTGTTCAGAACAGATTCATTATCACAGATAAGGATAAAGAATCAGATTTATCTATTTATTTCAGCAAAATTAATTTGAGGCACTTAGAATACAAAATATTATGGTTCCCAGAACAGTACTTGGCAATATTGAATGATCCATAAGTATTAGAGATGGGAAAAGAGAGGAACATTCTTGGATGCTGTGATTGTACCTACAAGGAAGATGATGCTGAAAGATATGTTTAGATTGAACACCTTCTCCAATGCCCTTAATATTTTATCTTGTACTTTCCTTCCATTGAAATTGCAAGTCCTTTTCAGATTTAATCTCCTTATGTCTCTCTGAAGTTCTCTTTCTCCTTATCTACTTTCTCCTTAAAAAAGTATATTTGCCTCTCCACTTCATGCTTATTTACTCTGTCTTGGCAAAAGATCAAAGCAAATCATACCTTCACAGTGAACAAATTTTCATTAGTTTATAAAGCAAATTTTGTGGCACTTAGCAGTTTTCCTGTGTCTGTCCAGGAAAAGTACACCTTTTCTTATAATGTGCATTTACACAATTAAATGTTTCATTGAATTTGAGTCAATGATTTTTCATTAATCCCTTATATCAGGAAATGGAAATATATATATTTTTTAGATTTAGCATCTGCCTTCAAAGACTTTACAATATCTTGAATCCAGCAGAACAGCTCAAGTAAATAAACAATAAGAAAACAATGGGAGAACTAAGATGGCGGCAAAGGTAGAACACCTATCTTGCTGTCATAATCAGAAATTTTAATACTACAACTTAACGAAAGAACAAACACTTTACAGAATCACCAGAAAGCTCGCCGAGTGAAAATTCCAAAAACAAAAGTGAAAACAAGACACTGTGACTTGGAGGAGCGGCAGCAAACAGTGTTGAAAGATTCGCACAGAGAGAGGTTTGGAATGTGCGCCGCGAAGAGGGTGGGCGGCTGAAAACCAGCCAGTTTTCTCGTACGGGGAGACAAAGGCGTCCCACTGGACTGATTCTCCAGCTCTGGGCGAAGTCCAGAGAACCCACTATCACACGGGGTGAAAACTGGACAGTGGGAGGGCACGCCGAAGCTCGGGTGCTGCCGGGTCTCCCGGCTTGTGGAGAAGGCGGCTCGCGCGAACAGCTCGGATGCGTGACAGCGCAGAGAGCGCACCGCGACTTGCCTCTCATTCGGAAAACCTTCAGACTGCTTTGTTTTACGATCCTGGGTGAGACATTGCGCATGCAGACTCATTTTGGGAAAGTCTGAATTCCCCGGCAGCCGGCAGCCGGTGGAGCTCCGCAGCGGCTCTCTCTCAGAGGTGCTGGCGGCCATTGCCCTGGCACAGAGTCCCCGGGGCCGCATAGGGCGGAGCTAATGCTGTCTGCTTGGCCAGGAGATTCCGCCCAACCAACCTGAGCACAGCTGAGCTTCACAGACAATTGGCCTGGAGGTCAACCCTCCAAGTGCTAACAACGATTAACTGAGCTTAACTTCAGCAAGACTGTGCAGCCCATATCCACCTCAGGTAACCAGGGAGGCTGAGCCACTATCCCTAGTAGGAAGTCTACCACACAAAGCTAATTGACCAACTCAGGGAAGCAGCCATCATGCAGCAACATGGAAAGAAATCAGATGTGAAAGAAATGGAGGAAAAAAAACGACTGGACATGGAATTCAGAACCACGGTTATAGGGTTTTTTAAGAGGCTCCAACAAAAGATCGAGGCCTATAAGGAAATAAGCAAGACCACAAAGGAAATGAATGAGTCCTACAAGAAAATGAACAACACCCTCAATGATATAAATGAGAGCTGCAAAGAAATAATCAAGACCAACGTGGAAATGATCAAGACCAACTTGGAAATGAATGAGTCCTACAAGGAAATGAAAGAAACCCTCAAGGATATAAAGCAGACTCTCAAGGATATGAAAAAGGACCAACCAGAAATTAAGCATACACTGACTGAAACAAAAAATATTATACAAAGACCTAAAAGTGCCCTGGAGCACCCCAAGAACCAAGTTAAAGATTTGAAAAACAAAGAGGTAAAATCCACTCAGCTGAAAAAGCAAGAAACCAAAAGAATCCAGAAAATTGAAGACAGTGTAAGGGGCCTCTGGGACAACCTCAAGCACACCAACATCCGAATTATAGGGGTGCCAGAAAAAGCGAGAGGCCAAGACAATGAAAACCTATTTGAAGAAATAGTGACTGAAAACTTCCCACACCTGGTGAAAGAAATTGACTTAGGAGTCCAAGAAGTGCACCAAACCCCTTTATATAGGAACCCTAAGAGGACCACACCTAGGCACATCATAATTAAAATGCCAAGAGCAAAAGACAAAGAGAGAATATTAAAAGCAGCAAGAGAGAAACAGTTGGTTACCTATAAGGGAGCACCCATACGACTGTCAGCAGATTTCTCAAAAGAAACGATGCAGGCCAGACGGGAGTGGCAAGAAATATTCAAAGTGATGAACAGCAAGAATCTACAACCAAGATTACTCTATCCAGCAAAGATATCATTCAGAATTGAAGGTCAGATGAAGTGCTTCGCAGATAAGAAAAAGCTAAAGGAGTTCATCACCACCAAACCAACATTATATGAAATGCTGAAAGATATTCTTTAAGAAGAGGAAGAGGAAAAAGGTAAAGATGAAAATTATGAACAACAAATACACATCTATCAGCAAATGAACATAAAAATTAAGTGAATTGATAGGCTGTTGAACAGGATAGACTGGTGAATATAACAGAGACATGGAAATACAGAGGGAATGGACTGACAATTCTTGGGGAGAAAAGGGTTGTGGAAGTGCAGCAAGAGACTGGACAAAAATCTAGCAACAATGGGAGAGGACAGTGGGGAGGGGGAGGTGAGGGTGGAGGGTGGGATAGGTACAGGGTGGAGGGGAGCTAGAGGAGGATAAAAAGGGGAAACAATGTAATTAATAAACTGAACAATAAAGATTAAAAAAAAAAGAAAACACCGAAAGTTCATGAAGAGGCATGCAAACAAAATACTAAGATGGCTCAGATGATGAAAGAAAGATAACCAGGTGAAGATAACAAAACACTAAGATGGCTCAGATGATGAAAGAAAGATAACCAGCTTTGCTTATTTTGTGTATGAACATAGCTTAAGTATGAAACAAGTTTGTCCAAAAAATTAGTCAAAGTTTTGGAATACTTTGATTTTTTATTCTAATATTAATTTTAGAGCAGTTTTAGATTTATTCATAAAATTAAGGGAAGAGTACAGACTTTCCTTATATCTCTCTCCCCCTCTCTGCTCACGCATATCTCCTATAGACATGACTCACCAGAATGGTGGCACTTCCTTTGGTTCTTAGGATTTCCATCTGCCTTTCCATTGCCCAAGTATTATTGCATGCTGTGTACTTTATCCATTAGCTCCCTTAACATATTAATCAGAGATGTTTTGTATGCTGGGTCTGATGATTTTAATATTCCTGCCATATCTAATAATCATGCTTGCTCTTTTGTGCTGTGTTTTGTTTTGTCTTCTGGTATGCATTGTATTTTTTATTTTTTATAAGTAAACATTATTTACTGGGTAAAAGAAACTGTTGTAAACAAGCCTTTAGTAAAGTGGTTCTGGGGTGTGGAGGAGAGAGAGAGCATTCCACAGACTTTTAGGAAGCCTTCACAAGTGTTTCTCAGCCCCCCTCCCCCTCTTCACCATGGTAGGACAGGATGGCTAGAATGGGCTAGATTTGGGTATTTCCTTTATCCAAATTGCTTTAGGCTCTGATAAAACCTCAGCAGGTTAGGCTCTGGTCAAGTTGTTAAGAGATTGGTTTCTTTCCCATGCTCCCCTGGGAACTGGCTGAGTTCTGGTGAATCCCTGTATATGGAGACTCCATCTGACTGGGTCCCCTGCAGTTTTTAACTCTTGGAGTTGTTCACGAGACTCCAGCAATTCTCCAATTTCAGTGCATTGTTCCTACTCTGACACTTATTTAGAAGGCAATTTTTCCTTGTGATCTCTGCTCCCATAAGCCTTCACTCCCTATATTCACTTGTGTGTCTCTCCAGTCTTCAAGGTACTGGTTTTCCCAGTGTCTTCTTCCCATCTCTTACAGATTCCAAAGAGTTATTGATTTTTTCAGTCTGTATAGCTTTTTGCCTTTTGTCATTATGGAAGGACTACTTCAAAGTTCCTTAAAAATGGAAATGGAAATTGGAAAGGCAGATTTAATTTTTATCAAGTATTTTACCCTTTAAATTTTCTAAAACTTATGCCTATTTTTCTTACCTAGAGTTTTAAAAAAAATAACAACTTACCTCTTTTACTTCTCCACTAAGGTAAACAATAGTTCTACAAAAGCAGTGCTCTCCCAAGAAGGGACATTTATCTTTAGAGCTGAGGCATAAAAGCAGGTTTTCTAAGATCCAACATAGCAATAATTGAAGGACGAGGCCTTCCAGAGTGGACAGCATGTCACAAATTCAGATTAAGAGTTTCAGTCCAAAGATCCTAATATCATCCACAATGAAGATAGCATGTGATAATGCCATTATGGCTTTATTGATTCATAAGTCACTTTTGCATCACAATACTATTAATTTGCCATTTGCCACAGTCTATGCAGAGGTAGTCTATGAAATCTATGGAGCTCTGAAAATATTTTAAAACAGATTTCCTTAATGCTTCATGGTTCTAGTTGTATGCTCTAAGATATCAAATAATATTATCCTTGGAAATTACCATTACTACTAACTGAAAATGTAATCACCTCTGTGATGAAAAAGAACAAAAACAGAATGTACAATTATTTTAAATAATTAGATCTAAAACTTGACAGTTACAATACAATTATTAAATTGTATTAAATATATTTTAATATTTATATTATACACTGATGTTAAAGTGAATGTTGGTTATTAAAATGTTATCCTGAGATAATGATTATTAAGATGCAATTATTTTTTACTTATTTGTTTTTCCTTTTTTAAAAGATTTTGTGGGTATAAAATTTCTTTTTTTATATGTATTTTTATTGATTTCAGAGAGGAAGGAAAGAGAGAAATAGAAACATCAATGATGAAAGATAATCACTAATTGGCTGCCTCCTGCACCCCCCTACTGGGGATTGAGCCCCCAACCCAGGCATGTGCCCTGACCGGAAATCGAAATGTGACCTTCTGGTTCATGTAATGCTCAACCACTGAGCTACATCAATCTGGCATCTTTTTAATTTATGTAACGGACTGAATCATTTCCCACGATTTCTGGCTTCTAAAATCAGGAAAGGATTTTTTTTTCATTTTATTGGCAATTAAGTGAATGCATAATTTGGATAATCATTTGCAATTATTTCTTGGGCATGGTCCCATAAATTTCATCCAATTCCAAAAGCCTAGCATATGTGCTGTGCTCTTGAAGTGAGGTGAGAAGTAGACGTGTATATAATATGGGGCTTGGCAATCATTCCACATGAAATAGGATCAGAACTTCACTTCACTGTGCAGATGTCAGCAAAGCCAAATGTTCTCCTTATAAATTCAGCTGCACAATATTTTACAGACGTGGTAGCAGGCACCTTCTGCCAAACCTGTCTACAATGGTCAAGAGATAAAATATGACTACAGTCATTAAAATGTGATTACTTTCTCTGTGTGAGATTCACTGACTTTTGTAACAACCAGAACTGTAGCCACAGTATATACTATGAGTTGTTCAAGTATGATCTCTTGAATCCATCAACCCATTTTACCTTAGTTTCACCACCTATTTTTTAGGGGAGGCCAGGGCAAGTTACTGAGTTCTCTGACCTTTAGCTTCATTATCTGTAATGGGGTTAAGCAAAGCTATTCAATTAAGGCTCAGCTAGTAAATGTTTTTGGCTTTGCTACCCATAGGGTCTCTGTTGCAACTATTCCCCTCTGCCTTGGAGAGCAAATTCACCTACAGACAGAATGTAAATAAATGGTTGTGGCTATATGGATATGCAATTTAAATGTCATATAACTTCCCCATGTCAAAAAAGATTATTCTTTCTCTGATTATGGTTCAACCACTTAAAAAGTTGATTTGCCACACACAAATAGGTGGCAGCCCAGACAACATAATGTGATAAACCCTGATTTATATAATAGGCATAATCTTAGTAGGTCCCTTATGGTGTCCTGATGAATAAGAGAAAGAATTAAAGTTCTTAGCATTATTTTGATCTTTACAATTTTTACCCACATAAATGTTTTTATACACTAGTCATCCTGGGAGTTAGTATATATTGTTCAGCCTTAGTGTTACTCAGAATGGTTTTGTATACCTCTTGGGGAAGTGGCCTAAGAGACTGGGTTAGACTCTCCTACTTGCTGAGAATTTGGCCAGCAGGAAAGAGAAGCATGAAAGCACTAGATGAAATCAAATGACTTAGCTTTATAGCCAGCCCCTCAGTGTCACAGGGCTTGGGTAATTCTAGGTTTCAGACAGGCCAACAACAATGCTAAAGGAAATCCAATTTAGTGGGTTGAACAAGATAGCAGGGGTCACTGCCATCAAGAAGTGTTCACATCAGTAAGTCATCAATGCAAAGTATCCTCATTATGAATACACCCAAAATTAGTCCACTGAGCAGAGATTTACAGCAAGGATTCAATTCAGTGTGTTCTGACATGCTAAACTAAAAAAGGCAATATTCTACAGAGAACAGAGATTGACGTTGGCTATGACTTCATGTATATTTAGTTACTGGGGCTCAATAAGACCTCCTGCCTGCCCAGTTTGCAGTAGTAAAACTCACTACACTGGTGGAAAATATTAGTCTTGATTGGTTCAGGAGAGATTGTAGGATTTTAACATTAAGTGTATACAGGCTGAGTAGCTCACTCTCATTTGTATATATAATAAAACATTTTAATCTCTACTCACCTTTGGCAGTATGTATTATTACCATTTTATATAAATAGTAAGTGGTAGAGTCCAACACAGTCTAACTGAATCTAAAGTCCATTCTCTTTTTTGAAGAGAGATTAATTTTTTTTCTCTCAAATGCCCTTGTCAGCTCTCCCTTTCTTCAAGTTTTAATAACTTAGCAGGAAGTTGGCTAGCCCACTGAGCTGATTCAAGGAAGAACCCAACTCAGTGTTTCCAGATAAATGCAATGCTGCTTACTCAGGCTCTCCTGGACTTTTTTCATTATTTAACAAGGCATTTCCCTGGTCTTTAAACTTTCATAGTTGTGCAATCCATGGGATGTCACTTGCCTTCTCCTACTTCTCTATAAAGATGTAAAGTATTATAGAAAAAAGCTAATGAAGCATGGCTTGGTTGCATCTCCATAGGAGATGTGGAGAGTTGCTTGAGAGCATGGTTTGCTTTGCAGCTTGGATAACACCCTCTATCCCCTGATGGTGGCCCTAAGGCTGAGGGCAGGCCAATAGGCTACAATATTTGCTTCCAACAGTTAGATCTGTGCTACGTAGACCTCATTAGGCATTGGATCCCATCCAGGACTTAAAAAACAGGAATAGATTCAGAGTCTGCTTCATTGCTTGAGATCATTATGACCAGGCTTCAGGGCTCTGCCATGCTCTGCACACCCAGGGCCCCATGAAGGCTAGAATGGAGAGGAGTCATGGTTCCGGGAGGGCGTGGTCAAGCTGGACCAGGAATTGACATTCTCTGATGACCTGCCTCCAGGCAAGAAACACTTTCTAAACAGATGTGGCATTATCAGTGAAAAAAAAAAAAAAAAAGTGAATCACTAGTTTTTGAACACACACTCAACTTTTCATCAGCCATGCTAGAGGTGCAGTTGAAATTACTTTCTGACACTCTTTTTAGAAAGTTATATTTCAAAATCATTATCATTGGAAGAAGCAAAGAACATGCACCAAAAATTATAGGAATAAAATATTGACAAGTATATCAGATAGCAAATACTAATATTATTTTTCTGCATTATGTAATAGATGTGGTACTTTGTGGTTTAAGTTTTTTAATTATTCATGATTTCTATACTCATTCTTATTAAGTATGTACTTTCATATTTTTATTCATACTTTTATAACATTTTCCTCAAAGAGGAGTCCCCAAAGTAAATGTGCTTCAGGCCTCACAAAACCTTAATCCACTTGCATCCAAGGGTGAGGCATGCAGTGCTGTCTGCCTCTCTGACAACTATCGCAGATATTTAAATTTTTAGCCCATAAATCTTTCTTTCTCACTTCATGTATTGCTAGAGGTCGTATTTGTGTCAGTTGTCCATGTATTCCTTGCCTTGGTCATAAATGACTTGAAAACCAGCAATTTGAATATGCATATGGGAGCATTTGAATAGCTATGGACACAGGCAAATTATGCAATCTCTTAATATCTCTTTTTAAAAGTCTATACAGCTTGTGCTGAGCATTAAATGAAATTATACAAATAAAGGGCCTAGAATAGTTTCTGGCTTTTAGGAAATTGTTAGTGTTAGCTAATATGTTTATCAACATCTTTTTTTTTTTTTACCTGATCTATGAAAGCCAGGGATTCGTTTTTGGTGTCTCATTCATCGGATATTTACATTGGGCACCAAATTTTAACCATGGGGGTAAGTTCATGGATGAAAACAATAAAAGAAATGATAAAAAGAAGTTGCAGCTGTGTTTAACGGAGGCGGAATGTGCTTGGAGTGAGATGGAATGAGCTCGGAGTGTCATGTGGCACTAAAGGGCCCATTACCTGGCTCCAAAGGCAACACCACCCTTTCCCCAAATAAATCTGATACAGTAGCAATTTTGTGGACTGTTTGTTTATCTTTCCAAGGTGACTACTTTGACAAGGTTCATACAAACACAATTCTGTCCGTGGATGTATGAGGTTTGCTGTGCCTAAAACTAAATCAGACTCAGAACCCATGTAGAAGAACTTGGTTCTCCCCAGCTCCCTTGATTAGAAGGCAGGAGGAGTTGGTGTTCATTCAGCCTGGCACATCTCAGTGCATAAGAAAGCACAATAAGGACCGGCAGATGGACATACATGGTGTGAGAAGAAATGCAAGCTATTTTGGGTTCCTGGGAAAAACACTGCTTTACAAATTCAAGGAAGCCTTCTATATGACTTCCTTCCTGATGCTTTGTCAAAATCAACTTTGAAATATAAAAGACCAAAGAAGCCCAGGCTTGCACTGTATTCAAAGGAAGACATATTTAATTATATTTTGTTTAAAATTATATGTCTGAATTCATAGTTAGCGAGAAAAATAGATTCTTTTCAAATAATTAGATAAAACTCCCACACTTGCATTCCTAGGAGATAAGCAAGGATCTCAGTACTGATGATGATGTGCATATCATTTATTTGACTGTTTTTTTTTTCTATAAGGCTTAACTAATTGTTAGAAACATATCTCATAAAATTGAAGGAACATATCCCTTTCTTTTAGAAGTAATGGGCCTTTCAGCAGTTACGTATTTACCAAACATTTTTTTCTAGGAAATTAAAAAAATATATACAGAAACATAATTTTCATATTTTTAATGACACATGTGAATTCACACGCGCGCGCACACACACACACACACACACACACACATAAACCCAAACACACAAAAAAGAAGCAAATCCAATATTCCATTACTAAAAACACTGAAAACATTTTACTCATTGGGCAACTTTATATTCATTTTTACAAAAATAATTTTGTTTCCAAAAGCAGAGATAATTGTTTCTTTGAAATAGAGAATAATTAAAATTATAATGCACCATTTAAAATAATGTTTTCAGAATATAGTTTGGGTTTGGTATTCATAATTAAGTCTCTAGAAGCAATCTGGAAAACTTCCCCACTTATGGTAGTTTTCTAAATTGAATGGATCTGCAATTCTCTTATATGGATGACTCAACAGAGATCCCCAGGTGAGGCTCGTGCAACTAAATTTTAAAAAACACTTGTCCTAACATTTGCCAAATTTGAGCAGTTACCCCCCCCCCCCATAATTGTTTCTTTTCTCTCATAGTTTACTTTTCAGGTTTATTGAAGTGTAATTGGCAAATAAAGTAGTAAGATATTTAAAACATACAAGATGATTTGGTATATGAATATATATTGAAAAGATTCCCCCATCTGGTTAGTTAACATATCCATCCCCTCACATATTTACCTTTTGGATGTATGTGAGAACCCTAAGTTCTACTGCTTTGTACCTCTTTGGTTAAATTTATCCTTAAGTATTTTATTCTTGTTGATGCTATTGCCAATGGGCTTGTTTTCTTGATTTATCGCTCCGAGTTTGTTGTTGGTCTCACAAACACAGCCTATCCTTGTACAGTTTTGATTGCAGGTTGAGTAGCAGCCACCCTTGCAGGGAGAAACTGGGAGGTGATGTGTTTGCCTTTTTTTCTCTGTGCTGGGCCCAGGTGTATGGGGATAGGTGGGGAGGTGGACAGGTCATCTGGGGACCCCCATTCATAAGGTAGGGGCCACTAAAGCTGGGCTGTGGTATATGTGTACAAACTTCCAGGTGACTTAACTAAGTTTAATCGTTGAAACAGTCTGTAGGAGAAATCTTGGAGAGGTGGCAGTGGCTTCCAGGTCACAGGGGAGGACAGCAGCCAGCCCTGAGATGCTTGCTAGATAGAAATCTGGCCCTCAGGCAGCAGCTTTTAAAGTATGCAGATGAGCCTTTCTGGAAAGATTGGGAGTTTTTTACCACCCGCTCTGTGCTGAGCCCTGGGAGGACAGCTGTGGAGAGTGCTGTGTCCTGTAAGTACTGCTTCTTTGTTTGCTGCAGTCCTGTGTGATTTGGGGAATAAAGCCTGTTGGTTATCAGAACCACTCGAGGGACATGTGCCTTTAGGCAGCAGCCCTTAGAGCTGGGGTGCAGTTGTGTGGACAAGCTCTTTCCTTCCAGGAAGGTATTGGCAGCTTGGAGAGATGAGGAGAGGCGGCCTTTGGCTTCCCTGGGCTTGGAGCATCATGGCCAGCCCCCAAATGCCCACTAAGTTAGAAGCCAGGCTTTCCGGAGCAGTTTGCAAACTACACAGAAAAAACCCTTTCCAGGAGGACATGGTGCTTTTGCCTGTTCCCAGAGCTCTGAGCTCTGAGGGGATAGCTGTGTGTGTGTGTGTGTGTGTGTGTGTGTGTGTGTTGGGGGGGGGGTACTTGTGTACCCATTGAGAATTGCTCCTTGCCCTGGCTTGTGCAGCTCAGTTGGTTGGAGTTTTGTCCCCTACACTGAACGGTGGCAGGTCAGGACATATACCCAGGTGGCAGGTTCCATTCCTATTCCAGGTGGGTACAGAAGGCATTTTCTCTTTCTTCCTCTCTCTCAGTTAAAAAAAAGAACGAAAGGTACTACTTCAACAAATTTTTAAAAAATTGCTTCTCTATTTGCTGTAATCTTGTGGGTCCATAAACACACTACTCATTGGCCTTCAGAGCTAGGCGAGCCATTTCTCCAGTGGGAGTCTTAAAAGTTGGGATTGGGACACTTAGATTTGGAATCCAAACCCTTTGCTCCTCAGAAAGAATCTGGGAGTTCGGCCTCCCCTCTACTTTCCCCCCACTGTATGGCACTGAGATGGGGTGGGCTGTATGGCCAGAGTGTGCCCCAGCCTTTCCTACCCTATGGTGTGGTTAGATCTCCTGTGTTTGATGTGTAGGAGTTGCTCTGCTAGTTTTGAGTCCTTTAGGAGGGTGTTGTTCTGTGTGTGGCTGTGCATTTAGTGTGCCTGTGCGACGGCAGCCCAAGAGCTTCCTAAGTGGCCCTGCTGGTCAATTCTCCTCCCCTCCCCCCATATCTCATTTGACATAAAATTATATTTTTCCTTTAGAGATTAACATGCACAATTACATCACTTATTTCATGGGCATCATCCCAATAGTGTTGGAAATGAACTACAAGACAGGCACAATCTTCTAAGAAATAGATACATGAAAATTATTTCAACAAATATGTTCAAAGCCCTCTTTCTTATAAAATGTTTTCCAGAACATTTGGCTGTTTCTTGTATTGGCTCTGTTGTGTATAAACTGCTCTCTTTAAAATCATACTTACGGAAAATTTAAAAAGTCAAAATGATTTGGGTAAGGAGAATTATATATTGGCATGGGTATGAGATGTTGTGCTGAGTCGCATGAAATATGGAGGCAAGATGTTTGTTTTGAACTTCATCTGCCATTGTTAGACGTAAAAACTCCATGTTTAAGTCCATTACAGTTGCATCCCATGATCAGCTAAGAAAAAGCATATGTCCTCTCAATGTTGCCAACATGCGCTCTCAGGGGCTCATACTGACCTTCTGGAGCCCAAGGTAGAGTCCCCAACCCTGGAACCCACATAAGGCAGGAGATAGAGAGCTGGTGGGGGATACAGTGCTAAGTGTGTCTTGGGGCAGGTGTCTTTATTGTAACCTTGATTCAGTGGGCTTAGTTCACTGGACTGAAAATATCTCCTCCTCTGCCTGGCCCCAGTTTCCTAATCTCTGATTTTCCCTTTTAATCTCAATTTCTTAGCCCTGACCTAACTGACCATTTATGCTACCCAAGCACCATGTCCTGTTCCCTATGTATAATTCACTTCTAGGTGATATAAAAACAAGGTAAATCAATCAGATGCTCAGCAAGGTCATTTGCTTAGATTTAGGTAATTTGCTGTGTGGGATTTTGATTTGCTGGCTATAGTTGCCAGATCAGGCCTGAGAGAAAGGACCTGATGAAGTTTCAGTCCCCATTTAGCCCCTTGCAAGCTACAGTTGGATTCGTGAGCATCTGCCAAGTCAGCTGTCAGCTTTATATGAGGGCTAATCAGGCCCTTAACCTTTGTTTCTTAATGAGATTCCAACAAGCCTGAGTCATAGCCCTCTGAGATAAACACGTGTTCCCTATTGATGATAGGTTATCAGAGTGAGCATGGCAAATGCGTGGCCCTCCAGTCTTCATTTTTCTGTGAAGCCTGTAGGAAAGACTAGAAAGTAATCTCAAAATTTATTCTGAGCCCAACATAGACTCATAGGTCTTCCTAACTATCCCCTATAGCAAATTACTACAAATATATTAGAAGAAGGAAAAATCTTAAAACTTAACCTATTTTCCACTTGAAGTACATTTTATCCAAAGACCTCTTTAAAGAACTTACAGACCCTTCTCACCAGGTATTGAAAAATGCCATAGGAATTAGAGAAGTTGGGTGAGGATAGAAGGGTAAACTTTTAATTTAAAAAGTTATGTCATTTTAGGCAATTCAATGATTGAAAGGCTCTCAATATGAATCAGAAAATTAATGCTCTTTTAAGATATGTCAGGAGTCAGGATGATTCCTTTCTCTGAGATTGAGTTTTGTATGATTTTTTAAAAGCATAAAGAAAGGGAAAATGTCAGGGAAATTAGAGATGCAGAATTGCCAAAAGGAATAGCCTGTCCTTTAATTCCCTGTTAAGTATGATCCTAAACAGTCATTCTATCTTAGCAGTGCTTCCAAATTGCATCTGAACTGAGATTCGTTACTTGTCCAGTAAATTCTGAACTTGTGGCTCATGGTGTTCTTACAATAATTGGGGATGGGGACACAGAAAAGTGCTTGGACCGTGTAGCCACTGCAAGGTGTGACTTGTGGAGCCAGTGGTCTCTCTTTCTGAAGTGTGAATTATTTTTTAAAATATGTTTTTATTGATTTCAGAGAGAGGAAGGGAGAGGGAGAGAGAAATAGAAACATCAATAATGAGAGAGATTCATTGATGGGGATTGAGCCTGCAACCCGGGCATGTGCCCTGAGTGGGAATGGAATAGTGTTCTTCTGGTTCATGGGTCGATGCTGCAACCACTGAGCCATGCCTACTGAACTCTAAAGTGAATTTGTCCCGATTGCGTCCATTACCATCATGTGGTAGATTCTGTGGATCCTTGGTGATTTTCAGTAATAACTTTTGAGTTATGTCATGGAAGAGCAAGTTACCTTCAAATTCCTGATAAACATAATTAGCCAAGCAAATACAACTTGTTTTTAGAAGCAGAGAGAAATTTGTAAGAGTAGAACTGTAGACTTATATTTTTATTTCCATTGTTTTATATGCTGCCTGTGTTTTGAAAAGGGGTATTAACAGAGTTTTTATTTGTTTAAAAACAAAACTCATCATCTGTAATTCCTTCACATCCTATGAGAAGGAAAGATAATGGCAAGACAGAGAGAGGTCTTAGCCCTCAAAGAGGTTTTATGTGGCTCTCCTATAACAAATGTCTTTCTCACTAGTTCTTTGTCCTTTCAGGTTCTCTTTCTGCTAACTTACTTCCTTTTAGCTTTTAATGAATTCTCTTTTAAGGAAAATCCCAAAGCTTGTATGGAAGCTTTCCATGTTGCCTGGTTTATGGCGAAGTTAGGATATCAAGTCCTTAAGTGCCAGACAAGAAGCTTAAGTTACTGAAGGACACTAGTTGTCACTCAGTCTTGGTGTTCACTGTGGTCAGTTTGGGAAAGAGTCGTCTATTGGTGAATCAATAGAGGAAAACGAAATCTGTGACTGAAATTTGATTTGAGGACCATCGGATTGCCACCAGTGGTAGTCTCTGAAGTAGTAATATATTTAGATTTTGTAAGTTTAGATTTGAATTTTGGTTCTTCCAATTATTAGCTATGAGACTTTATTCATGAACAAATCCCTTATTTCCCCAAGTTTCAAGGAAACAATTTTATTTGACACAACTGACTCTCTATGAGGTTGTTAGATAATTGTGTGTGTGTGTGAGAGAGTGGGGAGGAAGGAGAGAAAACATACCATGAACCACAAAGTTATATAAAAATGAAATATCATAAATATTTAATCAAAAATGTATATCAGGTGTTTAGTGTACATAAATTACTACAAGTTATGATGTCATCATAAGACATGATCATATATAGAAGATACAGTTCATATTATCATGGAAATAATACCTGTTTGAAGAAATAAAACTGCTCTACAGAAATCATCTATAAAAATGCAAAAAATATTATTTTAAGTATAACTGAGGTGCTGCATTTTTCACTGGAGTAGAAAACAGATTGTACTTATTTTCATATCAAATAATAAGAGCTCTAAGAAGAAATACTTTTCGCTCCTGGGTTTGGCTCAGTCCTTATAGCAACTCTTTTATTCATATCCACAGCCTCTTATCCTAAACATTGACTCATGCCAAGTAAATGGGTTGGCAGGAGTAACCCCAGCATCTATCGCAGCGCACAGATCGAAGCTAACACCACACCTAAGCCAAAGGTCTTTAAGAAAAAACAGACATAGTGATTAATTTGCTTTATTTTGAGGTAATAGCTGGAAAGTGAATTCTGGTGTAACTTCCAAAATTTAGGATTTGATATTTCTGCCACAAGAAAGATATACTGCCAACAACTTTTAAATAGCTTTTTTCTTAGATAAAAAACAAATAAGAAAATTTGCATTCTTAAAATTTCCCAATAATGATCAAGTACTGAGATATTCAAGAAAGGAGAGTAATGTTTACCAGAAAAAAATAATCTTGCAGGAAGTTGGGACTGTGGATTAGCAGGTGCCTAGCTGATTTGCTAAGAAACCATTTAGGCAGTAAGACAAATTCATGCCTGCAGGTCATGTGTTTGGAATTTTTCAGCATTTCTCTGGATTCAGTATCATAGAATAAGGCATATATCAAATGGGGGGTGAGGGGGAAGAGGAACCAAACAAAACAAAACAATTTATTTGAAATAAGTGCAGCACTAATGTTTGCCTTACACCTTTAATAATTGCCTGCCAATACATTTCAGAGACTATATATTTGAAATACCAGTTTTGCTTGGATTGTACTTATATCAACATTTCACTCAGAATAAAAAAGCCCTCAAAATGATGTTCAACTACAATGGCCTTGAATATAACAATAGCCTTAAATTTGAATATAAGGAATTTTAAGTATGGGCCCACCATTTGGATACTCCACAGGTTCACAGAGGAAGGACACAAATCTGTCATTTAGGTGTGGCCTTGAATAATCTTTGTTTTGTCAAAGCCCCTCATTCTGCTATAGTGAGTCTGAATAGGGCCAAAGACATTACTGTTGCTAAAAGAAATGGCACTTGCTCCCAGTGTGGTGCCTCAGAGTCACACTGAGATAATGATTGAGCACTGATTCTGCAGCGGCCTCTGGAATTAGTTTCTGTGAATCTGCCTACAGATGCAACACCATGCAACCCATACATCTTAAATGTGGGAATGAAGTAGAATAAATTGCTATATAATTTCATATGTAGATCTAAATAATACATGCTAATACCAAATCCAAAGTCACTTTAAAATAAAAGATGTCCCCTAAATATCTATATGTATATAAGCCTAAGTGACCATTATGACCAGTCAGCTGGTCACTATGACGTTCACTGACCACAAGGGGGAAGATGTTCAATGCAGGAGCTGGCCCCTGGTGGTCAGTGCACTCCCACAGCCAACCTCCCATGGCTGGCCAACCTCCTGTGGTCCCTCCCCCTGGCCACCCAGTCCCAATTGGCCCTGATCACCAGCCAGGCTGAGGGACCCCACCCATGCATGAATTCGTGCTCTGGGCCTCTAGTAATTCATAATACATACCAGTACACTATTCTTCTTTATATGACCTGCCAGAGGAATACAGACTGGGGTGAACAACAAAAAATAATACTGAACTGTTTCAAGATTTCTTTAAAATTGAATAAAGGAGATTGACTTTGAGGATTGAATCTATAACCCACTTGGTAAATAACTCATGCTTAGCATCTCCTGAGTATATTCTTGACACCTTATTTAACATGTTTAACTGAGAATTACCAAGACCACCTAAATTACCACATTTATTATAAATTTTTCCTTTTTATATTTTGAATGCAGACCTTGAAAAAAAAAAGCAAGGTAAACTGGCTATAGGTTCATGTATAATTTTCAGCTTTGAAATGTTACTACTGTTTCCAGGAGCAGTTTCTTTAGGCAAAATATCACAGCATTGAATTAAATAAGCAGTTTAAAGGGTTACTAGGCACATTATCTAACGTGTCATTTCTGCCCCTTCTCAATAATTCCAAATCTTTTCTGCTTTGGTTATCCCCAGTGAGGCAGGGTAGGGAGAGCTTTTCTGCTTGCTCCTCCTGCATTTGGTGAGGGTAGTTTGTCACTCTTCCTGGATAATATGATTACAGAGGTGCTGGAAATATCTGCCAGTCTGTCATTTGTATCTGATCCCATCAACCATTACTGAGCATTACCTCCACCCTAATCTGTGTACTCATCAGATTCAGTCAAAAGCAATATGCCAAAAAACTCAGATGGAAGGGGGTAGATATTGAGCCCTTTCCTATAAAGAAATTTCCAACTAATGGAGAAAAAGCCTCTAAGCAGTTGTGTACTCATTCCGCACTTATTGACAATCAAGAGGGTTAAGAGAGATGCTTGGAGTTCAGAGATCATCTCTTTGAAGAGTGGAATCGTTAGACAACATAACTGGCCAAGCAGAAATATTATGAATTGAATTATGACCCTCCTAGAAAAATGTATATTGAAGTCCTAATCTCCCGGTACCTCAGAATGTGACCTTGTTTGGAAATAGAGTCCTTACAGAGATAATCAAGTTACAATGAAAGTCTCAGGGTGAGCCTTATTGCAATATGTCTGGTGTCCCATGAGAAGGAAAAATTTGGCACAGAGACTGGCATGTGCAGAAGGAAGAGATAGGGAGAAAAAAGGAGGCTGCCCTGTGAAGATGGATGTGGAGATTGAAGTTCCATCATAAGCCAGGGAACATGAGGATTGGTGGGTACCACCAAAGGTTAGGAGGAGAGAAGACAGGGTTCTCCCCTATAGGCTGCCAGAGGCTCAAATATCTGTTGACACCTTGATTTGGAATTCTTGTCTCCAGGACTGTGATACAATACATTTCTGTTATTTTAAGCGTCCATAGGGTTGGTGGTTTGTTACAGCAGCCCTAGAAAACTAACACAATGAGGGAAAATTGTTACACATGAAATAAAAGGAAAGGATTATGAAAAATAAAGTATTTCTCAGATGACTAATTATTAAAATAGTTTTTTTATTGTCCATCAGTGTATTACTTCCTTCCTACAGATACTTTAGAAAGTAAAGTTAAAATTAAAAATAAATCTATAAATTATATACAATCTTTGCCATGTCTGCAAATTTCCTTTTAGTTTCTGATGTATTTTTTAAGGTGTATATTCATACACCTGCCCATTTTTAAATCAGATATTTTTTCTGCTATTAAGTTGTATGAGTTTTTTATATATTTTGGATAGTAATCCCTTACCAGATATATGATTTACAGGTATTTTTTTCCCATTTAGTAGATTGCCCTTTCATTTTATCGATGGTTTCCTTTGCTGTGCAGATGCTTTTTAGTTTGATGTAGTCCCACTTTCAATAGCATATCTTTTAAAATCTATAACAGAAGTAGAAGTAGAAAAGCCATTCTATAACTGGACCAAATGAATCACTGGATGGTGGCAGACAATCAAATCAGATTAAATCAAAAGCAATATGAAAAAAAAAAAAAAACTCCTGATGGAAGTGAGTAGACATTGAGCAGGGGAAGTGGCTGGTGTTAGGAAAGTATTCCAAGCTAGGATGTGATTCATATGTTAAGAAAGTCTATGAATCAACAAGACAAGAATCTTGGTGGATGGGATGCCCAAGAAAGCATGTGACTCTCCTCTCTTTCCTCAGTTTAAGGCCAAGTAGTCATCTTTGTGATCATGTAAAAGCAAAGAGAGTTAGCATATGGACCAGAGAGGCATGGCAATACTTTAAATAGCTGGAGATATTCAGGGAAAATGAAAAATTCTATGACCAGAAAAGTAGCTCCTGATTAAATTCTTCCTACAACATCCTGCCCCTCATCATAACACACAGCAAAATGAGTATACAAGGAAAAATCTCCAGTCATGTAAGAAAGAATTCCATGGAAAGGAGGTATGAATCTCAAGGAAAGGAACTAACACCTAATGGAATGGTATGGCTTGAATTTAAAGAATAAGACTTTAAGATAGAAAAAATTATTAACCTCAAAGTGATGAAGAGAAAAGGCCACACACACAAAAAAGAGCCAATAAAAAACCTTAGACATGAATTTGTTAAATAAAATCCATCAGATAGAATGGGTAACAGAATAGACTCAAATGAAGAGTGATTACTGAAGGATGTATTCCACCTGATTTAACCTCTGAAAGACATTACAGAAAACAGGTATAATTTTTTTTTCTGGAATGTTTGGTGAACTTTACTTGTGAACCCCTCTGTGCCTGGTGCTTTGAGTCTTGGAAGGCTTTTAATTATTAATTCTGTTTCTTCAATAAACATAGATCTATTCAGCTTATCTACTTTCTTCTCTGTGAGTTTTGGTGTATTGTATCTCATGAGAAATTGGTTCATTTCAACTTGGATATGAAATTTTGTAGACACAGACTTGTTCATAGTACTTATTATCCCTTTACTTACTGTTCATGAGGTTTGTAGAGATATAACTCTGTTTTATATCTAAGTAATTTGTGTCCTCCTTCTTTTATTTTTCACTTAGCATGGCTAGTGACTTATCAATTTTATTGATCTTTAAAAAGAGCCAGCTTTTAGTTTCATTGATTTTCTCTATTAATTTCCGGTTTTCAATTTCATTAATTTCTGCTATAATTATTATTCCTTTTTTATGTAAGTTGGAATTATTTGCTCTAAATTTTCTAGTTTTCTAAGGTGGAAATTTAGATAATTGATTTTAGGTCTCTTCTTTTCTAACATGTGTGTTTAATGCTATAAGTTTCCCTGTAAGCACTATTTTTGCTGCATCCCACACATTTTGATAATGTGTTTTAATTTATTTCAAAATATTTTAAAATTCCTCTTTAGATTCATCTTTGATCCATGTTTTATTTAGAAGTGTGTGATTTAATCTTGAAGTATTGGAGGATTTTCCTGTTATCTTTCTATTACTAATACCCAGTATAGTTCTGTTGTGGTGTAAAGCAGATGTTGCATCATTTATATTCTTTAACAATTTTAAGGTGTGTTTTATGGCCCAGCAGGTGGTCTATTTTGGTGAATGTTCCATGTGAACTTGAGAATAATATGTAACCTGCTGTTGTTTGATAAAGTAGTCTACAGATATCAATCATAGCCGGTTGATCAATGGTGTCACTGAGTTCAGCTATGTCTTTATTGATTTTCTCCCTATAGAAACCCTATTTCTGAGAGCGGAGTGTTGAAGTCTCCAACTACGACAGTTGATTTATTTGTTTCTCTGTAGAGTTCTATTAGTTTTTGACTCGTGTAAAACTGTGTGTGAGTGCACGTACATTAATAATTGTTATTTCTTGGAGAATTGACTCCTTTATCACTATGTATACAATGCTTTTCTATATCCCTGATAATTTTCCTTGCTTTTAAATCTCTTTTAAATTAATGTAGCTATTTCTCCTTTTTTTAAAATTAGTGTTAACATGGTATATTTTTCTCCACGCATTTACTTTTAATCCATATGTGTCTTTATATTTAAAGGGAGTCTCTAGTAGAAAACATAGTTTGTTTGTGGATTTTGATTTGTTCTAACAATAAATTGATGCCTTTATCATTGGTAATCAAAGTGGTTATTGATATAGTTGGTTAATATCTATCATATGTATTACTGTTTTCTGTTTTTTGTCCTTGTTCTTTTTCCTCAATTTTGTCTTCTACCTTTTTTGCTCACTTCTGTGGTTTTTATTTAGGGATTTATATATTTTTTTCTTTGAATATAAATTATATGTGTTTTAATAATTTTTGTAGTATTTGCCCTAGAGTTTGCAATAAAAAATAATCCTAATGTTTTTCTACCATCATGTGCATCATTGCTGTCATTCATTAAACTTATGTCTATGTATATGTAAATATGTTTTATCCATAAGCATACAAAATCAAATACATTTTGCTATTTTTTGAAGAGCTCTTATCTTTTAGATCAGAAAAATAAGAAAAATAAATATTGTTTATCTTCACCAATTTCTTTTATTAATATTATTTATTTAGCTCCCAGTTAATCAATTTTCTCTTAAGAATTTATTTTAATATTAGTTGCATGGTAGTTCTACTGGCAACATATTTCCTCTCATTTTGTTTGAGAAAGTCTTTTACTCTTTCATTTTGAAGGGTAATTTTGCAAAGTATAGAATTCTAAGTTTGTTTAAATAGGTCACTTCTCTCTTTTCTTGCATACATGGTTTCTGAGGAGAAACCAGCATAATTCTTATCTTTGTTCCTTGATAGAAATTTTCCCCCCTCCAGCTTTTCAGGTTTTTATTTATCTCTGATTTTTCTCTAATTTATAATAGACTAGTGGCCCGGTGCATGAAATTCGAGGGGTAGTGGGGGGTGTGCCCCTTAGCCTGGCCTGCATCCTCTCTAATCTGGGACCCCTGTGGGATCAGGCTTAAACTGGCAGTCGGACAACCTCCTCGCAATCCGTGACTATTGGCTCCTAACTGCTCACCTGCCTGCCTGCTTGATCTCCCCTAACCACTCTGCCTGCTGGCCTACTTGACCCCAACTGCACCCCCCCTGCCAACCTGATCACCCCCAACTGCCCTCCCCTCCTGGCCTAATCACCCATAATGGCCTCTGCCTTGGCCCCACCACCATGGCTTTGTCCGGAAGGACATCTGGAATGTCTCATGGTCTAATTAGCATATTATCCTTTTATTAATATAGATAGGATATGGCATACTGCCATAACTATAACATATCTACCAATATTACCTATGATAATATATACTTCATGAGATAGGAAGGCATCTAATACATTATATTGTATATGTTGTAAGTAGTAGGAAATACAGTATTTGTAGCAATAATATATACCCTGTGACTTCCCTTCCTGATCTGGGAATGGTTCCCAGGTCTTTGAACATTTCCTGGCCCCTAATGTATTTTTTTTTTTTTGCCATTCAGTGTAACTTTATTTACTGTTTATTGCACATAATTTGAGGTCTTTAATTTCTAACCACCAAAGATTCAAAGGACTATTTTTTCCATGAATTTTAACATTAACATTAGTGAATTCATGTATTCATGTGTTTTTATTGTAAACATCTGAATTATTCACATTGTCATAGATCCTGAACTCATAAGCATGGACCATGCAAAGGCTGGCAGCAACCAGTAAGCCACTCTGCAAGCAAACTGACACTCTGTACAAGGAGAAAAGTCATAGCATAACATTTAATGTCTGACTTTAATTCATATACTGTCGGGAACTCAACTGCTTGGTTGGTGATGGGGTTGATTATTGGGAGGATTATTCCTGAAATAATTAAGGAAAGGGGGGCTCAATCTTTCTTCTTGGTTGCTTGCTCCTCCCCAGCACCTTCATCTCTTTGGGCAGCTTCTTCTAGGGCAGCTTTCCTTCACTTTCTCCTCAGCTTCTTGGGCCCTGTGGAGAGGAGGAACAGGCGCGAGGGGCGCAGCTGCCCGGGACAAGTTCCCATCCCTCTGCGGACCCTACGGAGCAGCAGAACAGGCCTACCCCTACTGTCCCTTGTGTCCCCATCCCTTCACGGGCCCCATGGGGCTACAGAACAGTCCCACCCCTTGAGTTTCCATCCCTCTGCGTGCCCTGTGGAGCAGTGGAACAGGCACAAGGAGCATAAGGGGTGACTCCGCTCCTCACCATGTGTGTGCCTCGGCCTCGCCCCCCCGCTCCTGATTGGCTGGTAGCATAGCGAAGGTACAGTCAAATTAGTATATTACTCTTTTATTAGATAGGATATGCTGAAACATAGTTTTGTTGGAATTTATTCTGTCTGGTGTTTGCGGTGCTTTTGAAATCTGTAGTTTGATTTCTGAGATTAATTTGGGCAAATTCCCAGTAGTTATTGTTTATTGATTCAAATATTTCTCCTCTTTTTTTTTCTCTCTTCCTCCTTTGGTATTCTCATTGTGCATATTTTACAGCTTTTGTAGTATTCTCCATGGTCCTTGGATTTTCTGTTCTGTTTCTTCAGTCTTTGTTTTCTTTGCTTTTCAATTTTCTAGGATTCTACTGATATATCCTGTAGGTCAGAGACTTATTCCTTAACAATATCTAGTCTTCTAGTAAACCCATCATAGGCATTCATCACTTCTGTTACAATTTTTATATCTCTAGAATTTTTTTATTCTTTCTTAGCATTTTCATCTCTATTTACATTGCTCATCTGTTCTTGCATGATGTATACTTTATTCATTGGAGCCCTTAGCATATATGTCATAATTGTTTAAAGTCTTGGTCTGATAATCCCTTCATGTCTGGTTCTGATGCCTGCTCTCTCTCTTCAAACTGTTTTCGGTGTTTTGTTTTGTTTATGGTGTTTGTGTGGTTTATTTGCTGTTGTTGTTGTTGTTTTATTTTTTTTTTGCTATTGATAAACCTTGCATTAATTTTTTTTTGTAGAGTACATAATGTAAGGTAAAAGGAATTACTATAAATAGCTCTTTAGTAATGTTGTGTTGAGGTATAGGGGATTCTGTAGGACTACTGTTCCAGTCCTGTAATCAGGTCCCAGCGTTTTCCTTTTAAAATATACATTTATTTATTTCAGGGAGGAAGGAAGAGGGAGAGAGAAATAGAAACATCAATGATGAGAGAGAATCAGGGATCAGCTGCCTTCTGCATGCCCCCTAATGGGGATTGAGCCTGCAATTCAGCATGTGCCCTGACTGGGAATCGAACCATAACCTCCTGATTTATAGGTTGATGCTCAACCACTCAACAACACCAGCCTGGCTGGTTCCAGTCTTTGATTAAGTCTGTATTTCTGGACCATGAATGTCCCAGTGTTTGTTAGTTTTCAGCTCCCACCTTAGTGAGACAGGATGGCCAGAGGGTACTGGAGTTGGTTATTTCCCTACTCCCACTTGGAAGTCTTGAGCAGGTTAGGGTTGGGTATTTTCCTTCCTCAGAACAGTTAGGTTTTGATAACCCAGCAGGTTAGGCTTTTTGTTAACTGGTTTTCCATGATAAGATAAGAAGAACAGAGTGCTGTCTGTATTTCTCATTGACTCCTGGCCCTTTTCACTGCTGGAAGCCTGAGGGGATTTTTCTTGATATTGACTGTGGGAATCTGTGTGAGCTACTGGAAGTAAATCTCACAATATTGTGGGAATCCTCCCATGATTGGTTTTCCCTGAAGGTTTTGCCTCTAACAATTTACCAATTGTAATTCAGGTTTTCCTACCCTGACACAGTTCCCAGGGTCTCTGCTCTGGTAAGCCATGACTCCCTGTGTTTGCCTATCTCTCTAATCTTGCAGGCACAGTTTGCCCTGTGTCCTCCCCAGTCTGTTTTATGACTCCAAGAAGAGATAATGATTTTCCAGTCTGTTCAGCATCTACTTATTTTTAGGATGGAGGGGTGACTTCCAAGTTCCTTACATGAAGAGTTGAAAACCAGTTATAGCTATGTTTAGTATTTTTTTTAACTTGCATACTAGCATTGAGATCATTTATGCATCACCATTACAGTATTAGGTGAATTCTGACTTTGACTACATATTTATCTTTACTGGTGAGTTTTATACATTTATGTGTTTCTCTTTGTATCTTAGTATCCTTTCAGCCAGAAGAACTCTCTTAGCATTTCTGTAAGACAAACATGTTGGTGATGTACTCCCTCTGCTTCTGTTTGTTTGGGAAAGTATCTCTCTATTGCTTCTGAAGAAGTGTTTTGAAAAACTATATTAAGAATAAGTACACGGCTGTAAACTAGAAGGAATGCTTACCATTTGCAACATCATGGATGGACTTGGAGAGTATTATGTAAGCAAAATAAGCCAGGCAGAGAAAGACAAGTATCACATGATCTCACTCATATGTGGAATTTAGTGAACAAAATACACTGATGAACAAAATAGATTCAGAGACACAGAAACATGGAACAGACTGTCAAATTTCAGAGGGAAGGCAGGAATGGGGGAATGGGTGGTGAGAGATTAAACAGGGAATTTATATGCATATATGCACAGCCCATGGATGCAGAAAATAGTGTGGTAAAGGCCTGGGAGAGGCGTGTGTGCATGGAGGGGGTCAATGAGATAAAAAGCAAAGGGGACATCTATAATACATTCATCAATAAAGATAAATTTAACAATAACAAAAAGTAAATAAGGTTCAACTTTTGATCTAGTTTATTCACAGGATGCTATAGGAACCAGCATCATAATGATTGGTGGTGGTGTGTGTGTGTGTATGTGCAAAAATTATATGTGTATATATATATAAATATATATCCTATATAATTACATATACATATATAAATTATATATATATATAAATTATATATATATCCTATCTAATAAAAGAGTAATATGCAAATTAGACTCTACCTTCACCACACCCACAAGCCACGCCCACACCCATGCCTTCCAGCCAATCAGGAGCAGATTATGCATATAAACCCCAACCAAGATGGCTGCCACCACTGAGAGCAGGAGGAAGGCTTGGGTTTCACCCGCAACAGTGGAGGCCAAGCTTTCTGCCTGCCATTGCCTGCCAAGCCTCCACTCAATGTTACAAAGTTTCAATTATAAAAGATACAGAAATGGGGGCAGCCACTGAGCTAGAGAGAACAGAGGCTTGGGTTTCCCTGGCAATGGAGGAAGCCAAGCTTTCCATCTGCCATTGCTGGCCTAGGCCTCTACTCTAGGCTACAATTTTTCAAACAGAAATAATTGCCACCATTGAGCAAGCAGAAGGCTGGGCTCCACTCCAGGCTACAAAGTTTCAATTGTAGACATAGATTGATCCCAGGTCCCAGGGCCTCTGCTTGGGTCAATGGGGGGGCGTGGCCAGCCTGCAAGGCAGGGGAGCAGTTAGACATCAATTAGGCTGGCAGGGTAGTGGTTAGCAGGTGATCAGGCTGGCAGGCAGAAGCCGTTAGGCGCAATCAGGGAGGCAGGCAGGTGAGTAGTTTGGAGCCAGCAGTCCTAGATTTTGAGAAGGATGTCCAACTGCCCATTTAGGCCCAATTCCAGTAGGATCGGGCCTAAATGGGCAGTCGGACATCTCTCAAGGGGTCCCAGATTGGAGAGGGTTCAGGCTGGGCTAAGGGACATCCCCTCCTCCCCTCTGTGCACGAATTTGGTGCACCAGGACTCATATATATGAGCTGATTCTTGTTATTTATGGTAGTTATGTTAATGAAATGCAATTTTCATTATACAGGTTAGTTTATGAATGTCCTTGTAAAGCAAGCTAGTCTCATGACTGCTGAAAATCTGCTGTTCCACATGACCCTTTTTCTGTGCAATAATTACCAAGTATTTTTTAATTGTCTTGCCTGCCAGTGTAACATTTCTCATGCAGTTATCACCTTTTGAAATGTGTGAGCCAGTTAGCACTAGCTGAGAAGCATTTAACATTTTCTTGACTCTGGGTAATGTGATCATAAATTTCCTTGGCTTTTAGCATCACACATGCCGACCCATATGCATTTTCTTAATCCTTAATTATCTCATGAATTCACAAATTGGACCATATTTCCATCTTTTCTATAGTTGCATTATATACTATAGATGTTACTTTAGTACTTTCCAAAACAGCCTTATACACAAAACAGGAAATCACCTCTTCCTTTTTCTGGATGTACTATATTCTCAGTTCATTAACACTGAACTCATAGCTAATATCACTATAACTCATGCCTGAACAAAGCTTATGTAACATCACCATTTCTGCATAAGGCATATCACAGCCTTCTTGTGCTTAGGAACACACAGTATTACTTCAACCATTCAATGGTTAAAGACATTTTAAACAAGTAAATCACTCCCAAAAATGTACACAAATGCAAAAACATGACACTTACATAGACTGTGAAAAGAATACTTGTTTTGGTATGAGAGCTCATCTGGGAATAGGTGTGTTGAGCAACTCAGTTTTTGACATCCTGTACTTCTATCTGAATAACTACAAAAGTTTGGGGAGTATTAATTTTAGGGTTGCATTTAAATTTTAGGGAATAAGCAAGTTCATGAAAAGTGAAATCCACAAATAAGGAGGATTGATTATGCGTTTGTAATGCTGATAGATAGCTGGCTACCTAGATAGGTAGGACGGATATGCATTCACACTCAGGGAATCAAGGAAAGAGTTGAACCATGAGGCTGAGGAAAGAACATGACCCGGCCCATGGAATCTAGTTAGGGAGGGAATCGCACAAAGTCTCATCAGGAAGTAACCACAAGCATGAATCAGACCCATTGGTTTCAGTGCCATTCTTTTTGAGATTTAAATTTTAAGAAAAGAGCCTGATTGGTCTTGTTAACTCATATTACACTCCTCTGGTCAGGCAGGAACTGGGTGCATAGATTGACCCATCGAGACTGTACGTGATAGCCCTGGCTGCGTGACTCAGTTGTCTGGTTTTGCAAGGCTGCGGTCAATGGTGTCATTCTGGAGCTTAAACACAACTGAACGGTGTTATCTCTAGTCTGACTGAAACTCTATATCTCTGTGGTCAACAGCCTTGAGACTTTGCTCCTAAGATTAGTTGTTGCTGATCAGAATCCCATTGTCCTGAGGGCTTACTGATTAAGGAAATGGATGTGCAAGAGAGAAGGAGGCAGGTGAGTCAGGGTGCTGGATGAAGCCAGTTTAAATCAACAGGAAAGGAAGAAGAAAAGGTCATATTAAAGAAATGAAGTTTCTACGAGGTTACAGAAATCAAATTCAGAGCTGTGACATGATTCATCCAAACAGCTAATCAAGTAAACAGTGATTGTTACCTCCAATAGTCACACTCAGGCCAGTTTAGCTCTGGCTGCTAACTACCATGCTATTTGTACAACAAACTTCTCTTAAGCTTCTGCTACACACCATGAAAGAGGTAAATCACACGTACTGCACTCATAACCTGTGAGAGGCAAAGCACTCAGGTTTAAATGTGACATTTCTAGAGACCTTGACTGTAGCTACTCCTCGGCACACCCCATTGCCATGTAGATGTCCATGTGTAACTTCACCAAAACTTCATTTCAAAATATGAGCTTTTTCCCTTTCTTTTCTATCCTTTTGATTCAAACTGGCCTCATACAGCACCCGACTCACCTTCATTCTTGCACGTCCACCCCCTTAATCATTAAGCCCTCAGAACAATGAGGTTCTGATCAGCATCAAATCATCTTAGGAACAAAAACTTGGGTTTGTCGACCCCAGAGATAGAGTGCCAGTCAAACTAGAGATAGCATCTAGGCCTCAGTTGTGTTTCAGCTCCAAAATGACCTACCTCGTTGACCATATTGTTGTGAAAGCAGACAAAGGGACAGCATGGCTAACATCAGGACCCTATGCACTGATCAAATACTCACTACCCTAGTGCCTATAAGTCAATAGAATCCATGACCCTAACTCCCTTAGTCATGGTGGTTAATAATTTTTCCCTGTATAGCTCAACTTCTAGAAGCCATCCTATCTCAGCTGTGACTCTGGGTGTGGTACCACTTCCTAAACTAGTAAGCCCTTTCTTTGTTGCAAGCTCCTATTTGTTTCTATTAGGCTTTGCTGCACACAGTCATATGGATCCCCTTTAGTTCAGTAACATTTCCTCATGTGTAAAATGAGACTAAGAAGACCTATTTCTCAGAGTTGAAATAAGATGGTATTAAAAAGCCTGAGGTTCTCATTTCTATTTAGTTAACTACTGTCATTTTGGCACCTAAAATGTGCTTCATACATTGCTGATGTTCAACATATAATAGTTGAATGAATTAAGTTAGCTAATGTTTGCTGGAATATTATAAGACCTTTAAGTACATAGTTTATTTTTTAGAACCATTCCTTATGGTAAGAGTTATTATTATCATTATTTTGTGATGAGAAAGTGAGGCAAAGATAAATTAGTCTGTCAAAGATAGTCTGCTAAAGTGGAATAAAAATTCTTAGGCATCTAGTTTTGGTGGTTAATATTCCTAATCTTTCTACCATACTACATCAGTAAAATATGTAAATTTCTGAAACATAGTAAGTACTTAATAAAGGATCACACTTATTAGTATATGAGAGTTATTGAAACTATAATTTCTAATTCAATTAGGCTATCATGTCCATTTAATATAAGGGGCCCAAATAATTCTATTTTAAACTTTTTATTTTATTTTTGTAATGATGGGCTAAAGAAAGTCTTGATTCATATGAAGACCATTTTTACTCTTAAGAAAAGGTGATCAATTCCAATATATTTAATAGATTTATGTGAACCAAGTCAATATTTTAAAGTTGTAAGTCATAAAATCAAATGCTGTGTCTATTATTTTTTAAATAGAGAAAACAAATTCTATTTTGCACATAAAATAAATGAACGTATTCATTGAATCACATTGTAAATATTTTCTTTACTGTGGATATGGCCATTGAAGATTTTGTTGTCACAGGGCTAAACCTATCCAAGGTTTTATTGTTGAAGTGACAAGTATTCTCACCTCCACTTCCACCACTGAGTTTGAAAATTCATGATCTAATGTTTGCTATTTGTCCTGGAGGAATAAAGTGAAAGAAAAAATGAATATGTGAAGATATTTTAATGATTCCAAAGAAGTGCCACCAAATGCAGCTTCATTTTCTATGGGTTAAATTGAGAGCCTAATCTAAAAGGGAACAAAGGATAAAGATTGCTATTGGCAGCTTATACCCAAGGTAACAATTCCTATGATCTCCCAGTTTCCCAGATGGAGAGTGCTTTCCCCAAACCCTGGGCTGCATATAAAGAACTCAACTATAAATTACAATTCCCAGCTTTCTAGAGCTAAATATGGCCATGCAACTAGCTGAGGAGGCAGTGAGATCTGAGTTAAACTTGAATGTGCAATTTCTGCTTCAAAAGCTTACAAAGTGCAGGGGTCTTTCACCCCATGTCATTCTCTCAGGCTAGGATGTAAATGAGAAGATGAGTCAGATTGGGTTGTGAAGAAACAGATTCATAGCCTTGGTAATGACAGACTAGCAGGTTTCAAGTTACATGGGTTCCTGAAAAACCTTACCTGCTTCTGGACTTGCATACTTAAGAGGAAAACACATTTCTATCTTAAGTGAGTTATGGTGTTGAAGTCTGTTTGTAACAAATGATACATTCCTTGAACTACAATGTAGATAACACCATCACAACTACTACCGACAATGAGAATAACAACCACTTATTGTGCTTGGCTTTGTGCTGTATGTTTTGAATGCATGATTTCATTTATACCTCAAAACTACCCAATGATTTGTATCATATCCTGAGACCTGAATGAAAATTTTCTTAAACAACTTTCTCTCAGTTCTTAGTCAAGAATTGAGAAAGCTAAGATTGAAACCCAAGTCAGTATAATTACAAATCTTGTGAATTTTAATGCAAATCAAGCTGATTTTTGGCATTCCCAACCATTTCTTTAGTGTCTTGTTATAAAATGAGATCTTCTATACCAATTCTCATGAATTTCAACTAAAAACAAAATGTGTTTTCATGATATTATATTACTTTGTACTAATTTTATTTTCTATTTTGTCTCATTCATAAAAGTTATATTGATTATTCTGTGAAGTATGTTACTAGAGTTAGACAAATAAAACCAAGAGCATATGGAAAGGAGAGAGTGTATAAGTGAATCATTATAACACTAATAAACAAAATACAATTAAATATTGATAGTGTGGGAAATATAGAGATGACTAGGGTGACTGGACAAAATTTTGTGTAGTTCAGAATATTTAATTGACCTTAAAGAATAATAAGGTTAGATAAGATGGTTGAGAGGGAGGGTTTCATGTGGGAAGTAAACAGTTGAAGCAAAAATGAATCTAATGCATTCTAGAAATTCTTAGTAATTGACTTAATGTGATTTATAGTACCATTGAGATTAGCACAATAAAGGACTTTCAACCCAAATTGAAGGGAGAGGGTAATAAAACTGGTATATCAATATACAGTTCTAGATTTTAAAATAAAATGTTGTTGGGATGATAATGTTAAACTAATATTTTTAGAAAGATTAATTGTGATGGTTTATGGATTATATTCAGAGGAGAATGAACTTAGCAAAGAAAATTGTTATTAAAGTAATCAGGATTAAGGTATAAAATTGGATTTCCAGTTAGGATTTTTAAAAAATTTGAAATGTAACACTATTATAAAAAAGAAAGATGCAAGATTTAGACTTTGTTTACTAAAAGAGATCTTGAAAACATTTCTAGATTACTATTTACTATTTCTGTTTCAAAAATCATAAAACTATGGACCACAATGATCCCGGGTATCAATAATACCAGTAATTGCTAGATGTTTTTGACTAATATTTATGATGCTAGGAGAGTTGAGAGTAGATGCAGTGCCATCACATTGTAACATATTAAAGAATAGTGCAGAATAGTTTTGAAGGTGAAGAGATGTGTCAGGGAATATTCAGGTTGAATTCCTTCCTCCCTTCCTTCCTTCCTTCCTTCCTTCCTTCCTTCCTTCCTTCCTTCCTTCCTTCCTTCCTTCCTTCGTTTTTATTTGTTTCCATAATTTTAGAAGCAAATACCAAGCTAAAAAAGTTGAAAATTAGATTATCTAAAATGTCTCAAAATTTTTAACAATTTGAGTTATCTTAATAACTTCATAACTGACTAGTTTAAGTTTTATCAAGAGAATTATCACATTCACTGATTAAGTGTCAGTTTAAATATTAGAATCCTAGATGGTTTGAGGTCTGTCCTTTAGCTCTCTTCCCTAATTTAAAAACAATTCATTAGTGGGAATATAAAGGTTCACCTTCATTGCAATGTATCCTGGGTTGCATAATCATATACATTTTATTCTTTTCAAAAAAAATAATCTTAATAGTTATATGCCATTCTGTGTACTTTTTATCCTGAGGTAAAAGAAATTTTCCTTCTCAAACTAAAGTTTGAAAGTTTTTATGTAAATTCTATTTTGACTACAGACATACCCATATTTTTGATACTATTTACCAACTGGCAAAATTCCAATTTTCAGCTTCTATTATCCCTGAACATATACCAAGAAATTTGATTTATGTATTAGTCTTTTTTTAAAAGACTTTCTGAGACTTTCAAAGAAACTCCTGAGATCCAAGCTCCAGCACTAACTCACCAGCACACAGTACTTTTTGCATCTCTGATAAGATGATAATCAGGCTGCTTACTTGTAATAATTAAATGAATGATCAGATGCACTATAAACACTTTGACTTTTCTCACATTTAGAATATTCTTCCAAAAACCTGTATTTGGAATAGAAGTAACCAGTTAATTTTAAGAAACACATAGAGTACATATGAGGAGAAGATGCAGAGGTAGAGAATTAAAACAAAACTTTTGATAGTTTCTCTCTTCATTTCTCTCTCTCCAGTTGAGACAAGTTTTATGTATGTGTGCAAAGGCTCAGAATTATTCTCTGTCAATCAAGTATAGCTAAGAGAAAAGTTTGATGATAGAAGAAAAAAGTTTCACAGAGAAAAGTATATAACTGTTTATATGGTCGCCTGTTGGGATTTGTGTCTTAACTATAAAAAATTGACAGGAAGAACAAAAAGAGAGGCTCCATAATTGTAAAGACAACATCCCTAATATAAAAACAGCCAAGCACAGTGGGTGTTTAATTACTGAGATATAGTTGGTAATTGTCACAATAAAATTAATAGCTCAGGACAAATAGGACCGAATAATTTAGTACTGAGTACAAAAGTGTGTGCACTGACAATTGTAATCACAGTATTTGATTTGGTCAATATGACAATAAATAAAAGATGCAGGACAAAAAGATAATGTGACAGTTGATGTCTCTGAACCAGAGAACAAAATGCAGAGTAAACAAAGAGCATTAAAAACCCGAAGTCAGTATAGAACAGTGCAACCCAAATTGTTCATAGATCCTTTGCAGTGAAGGCCGTGTGTTGTCAGTAACAGCAGAAATCATTTTATAGTGAAAAGAAATATGAGACCAAGAATAATACTCTAGAAATCTGGGAGCCCATGACATGAGTTGGGCAAAAGTCAGTAAGAGTCCCCAAAAATGTAAACCACAGGTTACAGAAGGAAATAATCCAGCACTAAGACTGAGATTTCTATCTCTAGATGACTGTGGAGAAAGAATTTGCTAGTCCTTGACTTGGAAGGATTCATGATTAATCAAGACTTCACCTGTGACCCACCCATATTAATTCAGTGTGTGTGTATATATATGTATTTAGGTAATTGTTACACAGAAATCCTAAACTAAAACACATAGTGCTTTCTTAGACATAATTTATTCTGGTTTAATGTCATGGTTAAAAAATTGTCATGGCATTATAAATGAGATAATAAATAAATAGGGCAGCCAGCCATATAATCAGATCTTAGGGTCTGTATAGAGTCCCTTTTCTATGGGTCCTCTGTATCATCTTATGAGCAGACCCATGTTACGTGAAAATAAAACTGAGAAAATTGAGCAACTCTATTTTATAGGCCCTCTTTTGGGATCTCTGCATTCATTCCTTTCCAATATTGTTTCCCGTGGCTAAAATTGCCAGTCAATTGCGGATGTTTCCAACATTTCTTTCTCTAGTCTTGACTATTCTTCGAAATTCTAAACTTTTACATCCTGCTAGTGACTTCCTGTCACTATGTTGATGTCTAACCAGCATGTCAAACCTATCACAGTTAAATTGGGGTTTCTATTTTTGGCCGCCACCTATTTATTGCCCCAGCCTTTTCTCTAAGCTACCAAATAGTCTGTTTATGCAACCAGCTGCTCAAGAATGTAAGTCCTATTCAGGTCAGCAGCAGGGCATGTTGCCCTTTTCTTCAGCACACATTGCCAGCGTGAATGTTTTCTCCACCTTTATCATTTGCCTGTACTCTTCTCTCAGGGTCTTTCTCAATCCATTCTTGCTTCCATGAAAGCCATTCTTCACTTAGTAACAGAGTGATCTTTTAAAATAAGAAAGTGGATCATGCTTTTTTCCCTTTTTAAAATCATCTATTTTTACTTCCAATGCAAGTAAGTAAATACTCCTTCCCATTATTTTGATGGCTAACCACATCTTCTACCATTGTCCCATCCCTTTGCTATGTTCCAGCCATAGGAATCTCTTGATGTAGCTCAAACATGCCAACTTCCTCCTTTCTTTGGTGCCTTGGAAATTGACATCTGAAATACTTTGTTTCCTTTTTGCACAGGTTGGCTTCTTGTTATTCATGTCTCAGTTCAAACCTTCCCTCTTCACTGAGGCTTTCTCCACATTCAATCTAAAGTAGCTGCCTAGCTACTCTTGACCAGATCACAAGTAAACCAGCCTTAATCTGTTTCTCACCACTGTTTGATAGCATCTACATCCCTACCGGGAACCAAATAGATACTCAATAACCAGAAATAGAAAAAAATGGAATAAATAAATAACAGGAAATGAATTTCCTGAGAGTGAGATACAGATGATCTCTAGAAAGTCTGATAGAAATAAAAGAAAGGGAAAGGGAAAATAATTGTGGGGCACCATTAGTCAGCTAGGAAATTCTGAATAGGGTGAGTCATATGTGCACTTGAAGAAATGTGAGATTTGTTCTTGGAGGGGAAGGGCAATTAATTGCCACATTGTAAAAGCATATTTGGTGATGAGCTGTGATGTTCCAGGAAAGCTAAGAGAGAAAAATGATGGGAGAGGGAGGAGTGTTGTTGAGTAAGGGAAGTAAAACTAGATTTTAATCTATGGTCTGAGTTCATATTGGACCCAGGGTAAAATAATTAACCATTGTTTGTGTTGGTGAGAGAATGGCATAAAAATTATAAGTAATTTATAACCTTGACTCAGAATACAAGTCTTACAGTGGCTGCTATCCCAAATTATTTTCCAAGATGATGCCTAGAAAAAATATGTTAAAAGTAAGGATTTTGGCCCTGACTGGATGGTTCAGTTTGTCGTTGTCCCTTACACAAAAAGGTTGTGTGTTTGATTCCCACTGAATGTGCATATGGGAGGCAACCAATTGATGTTTCTCTTTCTCTCTCCCTTTTGACCTTCATCTCTCTCTAAAAATCAATAAATATATCCTTGCAAGAAGACTAGAAAAAGTATGAACTTTGAAGTCAAACAAATGAGAGTTTGCATGATAGCAGCATTTTGCTACCTGTCTGACCTCGAATACTCTCTCCTTCTCAACTCCAAATTGCAGCGCTTCCGCTAAGATTAATTTTAAGAGTATACATAAATCACTCAATGCCATGGCTGGCACAGGAAGGGATTATAAGTGTTGTGATCATTATCATTAGTAATAAGTTGAATTGTAGTATCTGATAGGGGTTTCAACCCTTATGTTTAGATTGCTCCTTTGGTTTTACAGAACCAGCCAGCTTCTTATCTGGGCTCTACACCCACCCACCATCTGGGTGCTGACAGACGGTGGTATCATAGATAAAAATGGTAGAGTTAAGTTAAGGAAATGTTTTGTGATCAAGAAAAATTAGTAGAATTATTTTATAGATGGAACTAATCATTGGACTGAAAGAAAAATTTAAATAATGACATTTTATATATCACAAATTGACATGTGGCTAAATCTTTAATAGAATAAAATTTTTAAAAATGAACTATGTATGCTTGGCTGGTGTGGCTAACTAGTTGAGCATTCGCCCATAAACCAGAAGTGCACTGTTCCATTCTCACTCAGGGCAAGTGCCAGGTTGTGGGCTTGACCCCCAGTAGTGGGTGGATATGCGGTAGGCAGCTGGTCCGTGACTCTTTCTCATCATTGATGTTTCTATCTCTCCTTCTCCTTTACTGTCTCTATAATCAATAAAATATTATTATAAAAGCTGAACTATATAATGTAACTTTCTTAGATATTTCTGCTCAACTAATTAAGAATGAATGCATTTTTAAAAATTTCATTTATCCATTCACAAATTCTGATAACTGACATTGTGCCAATGAATGTTCTGTGAACTTGGGAAATATGCTGCATAAAAGTAGACATGATCTTATTAAGCTTATGGTATAGTGAAAAAGACAGACATTAATAAATAATTTTTAAAACTAAAATTAAGGTGTCAAGTGCTATAAAAGGGAATAAGATGATTCCAGGTGTCCTATCTAATAAAAGGCTAATAAGCAAATTGTCCAAATGGCAGAATGACCGGTCACTATGATGTGCTCTGATCACCAGGGGGCAGATGCTCAATGCAGGAGCTGCTCCCTAGTGGTCAGTGCACTTCCACAGGGGCAGTGCTGCTCAACCAGAAGCTGGACTCACAGCTGCAAGCGCAGCAGCAGTGGTGAGAGCTTCTCCTGACTTTGTGGCAGTGTTAAACTTGTTCCACTGACAGCTTAGGCAGGATTGGGCCTAAGTAATCAGTCAGACATCCTCCAAGAGGGTTCATGGACTGGGAGAGGATGCAGGCTTGGCTGAGGGACCCCCTCCCCCAGTGCATGATTTTTGTGTACCAGGCCTCTAGTATTATAACTGGAAACCTAAAGTTCTATAAAAATATGCTTTTAGGATATACTGTCTCCATTGCAGTTAGCAAAGGCATCTCATATAGACCAACTTAAATGTTTTTAATGGGCACTTACTAAGATTGTAGTTAATTATTTGTGATGTACAATAAATTAAACATAATCATTTGGTTTTCATTTTTCATTAACTTCTGTGCATGTATGTATACTGGTATGCATGTATATAATTTGTGTGCATGCATATTTATTGATGCTTCATTTATTCTAGGATCTCCCACCTCATTTTCTCCTATCTAATGTTCCATGAGTAAAAAAGACCCTTTAACAATTCCTAGTGCTTGTGCAAAATATATGTTGTCCCTTCTCTGTTTGGCTGACCCTTTGGGAAACTGCTTAGGGAATGGGCTTCTTCATCAAATTTCATCACACTTGATTTCCATTTCTAAGCTAATGGCTTATAGTGAATCTCTATAGTTTAACAGTTTTCCCTGAGTTCTACTCCAACATATAACATTATCCTATATAATAAAAGAATAATATGCAAATTGACCCATACTTCCACTACACTCATAAATCATGCTGACTAGCCAATCAGGAGTGAATATACAAATTAACCCAACCAAGATGGCTGTATCCATGGAGTTACAGCGAGCAGGAGGCTTGGGTTTCCCTGGCAATGTAGAAAGCCAAGCTTCTCTACCTCCCTGGCCAGCCTAGGCCTCCACTCAAGGCTATAAAGTTTCAATTTTAGAAGATAAATAAATCCCAACAAAAATGGTAGCAGCCATGGAGCTGGAGAGAGCAGGAGACTTGAGTTGCTCCCAGCGATAGAGGAAGCCCTGGCCTGCCTTGGCCTCTGCTACAAAGTTTCCATTATAGAAGATAAATAAACCCCAGATATCAGTGCCTCTGCTTGGGTTTCCAGAGGGGGTGGCTGGCCTGCAAACCACACCAGGCCACCCCACACCCCAAAGGAACCCCCACCCTGATCTGGGACACACTTCAGGGCAAACCAGCTGGCCCCCACTTGTGCACCAGGCCTCTATCCTATCTAATAAAAGAGTAATATGCAAATTGACCATCCCTCCAACACCCGAGATGAATGCCCCCATACAGATACAAAATGGCCGTGACAAGATGGCCAACAGGAAAGGGCAGTTGGGAGGGACCAGGCCTGCAAGGGAGGGCAGTTGGGGGCTGATCAAGCCTACAGTGGAGGGCAGTTAGGGGTGACCAAGCTGGCAGAGGAGGGAAGTTGGGGCAACCAGGCCTGCAGAAAAGGGCAGTTGTTGGGGATCCAGGCCTACAGGGTAGAGCAGTTGCAGGGGACCAGGTCTGCAGGGAAGGACAGCTAGAGGTGATTAGCCCTGCAGGGGAGGGCATTTAGGGGTGACCATGCCTGCAGAGGAGAGCAGTTAGGGGAAAACAGGCTGGCAGAGGAGCAGTTAGGCATCAATCAGGCTGGCAGGCACAAGTAGTTAGGGACAATCAGGAAGGCAAGCAGTTGGGAGCCAGTAGTCCTCTATTGTGAGAGGTATGTCCGACTTCCCTTTTAGGACCAATCCTACCTGGATATCCTTCGAGGGATCCCAGATTGGAGACAGTACAGGCTGGGCTAAGGGACACACACCCATGCACAAATTTTGTGCACCGGGCCTCTAGTGTTAAATATTTAGGATAACCTAAATGTCATCCTTTGGAGACCTGAAACTAAAAATATTAAAAATTGTAGTTATTACTAGCATTTTCCTCAATTCTCATTCTTCCATGTATTGTAATACTTTGTTTTGTTTGTTAATACTCACCTGAGGATATTTTTTCCATTGAATTTTTGAGAGCATTAAAGATAGGGATGGAGAGAGAGAATGAAACATCTATGTGGGAGAGACACATTGATTTTTGCCTATTGCATGTGCTTCATCTGGACCAGGGATCAAACCCACATCCCAGGTACATGCCCTGGACTGAGAATTGAACCCACAACCCTTTCAGTGCATGGACTTATTCTCTACCACTGAGCTAAACCAGTCAGGGCCCATGTATTCCAACTCTTGGTGAATATTATTACTGTCCATCTTGACATCCAAATCAGAGTTGTGGGGCCTATTTTAGAGTCCTCAGTTTTCTTCACTTTATATTAAATTTGTGAACAAGTACTGTCAATGAAAAATCTTTTGTTTTATCATATTTGACCCCTCCTCTCTCTTCCCACTGCTACTGCCTTAGATGGGTTCTAACACTTTCTTCACCTGTCCTGTGTTCACTTTTTCCCTTCCTCCTATGGAGTTATTTCTCCATGTTGTCTTCCATATTGGAATGACTTCCTAGTTTTTAACATCACCTTTTTCTCTTTCTACAGTTTGCAGCCCTCTAATGACTTAGCAGTACTATTCTCAGCACTATTTTATCCACTGATTTTGGTGGTTCCTTTATGACTCTGTGTGCACAGATTATCACTACAGCAAAGAACCTAGAGAACACACTGCCATCTTTGAAACTCTTTTCTGTGCCCCTTCATTCTCCGTTATTCTAGGTGACACATTCTCAGTGTCTGGTCTTTGTGAAATTGATTTTCTGTCATCTCAGTTCATTGATACTGCTGTGCTCTTTTTGGGTCCCCATGCTTTGCACTGTGGTCTGGAAGCTGCCTCGAGATAGTAATCACTGGGCTCATCTCTTCTCTTTCCTCCCCTCAGGAATCATAATCCTATACTGCTGACTGTCCAATGTCTAAAAATTCTTGTTTCATATATTATACCCACTTTTCTAACTGCTTAAAAGGTGGGAGGCAGAATGCAATTCTTTTTTGTCCATCATGACCAGAAACAGAAATTCAAAAATAATACATTTTTTAATATAAAATTTATATTGATATTGCCAATTCATAATTGACAATATGGTATCTAGTGATCTTTAAAAATATATATTTGCTGTCTCTATACATCTGTTAGTAACACACTGTTTTTATAATTTGGACTTTGTATATGTTTTTTATATATTTATTTTATTTCCATGTTAGCTTTTTTTCTTAATCTTTACCCAAGGACATACTTAAAGAGAAGAAGGAGGAGGTAGGGTGGGAGAGAGAGGGACAGAAAAGAGAGAAAGAGAGAAATACAGATAAATGGAGAAAGAATATCCATGGAAGAGAGAGACATTGATTGGCTGCCTTCCATATGCTTCCTGACTGGGGTGGAACTTGCAATCCAGTATGTGACCTGGTGCTATATACATCAATTACTATAACCGACAATTTAAAAAAAAAGTATTTTTATTGATTTCAGAGAGGAAGCGAGAGGGAGAGAGAGATGGAAACATCAATGATGAGAGGGAAAGATCAATCGGCTGCCTCCTGCACACCCCCTATTGGGGATCGAGCCTGCAACCCAGGCATGTGCCCTTGACCAGAATTGAACCCGGGAAACTTCAGTCTGCAGGCTGATCCACTGAGCCAAACCAGCTAGGGTATAACCAACAGTTTAAAAAAGAACAACACATATTATTAAAATAATATTTCTTTCTAGAAAAAACTTGGAACTTAGCACATCTTTGTTGGAGAATGTATTACTGAAGCTTTTATTGACAATGTAATATTTACAATGGCCGCATAAAATTGGGTAATTCATATGAGTTTGTGTACATTTAGGTTTTCCTGAAAATAAAATTTGGTTATTATGAATTTGTTTACATGTTTGATTTTTAAAATATCTTGATATTCATTCTCAAACAGGTGGGTATAAAATTGCAAGTCACTTTTAAAAAGTTGTCTCATTAAATGCATATCAAATTTTTATAATGTGAAATAAAATGTTACAGGCTCTGAAAAAATTCTCTAATCATCCTCAAATCAAATAAATCAAATAATATTATTAACTTAGTATTTCACGCTATTAGCTTGTCTTCGATAAGTAAGGCTTGTATTCACACACCATTTGCAAACCATGTGCTCACATCAAGCAAAGGCAAGAAGATCATGCTCGAGTATAGGGCATTGGAATTAAAATTTGATGAAATAGCTCTCTGAGCTGTGGATAAATGGATTTGTAGCAGCTGTTGATAGCTATTAAAACGTTAGCAGTGCACTTGGAATATTAAAGGGCAAGCATCACATTTATGATGCTAAAGAGTTTTTGAGTAAATTAAAGGTGCAAATGTATTTAGCAATTAGCAGTAGTGAACACATATTTGGGATATCAGCTTCTCCCAAATCGTGTGTTTTATAATTAAGTTTTAAATTCTAGTAGCAAGGTTATTTATATTTTAACTTGCCTGAGGCAGACACAGCATGATTTGAAATGCATAGCCTCCTTCTGGTTGTGTTATAACTGATACCAACCAGACTGGATTTTTACAGAGCTTCTATTATTGAATTTCAGAAATTTTAGGTCATGGCCATGTTTATGATTTTCTTTAATTTATTCATACCAGCTTCCACTGTTTCTTTAATAAAAACATAAGTCAGCTGGAAGTCCTTAGTATTTCTCTAGTCAGAAAATCCTGTGTCATGGTCAGAGTTGAGTAAGAAAGATTATATTCTTCTGGAAGTATTCCAACATAATTGGAAGACCTGAATATAGATTGTAATCTAGTATGATAAATTGACACCCGGTCCAGTCTATTAATAAACAGCAAAAACCAAGTCAATGATGGACTAATAGAACAAAAGACACAGAGAGAGTGACAAAAGATAGTTTGAAAAGAATGCTTATTACCCTGGCCGGTGTGGCTCAGCTGGTTGAGCATTGTCCCTTGCAACAAAAGGTCAATGGTTCGATTTTTGGTTGAGGGCATATGCCTTGGTTGTGAGGTCCATCCCCAGTAGGACCGTATAGCAGGCAACCAATTGATGTTTCTCAAATGGATGTTTCCTTCTTCCCATTTCCATTCCTCTCCCTGTAAAATCAGTAAGAATATTTTCTTAAAGGAATGCATATAAAAGATAATCTTATCCTCCCCATCCTCCATTATTTCTGATGTAGGTCTTTTCCAGTATCCAGTGCAGGCTCTAAATTCATCATACTGCTCAGGGATTGCAGTGGTAAGCCAGTGAGGTGACAAGATAGTAGATGAAATGAATATACAACTACACAACTCCTTAACAAATTTGTCCCTTTTGCCTTTTGAGTAAGAAGTGACTTAGTCAAGGAAAGATAGTGAGTTAAGGTAGACAAATGTTTGCTAGATGGCGTCCACATCTCTGGCTGATCCTTCAGTCAATCAATGTACCAAGTAGGGTGCCCTGATCATATAAACTCTGTCCTTTATTCTCCAGTCTAAAATGAGTTAATTAACAACCATGCACTTTGTACTTCCTATTGTGATCTGGATGCAAACTTATTTTGTAGAACTTTTTATTAGAATTGTTATAAATATAGAAAAGAGCATTAAGTGTTTCATCAATATTAAATCTGACAGGCTGTTTGCTTAAATTATCAATGCAAATATATTCATTGAGAGAACATTCTGTATTAAAGATAGTCATCACTGAAGAAAAGTTGGCTTTTGTTATATTTTCAAGAATACCCCTTCAAAAAAAAGTATTTACTATGACATTTATAACTCAGTCTTAATATTATGATTACTATTTAAGTAAATAATTGTACTTATTAAAAATTAAATATTTAACATATATACTAAATATAAAGTATTTAAATAGACATATGCTTAATAAACATTTAACTTATTAGAGGTCTAATAAACTAAATATAAAGCATTTATTTTAAGATATAGCTTTTAATTCATTTAAATTGAGTAAATATTTTAAATAAACTTATTTAAGTAAATTATGTTAAATTTCAATAAAATGGAGTAACATTCAATTATATACAAATTAAGTGTCTTTTGGTGATACTTGTATGAGAGTGTGGGATGGTCATATATTGACACATAACAGGAATAACACTTTCTTTGTACTCTAAATATTGCAGATGTTAATACATTGAAAAATATGCTGCATTTTAACCAGCAACATGTATTTGCCCATGTTTATTACCTGACAAACAAATTCCAAATTCCAATAAGAAAATCATTTTCTTATTTCTGCAGTACACTTTATAAAATATCACTTTTATATGATTTCCATTCTTTATCAAGGACATATTTACATTAAAATATCCACATTTTTTTCTTGCAGGCAGATCATAACTAAATCTTACATGTAACCAGGCAAGGCACAGAAGACAATTTGCTATGCACATAGAATATTTGACTGTAAGTTGAATCTTGGCTAACCTACAAATAACAAGTGGAGTTACCACAAGTTACTGGGTAATCACCTATAGTTTGCCTTCTTGTGCATAAAAATGAAATCAAATATTGGTGCTATTTCTCTGAGGTACATTATAGCTTTTGAAATTTCCCTCTGCATTGATAACATTTGAAGAAAAAATGAATTCTCAGAAATTATGCCATACCACCATGTCCCCTGAATATAAAACTAGCGAGCTGGAGATAAAGCACTTTTCTTGATCCAGAGCTTAAACATTTGGAGAAAATATTTCTTGAGGCTCTGGGACATACCATTCCCAGAACTGGTACATTTACAGGTCTAAAGAGTTAGCGTTCAGTGAGACGAGGTATGTTCTGATGTGACCAAAATGGAAAAAGAAAACTGAACAAGAGTACTACTGAACCAATTTTGTTTGAGCAACTGTTGTGCTCCCTCCATACCTTTCATTCAGTCAGATGTTTATTTTCTACTAGTGGCCCAGTGCACAAAATTCATGCACATTAAAAGGAGATTAATTAGAGGAGATAACTTCATATTGCTATTTGCCCTTTCTCTATAATAGAAGTATCAGAGATGAAAGAAAATTAGTAAAATGTGTATGAAAACCTTCCTCCTGTCAGAGTTTGGGGCTCACCATGGGACCCAGAGTCAAGACCCCGCCTACCCACACGCGATTCAAAATCACATGAAACCCCCATTGGACTAGATCCAGACCTGGCCAGTGCTACCCTTGTCAAGCCCTGCTGGGCAGGGGATGTAGCCTCAGGTCCCCTGGCCAGGTGCCAGGGCAAGGGGCGCAGCCTGAGGTTCCCTGTCAAGTCCTATGGGGGCGGGAAAGGGCATAGCCTCAGGTCCCTGCTGATTGCACATTAAGGCTCCTTATGGGAACTTGGCTTCAGCTGTGGGGGCAGCATCTTTGTGATGGAGTGATGGCCAATTAGCATATTCCCTCTTTATTAGATAGGATATGCAATGAAGACTGCCAGTTATAAAAAAAAATGCCATAGATTTCATACTCAAGATGGCAAACTCTGTGTCTGATTTTACCTGATTGCATCATGCATCTATGAAGCAATCCTAAATTCATCTATCAATCTGGATATCTTCCTGTATTTTAGACTTAATATCCTGCTATATATTTGGCACTTGAGGGATTAATAGCTCTAATTACTGTCTCCATACTCCCCCAAAAATCTTCATCCCAAGACTTCCCCTTATTGGTTGATGGCAACTCCACCTGATGCAGGCCAAGAACTTTTACCTCTTGCTTTCCCTTAAACAGCACATCTGGTTCATCAGTCTCCTCTTGTCATCCTTATTTCTGAGTGGGTTTATTCTGATAGCCTCCTAACCATTCTTACTGCTTCCATCATTACTACCCACCCGCAACATTCTTTTCTCGACACAGCATATAGAATGGTTTAAAAATCCATCTTATTATATCATACTTTAACTTAAAACCCTCCAAAAGCTGTCTCATTACTTGGAATAAAAGCCAAATTCCTCAAAATGTTCACAGGTCCTACAAATTGTGACTCCCCATTCCCTTTCTTATATTACTGTGTATATTCATTACAATTAACAGTAGTGTTAGCTAGGGTCTATATTTTACTCATATTGCCTTATTTTTTACCTGATGTTCTCTTTCTGTCCCAGATTCTTATCTGGCATAAGGCATTACATTTTCTTGCCATGTCTTAAGTTGTTCTGGCTATGAGAATTTTTCAGACTTTTGATGACAATGAAGTTTTATTTGTGAGCAGCAATGTATATATATTAAATGGAATGTCCCTCAATTGGGGTTTGTCTGATGTCTCCTTTGTGAATAGACCAAGTTTATGGGTTTGGAGAAGGAAATTCACACCAATTCCAGAGGTGATTCTCAGCACTTAATTTCAATGAGGATTTATCAGTATTGATGGTAATCTTAATCTAAAGCTGAGGTAGTATTCATGCTGTTGAGTCTCTACAAAGTTAATGTTTAAAACTCCTTTTCAAACAGGAGATCAGAAAATCTATGAAAGTTACTTGAAATTCTTTTTAAGGAGCCTTTGATTACTCTTCCCTATTTATTTATTTATTTAAAATATATTTTATTGATTTTTTACAAAGAGGAAGGGACAGGTATAGAGAGTTAGAAACATCAATGAGAGAGAAACATTGATCAGCTGCCTCCTGCACACTCCCTTCTGGTGATGTGCCCTCAACCAAGGTACATGCTCTTGACCGGAATTGAACCTGGGACCCTCAGTCCGCAGGCCAATGCTCTATCCACTGAGCCAAATCAGTTAGGGCCCATTTGTTTATTTTTTAATTCAATAATTTATGATTATGCGCTCATGGATATTTGGTTTTTTTTATTGGATTGTTATTTAGTATTACTTTATTGCTCAAATTTTTCTAGCTTTGTGCATTGAGATCTTTTTCAGTTGGCTACTGTGCCCCTTAAAGGTTCTCTCTCTCTCTCTCTTACTCTCTGTCTCTCTATCTCTCCCTCCCTCCCTCCCTCCCTCCCTGATTTTAGAGAGAGAGAGAGTGAGACATAAAAACATCAATGAAGAGAATCATTGATCAGCTGCCTTCTGTATGCCCTCTATTGGGAATCGAGTACACAATCTGGGCATGTGCCTTGCCTGGGAATCAAACCATGACTTCCTGTTATATAGATTGATGTTCAAATACTCAGTTTAACCAGTCAAGCTCTCTTCACTGTTGTGTGTGTGTGTGTGTGTGTGTGCGCGTGCGCGTGTGCGCGCGTGCGCGCCACTTCTTTCTGTTCTGGCACTGAAATTGCTCCAGGCTTATCTTTTTATTTCCCTCCCCAGCCCTAGATTTTGCTGTTTCTCCAAGGAGCTCTGGTTTCTTTGATTGGAGTTTGTATTAGAAAACAATATCTGGGCACTGGGTATGTTCATTACTACAAGGGTAGTATGCTTCTTAGCTGAGAGAGTAAGGCAATATATGTGTGCATACTAACCTTTGTATAAAGATATATCTATAAATATTTCTATATGTATTTGCCTATATTTATGTTAAGCTAAACAAGAGTTCATAGTCAGGTCTTCAGCTCTAATCCATTACCACATGGTCATTCTAACTTATATCCTCATGTGTTACATGCTGTTGAGTCAGCTTTGAAACTTGGAGACTCTATGAATGAGTGATGCCCACAGTGTCCTATCATCAAGAACCCTATTCAGCTCCTGTAGACTTACGGAATTTTTGTGGAGTCAGTCCATCTCATATTTGGTTTTCCTCTTAATCCTGCTGCCATTTACTTTCCCCAGAATTATTGTCATTTCCAAAGATATACATAACTCCCCATACTTATCTGTAAATTTCTACTCTGGGGTCCCATTGCTATTTACATAATTGTTCATTTACAGTACACATGTATAGCAATAGCAGATTTGTTAACCTGCACTCACATGAAAAACAACTATATCAAATAGAGTACAGGGCAGGACAGCCTGAGAGGAGGTGCAACAGGAGGTGAGCAGGCTGGGCTCACCCCTGATTAGGTTGGTTGGCCGAACACAATGTGCATCATACTGACTGCTCATCCCTGTTGTTCTGGATGCTTGGCTTATGTGTACATACTAGTGGCTTGGTGCACAAATTACATGCACATTAAAAGGGAATTAATTAGAGGAAATGTTTTAATATTGCTATTTGCCCTTTCTCTATAATAGAAGTGTCAGAGATGAAAGAAAATTAGTAAAATGTATATGAAAATCTTCCTCTTGTCAGAGTCTGGGGTGCGCCACAGGACCCAGAGTCAAGTCCCCACCCATTGGCATGCACTTCTAAATCACAGGAGACCTGGACCCGGCTGGCCCCACCCCCACTGGGCAAGACCTAGACCTGACCAGCCCATTCTTGTCAAGCCCCACCATGTAGGGGGCATAGACTCAGGTCCCTGGCCTGGCGCCAGGCAGAGAGTGCAGCCTCAGGTCCTCCATCAAGCCCTGCTGGGTGGGAGGAATAGCCTCAGGTCCCCTATCTGGTGGGGGGCATGATATAAGGGGCCACCGTGAAGCCCTGCAGTGTGGTGGAGGCATAGCCTGAGGTCCCCTGCCCCAGCCAGGGGCTGTGCAGTCTCAAGTTCCTGCTTATTTGTCATTATGTGTCACAGCGTGACAACTATTTGCATATTAACCTTTATTATTATGATACTAGAGGTCCAGTGCACAAAATTTGTGCACAGAAGGAGAGTTCCCTTCAGCCTGCCTGTTCCCTCTCACAGTCCGGGACCCCTCGCTCCTTAGTGCTCATCTGCTCACTGCTCCTTACTGCTTGACTCACTGCTCTTTAGTGCTACTGCAGAGGCGGGAGAGGGTCCCGCCACCACTGCTTCGCTTGCCAGCCGTGAGCCTGGCTTCTGGCTGAGTGGCACTCACCCTGTTAGAGCATACCAACCACCACAGGGCAGCTCCTGCACTGAGCATCTGCCCACTGGTGGTCAGTGCACAACATAGTGACCATTCGTTCCAATATAAAGGTCACTTAAGCTTTTATTATATAGACTAGAGGCCTGGTGCATGAAATTCATGCATGGGGGGTAGCGGGTGTCCCTCAGCCCAGCCTGCACCCTTTCCAATCAGGGACCCCTCGAGGGATGTCCAACTGTCTGTTTAGGCCCGATCCCAGTAGGATCAGGCCTAAACGGGCAGTCAGACTTCCTTTTCACAATCCAGGCCTGTTGGCTCCAAACTGCTCACCTGCCTGCCTCCCTGATTGCTCCTAACTGCTTCTGCCTGCCAGCCTGATCTCCCCCAAACCACTACCCTGCCAGCCTAATTGATGTCTAACTACTCCCCTGCCAGCTTGCTTGCCCCCAACTTCCCTCCTCTGACGACCTGGTCACCCCTAATTCCCTTCCCCTGCAGATTTGATAGTCCCAAACTGCCCTTTCTTGCAGGCCTGATCCCTCCCAACTGCGCTCCTCTGCTGGCCTGATTGTCCACAACTGCCCTCCCTTGCAGGCCTGGAACCTCCCAACAGCTCTCTCCTGCTGGCCATCTTGTGATGGCCATGTTGTGTCCACATAGAGGCAGAATCTTTGACCACATGGGGGCAGCCCTCTTGTGTGTAGGAGTGATGGTCAATCTACATATACTTTTTTATTAGATAGAATATAGTGCATGGGTGGGGGCCAGTTGGTTTGCCCTGAAGGGTGTCCCAGATCAGGGTGGGGGTTCCCTTGGGGTGAGGGTCCTGTGGTGGTTTGCAGGCCGGCCACACACCCTCAGTGACCCAAGTGGAGGCCCTGGGATCTGGGATTAATTTATGTTCTGTAATTGAAACTTTGTAGCCTGGAGTGGAGCCAAACCTTCTGCTTGATCCGTGGTGACAGCCATTTATGTTTAAATTCTATAATTGAAACTTTGTAGCCTAGAGTGGAGGCCTAGGCACTAGAGCTACAGAAGCTTGGCTTCCTTCATTGCCTGGGCAACCCTAGCCTCTGCTCTCTCCAGCTCCGTGGCTGCCACCATTTCTGTTGGAATATACCTTCTATAATTGAAACTTTGTAGCATTGAGTGAAGTCCTAGGCCGGCAGTGGCAGGAGGAAAGCTTGGCTCCCTCCATTGCCAGAGAAACCCAAGCCTTCCTCCTGCTCTCAGTGGCAGTAGCCATCTTGGTTGGGGTTTATTTGCATAATTTGCTCCAGATTGGCTGATGGGTATGGCTGTGGGTATGACCTGATTGGAGGTACAGTCAATTTGCATATTACTCTTTTATTAGATAGGATATATACTTGGATACTAGAGGCCTGGTGCATGAAATTCATTCATGGGAGGGCTCCCTCAGCACGGGCTGCACCCTCTCAGTGGACTGGGCTTAAACTGGCAGTCAGGCATCCCTCTCACAATCTGGGACCACCTGGCTCCTAACTGCTCACCTGCCTACCTGATGGCCCCTAACTGCCTCTGCTTGCCTGCCTGATCTCCCCTAACCATTCTGTCTGTCTGATCTTCCCTAACTGCTTTCCTGCCTACCTGATGGCCCCTAACTGCTTCTGCCTTCCTGCCTGACCACCTGTAACAGCCTCATCCTGCCTTCCTGATCACCCCTAACTGCCTCTGCCTCACCCCTGCTGCTGTGGCTTAGTCTGGAAGGATGTGCAGAATGAAGTCAGGAAGGTCGTTCAGCTGTTAAGTCTAATTAGCATCTTACACTTTTATTATTGTTGATAGATAATATAAATATGTTTTTCATTTTGTTACTTGCCTGTTAAATTTATGATTATTTAATAAGCAGTCGATTTCCTCTGTAATGTCTTCTATATTTACATTGCTTTTAATCTTAATAGGATTTTATCCAGTTAAAGATTACTTATATTTTTAACCTTTTAGAGGCATTATACTTGCCACAAACTGAGAGCTGTCAGAGGGAATAGGAAGGGGGCTGGATGAAAGACAGTGAAGGAATTAGCCAAAGATCATATATGCACAACCCAGAGACACAGACAACAGCTTGGTGATGGAAAGAGGGAAAGGGGATGGGGGCTGAATAGAGGTGGCCTAATGGGTGGGGAATGGGGACACCTATAATAGTGTTAACAATAAAAAATTTACCTGATGTTTATATTTCAAATAAAAATTGATTATAAGGTGAAGATTTAAATTGTTTCTTTTTAAAAGAAATACTCAGGCTACTATCTAAGTAGTATCAATGGACTAACTCAAATTATGCATGTGTGTGTGTCTGTGTGTATTTCCATTTGTACTATTCTATTAATTTGCCTATTTTTATATTGCTTCCATGACAGAGTTCATTATAGTTTCATCAAGTTATGTTTTTTAATATGCGATGAGTTGAGTTTCCCATTACTATCTTCCTTGATATATTTTAGCATTCTTACCTATTTATTCATACAGATGAATACAAATAAAATTTATAATCATTTAATCATCTTCTAAGATGTGCCTTGTTGATTAGAAATACATATTTCAAACTTTGATAAGGTTGACTTTTTGTAATTTTTCTCATTAATTGGTTTGTTCACTCATAAAATAAATTTTTAGCACATGCCTGCTATATAAGTGTATGTAAGAAAAATGTTGATTAAGCCAAAACTGGTTTCCCTAAGTGGATAGAGCGTCGGCCTGTGGACTGAAAGGTCCCAGGTTCGATTCCGGTCAAGGGCATGTACCTTGGCTGTGGGCACATCCCCAGTAGGGGGTGTGCAAGAGGCAGCTGATCGATGTTTCTGACTTTCTGTTTCTCTCCCTTTCTCTCTGTAAAAAATAAATAAAATATACTTAAAAAATAAATAAAAATGTTGGTTAATATCATAGGCATAGTTTTTGGAGTCATAAAGCTTATAGTCTAGTGGTATATACACTTCCACTTATTCAGGTTTCCATTGATAGTTATGAATGATAATTGGTCAAGTATTTTTGTAGGTATCTCATATTGAATAGTGAGATCATTTTGTGCCTTTAAAGTATAAGTTGTAGTATAATTGACAGCAATTGTATGGAATCTTTTTTAACTTTATTTTTATGTAGTAAAGACTACTTTCAACATTTACCTTTATTGTCTTTTTTTGGCATGTGAAATATAGAATAGGTTTCATTTACTTTGATTTCATGTAGTAATTTAGAAAATGTTTATCATTATTTTCAATTTATTATCTTTTCAAAAATATGCACTTAACTTTGCTTGGAAATGGGGATATTTTCATATTTGTGTTTCCACCATTAATCATGTCCCTGGCAGATCATGTTTATTTTTATGCACTTTCCTTGAATCTTTAACTGTTGCTAAATTACCCAGTTTTGTAGAACATATGGTCTAAGTTCCAGTGTGGTTTACTGTCTTGAGTAGTCTTTATTCAGGCAACACATATTTAGACTGAGGTGCTAACAGATTGGGTTTGTGAGATTTTGGAAAGGGTTTTTTTTTTTTTTGAGATATTAATTTTCTCTTTGTCTCACAGTTGAAGGTGACTTTAAACAAGCAGAAACATCTTATTTTCAACATTATAGAATATAGCATCTTGAAGGTTGAGCTGGATACTCTTAATCTAGGGTTTCTTACTGGCTTCTGAGTTGCATAGGTAAAGCAGATACTGCAGAGAAAACAAACTCCCAATATAGGTGTTGTTTAGAGGTCCAGTCCCGTTGAAAGAGGCCGAATCTAAGGAGAGTGTAGCCATGTCCCAGAGGATGGAATCAATGATGTTTTGTTTTTCTTCATTGTTGTGTAAGATTTATCTCTATGTCTATCTCTATCTCTATCTCTATCTCTATCTCTATCTCTATCTCTATCTCTATCTCTATCTCCATCTCTATATATCCACATCTATCTGTATCTACATCTACATCTACATCTATACCTATATCTATATTTATGTGTGTGTGTGTGTGTGTGTGTGTGTGTATGTGTGTGTGTGTGTGTGTGTGTATACACACATATTCCCAGGCTTACTTATTCAGTCATAATATAATAAAATAACATTATCTGACATCATATTTTCATAAATTTGTTCACATTAAAATAGATTTGTGCATTATTCTAAGAAACATGGTCCTAAGGGTTTTTGAGGAGCACATTTGGAAAACACTGATTTAGTGCATCTCTTCTGGGATATTTTTCTAATGACAACACCTTATTTTCCACATCCTGAAAGAAATGCTGGAACACATGCTTTGCATCAAGGGATTCCATCTGTTAGAGTGTACTGTGCGCTGGATAATCAGCACTTCCAATTTCTGGTCTCTGGTCCTTGTAGGATCCCCATAGTTGTAGACATGGGGGTGGGTGGAGATGAGCAGGAGAGGAAAGGAAGATGCAGAAAAGCACAGAGCAATGGCAAGACTGCCTCCCACTTTTCTAACAAATAAATATATTTGGGAATATGGATCAAGGCAAAAACAAGACCAATCAAGAAAATCCCATAATTTGATCTTTTTGGATAAAGATTTCTCCCTTTTACCTAATTACTTAATTAGTACTCATTTATATACAGAATCTCAAGTTGTTTAATTGACAAAATAGAGTTCTATTTTATATATTTACTAGAGGCCTGGTGCACGAAATTTGTGCATGGGGTGGAGTGTCCCTCTGCCCAGCCTGTACCCTCTCCAATCTGGGACTCCTCGAGGGATATCCAACTGCCCATTCAGGATTGCTAGCTCCTAACTGCTCGCCTGTCTGCCTTCCTAATTGCCCCTAACTGCTTCTGCTTGCCCCCTAACCAATCCCCTGCCAGCCTGATTGATGCCTGTTTGCCCCTAACTGACCTCCCCTGTAGTCCTGGCCACTCCTAACTGCCCTCCCCTGAAGGCCTGGTCACTCCTAACTGCCCTCCCTGCAGTCCTGGGTCCTACTCCAACTGCCCTTCCCTGCAAGCCCTGTTGTCCCCAATCTCCTCCCTCTGCCAGCCTGGTCACCCCTAACTGCCCTCCCCTGCAGACTTGATCTCCCCCAATTGCCCTCTCTTTCTGGCCATCTGTGGTGGCCATCTTTGACCACATGGGGACAGCCATCTTGTGTGTTGGAGTGATGGTCAAGTTGCATATCACCCTTTTATTAGATAGGACTAGAGGCCCAGTGCACAAAATTTGTGCCCAGGTACAGTCCCTAGTCCTGGCTGGCAATTGAAATGCTAGCATCTGACATAGAAAGGCAGGTCCCAGCTGACCTCTGCTCCCTGGACAGCACCTGGGTCCTCGGACCCCATGCAACTCCCTCTGTCTGAGTCATAGTGCCTGAGTCTCCCCCCACCCCAACCATGAGGAAATGTGGTGAGCATGGCCGAATGCCATGGGCTGAGACACCCAGTGGTGATGTGAGGAAGCAGGGCAGAGAGTGCACTCTCTCCCAGCCAGCCTTGTAGATCGGCTCCTGCGCAAACCCACAGGAAGCCTGACTGGCCCCTGTGGTCCCGGTGGCTGCAGCCCAGCTCACCCAGAAGAGGCTTCACAGGTGCGGGGCAGGCTCCTCATGGGTGCCCTTATACCAGAGCACAGGGACTTCCCTGGCATGCGAGCCTGTTGTCCTGGTGGAGGGTACCAGAGGGAGTAAGCGTGAGCTTGGTCAGCACCCCACATTCTTATTGCATCTCCATTCCTGTCACCCCCACCTTCAGGTAGCCAGCGAGAGATTGCAGAATGTTTCCAATGCACGCCATGTTCTGTGTCACTGCCTGGTGGTCACTGCATGACATAGTGAGTGGTTGAACTCTGGTATCTCAGTCAAATGACCGCCCAAAGAGATAATTTGCATATTAAGCTTTTGTTATATAGGATGTGTGCTAATATTTATATGTATGAACACAAATGTATATATGTGTATGTATTTCAATTCCATACTTGCACAAAGAAGTATATTTTATATTAAGTAAACATTTTTAAAAGGAAGAGGGCATATTGGCACTTGCAAGTACAAAGGAAGATCATACTCTATTTCTAGTAACAAATGAAATTACTCATGCTGAGTACCTTAATAAAGTGTGCAAATAAGCTCTAAGGATTGTGAGTGTGAGAAAATAAACTCCCTAAAAAGACATATTCCATTGCTCAGAAAACTGTTGATGAAAAATGAAGTTGGATACATGAATGATAAAAAATAAATGATAGCACAGGAAATATTTAAATTCCATAAGTATCTAGAAAATTTTCAAAAACAGTCCAAATAACATCTGGCTTACTTCAGACTTTTTTCCTGGATTCCTTTCTACAAAGTTGTATCTTAAATTTTTGGAGATTTTTTTTCTTTTAAAAATATAACCAAAGTCTGAAGTAAAATAACCAGTGTACTTGACAATTAGTGAGTATCTATTAGAATTATGTGAGTACTTCTATAACTTGGTGACACAAATATGGTAAAGATATAGTATCAGCATTAAAAATATCTTACAGCCCAGCCAGTGTTGCTCAGTGGTTGAGCATCAGCCTATAAACCAGGGGGTCACACTTTGATTCCTGGTCAGAATACATGTCAGGGTTTTAAGCTCAATCCCCAGTAGGGGCGATGCAGGAGGTAGCCAATCAATGACTCTCATCATTGATGTTTCTATCTCCTCCTTTCCTGTCTAAAACCAATAAAAACAGATATAATTTGAAAAAATATCCTGCAGTTCACTTTAAAAAACAAATATGTAAGGGAGTCAAAACACTCTATAAAAACTACCTTCTGATCACTTTAGCTAGCCTAGACCATTCCTCAGAGGTGGGCCAGGAGCTTTTACACTCTGAAAACTCTAGCTTTTATCAGTCTGTACTGAATATTTCATAAGAAAGTTACAGATAAATGAATCCCTTTTCAACCTTCTTTCTCATTTTCTTCATTTACTGAGTCACTTTAATCTAAAATTTTCTTTTTAACTCTTGCCATCATTTTATCTCTCTGAAGTTTCTCCATTCTGTCCTTTCTTATCAGGCTCACATTTGTCAATCTTGGGCTTCATCTTCATTTCTCGCCCTGTAAACTGGCTCTTTTTATAGTTGCCTCATTGTTCTGCATGTGCTTTCAACATTTTTTTTCCATATGTACTTATTGCCGGCATTTTATCCATTTAAAAAATTATTTGTTACTATTGTTATTTCTTTTTAGAGAGAGACAGAAGAAGGGAAAGTGATAAATAGAAACATCAATGAGAGAGGAACATCATCAATTGGCTGTCTCCTGCACATCCTCCAGTGGGAATCAAGCCCGTAACTTGTGCCCTGACTAGGAATTGTTCCAGTGACCTCTTGGGTTCCTGGGGTCTATGCTTACCCTCTGAGCTACATCAGCTAGGTCCTATTGTTATTTCTGATAGTCCACACTCATTTGCTATTTTTAGGTATGATTGGTCCACCTACATCCTTACATAAATAACCCTTTCTCTTCCATTCAGTGTAGATGTCTACCTGATTGGGTTTAAGCTAATGGTTAATTTGATTTGTTTCATTGTCCACTGAGAGAATGCAAAGGACAAAGCACAAGGAGCTGATTCTAATTTGGCCTTGCCACCAATTAATAGTTGGATCTCTCTCTCTCTCTCTCTCTCTCTCTCTCTCTCTCTCTCCTTTTTGTATTAACCTCTCTAGCTTAGATCTTTTTAATTAAATAAAAATAATGCATACTTTCTTCAAAAAGTAAATTAGAAGTTGTTTCTATTCTGTCCCCAACCATACCCAAACTAACTGATTTTTTATATGCTTGTGTACCCATCTGAAAATATTGCTATAGTCATACGAATTTATACACATGTACAAAGCTTATTTTGCTTAGGTTTTTGTAATCAAATTATTCTTTTATTTGTAACTAACTCTTTTTATTAAAAAACGTGGATATTTTATCATGGCAGTAAATATAGGTCTATTTTGCTTTTCAAAAATCATAACTTTATTTTCTTAAAATATATTTTTATTGATTTTAGAGAGAGGAAGTAAGAGGGAGAGAGATATAAAAACATTTATGAGAGAGAAACATTGATGAATGAGAAAGGTCAATCAGCTGCCTTCTGCAGGCCTTCTACTAGGGGGATCTAGCCCACAATCTGGGCATGTGCTGTGACCAGAAATAGAACTGTGATCTCCAGGTTCAACCACTGAGCCACACTGGCTGGGCCATCATAACTTCCTACAGGATGCATGCACTAGTTATTGACATTGATAGGCATTTAAGGTGGTTTCAGCTTTTCAGCGTCTTATATAATACACTAGAGGTGCGGTGCACGAAATTTGTGCATGGGGGGATGGAGGCGGTATCCCACAGCCCAGCCTGCAACCTCTCTAATCTGGGACCCCTCGAGGAATGTCTGACTGCCCGTTTAGGCCCGATCCCGGTAGGATCGGGCCTAAATGGGCAGTCGGACATCCTTCTCACAATCCAGGACTGCTAGCTCCAAATTGCTCGCTTGCTTCTCTGATTGCCCTAACTGCTTCTGCCTGCCAGCCTAATGCCCCCTTAACCACTACCCTGCCAACCTAATTGAGGTCAAACTGCTCCCCTGCCAGCCTGTTTGCCCCCAACTTCCCTCCTCTGCTAGCCTGGTCACCCCTAACTTCCCTCCCCTGCAGGCTTGATCACCCTCAACTGACCTCTCTTACAGGCCTGGTCTCTCCCAACTGCCCTCCCCTGCTGGGCTGATGGCTCACAACTGCTCTCCTTTGCAGGCCTGGAACCTTCTGCTGTCCTCCCCTGTTGGCCATCTTGTGGTGGTCATCTTGTGTCCATATGGGGGCAGGATCTTTGGCCACATGGGGGCATCCCTCTTGTGTGTTGCAGTGATGGTCAATCTGTGTATTACTCTTTTATTAGATAGTATAGAGGCCTGGTGCATGGGTGGGGACTGGCTGGTTTGCCCTGAAAGGTGTCCTGGATCAGGGTGGGGGTTCCCTTGGGGTGTGGGGCGGCCTGGATAAGGGGCCTGTGGTGGTCTGCAGCCTAGAGTGGAGGCCTAGGTGCTAGGGCTCAGAAGTTTGGCTTCTTCCATTGCCCGGGCAACCCTAGCCTCTTCTCTCTCCAAATCCGATATTTCTGTTGGGATTATGTATCTTCTAATTGAAACTTTGTAGCATTGAGTGGAGGCTTAGGCCAGCAACAGCAGGTGGAAGGCTTGTCTTCCTCCCTTGCCTGGGAAACCCAAGCTTCCCTCCTGCTCTCAGTGGTGGCAGCCATCTTGGTTGAGGTTTATTTGCATAATTTGCTCCTGATTGGCTGGTGGGTGTGGCTGTGGGTATGGCTTGATAGGAGGTACAGTAAATTTGCATATTACTCTCTTATTAGGTAGGATAATAGCACACAATAGTATGTGGAATAGTTTGTTGATAATGGACATTAGCAATTAAAAGAAAAAATAGCAATCATATTCCTAAGATGAATGAAAATAGTCACTAGTCCTAAAACCAGCTACAATCAGCTTGTCCTCTTTCTCTTTTCTAATATTTATTGACTCTATATTCCATCTCCCATTTTCTTTGTCTTTAAGAATTCATAGTATTATTTTTGTGTCATTGTATATTGTTGTGGACTCTTGCATGTCAGAGAAAATAAATGCATGTAGTTATCTCCCATGTTTAACTGGAGCTTCCCATTCTTTCCTTATCTCACTTGAATCATCAGACACTTCTCCTCAACTGTACATCGAAATGGTTCTTTTAAAAGTAGTCAGTGATCTCCATTCTTCCAAATCCAAAAGTTAATTCTCAATCTTCATTTTAATTGGTCTTCCTATAGCATAAGACAGAGCTATCCATTCTTTTTATTATTAATATCATCTTTTCTCTTTCCCTCAAGGATACCACATTCTCCTTGCTTTCTTCCTACTCTCTGACCTTGCCCTATTGGCCTCCTATTCCAGCTGGCTCCTCCTTTTCTTTTCCTTTTAATTTTTAACCATAAGCAGGTCTCATAGCTCATCATATTAAGTATATGCAGGTTTGGTGTATGTCATTCATACTTCAATAAAGTGGTTTTAAAAAAACAAAAACTTAGTTTTGGGCTTTGTCATGGTCTTTATCTAGGGCCTGGCCCTAACTCCTCGGCCAGACTCTCTAGTATTTAAGCTGGGTGCCGTGAATATTGAAGAATTTAGAAGTTATCTCCAGCTTGGCAGAGCCAGAACACCAATATCCTCTACCAGTGGATTTCCTCGCACCCTGTTATTTTTATTGTGTTTCTGTTCCACTGGGCACTATTTGACAGCCTGGTGATAGCATCCTGTGCTTCTATCACCTATCCCTCAGCAATGGATGTGAAAGGACGTGAGCTCATAGGCTTTCTTGCCAATGTTAAGTTTCTTTTTTCTGAAGTGTTATTCTATAGGTGCCAACTTCCTAAGCACTGCCTCTGTGGACTGTTTGCTTGGACTCTGACCTGCAGTCAATAAATTGTCCCAAGATGGGATGATTGTGAACTAGGTTTCTGTTTTATCAGTAATCACACATTTGCACACCTAACCGCTTCTGCCTGCCAGCCTGATCACCCAGTAACCTTTCCACTGCCAGCCTGATTGATGCCTAACTTCTCCCATGCCAGCCTGATCACCCCTAACTGCCATCCTCTGCAGGCCAGGGTCCCCACCCCGCCAACTTCCTTCCTCTGCTGGCCTGGTCACCTTTAACTGCCCTCCGCTGCAGGCTTGATCGCCCCCAACTTCCTTCCCTTGTAGGCCTGGTCCCTGCCAACTGGCCTCCCTTGCTGGCCTGATCACCCACAACTGCCCTGCCTTGCAGGGCTGGTCCCTCCCAAAAGCCTGCCCCTGTTGGCCATCTTGTGGCAGCCATCTTGTGTCCACATGTGGGCAGTATCTTTGACCACATAGGGGCAGCTATCTTGTGTGTTGGACAGATGGTCAATTTGCATATTACTCTTCTGTTAGATAAGATAGAGGCCTGATGCATGGATGGGGTCCACCTGGTTTGCCCTGAAGGGTGTCCCGGATTAGGGTGGGGGTTCTATTGGGGAATTGGGCAGCCTGGTCGAGGGGCCTCTAGGGTGGTGTCCAGGCTGGCCACGCCCTCTGGCAACCCAAGTGGAGGCCCTGATTTCTGGGATTTATTTATCTTCTACAATTAAAACTTTATACCCTGAAGGGGAGCCAAGCCTTCTGCTCACTCCATGGCGGCAGCCATTTCTGTTGGAATTTATTTATCTTCTCTAATTGAAACTTTTTAGCCTGGAGTGGAGGCCTGGGCTGGCCAGGGTATGTGTAAAGCTTGGCTTTCTCCATTGCCGGAGAAACCCAAGCCTCCCTCCTGCTCTCTCTGTGGCTGCAGCCATCTTGGTTGGGTTAATTTGCATACTTGCTCCTGATTGGCTGGTGGGCATAGCTTGTGGATATGGCAGAGTGATGGTTAATTTGCATGTTACTCTTTTATTATATAGAATGTTTTTATTCTTAGAAGACAGGTAAGAATAAAGAATTTAGTGTCCATGTTAGAACACTTTAAAAACTAAAATTAAGCAACCACACACACAAAAATTAAGAGGAAATAGTGAAAATAAGCCCCCCCCCAAAAGAAATTATTAAATCTAGAAGTGGGATCTCCAAAAAAAACAGACTATGATAGAAGTGATCATGTTTAAGGTTAGAGATAAAAGGTGTTGTGGCTTTGCATCTGAAAGAAGTCAATTCCTTCTTGTGAGAACACTCAATCATCTGGTGGAGAGGTTCATGTGGTGAGGAACAGAGACTTCCTTACAAGTGCCTATGAGAAGTCATCTTGGCAGTGAGTTGTCCAGCCCCAGTCAAGCCTCCAGAAGACTGAGGTCCCGCCAAGATCCTGATAGAAACATCTGGAGAGATCCTGAGCCAGAACCAACTTGCTAAAGCACCTCAGAATTTCTTACAGAAACTGATATAATAAATTAATAAATGCTTTTTTTAAAAAGGGTACAAGAAATCAAGAGCTGTGAATATTGAGCATAGGGATAAGAAAAGACAATTAGGATAGATATATGAGAGATTAAATGGACCATAGGAGACTACTACAGGTAACTTTATGGAAAAAAATACTTAGAAAAAAATAAACAATTTCTTACAAGACATCTATGGTCAACTTGATTTCAAAGAATTGGAAAATTGGTCAGTAACTCTTGACAGCTCCCAGCACTCTTTTTCACTTTCCAAGTGTCTACCCTCACATATCTGTTTGGTAGAAGCACAAGAAGAACCCTAGTTCAGAGAAAAGGTGGCTTTATTAAATGTAGTACAGTCCTTTGCTTGTTTTTCCATGCTTAGAACAGGTTGCATATCCTTGGAATAATCGGTGAACCTGTGTCATTTTTGTGTTTTTCTAGGGGTAGAGAGTTAGTGTTTTTTCAATATTTTCAAGAGTTATTGCCATAAATGGGAAGAAAATGGGTTATTTTTGGCTGTTGGTGTAGACATGGACCTGTCAGCTCCCCACTCTTATTATGGGTGGATTCTGAGTGATAAGACAAGCAGCAACATGGAACTGTTCCAGTGTGTGTTTCAATATTTCTCTTAGCTGCAAAACTCCTTGCTGTGCATTCTCCAGCCCTTATTTCCTGGTACTCTAACAAATTCTGTAAGCTTTCTAAAGCCACACAATAAATCTCTTTCTGCTTAATCCTGTTAGAGATCATTCTGTGATCTGCAAATAAGTCCCCTGACCAATACAACTGTTGTGGAACTTTTGCAGAGGGACTCAGGATGAAAAAAACTTCACGATTTATTGTCCAGATTGGCCTAAATGTGAAGGGAAAATTAATCTCCCAGGGTTATTTTAGGGCCATTAAACCCAGACCACTCTGAACCAGAATAAATCAGCATAGGGTGATCTTTCAAGGACTGTTGAAAAATTCTGCATTGAAATTCATTGAGGGTCTCTAGCTACTGGTAGAATTGAATGTTCAGTCGTCATTGGTGTCTACTTTTCTCCTAATTTCTAGACAAAATCTTTCTAAACTAGAGTGGATTTTAGTGGTGAAAGAGAGTCAGGGTAGGAAAGGGCACTGGGGCAAGTGGACAGAAAGGCACCAAAAACAACAGAAATGGGAGGTGACTACAATAACTTTTGCCTAAATAAGAGTTTATTCAAATTAGATTTATAGAGAAACAATGGAATGGTATACCTTTTTAAAAAAATTATCTTTATTGTTGAAAGGATTACAGATGTCTCCTTTCTCCTGCCAGTGACTCCCCTCTACCTCAGAAGAAATGCTCCACCTCAGAGGAAAAGGAGGTGGCAGAAGAGAGTAACTATGGGTTATGCATACCATATATATAAATATATATACACATGTATATGTATATGTATATGTATATGTATATGTATATGTATATCTATACACACACACTATACACACACACACACATACACACCATTCTAGCCTGATGGACCCCCATTGGGTGGGCCGGTTGGCCAGACCCCACTCATGCACAAATTCATGCACTGGGCCTCTAGTATAATTATAAGTTCTTTGGTTAATCTCTTCCTTATCCTTCCTTCTGAGATTTGTCATTTGTTCCATGCTTCCATGTATCTGGATTTATTTTGTTCATCAGTTTATTTTGTACTTCAGATTCCACATATGAGTGAGAGTATGTGATACTTATCTTTCTCTGACTGGCTTATTTTGCTTAGCATAATATTCTCCAGGTCCCTCCATGCTGTCTCAAAGGGCAAAAGATCCTTTTTTTTTATGGCTGTATAATTATTTCATTTGTATAAGTGCACATTTTTATCTACTTATCTACTAATGGGCACTTAGGCTGTTTCTAGATCTTAGCTATTGTGAATTGCACTGCTATTACCATAGGAGTGCATATATTACATCGGATTGGTGTTTTGAGATTTTTAGGATATATTCCTAGAAATGGGATTACTGAATCACATGGCAGTTTCATTTTTCATTTTTTTTTTTTGAGGAAACACCACACTGTTTTCCACAGTAGCTGTACCAGTCTGCATTCCCACCAGCAGTGTATGAGGGTTTCCTTTTCTCCACATTCTCGCCAGCTGCCAGAATGGCTACCATCAACAGACTATAAAGAATTATCCCTTTTATTACAACCAAGGTTTTCTAGTATGTCTGAGCTAAAAGCAACTCCTTGTTTATATATAATTTTAATGTATAAGGTATTGGCATAGTAATAACTATTTCCACATTTATTGGGTATCTGCTATTTATCAAGCACTGTTCTAGTCATTTTCACTGTGTTATTTTTCATCCTAACACTAACCACACAAATAGGTGCTATTATCACCATTTTGCTTATGAAGAAACTAGAGCTTGGAAAGTATCTTGTTCTAAGTCACATAGTTAGTACCAAGTGGTGCAGCAATTTGAACTCAGGCTTGTGCTCTTTAGTAGCCTTCATTTAGTATCACTTTTACTTGAAACCATGCTGTAAGGTGATAGCTGGAGTATAAGTCAGTTTTTCTTCAGCTTATCGCAGTGGTAAGGAAGAGAGTCAGAATCTGAATTTGGTCTGCCTAATTCCCAAGCCTGTGCTGCCTCTCAGGATGTGTCAGCTGAAAATAAAAAGGTCGAATTAAGAACAGGGTGCAATGAGCAGAAGACATCTTCATTACAACAGCTGGCTACAGACTAATCTATGTAGAAGTAGATGATTGATTTCAAATGTTTGTCGTCATACTGTTTCTTTGACTCAATCACACCCAGCCCTTTTGTATCACTTGGGAATCACAGAGAAAACACAGGAAAATGGCAGAGTTACTAGTTGTTAGATTTAATAAGGTAGTAAGTGCTATGGGGAAAAATGAGCAGAATAAAATTAATTGAGAATAGTGTGGTGGGGAGAATTGGATTTTAAATACGAGGGTCAGGATAGTGCACATTGAGAAGGTGGCATTTGAGGAAATTTTGTAGATGAGGGAGAGAGCCATGAAACTATCTTGGAGAAAGTTGTTATAAGAAGGAATAGGTGATGCAAAGACTCAGGAATGATAAAGAAACCACAGCCCAGAATTCTTACTAACCCGGGAAATAAGAACACTGTTGCATGTGAAACTGGCTTACAACACAAAACTAAATTTTGATTGTTTGACCATCATTTAGTTTAGGCTCATATTTTCTAAGATAAAATCACAGACAAATTTATTTAACTGGACTCACAAGGTTTCCAAAGAACATTGACTGGTTGAGTAACTTATCTAGTTTACATATTCTCACCATTCTCTGGCTTTTGCTGGAAAACTATTTAGAATTAACCCCAACCTCTGAATCCCCAACTTCTTCCTTTTTAGATATTCCCCTGACTCTGTCAAAATAGTACCCTCTCATGTTCAATGAGTTTAATAAGGCCCTTCAACAGGGTTTAGTGATGGTCTTTGTGTAGAAGCTTCATGATGCCTGAGGCAAGAAGGCCCCTGGAAGTTTAAAGCCACAAGTGGTTAGGCAGGCGAAGCCAGGTGAGGAGGAGGACTGTGCTGGGAAACAATGTGAGAGGCAAGAGGGTCATGGCATGGAGGGTCTTTTTAAAGATTTGCTGTTCAGTGCAAACTGAGGCTCTGTTGACTAATGAGTTTCTAGATTCCAATAATTACAGACTGTTGTGGTTCCTTGTGATTAAGCCCCTATGGCAGTGGTCAGCAAACTCATTAGTCAACAGAGCGGCAAACTGCGGCTCGTTAGCCAGTTTGCTGACCACTGGTAGGTGACAAGTGAAGCACTGGAAGATTTTAAGAAGAAAAGTTGTTTGACCTAATTTGATTTTTTAAAGTTATCCATTTCAGCTGCCTTGTTGGGTAGAGCGTACAGGAAGACATTCTTGGGAGCAAGTTGGCCACTTCAGAGGCTATTGAAAAGGAGAACAGAAGAAGAACAGAGAGAAAAGAGAAAGAAAAAAAAAAAAAAACAAAAGAAGAAAAAAAGTTATTGCAATAATAAAGGCAAGATATTAGAAGGCATAATGAGAAAAGATTAGATTCTGGATATATTTTGCAAATATAGTAAAGCCCTTAGGATTTACTAATGAATTGGATATGGAGAGAAGAGAGAACGAAGAGTCAGGGATTCCAAAAGTTTTTGACCACAGCATCTGGAAGGATGAAATTGCCATTTCCTAGTTGGTAAAAACAGGCATAGTACAGGCTTGTGAGAGAATTTAAGTAACTCAGTTTTGGCCATTGTTCTGAGCTGAAATGGGTCCCCTCAAAATTCATATGTAGAAGATTTCACTCTCAGTACCTCAGCTTGTGACTGTATTTGGAGATAGAGCCTTTAAAGAGGTAACTGAGTTGAAATAAGATCATTAGGGTGGGCCCTGATCCACTATGATCGATTTCCTTATAAGGAGAGGATATTAGGACACACCGAGGGAAGACTGTGTGAAGAGGCAGGGAGAATAGCACTGTCTACTAGCCAAGGAGAAAGGAGTCATTGCCATGTAGATGGTATTTACGGATATTAAATTTGTGTGAGATCACCAATAAAATGATTGCATATAAAGAGCAAAAAGGATCCAAGAAACAATCCCTCATAAATTCTACTTTTAGAGGTAGGGCACAAAATAAGATGAACCAAAGCGACCAAAAACGAGTGACCAGTAGGAAAATTGAGAGTATCCTGAAAATCAAGTAAGAAAATTGTTTCTATACAAAGTAATAATTGGTTATTTCAAATACTCGTAATAGGTCCAGTAGATTAAGGATGAAGAACAGTGCATTGTATTTAGCAATGTGGAAAATAATGGTGACATCATCAAGAGTAGATCTGATGCAACCGGGAAGTAGATAAAAGTTTGATTGAAGTAAGCTTAAATAAAAATGGAAGCTGAGGAATAAAAACATATTTATCTTTTTGTGTGTGTGTATGCCTAGGATAGATGAAGGCACTTTGATTCTGCTTATTAGATATTTTTAATACATAAAGTATTAATTTCAGTTTCCAAGTTCAATCATGAACTTTAATGGAAGTGATCTCTCAAGGTGCTTTGGAGACAAGTTTCCTGCTGTTTTTAGAAATCTCTCAAAATTCTAGTCATGATATGTTTTTATAGATTTATGTGTAGAACATCAATTCTATCCATAATATTATCTGAAAATATGCCTCTAAAATTTTACATATTATAAAGCAATAACTTTTTCAGAAACCTACTTAGATTTTTCATTTGATGCAATAATGTATTTCCTTAAAACATAAAACATAACATTAATAATTTAACTAAAAAATTGTTTTTATAAATGAAATTACTAGTAAAACTGATTAACATTCTCTTTTGCATCAAAACACAAAGGCACTATTTTAGAGGTATAGATTTTTAGAAGAATGTAAATATTATCTAATAGTGTATGATTTAACTACACATTATATTGTAACAGTTAATTATTTAGGACATTTAAATACCAATTTGAATAATGAATTTTTCTAAACATAATTTTTGGCTGATAAAAAGTAGCTTTTCTTTCATTTATTTTTTAACTCTTTTTCTATAAATGCTATAAGTCAGGAGAAGGATACAAACTGAGGATTACTTATATTTAAGAGAGGAATTGGACTATGTGGTAGATGTTATTAATTTATCTTCAAGTTTATCCTTTTGTTCAACATGATTTTATAGGTTACTATCTCCTAAGCCATTGGAGAAATATAGGTAAAAAAAAACAGGTATCCTGTCTGCCACATGGAGCTTAAAATCTAATGAGAGACAATCATCATATTGTTTTTCTCATATATTCCCTTGGGCTAACCAAACAAAAGAAAAAAATAAATAGGACTACATTAAACTAAAAATATTTTGCACAGAAAAAAAATCAAATGAAAAGACAACCCATATATTTGCCAGTGATTCGTCTGATAAGGGTTTAATATCCAAAATTTATAAAGAACTCAACGTCTCTCAAAAACCTCCATAATGCAATTTAGAAATAGGCAAATGACCTGAATAGTCACTGCTCCAAGGAGGATAATAGATAGCTAATAGACATATAAAAAGATGTTCAACATCTCTAATCATCAGAGAGATGCAAATTTAAACAACAAAAAAATATCATCTTATACCTGTCAGAATGAATCTCATCAATACATCAACAAATAAGTATTGGCAAGTATGTAAAAAAAAATGGAGCCCTCTTGCACTGTTGGTGGTAATGCAGATTGGTACAACCACTGTGCAAAACAGTATGGAGTTTCCTAAAACTGCCTTTTGACCCAGCGGACCCACTTTTAGGAATATATCCAAAGAATCCCCAAATACTAATTTGAAAGAATATATGCATCCCTATGTTCACTGCAGCACTATTTACAGTAGCGAAGATTTGAAAGCAGCCTATGTCTCCATCTGTAAATGAGTGGATAAAAAAGCTTTGGTAAAATTTATAGTGGGTTGGGGTTGGGTTAAATATTGAAGGAATTAAGCAAAAAACACATAAACAAAACAAAAAAACTTCATAGATACAGACATCAGTATGGTGATTACCAGAGAGAAATCAGGGTAGGAGGAGGTAGGACAGGGTACAGAGGGGATAAATGGTGATGGAAGGAGACTTGCCTTTGGATGGTTAATGAGTAATACAACTTACAAGTAAGGTATAGAATTTTACATTTGAAAACTATATAATTTTATTAGCCAATGTAACCTCAAGAAATTCAATAAAAATATTTCAAAAGAGATAATAACAAGTAAACAAACATGATTAAAATGTATAGTGAGCTTTACCATAGTAATGATATTAGGAATGTGATTTATAAGATCAAATAAAAATGAAATTGCTACTATAAAAACATTGAATAGAAGGCTATAAAAATACTAAAGTGGTTTATGAAATATAAAGGAAAATACTTTATGGCATGGTCAGGAAATACTAGAGGTGGTCATTAATTTGACTTGAACAGGAAGAGGAAGCATTGTAAGCAAAGAGTGGGAGAAAGAGTGCTCTCAGAAAAAGTCCTGAAAGAACTTTGGAATGAGATTTTTCTCCATTCCTAAACTCTTAGGGACTGAGAAGAGGATGGGGTGGCTGAAGGGTAGTGACTGAGAGCACTGAGAGTTTGAAATAAAATTAAAGAAACAGGGAGTAAGATCATTTTGTCCTTGTAAGATTTCTTTCTAAGTATAGGCCGTCTATAGATTTTGAACAGAGGGAAACAGTGTTTCAGGGAAGGCACTCTGCTCTCTGTGGAGAATAAATGGGAAAAGTGCAATTAAGGAGATTGATTGAAAAGCTGTAGAAATATCACACAGAAAAAAAAAATATTGCATGGAGGAATGTGTGTAGTGGTAAGTGATGTATTGAGCCATTTTTTGAAGACATAATTCAAAGGACTTAGTTAAATATTATAATTAATTGATATTAATTAGATATGAGAATAAAATTACATTAGGAATTAAAAAATTTTCAACAGAAGAGTTTTATAATTTATTTACCTCTTCAGTTCTTTGTTCTTTTGGGATCTTTCTAAATAAATTTAAGCATCATTTATGATGCTGGTGCTTTTACCCTCAATTACTATTTGTTCACATTCAAAACCTCTTAAAACATAAAAAATGGAATTCGATATATAACTGAGAAATAAGGATACATTTAATTAGTCAAAAGGGAAATAAATACTGAATAGAAACTATTACAAAAAGCAAACTTTAGAATGCTACTTTAAATGAATTTTCATTCATAAGAAAGAAATATGCTAACCCAATTTTATAATGTATTGCATAACTTTAGCGTAATATTCCAAAGTTATATTCTTTCTCTAGTCATTACTAAAAATTTCTTCTTTAATTTCAGATGTGCTATCAATTAATTTAAATAATATTAAAAATTTTGTATCCAGGCTGTTGTGAGAAATAAAATTCCCTATACTCTTCCTTTGGATTTCACTTGAGTTAATAGAATACCTAAGCAAAATCTACAGAGAAAAAGTTTTACTTAGTCTATAAAACTACATTTTAGTTTTTCTAGACATTTTATTTCTACCAAAGACTGAAAATAATACATTATTAGTTATCATATTTGCCTCTTACTTGGAAAGAAAATAGAAACATACTCTTCTAAAACAAGGATGTAGAATAGGCAGAAAAAAATATAATGTTGCTGTGTTCTTTATTTTGTCTTCAAATTGAACTCTTGCCCAATTCCTGGGGAGATTGTCTCCCTAGAAATATGAGAACCTCATGAATACTACTTATTTAGACTTTGTATGAGTCTTTTTTTTACATGCCTAACTGGATGGAGAAACTAGTTTATATCTTTCCTTTTAAAAATGGATTTTCATGAACATAATTTTAAATTTGTTCTCACTTCATTCTCTATGAAACCAAAATATAGAACAGTTGAAAATGCAAGAGATTTAAAAATGGCAGAGAAATAGGTGTGTATCCTAGAAAGCCTTCTGCATCTTTTAAAAAACAGAAATAATTTGTAGAAATCAAGAAAAGGGGAAAAAGATTATTCTGATTATGGAAATAATTTTTCATAAAAACATACATTAAGTAATAGTGCACTCTTATTTTTATATGTTTTTATTGAGAGAGAGAGAGAAATAGAGAGAGAGAAAGGAGAAGAGATCTAAATATCATCATTCAGCTGCCTCCTGCACACCTTCTACCATGGGTCATGCCTGCAACCTGGGCATGTGCCGTGGCCAGGAATCAAATCAGTGACCTCCTGGTTCATGGGTTGATATTCAACCACTGATCAACACTGGCTGGGCTGGAAAATAAAATAAAAATGTTATATATATTTAAAAATCATAGAACATAGGCTTTGAAAGAACATATATCTTTTCTTTTGATACACTTTTGAAAGGTAGCTATAACCCTTTTGCTGATAAGTAGGGAAGCAGAAGAAAGGCAATCAGGGTATTTTATGTCAAACTTCTCTAGAACGCAAACTTCATCACTACTCTACAAGGTCATGGAAAGGCACAATCTTGTTGGTGATTGGTGGTGATTGCCAATAGAATGACAAACATGTTATAGATATCTGTGAGTTGATATTGAATTTGGAAGATCAGTCCCACAAGAAGCTAGCTAGTCACAGGTTCCGGTAAAATACTGAGGGAGGTTAGTTTGGCCATAGTGCTAGTACACTGTGTACCTAAGTCCCACACTCTACAGGGTTCCAAAAGCTCCTAGGTTAAAACTTAGGCTAGCCCAGGAGCAAGTCCATCTCAATTTCATTGTAGTTACAGCCATAGCTCTAGTTCCCCAATATCAGCAGTCAGTTTATTATCTTGCAGGTCATCCAATCAGCAGTAGCAGCAACATCCATATGTTACTTGCTAAAAAATATAATATTTTAGACTCTAACCCCGACCTGAGTTCATTAAAATTGATCTGCATTTTAATGAACCCTGTAGGTGATTCTGATGCAAATTTAAGCTTGAGAAACAGTTACACAGAAATAATTTTCAACCTTAAATCAGAAACACTGATTCATTGATCTCAACCTCATATATTTTGATTTAATTGTTCTTGGTGCAGCCAAGACATTGGAATTTTAGTCTCCTAAAAGGTTTCTAGTGTTCAACAGGGTTGAGAACAGTTGACTGAAGGAAGATTTTGTGTGTCCCAGGGACCATATCAGTTCAATGGAGTTGTTCGACCTGCTCCCTCCCCCCAGATCACTATATAATCATTGAAAGAGTAATCAAGTCTTTCTTTACCCACACAACCCCACACAAGCCCAATTTTTACCCCTACTTTTGAAACAATTAGTGCAAAAACTGTATGGAATGTAAGTCTTTCAAATGTTGTGTTATTTCTTACAAACTCAGGCAAGAAAAGTACCAGAATGTCCCAGGTCTTCAGGATTCTTCCTGAATCAGTGCTTTCCATTGTCCCTGGCACAGTTTTCCATTCCATATGTGTTACTGAGTGCTGAGTCTTTTCTTGGTGTCCAAGTTCAAGTACATTAATTGATTTTCTCATGTGGTGGCTTTGTAGTTTTTTTGATGATAAGGAGTCACTTCCGGTTATATTCCATTTGTATCTAGGAAATTTGGCACTAGATAAAATGATTCATCCTTCTAAATTTTTATTTAGGTATTAAAATACACCATGGCCTATCATTCTCTGTGCCACTCTTTTTCTCTTAGAGATAACTGTCAGCTTGTACATTCTTTGTCTGTGTTTATATTCTCCAATTTATATTCATTTTGATTGCCCATGATTCTACTTTTAATGCTTTTTCCTTCAGGTGATGAAAATCACCAGTTTTATTGATCATTTCTAAGATGAATGACTCAGCCATTCAAACAGATGGATTTGTTTCATTTCAAAAACACTAGTGGAGTGTTGCTTTGAGAAAATGGTGAGATAGCAGGGGATATTTGGAAATGTAATAGAAAACATATGTACAGTTTAGTGGCCTCTTCTTTCCCCTCTGAAGTTTCTAACGGACAGTTTTGAGAATATATAGAGGACCTGGTTAGCTGGATGACTATTTCCCTTAAAACATCCAGGTTCCTTAAAAAAAAAAAAGTAGTATAGTTTAATGGTTAAAAGTGCTGTGGTACCAATCTGAATTAAAAGAGTTGGAAGCCCCTGATGTGTCATCTACTAGCGATGTGACCTTGGATAGAATACTTATCTTTCATTTTCATTTTTAAACTGGTGATAAAAATTGTATTCTTATGCTGATTTCATGGATTAAGTCAGTTAACATGTAAAGCACTTAGCATGGGGATTTTCATATATTAAGGTCTCAATAACTCACAATGTGTATAAAGATCTTACTGTTTTTACATCTAGATTCATTAATATAAATTCACAAAAGTTCTAAACACCAAGTAATATAATGAGGCTGTAGATGAACTCAGAGTAGATTGCAATCATTTGTATATCACTGAGAATTAAAAAAATAAGTGCAATATAAAAAAAATCTTGACTTTTAACTGATGCATCCAAGGTTGACTTACTTGTTCTTGAGCTGGGCCAGTCACTGTGTGACTTCCTCTATGCTCTTCACTAATTTTTAGATAGATGTGATCCTCCTGTGAGGCAGCAGGAAAGGAGGGAGCCAAAAAGAGTATCCAGTTCTGCCTCTGATTTTAAGCACTTATTATGAACATAGTAATTACTATAATAGGTATTTAAAGACCAATGGTAATAACTGAGAATCACCTCTTCAATAAGTACAGAAATTCATGGTTGAAATCACATCCAAAGTAGCAAGCCTATATAATTATATGGAGTGCTGAAAATGAGAACACATTTCTTGCATGGCTTGTAGCTCAGAGAATCTTCTAATAATAATAGTATTTTATTTTTAGATTGTATTATGGTTTATACATTATTTTTCTATACTACTTTATTTAATCCCCCCAACAGTCATGTGCAGATACACATAAATATATTCATGGGACTGGACATCATCAGCTCTGTGTTGTAGCTACCATTTTCAGTAACTGCATCAACGCTATCAGTACTGGTGCTAATGAAATGTAGGTTCTAGAAATACATTGAGATTTCAGGATATCTCATTAGCATCAACAGGAATAGTTTTGTAATATACAATATAAGGTTTGCTTATTATTTATAGTTTGCAATTTTAAATGATTTATTTAAAATATTTTTATAGTAAGAACCCTTCTGAAAAGTACAGAAAAGCATTTGTATCATTAAAAAAAAAATTTCCCCCCTAACATTTGGAAGTATCATCAGTGATTATACATATTTTGCAAGAGAAAAACAATGGTCTTGGGAGGAGAAAATGGTGACGGAATAGACAGATGTGTCCTGAGTCTTCTCCCGGAGCAAATAGATGGAGCAGTTGAAAGGAGTGGAATCCAGCCCGAATTGGCAAAGGAGACACAGCTGGTGGGATAGTTTGCAGCTGGGAAGGACAGAGATCCCCTGGATAAAAGTAAAATAAAAAATCTAGGCAGTAGAATCTGCCGGACCTCTGTACTCAGAAAGTCAGGGAGAAACTATAGGGCACCAAGCTGCGCCCCTGGGGACATGTAAAGCATCTGTCTGTGAAAAAAAAGAGTCCACAGGACTGTGGGAGGTAAGGGATTTTGGGATCTGAACTCAGAGGCAGCCCTAAGGAGCTGCCTGACCACGCAGTGCCAGCAAGAGAGGAGCTTGCAGAGACGCATTCCCTCTTATTGCTGGGGTCTGTGGCTTTCTCCACTGAATCCAGCTCTGTGCCTTTCTCCACTGAACCTAGTTCGTAGGACCTTTCAAATATAGACACTTACCCATGGCTGAAGTGCAGGAGAAGGGGTGAAGTTGTGGAATCTGGGGAGAGTAGGTGGCAGGCAGTCAAAGAGAGGTGGTATAGCCAGTCTTGTGCTGAGTCATATCTAAGTCGCTTCGTTATTTTCTCCTGAGAGATAGCCCCTACCACTAGTCTCCAGGCAACCAATATAGCCACACCCAGATTCTACCCTGAATAATACCAGGGAATCTGAATACGCCCTGAGGCCATAGGAAAAGTGTGCCTTGGATTTGTCAAAGTGGAGGGTGCTGCACTTGAAAGAATCAGCAGAGTTCTCTTTTACCTCTTGGCATTTTTAAAGAATTAGTTTCTTCCCATAAGGATACAGCAAAAATTGGGACACTCCCCTTCATGGCTGCTGACTTCTAGACACCACAGTTGTGTCTCTCAAGCTGGCAGGCCTACATCAAGAGAACCCAAATAGCCCAAGTAGGGAGCTGCACTAGATTACCAAACCCAGGAGGACTGAGAGATTACACCAGTAGCCCCATCACCAAAAGAACCTGGGTAGCAAAGCAATTGAATCTACAATTAAAACATTATAGAAAAACATGGGGAGGGAGAACTAAGATGGCGGCAAAGGCAAAACACCTATCTTGACGTCATAATCAGCAATTTTAATACTACAACTTAACGAAAGAACAAACACCTTCCAGAATCACCAGAAAGCTCGCCGAGTGAAAATTCCACAAATAAAAGTGAAGATAAGACACTGTGACCCGGAGGAGCGGCGGCGGACAGCGTTGAAAGATTCGCACGGAGAGAGGTTTGGAGCACGTGCAGTGGTGAGGGCGGGCGGCTGAAAACCAGCCAGTTTTCTTGAATGGGGAGACAAAGGCATCCCACTGGACTGATTCTCCAGCTCTGGGCGAAGTCCAGAAAACCCACTATCACACGGGGTGAAAACTGGACAGTGGGAGGGCACGCCGAAGCTCGGGTGCTGCCGGGTCTCCCAGCTTGTGGAGAAGGCAGCTTGCGCGAACAGCTCGGCTGTGTGACGGCGCAGAGAGCGCACCACGACTTGTCTCTCATTCGGAAAACCGTCAGACTGCTTTGTTTTACGATCCTGGGTGAGACATTGTGCATGCAGACTCATTTTGGGAAAGTCTGAATTCCCCGGCAACCGGCAGCCGGTGGAGCTCCGCAGCGGCTCTCTCTCAGAGGTGTGGGCGGCCATTGCCCCTGGCACAGAGTCCCCGGGGCCGCATAGGGCGGAGCTAACGCTGTCTGCTTGGCCCGGAGACTCCGCCCACCCAACCTGAGCACAGCTGAGCTTCACAGACAATTGGCCTGGAGGTCAACCCTCCAAGTGCTAACAACGATTAACTGAGCTTAACTTCAGCAAGACTGTGCAGCCCATATCCACCTCAGGCAACTGGGGAGGCTGAGCCACTGTCCCTAGTAGGAAGTCTACCACACAAAGCTAATTGACCAACTCAGGGAAGCAGCCACCATGCAGCAACATGGAAAGAAATCAGATGTGAAAGAAATGGAGGAAAAAAAACGACTGGACATGGAATTCAGAACCACGGTTATAGGGTTTTTTAAGAGGTTCCAACAAAAGATCGAGGCCTATAAGGAAATAAGCAAGACCACAAAGGAAATGAGTGAGTCCTACAAGAAAATGAACAACACCCTCCAGGATATAAATGAGAGCTGCAAAGAAATGATCAAGACCAACGTGGAAATGATCAAGACCAGCGTGGAAATGAATGAGTCCTACAAGGAAATGAAAGAAACCCTCAAGGATATAAAGCAGACTCTCAAGGATATGAAAAAGGACCAACCAGAAATTAAGCATATCCTGACTGAAACAAAAAATATTATACAAAGACCTGAAAGTGCCCTGGAGCACCCCAAGAACCAAGTTAAAGATTTGAAATACAAAGAGGGAAAATCCACTCAGCTGAAAAAGCAAGAAACCAAAAGAACCCAAAAAATTGAAGATAGTGTAAGGGGCCTCTGGGACAACCTCAAGCATGCCAACATCCGAATTATAGGGGTGCCAGAAAAAGCGAGAGGCCAAGACAATGAAAACCTATTTGAAGAAATAGTGACTGAAAACTTCCCACACCTGGTGAAAGAAATTGACTTAGGATTCCAAGAAGTGCACCGAACCCCAATATATAGGAACCCTAAGAGGACCACACCGAGGCACATCATAATTAAAATGCCAAGAGCAAAAGACAAAGAGAGAATATTAAAAGCAGCAAGAGAGAAACAGTTGGTTACCTATAAGGGAGCACCCATACGACTGTCAGCGGATTTCTCAACAGAAACGATGCAGGCCAGACGGGAGTGGCAAGAAATATTCAAAGTGATGAACAGCAAGAATCTACAACCAAGATTACTCTATCCAGCAAAGCTATCATTCATAATTGAAGGTCAGATGAAGTGCTTCGCAGATAAGAAAAAGCTAAAGGAGTTCATCACCACCAAACCAACATTATATGAAATGCTGAAAGATATTCTTTAAGAAGAGGAAGAAGAAAAAGGTAAAAGTGCAAACTAGCAACAACAAATGCACATCTATCAACAAATGAACATAAAAATCAACTGAATTGATAGGCTGTGGAACAGGATAGACTGGTGAATATAACAGAGACATGGACATAGAGAGGGAATGGACTGACAATTCTTGGGGAGAAAAGGGTTGTGGGAAGTGCAGCAAGAGACTGGACAAAAATCTAGCAACAATGGGAGAGGACAGTGGGGAGGGGGAGGTGAGGGTGGAGGGTGGGATAGGTACAGGGTGGAGGGAAGCTATAGGGGGATAAAAAGGGGAAACAATGTAATTAATAAACTGAACAATAAAGATTTAAAAAAAAAAAAAAGAAAAACATGGGGAGAGAAAAAAGCAATTCCCAAAGGAAAGTAAAAGAGGAACCACCAGAAAGGGTGTTAAATGATATTGAGGCTAACAGCTTATCAAAGAAAGAATTCAGAGTAATGGTTATAAGGATGTTTAAATGGATGGATGACAAATACACACAACTCAATGAGAACTATAAGGAGCTGAATTCAGATGTCACTAACATGAAAAGAAACCAAGAGGAGATGAAGAACGACATAGCTGCAAAAAGGAACACATTGGAAGACTTAAATAGTAGACTAGAAGAGGCTGAGGACTGCATCAGCAAATTAGAAGACAAGGTAGCAAAAAGCACACAAACACAGCAGCAACTGGAAAGAAGGCTTAAAAAGCAAGAGGAGAGCTTAAGAGAGCTTTGGGACAACACAAAACGAAACAACATTCACTTAATTGGGATATCAGAAGGAGTGGAAGAGAAGCATGGAATAGAAAACCTGTTTGAAGAAATGATGACAGAAATCTTTCCTGATATTGGCAAGAAAAAAACTATGCAAGTCCAAGAATACATAGAGTCCCAAACAAGTTGAACCCCAAAAGACTGACACTAAGACACATCATAATTAAATTGGTGAACACCAACGACAAGAAAGGATCTTAAAGGCTGCCAGAGAGACAGAAAGTTACCTACAAGGGATCTCCTATTAGAATATCAACTGATTTCTCAACAGAAACATACCAGACCAGAATGGAATGGAATAAAATATACAAAGTGATGCAAACCAAAGGACTGAATCCAAGAATACTATACCCAGCAAGGCTATCTTTCAAAATTGAAGGTGGAATCAGGAGCTTCACAGACAAAAAAGGGCTGAGAGAGTTTATCACTACCAAGCCAGCAATGCAAGAAATGCTAAAGGAGCTGCTGTAAAAAGAAGAGAAAGGCAAAAAGAAACACAAACACTAAGGAAACATGTGACAAAAACATGTACTTGTCAATAATAACATTAAACATAAATGCATTTAATGCATCAATCAAAAGACATAGGGTAGCTGAATGGATAAGAAAATATGACCCATATATTTGCTGTGTACAAGAGACCCACCTCAGAGCAAAGGATTCACACAGACTGAAAGTGAAGGAATAGAAAAACATTTTTCAGGCAAATGAGAAAAAAGCTGGGGTTGCGATACTTATATCTGATAAAATAGACCTCGAAGTAAAGGCCATAACTAGAGATAAGGAAGGCCACTACATAATACTAAAGGGAGCAATTCAACAAGAAGATATAACTCTGGTAAACATATATGCACCCAATGTAGGAACACACAAATACATTAAAAAAAAAAACCTGGAAGATATTAAGGGAGAGATCAACAATAATACAATCATAGTGGGGGATTTTAATATACCACTGACATCACTGGATAAATCCTCTAGACAAAAAGTCAGCAAAGAAACAGGAAATCTAAATGACTCCCTAGATCAGATGGACCTAATTGACATCTTCAGAATATTTCACCCCAAAGCCACGGAATATACGTTCTTCTCAAGCACATATGGGCCATTTTAAAAAATAGACGACATATTGGGTCACAAGCAAAGTCTCCCCAAATTAAAAAAGATTGAAATCATATCAAGCATTTTCTCAGACCACAATAGCATAATATTAGAAATAAACTACAATAAAAACATTCCAACAAATTCAAACACTTGGAAGCTGAATAGCATGCTATTAAACAATGACTGGCTTATCAATGAGATCAAAGAAGAAATTAAAAACATCCTGGAGACTAAAGACAATAAAAACATAACAATGCAATTGCTATGGGACACAATGAAAACAGTCCTGAGAGGGAAGTTTATAGCTCTACAGGCCTATCTCAAAAAACAAGAAAAATATTAATAAATAATCTAACTGAACAACTCAAATAATTAGAAACAAAGCAACAAAAAAAGCCTACAGTGAGCAGAAGGAAGGAAATAATAAAAGATCAAAGCAGAAATAAATGACATAGAGACCAAAAAAAAAAAAATACAAAAGATTAACAAAACCAAGAGCTGGTTCTTCAAAAGGATAAACAAGATTGATGAACCTCTAGCCAGGCTCACCAAGAAGCAAAGAGATGACTCAAATAAAAAAAATCATAAATAAAAGAGGTGAAATAACAACAGACCCCACAGAAATACAAAGTATTGTTAAATAATACTATGAACAACTCTAACAAACTACACAACCTGGAGGAAATTGACACATTCCTAGGAATATACAATCTTCCCAAACTCAGGAAGATTCTAAAAATCTCAATAGGCTGGTAACTATGGAAGAAATTGAAGCAGTTATCAAAAAACTTCTAGCAAACAAAAGCCTGGGGCCAGATGGATTCACAGGGGAGTTTTACTAAACATTCAAGGAAGAATTAAAACCTATCCTCCTCAGACTATTGCAGAAAATTCAAGAGAAAGGAACACTTCCAAGCTCCTTCTATGAAGCCATCATCACCCTAATACCAAAACCAGATAAAGATAACACAATGAAAGAATTATAGGACAATATCCCTCATGAATATAGATGCCAAAATCCTCAACAAAATTCTAGCAAATAGAATCCAGCAGTACATCAGAAAGATCATACACCATGACCAAATAGGATTTATCCCGGAGATGCAAGGATGGTACAATATTCATAAATCAATAAACGTGATACATCACATAAACAAATTGAGAGATAAAAATCACATAGTCATATCAATTGATGCAGTAAAAGCATTTGACAAAATCCAACACCCTTTCTTGAAGAAAACTCTCAGCAAGGTTGGAATAGAGGGATCATACCTCAACATAATAAAAGCCATATATGACAAACCCATAAGCAACATCATACTCAATGGGCAAAAACTACAACCATTTCTCCTAAGAATAGGAACAAGACAGGGATTCCTACTCTCATCACTCATATTCAATATAGTGCTGGAAGTGCTAGCCATTGTGATCAGACAAGAAGAAGAAATAAAAGGCATTCAAATTGGAAAATAAGAAGTAAAACTCTCCTTATTCACAGATGACATGATACTGTACATAGAAAACCCTAAATACTCCATCAAAAAATTACCATACTTAATAAATGAATGTGGCAATGTAGCAGGATACAAAATTAATGCCAAGAAATCTATGGCATTTCTATACACCAATAATGAACTTACAGAAATAGAGACTAAAAAATCAATCCCATTCACTATCACACCAAAAAAATTAAGATACCTAGGAACAAACTAAGAAGGTAAAAGATCTATACATGGAAAAATACATGACACTAAAAAAAGAGATAGAGGAAGACATAAACAGATGGAAGAACATACCATGTGCATGGATTGGGAGATTCAACATTATTAATATGTCCATACTATCTAAAGCAATCTATAAATTCAATTCACTCCCCATTAAATGGCATATTTCATAGACCTAGAATGAACTTTATAAAAATTAATCTGGAATTAATAAAAGACCCCAAATAGCTGCAGCAATCCTAAAAAAGAAGAACAAAGTAGGTGGGATCTCAATACCAGATATCAAGATGTATTACAAAGCCACTGTTCTTAAAACAGCCTGGTACTGGCCCAAGAACAGACATATATATCAGTGGAATAGAATAGAGAACCCAGAAATCAACCCAAACCAGTATGCCCAATTAATATTTGACAAAGGAGGCATGAACATGCAATGGAATCAAGACAGTCTCTTCAACAAATGGTGTTGGGAAAATTGGACAGATACATGCAAAAAAATGAATATAGATCATCAACTTACACCATTCACAAAAATAAACTTAAAATGGATAAAGGACTTAAACATAAGTTAGGAAATCATAAAAATACTAGAGGAAGCCACAGGCAGCAAAATCTCGGACATATGTCGAAGGAACTTCCCCACTGGTACTGTTCCTAGGGCAATGGAAAACTAAAGAGAAAATAAACAAATGGGACTACATCAAAATAAAAAGTTTTTGCACAACAAAGGAAACCATTAATAAAACAACAAGAAACCCCACTGCATGGGAGAACATATTTGTCAATGATATCAACGATAAGAGTTTAATCTACAACATTTACAGGAAACTTATACAACTTAACAAAAAGAAGCTAAACAACCCAATCAAAAAATGGGCAACGGATATAAACAGACACTTTTCAAAAGAAGACAGAAGGAAGGTCAAGAGACATATGAAAACCTGCTCAAAGTCACTAATCATTAGAGAGATGCAAATCAAAACAACAATGTGGTACCATCTCACACCTGTCAGATTTGCTAACATCAACAAATCAACGAAGGACAAGTGTTGGCGAGGATGTGGAGAAAAAGAAAACCTTTTGCACTGCTGGTGGGGGAATGCAGACTGGTGCAGCCACTGTGGAGAACAGTATGGAGCTTCCTTAAAAAACTAAAAATGGAACTCCCATTTGACCCAGTGATCCCACTTCTAGGAATATATCCCAAGAAACAAGAAAGATGAATTAGAGAGGATATATGCACCGCTATATTCATAGCAGCACAATTTACCATAGCTAAGATTTGGATAAGGCGTAAGTGCTCATCAGTAGATGAGTGGATTAAAAAACTGTGGTATAACTACACAATGGAATACTATGCTGCGGTAAAAAAGAAGGAGCTTTTACCATTTGCAACAACATGGATGGAGCTGGAGAGAATTATGCTAAGTGAAATTAGCCAGGCAGAGAAAGATAAATATCACATGATCTCACTCAATTGTGGAATATAATGAACGGCATAGACAGTTGAGCAAGAACAGATCCAGAGACTGAGAAACGTCCATTAGAATGTCAAACCTCAGAGTAGGTGGGAGGTGGTGGGAGTAAGGGGGAAAGCCAATATATTTGACCTCTTCAACTAAGGTAAGTAATTTGTGCTTTTGCCTCCCTAACAAAGTTAATATAAGTTATAAAAAAAATTAGCAGCTAGTTTGAAATTGAGTTGACATGGCCTAGAACAAAGAATATCCTTACATGATATTATTCTACAATGTCATTTTAATTTTTGATATTTTACAAAAGCACATTGTACAATTATCCCAAAGAAACTTGAAAACTAATTCTTTGAATGTTTGGCAGCAATTTAAAAAAAAAGGACAGTAAAGAAATTAATTTCTTTCAGAATGGATTAAGGCACTGGGAAGGCACTTGAGGATTCTATATTGGCCCCTCTTGCCTTTGTTGCCAAGAGGGACCCTCTTCTCACAATCCAAGTGCACACAGCTATTGCCTGAGCTTTCAGTTCAAGTTGAGGTTGAAGCCTCTGGGTGGCTGGCACCATGGATCTGTCTCTCGCTCAATGGTATGAGCTGGGCCCTCCCTGGAGAAGAAACCTGAGTCCCCTGAGATATGTGATCAGTACTGGAACCCTGCCAGCAGGCAAGGGGATCCCAAGGCAGGTGCTGGGCCTGGAGGCAACCGGGGCATAGTCTACCAAGAAGTGAGAACTGAACTTCATATCACCCTGCTTGGCCCCAGAGGATGGCTGGTTAGCCATAGTAAGATTCCTCAAGGAAGGAACAAACTAAGACAGGCACAGTCGCAGAGGGGCCATCAGTAGAGAACTTGAAGGTCAACAGAGGTGGGGCAAGGACCCTCAATACCCTAACCTTAAAGGGGCCTGAACTCTATCCCTGCTGAGGGAGGTCTCCTACCCCCATTGCTGCTTTGCCTCCCATGCTCAGCACAGATCGGGACCCAGGTTACAGACAGAGACTTGGCCAGAAACAGCTGCCCTATATCTAAATCCAGTCTAGCACCAGGAATGCTCAGGGCCTACTAAAGAATGCAAATAATCCTTTCCACTAATATTTACAGGGTAAACTAAGATTATTGTTTGAGTATTAAATTTTACAGTAAAATAGTAATTAAATTCAGATTAATTTAAGTTGGCCAATTGAAATAAGTGAGTACTCAAGAAAATTTAAGTGTACTGGACAAAAAGCTCTTCCTAAAATATTAAATAAAATTTCTATTAGTAGGTCATCTCATCATAAAGTTGCCTAACATGCACAGAACCTAAGGCAGTCATACTTTTGTGCAAAATTAAAATTTAAAGTTACCAAGACTGCAACATAAAACTTCCAAAAGCCTCCATTAATCAAAAAGGTGGGGGGAATAGTGGGGTAATATCATGTAAGGAAAAACATCCTGTAAGTAAATTACACCTAGAAAATTCTTACTTCAGCCATCTTTGTGAGAACCATAATTTGTTCCTGATTGGCTGATGGGCATGACTCTGGGCGTGCCCCAATCAGAGGTATAGTCAATTTGCATATTGATCTTTTATTAGATAGGGTGTTACCATCTTGGCAGCTAGATTAGAAATGGAATCAAAGCTCTATGGGGTCTATTTCTGAACTCATGCAAGAAAAATACCTAAGAAACTCCCAGAATTAGTTTAAGTGCATTTTGATAGGGCCTACTTTGCCATTAGTTTTTTTCAAGGTCATTTGGACATAAAAAAATGAATTAAGACCATTATCTTTATTTATAGGTTTGTATATTTGTGCCATAGAGACAATGGATGGATGAGGTCACTCTTTTCAGGGAAAAGCAAAGTAAAAAATGAACTTTGTAAGTCTGGTGGAACACACAGCATCTCTTAAGTTAGTTTTGTGTGGAATTTAAGGCTCTGTCTATACATAATAATTTTTCCCATTTTGGAAAAAACTAGCAAAAGGTACAATATGGATACTCCTCTTTTTGTATTTGTTGCAACAACAAATGGATTTAAGTGATGAGAATTCAAAGCCTAGAAATTATAGATTAGTTGTTCAAAATTCCACATGAGCTAAACTAAGTGTTAACAA